>BTRK01000005.1:35800406-36400406 GCA_036245805.1 Pristionchus mayeri | reverse complement strand
AACACCGAAAATGCCCGTATTTTCACCATTTCGGGGATTTCGAAGCCTGACAGGTCGAACATTTTAAACTCAATCTTGTTCATTTTGGGCTTAAAATGCTTCAAGATCACTCATATTTTTATAATTCTTGACAATTCATGTCAATTGAGGACAAAAATATTTTCGTCGAAAAATCTCGTTTTCGAACGGATTCCTCGAAAGAACAGTGATTTTTCGGCGAAAATATTTTTGTCCGCAATTGACATAAATTGTCAAGAATTATCAATATGAGTGATCTTGAAGCATTTGGCTCAAAAGATGTACATTGTCACGCCTCCCGACCTTAGCTCTATTTTTTCTTAGACTAAATCGATAACATAGAATCCGAATCCGGTCTCAGAAGTTTCTTGAAGGGGGGGGGGGGGTCCCCGAGCCGCTAGGATTTATTTTTCGATTTAAAAATCAGTTTTTCATGGTTTTCAACATAAAGATAACTTCGCTCGTTGTCGACGTCAACATGAAAGTTTCTGGAAATAATTTTCCGGATTTTTTGAGCACCATGTCATCCTGGTAGCTCATCTGGGAGCTGATTTATGGTGGGGCCGGGAGCGAAAGAACAGTGATTTTTCGGCGAAAATATTTTTGTCCGCAATTGACATAAATTGTCAAGAATTATCAATATGAGTGATCTTGAAGCATTTGGCTCAAAAGATGTACATTGTCACGCCTCCCGACCTTAGCTCTATTTTTTCTTAGACTAAATCGATAACATAGAATCCGAATCCGGTCTCAGAAGTTTCTTGAAGGGGGGGGGGGGTCCCCGAGCCGCTAGGATTTATTTTTCGATTTAAAAATCAGTTTTTCATGGTTTTCAACATAAAGATAACTTCGCTCGTTGTCGACGTCAACATGAAAGTTTCTGGAAATAATTTTCCGGATTTTTTGAGCACCATGTCATCCTGGTAGCTCATCTGGGAGCTGATTTATGGTGGGGCCGGGAGCAGAACCGGAAAATACCTAAAAGAAAAAAACGGCCAACGCCAAAAGTTTTCTTGTCCCCAATATACTCCAGCATAAATTTCCCGAGGATACTGCTCAAAGTTGGGGCTCCTAGTTCCGGGCGGTCCTGCAATCTCTTAGAAGACGCGTGTTATGCAGCGTTCGTTCCCAGGAAAATAGGTAAAGTTTGCTAGTTCTGACAAGGATTTGCCGGAATTGTTTCAATCGCAGGAATTCACATCTGCATTCGAGCCTCAGCAAAACTAACGCCAATTAGCTTTTTTTCAATGTTTCTTTCTGAGCACTGACAGGGCATTACAGAGGTGAAATCCTTGTATGTACTTCGAGTTAACTTTGAATTAATCTCAGGACCAGTGTCTCATGTCGTTCACCAGAGCAAAGGATCTGTCGAAAATGCTGAAGGTTGGTATATAAACGGAAATTAAATGCATCTGTTTTATCGTTTGCTTTGAAATCGTGAAATCCAATATTGTCCATATGAGGCGAATCGCGAGAGAATCGACCATTTTAGGGGGGTTAGCGGCGGTAGGATTCAAGTTTATCTTATCCCGCTATAATTGTGGTAGTAAGTATTTCAAATGATGCTCTTTCAAACTGCGTCGTCAGAATTTTGATATCGGTCGTCATCTTCGAGATTCAGAAGGCCAAACTTGGTACTATCACTTTTCGACATTCAAATCGGGGCCACTTAAATGATCATAACTTCGTTTAAAATGAAGATTGAAGGTTGTTCTTTTTTAGAAAGAAAGCTACCACCATGCTCAACAACTTTATCTAGACGACATCATTCCTGGTCTTCATCATGGTGCAGGGCGGTCGGGCGGACCAAAAATGACGTATCTTTGGAAATCGGAAAAACGTTTTGGGTTATCATGTTTAATTTTAAGTTCATACATGGAACTAACTTCACGCCAAAAATTAGGGTAATCTGGGTATAGACAAAAAAAAAGGTCTCACTTTTGTGCGGCGACCCCAAAATGAGTTCTGGAAAAGGGTACGTACGTATCTTCAATTGGCCTGATTTGGGCTCTAAATCATTCAAAAACATCCAAAACAACATTCTAAGTATCTACCCCCATGTTGTAGCTGTTCCATTGGTCATAAATGGACGCATGACCGAAAATTTGAAATTCCATATTTTGACCAATTTCAACATGCGTGATGGGTCCAAATGCACTAAATGGGTTTCAAGTAATGTAAATACATCCATCGAAACAGCTCAAAGAAAAAGGGCTACTGAAAAGAGGAAATTTCACCTGAAGAATCCAAGGAAACACGCAAAACTGTGACTCCGGTAAAAATAGGGATAGAGACTCGGCTTCTGGTTGGAAATGTAGAGCACGATGAGCTAAACATTTCATCTGTTGAAAGTGAGTCTCTATCTTTACGTTGAAGCATGCTACAGAGCCTGGAAGTTTGGCCAGAAATATGCTAGAATCCCCAGAGAGCGCGTGCTCTAACCATCTGGCGCTCTTGCCGCCTGGCCTCCCTCTCCCTCTCCTCCATTTAGCGCTCCCCTCGGCCCGTTTCCCGTCGTTTCTGGCCAACTTCCAGGCTCTGTAGCATGCTTCAACGTAAAGATAGAGACTCACTTTCAACAGATGAAATGTTTAGCTCATCGTGCTCTACATTTCCAACCAGAAGCCGAGTCTCTATCCCTATTTTTACCGGAGTCACAGTTTTGCGTGTTTCCTTGGATTCTTCAGGTGAAATTTCCTCTTTTCAGTAGCCCTTTTTCTTTGAGCTGTTTCGAGGGATGTATTTACATTATTTGAAACCCATTTAGTGCATTTGGGCCCATCCCGCATGTTGAAATTGGTCAAAATATGGAATTTTAAATTTTCGGTCATGTGGCCATTTATGACCAATGGAACAGCTATAACATGGGGGGTAGATACTTAGAATGTTGTTTTGGATGTTTTTGAATGATTTAGAGCCCAAATCAGGAAAATTGAAGATACGTACGTACCCTTTTCCAGAACTCATTTTGGGGTCGCCGCACAAAAGTGAGACCTTTTTTTGCCTATAACCAGATTGTCCTAATTTTTGGCGTGAAGTTAGTTCCATGCATGACCATTTTTTGGACATTCACAATTTCGCGGTAAAGTTAGGTAAAAATCTGGTTTTTGCATAGGCATATTGAAAATGTATTATATAACTGATTCCCAACTTTTTAGAGTGTTTGGACAACTTTCCTGCCAGCGGCGACCGTTTTTCTGATGGATACTCGAGTCGGGAAACACCCTGTTTACCACTATGGGCGAGAGAGTACAGACGACGAGAGTGCGTAAACAAGATGTTTCCCGACTCGAGTATCCCTCAGAAAAACGGTCGCCGCAGGCAGGAAAGTTTTCCAAACGCTCTAAAAAGTTGGGAATCAGTTATTCAATACATTTTGAATATGCCTATGCAAAAACCAGATTTTTACCTAACTTTCCCGCAAAATTGTGAATGCCCAAATAATGGTCATGTAAAAAAGTGATTTGTTCATGCCCTGAGGGCAAATTTCGAGATATTGTTGTCATATTCTCAGGATCATCTGGACTCATGATGGCGATCATTTTGATGCCTTGAACCAGTCTCTATCTTGGCTAGGAGCTGAGATCTGAATTTCCGACCTCGATATTGCAGCAAGGATGCAGCAAATGTGCGACCGAGCAGGAATTTCAAAAAAATTTTCTGGGTAGTCCTCAGTCATGACTCCAACCACAGAAAATTTGGCCAGCAGGAAAAAATCCATGTAAGAATAATGCCGTATTGAAAAAGTCCTATTTGATTAATCTTTAATCTTTAATCTTTATCACCCAATAAAGGGTAAGTCGAATGAAGATCGGGGAGGAGGGAATTGTGGAGGCTTTATATCTAAAGGCGGGGTTTGAACCTTTGCAAAAAATTCAGAGAATGCATTACCCTTCTCGACATCACTTAGAAGGATATCTCCATTGCTGTCAATAGTACCAGGTAGTTTTGAGCTAGTAACCTTCAATCTATTTTTGCAATAATTAAAGAAGGAACTAGGCTTTCCCGAGTAAACTGCCCGTGATTCGCGCTGAATTTCATATGCTTTAAGAGCATGGTCAAAACGCTCACGTAAAGAGTGTGTTTAGTTACTATTCGGAGCCAATTGGTGGAATTTCTGCAACCTCATGAACATCTTGTGAAGGAATTTGGGATAACCAGAGGACAAGGATGGACGTTTGAGGGGGACGTGAGCATCTAAAATCTCATTAATGAAATCGCTAAAATAATTATATGCCTTAGTAGAATTTTTATTTCTTAATGCTAATGTCCAGTTGTGCGT
Source organism: Pristionchus mayeri (assembly GCA_036245805.1). Lineage (NCBI taxonomy): Eukaryota > Metazoa > Nematoda > Chromadorea > Rhabditida > Neodiplogasteridae > Pristionchus > Pristionchus mayeri. The sequence continues at coordinate 36,396,106 of BTRK01000005.1, read as the reverse complement.
ATGGATGAGGTAGTTACGTCATCACTACGCAATGACTGGGCTATTGCGTCATGCCCTAACATCATGATCATAATCTTCGATGAATTTGGTGTATACTACCCTAGTTCCAGATTGATGGCTTTCTTGGTCAAAAACTTGCAGCAAGTTCAAAAAGTGCCCAAATACTTTTGCGCGCGACTGTAAGTACCCGTGATTTCCGTCGTCTCCAGATAGAGCAAACAGAGCAGATCGAAGAATTCCTAAAATGTAGAGTTTGAGATTAGAATTGAGATCCCAGTTGTGAGAATCAATGTAACAGCCGCGATCGGCAGTCGGTGGCTCAATCCCCGGCTATTGTTTCCCTATCGACTAGCAAAACGTATTCGGTCCTTACCACGACTCCCGCAATCCCCACTATCATTTGCAACTGGATAGTGGACGGCCACTTTCCAATTTATTTGAAATATAACGAATTAGAAAAGATAGAGAACTTGCACGGGTCAACACGTCTAAATGATATAGTGTAAACGAAGGGAAATCAGCAATATTCATTTCATGGTAAAAAACTATCAATTTTTCTACTTTTTTCGATTTGAGGAACATAGATTTGGGGGGGCATATGGTGGGTTTTGGGGGACATATCATCGGTTTGAGGGGGCATATGTACCCCCAAACGGACACTGTCCCGCCAAACCAGACAGATACCAGTCCCATATACCTCCAAATCATCCTTCACCGCTTCTTTCACTTATTTTAAGCGCATGAAACATGTAAAATATGAGTAATTAATGATATATCGTTAGCCGAGGGTAGCCAATGAGAGTGGATGAAATAGTAAAAAGCGAGGATGCTGCGTGACGATTTTCGATCATCTTTCTCTGCCTCCATTTTCAAGCTCTGATCTCTTCTCATTCCTCATTGCGATTTGGGGAATCACTTGCCCATAGGGTTGGATAGGCAATAACCTCATAGACGGCATCCTTGATCTCAACTTCCTCCTGGTCCTTCTCAGCGAAATCTCAGAAAAACAAAGCCTTGAAGACGGGAGAATGGAAAGCTAAATGCTGGAAGCAAAATGATTATTATTTTGACAGGAAATTTTTCAGGAATATCATGCTAATTGCGAAGGTACTCTTCCTATTAAAATACGTGATAGACATTGAAATAAAAATTTGTCCATTAGGAGGGGGTCCTGCCGAGAGGAGCGATTTCGCAACACGGGTCACCTCCTCGTTCACATGCATTTGCTTCTCTCCTATCTTCAGGATGACATTGCTATTTCGATTCGGAACAGCGAAAACATTAGGTTCTACGATCAATGCACCCTTGAAAGAGTTATTTGATTAACAATAATACAAAAAAATTACTAACCCTTCCGCACGGACGATCTGAATATCGAATTCCACTGTGAGTGTGTTATCAATGGCGTAATTCTGAATATTTTGATGTACGAAATAGACAATAATCAATTTATAAAAGTTAGTTTCATGTTTGCAGAAAGAAACGTAAACCAGGATTCTTGATAGAAAAGACACGGCCCCTTGTTCATCGACATTGTAAAACCCTATCCGCCTAACGTTTTATTTATTTATTTATCGTACACCACAAGGGCGCTTCATCAAGTATAGAGTGTTCGAGAAAATAATTAGGGTTAGGGAAGAGGAAGGGGGGAGGGTAGATCTTCTGAATCACAAGAAAGAGAGAGTGGCGAGGGGAGGGAGCCTCGTGAGCGGTATGAGTGGCCGCTTGTCTAATGTATATCGTACTGGAGACTTGTGTGACAGGAGATCGGAGGAGATCGAAGGGGGATGAGAATGGTTGGGGAAGGGTTGAGAAGAGAAAAAGGAGAGGAAAGGTCGGGGGGGGGGATGGTGGTAAGGATAGATGCTAAAGATTTCTAATTTCAATTCCAAGAGTACACAGAAGATTAGGGTGAATTAGCAAATAGTGCTTAATAGTCTCGATCGACAATAGAGGATTGCAAATTAAGTGGAGCTTATTTAGGAATCTAGCTGTTCTATGAGCAAACGATGCTTTCAAATTTTCCCTTCGGAAAGGGGGAATGTGAAGAACAAAGGCACTATGACGTTTGCTAATAGTCCTATATGTATAGAAATTACATACTGACAACTCAACAGCCTTAGCGAAAATTTTAAGAGCCAGCACTATGTCAATGACAATACGGCGAACATAAAGAGAGCGTAGAGAATATAGGGCTAATCGATCAGAATAAGAGGGGAAAGAGATGTCTGTTCGAGAGCAACGATAATATAATAGCCTACTAAATAGATGTTGAACTTTCTCTAATTTGCGAATACGACCAGATGAGGAGGGAGACCAGACGGGAGAGCCGTATTCTAGTATGGGAAGGATAAAAGATTTGAAAGCAGATATGTATGGGACAACTATTGTACAGCTGATACTACGGAAAAGTAAATAGACTAATGAAGACGCCTTATGACAAACAGTCTGGATGTGAGAGTCAAAATGTAAGAGAGGATCAATATAAACACCTAGATCACGGATTGACTGCGTTACTACAAAATTGCAAGAGATTAAGGAATAGCTAGTACAGGGATTGTTTTTGCCTATATGTAATACGTTGCATTTCTTTTCAGCAACTTCTAACTGCCATTTTTCGCAGTATTCTAGGAACCCATTAATACCCGATTGAAGTTGAGAGGGGGAATCAGAAGGAGAGAGTGGATCGAAAGTAGTGAAGAGCTTGATGTCATCAGCAAAAAGCCGATAATTCAGTTTTGGAAAGGGGGAGAAAACTGAAGGGAGATCGAAAGTGAATAGCAAAAAGAGGAGAGGCCCAAGAACTGTGCCCTGTGGAACACCTGAGATCACTTGTCTCTCAGAAGAGAGAGAGCTGCCGATTCGAACTCTGAAGATCCTATTGGAAAGATATCCTGTAATCCAATTCAACAAACAGCCACGAATGCCTAGCAATTGTAATTTGAATAATAGCTTAGGATGGGAAACCTTATCAAAAGCTTTGGCTAGATCAATATATGCAACATCGGTACAGTAATCACGATCGAGGGAATCACGCCAATTTTGAGTACACTCCAAAAGTTGGGTAACAGTAGAGCGTTTAGAGAGAAAGCCATGTTGTTCGGGAGGGATAATCTTATGAAAGTTGCACCAGCGGATAATCTTAGGCTTGAGTATTCTTTCCATTATTTTGGAAGGAATGGGAGTGAGACTGATAGGGCGATAATCCGAGACCGAGGAAGGCGAGGAAATTTTTGGGATTGGAATAACAATAGAGGATTTCCACAAGGATGGAATATCACCTAGCATAATACTATAATTGAAAATATGCGCCAGAGGAGTAGACAAAGATCGGAAGCAATTTTTAAAAATGATAGATGGGATGGAGTCAGATGGGAGCGAACAGGATGAAGATACTTTCCTCAGAAGAAAAGAGACATCGTGAGGAAGGACGACTGATAAAGGGATGGTTTGCGAAACGAGGGTAGAGCAAGATGGAAGGGACCCGTCATCTCGAGTATATACAGAAGTGAAATAATCGGCAAGGGATTCAGCCTTTAGAGAATTGCACGTGATGACAAATCCGTCCATCGCCACCAGGGACGGAATGGAGAGAGACCTTTAGACTTGAAACGAGTGGATACATAGCGGTAGAATGATCGACTATGATTACTGGCAAGTAACCGATTCTCGTAGCAACGAACGTACTTACGTATTTCCTTATCTAATTTATGTGAAACTAAGAGAAACTGAGAATGCACAGGGCGAAGATGAATTTTGTTGAAAAGTGCGCGTTTGTGTGCAAGAAGAGACCTAATGTGGGGAGAATAGTGATCAGAGGAGAGGGAAATCTTCTTGAGAGGAATAAACGCAGGGAAGAGGCCAGTTACAAGTGAGACGAATCGGTTATACAGGTCTGAGATATCGGTACAATCAGAAAGTGATTCCTCCCAATTCAACTCGAGTAGTGCACTGTCGAGACCAGAGAAGTCAGTTTTACGAAAATCGAATGAATGCACTACTACGGGCTGATCAAGGGGGAAATTGAAGTCAAAGTTAATCGTAGAGTGGTCAGAATTTTTAAAAGGAGCTGATAAGCAGCAATTGGATACTACTCCGGAAGGTGATAGGATAATATCAAGGAAATGATTGTTTAGGGAAGGGGAGGGAACCATCTGGGTGAGATCAAGATCAATGGAGAGGTCAACTAAGCATGAAGCTTGGGAAGAGAATACGCCAGGAGAAGACCAATCAATATGCAAATTTAGGTCGCCTAGTACAACCACTTGATGCTGGACTGTAACCAGGGAAGAGATAATATCAAATAAATGAGTATTTTGAGCAGTGGTTGTGCTGGGAGGCCTATACACAAGTATAAAACGTGTAGGGACAAAAGTTGTGGGTGGATGCACATCGATCGCAAGAATGTCACTAGAGACTGACGAATTGATAGCAACTCGGGAACAGGGGAGGTGGTCACGAACGAGGAGACAGACACCGCCCCCACGACGAGGACGATCACAACGGAAGATGCGATAAGGGAAGGAAAGTAGGAGCTCAGTGTCTAATACCTTGGAAGAGAGCCAAGTCTCTGTTACAAAGATGAGGTCGGGCTTATCAATAGAGAGAATAGCATGCAAATCAGGAAGCTTGTTACAGAGTGATCGAGAGTTGAATAACGAACATCGCAGAGAGATGGGAAGGATTGTAGAAAGCGGCGGATCACGAGGATCGAGTGGGGGAAGAGAGGGAGGGGAGAGAGTATTGGGGATGGAGAGGGGACAGACGTAGAGAGGGGGAAGATGGGAAGAGGGGAGAGCGTCTGTTGAAAAGGAGAGACAGTCAATGGAGGAAGTCAAAGAATGGCCAGAATCGGGTGGTGGTGTACGAGTAATTAGTTTCCCTGAGTCGGGAGGCGAGTGCGGACGGATGTCATCCTTGTGCCACAGCTCGTCGCGGTAATGCACGAAGGGACAACCCGAATCCTGAGCGCGCATAGCCTTGAGTGACTCTCTCATCTCTTTGCTTCTCTCTCATGGCAGCGCCTGATGGAGGAGGCTCAGAAGTATCTTACTCAATCGAGTGGAATTGAAGAAGGGAAAAAACTTCTCCTTGCCGATCAGTATCGACTCACTTCCCTCAAGGTGCATATTTTAATTTTCAAATTGTATTGTGATATTTCAGGGCCACTGCCTCAATTCGATCACTGCCATCACTGATCTTACGGACAAGCTCATGGTGTGTACTTCGGTTGGCAGTGCAAGTCAAAGTAGCAAGCCCGCTACTCCCACCCCCCGACAGATTTCGCATTACGAGGAGGGAGAGGCGCAACAGTCTCGCTACCTTGTCTCATATTGCATTGCTGACCCTAGTGCATACTTTTTAAAGTTTCGAAATTTGTTCGCACGGAAAGATCAAAATCATTCCAGTCTTCTCCTGACTACGACATCTTCTCCGATGGGATGAAGGTCGCGATCTGTGATCGAATCAGGCAGCTCAAACAGCAGTGAATTGGGACAGCGCAGTGGATGTTCACTGATTACTGGATATTTCATTCGTTTCCCAATGCTTTGTTGATCGAAATTGATACAGTGGGAAGCTTCAGATTTTGTTACTATCGTTTTGTTTGTTGAATTTAATCTGGAGGGTTGTAATCTAATGATTGAATTTTTCCGAAGAGAATAAAGGAATTGGTTGCGTTCTGTGAGTTCATATTGGGTTACTGGTTTCGAACCAGCCGTAGATATCGGTAAATGATTACCTACTCGCATTTCCTGTGGTGCTGACAACGTGCACTATACTGTAAGCGAGCAGTGAGCGATAGAAGACCGCATAGAAAAATATTTTATCGTATGGCCGAATTGTTTCGAAAAATCCATTTCGACACAAACTGTTCTGGGTAATCCATTTTGCTGCTCTTGTCTTAGAGGTGCAAACCGAATAATCAAAATTCTGTTCGGTTAATAAATTATCCATTAACCGAACCGAACTACAATCTCTACTTCTCTTCTTTCCCAGAGAAGTTTTTTCTTTCTCTTCTTTCTTTACTTCTCTTTTATATTTAAAAGTTAAATTATGTTTTATTTTTTTAACGCCAGAAGTTGATAGTCAATGCAGATGATACTGTAATAAACTGCACAGTGGCCGCTCATTATTATCGTGCGGGGATAACCACATTGATGTTGATTATCAATTTTCGACGCGTTGCTTCATGCGCGGCCAGATGGATAATGCAAACTATCCGTTATCTTTTCGGATAATCCATTCGGTGTGGATTATCTAAACCTCTTTCAGTGCATTGAACGCGCGTTGCGTGCGCGTCGCAGCGGTTTGGATTGCCCATTGGGCAATAGATAATATAAACTGCCGCGGCGCGCGTGCAATAAAAATCGCCATCACGTATATCAGGCAAAATTTACCATTTAACACGTGTATCACGAGTGGGTCCCTCCGATTTCATGTCGTGTGACATACCCAGTCATAGTACTTTGCAATCATGTGCTAATTGGAGCCTCGGCGCTATTCCTATCGGAGCCTAGAGAACTTGAAATTTCGTATCGATCGACCAGGTCCTATTACTTCCGAACTAAAATGATCTATTCTAATTGATCGAATCAACAGATCATAGTATTCACTATAGTGTGTACCCATGTCCCTATCAATATGAAAAACAATAATTTGATTCGTTCATTGCGACGGCTTGGGGAGGTCAGAATGTTCGTTTATGAAAAAAGAAAGAAACTTTTGCACCAACCTAATATATTAACACGTGTATCACGAGTCAATGGATGAAAAATAGGCCCCTTGGGAACATTTTGAAAATTTGTATCACGAATTTGGCCCATAAAATTTGAAAATAATGATTTTTTCGATTTTACCAAAGTTCCACCTATGGTCCAAAATTACAATGCAAATCTACCCTTGAATTTCTTTGCTAATTTTTTTATGTAATGCAGGTTGACTTCTTCTTTCCAAATATGCAAAGAAAATCCGCTGCAAGTTTCCTGCGTGATGTCGAAAAAAATTATTTTTTGCTTGAAAAAATGGACTTTTTACCATAACATTTTCAATTGGCATCGCGCACAAAAGCTGTCAACATAAACGTTGTTCAGAATAATTTTCCATGCATTTTTAACCCGATGTCACCTTTCTAGCTAAACTTGGAGCAGAGATACAATACAAAACCGGAAAATTCCTAAAATCCGGCTCTGGGACAAATGACTTATATTTTTCGAAATCATCACTCCAGGGTATTATACTACCATAGTATGGGCCAAATTCATGAAACAAATTTTCAAAATGTTCCAGTACACCTCCACTGACTCGTGATACGTGTGTTAAGCATTTTGTTCTTCTACATTTATTTTCTTTTCCCATCGATCACAATTACGCATCTTCATCCCAGTTTAACAATGCAATCTGTTTTTCCAAGCACTCTTTGTGTATATCATAAACCCTGTTTAGATTATTCAAGATTTTCCGTTCCAGAATGGCTGACAATTCCAAGTTCGTCCTTCGATGGGTGATCAATGATGCGACTGTGGCACATGCAGCAGAAAGGAAGTTGGAATCTGAAGTGTTCAACGAGGGAGGGTTTAAATGGTTAGTTTATTTCTGTTCTCTGTTATGTGCCACTGCCCGTAATGATATAGTTAGCTTGAAACAAATCTCGTTGCTGTAGTTATGAAAGTGTAATGGGCAATATTTTGCGTGGAACATTTCGATTCAGTGAATTGCGTTATTCTGTCGTCAAACAACTCTTCATAATTAACTACAACATGTGTGGTTGTAAAAACGTCATTAAAACAATTTCTGTTGATATAATTGTCTCGCCCCGTTGAATCAATGGCGCGAAGCACATCTCGACCGCGTTTAGCGGCTCTAGCGCCCCCCCCCCCCCCCCGCACTCTCTAACGGGTTTTCACAGGATTGTTGCATTTGAGAAGAATGGAGATGTTGAAATGGACATGGACGAAGGGGATCATGCTGATCTATGCCTGCGGTGTGATGTGAATCACAACAAAACCTGGAAGTGTGAAGCAGAAGTTACTTTCTCATCGCTTATCGGCGTAAGAAGGAGCGAGCTACAGAAGAAGGTATGCATGAACTTTATATCTGAAACCACTAAGCTATGTATTAGGTTGGTTCAAAAGTTTCTGACTATTTAGTTTTCATAATTTATCCTAGCCCATTTCGATTGCCTGCAATTCCTCTATAGTTTTAGTGACGTCAGTAGTGGTGGAGTACCGGAAAACATTAACATTGGATATATCGGTTATTGAACGTGAGAACATTATTTTCATATCGAAACTGCCGAAAACGGTGTTTTTCGGTGTTTTTGGTTGAGTTCAACTTCTCAGATATTTGAGACTTCCTTAATTTGCCCAACATATATGTAATAGAGCAAGAGTTGCTTGTTCGGTTAAACGTGAAAAACCGGGTTTTCATCGCGAGTGAGAAAATAGAAACAACAAAAATTGCTGATTTCGATGATTAAATTTGTCAAACGCGGTTCCGAAATATCCTAATTACTTATTGATTGATGAATCTACTCCTAAATATAACTGTGTTCTAAGATAGGAAGGTAGAAAATAATGAACCACTATTGAGCTCACAAGGTCGATCTGTACGAATACAGTGCCAGAAAATATAAAACAAGAATTCTCCAATTACCGTAGTTTACTGATTTGGCCAAAATGTTAAGCGGGAATTTAGGGGACCAGATTTTCTGAAGAGTAAAATTATATGCCTGTGTAATAGTCTTCTCAATAATCCTTCACGTTTGTCTCAATCTCATTGGTCCTTGGAGTTACAATCAAATGAATAGTATTGAAAAAAAGAACAATTTAGAGTTTGACTGTGAATAGTGTCATCCTTGCTGATCGAATTGGCCCGATATTGTATCGCGTAAAATTATTCCCAAGCCTTCATCAACTATGAATAACCATTAGTTGATTGGCTGAATGAGATGGACAGGGTAGGTCAAAATGCCCGAACATGAAAATAGTCAGAAACTTTTGAACCAACCTAATATGATGGGCGAGATGGGCGAAATGTGCGGGTTGAGGGTTTTTTTCCATAGTGATTCTTGAGAATTTCACTTACGATTGTCGCGTTCAGTTTTTTCAGGAAATTACGAATTGAATAGAAGAAATTGTGATTGTTGATAATACGCAATTTGCTCCAAGAATTTCTGCAATAGCGCTAAAAAAATGAAATGTGGCATTATTTTGCAGAAACGTGTATCTTTCAATGGAAGGAACAAGTGCTTTACAGTGGACTGGGAGTATTGGTCAATTTTGATGAGGAAAGCAGTGAGGAAGCAGATCTATTTATTTTTTGCTAGTTACTTGCCGGTTCCCCTTTTTTATATCTTAATGATTCGAGAATATTCACACTAATTACATATTTAATATTAATTTCACAATTGCCCTATATTATACTAGCAAACGTGTACAGTTCTGCACATCCCATGCATCACATTTTTTATTCAGAGGTTCAACGTCAACACTATCACATTGGAATTCGCTGTTAACATCGTCGATGCATATGGGTTAGTGGGTTAATATGTTCTTCGCATTCGATGGCAGCCAGTTTGATTAATGCTCTGACATTTTCCTCACCGAAATACATGCAATTAGTAATTTTTAGAAGTGGGGGAGCAAGACATAGAAGGAAAGACGTAATTGTAATTGATTAATGACGATTCAAGAGATAATTCCATCGCTGATCCGGGCATGTTCGCTATTCCGAATAACAAGAGTGACGTCATTCTGAAGATTCAAAAGAAGAAACTTCACGTGTCAAAGGAGGTATTTTAACTAAAACTAAATTATTGTCAATTATTTTTAATTACAGTATCTGGCTGTCCAGTCTCCCGTTTTCGATAGAATGTTCTTCTGTGAATTTGCTGAGAAGGGAAAGGAAGAAGTCGAAATCAAGGATGTCATTTACGATGTTTGTTACGCTTTTATAGTAATATATACTCCTCAGGAGTTCCTTGATCTACTGAATTTGCTGGGATCAGTCGACATCACCGGTACATATTTTTATATTTCACATTTGTGAAACAATGATATTGAAACCCATGTACAAGGATATATTTTACATACCTTGTATTGCTTCAGATTGGACTGTGCCTCATCTTCTCAAGCTTGCTGATCGGTTCCAGATGGAGGTTAGATTGAATTGTCTCCAAAAACTCGCTCTTACCACGAATACTCACTTGAATATGAGGCCGTTTGCCTAATAATCGAGCAATACCCGGCACGGCCCAAAAATCTCATTTCTCCGAAACTCAGTGATTTGGGGTTATTTAAGGTGCTGAAAACGGTGGGCGCATTCATTTTGTCCCCAGTGTCGCCGTTGGCTCCAGACGACGTTACGTTGAAAACATACTTTCTAATATGGCGTTGCTGTCGAATGTGCTAAAATTACGTGAACATGGTTTCCGGGGTAGAATTTCATGCTGATTACGCCTATCCACTTCATTTTTTTATTAATTTTAAAAATAAATTTTAAAAATCTTTTCTCTAAGGCAAAGTGACCTTAGTAAGTTGCATTGTTAGACACGACGTGACGAGAGGATTCAGAATCTGCATTTTCGACCATTTTCATGCACGGAGTTTTATTATTGCCAAATTTTACTGATTCCAAAACGTGGGCGAACGTAGCAGCTTCACCCCTCCTCTCCCTTCCCTCCTCGAGAGAAGCGAGAGCGTGTGCAGAGGAGAGAGAGTGCAGAGAGGCGAGAGAACTGCCAGGGGGTAAACAGCCGAGGGACGAAAGAGGATGGATGAAACTTCTACGCTTGCCCACGTTTTGGAATCAGTAAAATTTGGCAACAATAAAACTGCGTTCATGAAAATGGACGAAAATGCACATTCTGAATCCTCTCGTCACGTCGCGTCTAACCAAGTAACTTACTAAGGTCACTTTTGCCTTAGAGAAAAGATGGATTTTAAAAATTTATTTTTAAAATTAATAAAAAAATGAAGTGGATATGCGTAATCAGTATGAAATTCTGCCCCGGCAACCATGTTCACGTAATTTTACCACATTCGACAGCAACGCCATATTAGAAAGTGTGTTTTCGACGTGACGTTGTCGGGAGCCAACGGCGACTCTGGTGACAAAATTAATGCGCCCACCGTTTTCAGCACCTTAAATAACCCCAAATCACTGAGTTTCGGAGAAATGAGATTTTTGGGCTGTGCCAGAACTGTTCGAATTTGCTCGATTCTAAGGCAAACGGCCTCATATGTACTTCAGCGAGTTCTCAAATTGTGCGATAAGCATCTCAAGCAGTCAACGGGATTCAATGGGATGAAGAAACTGATATTTGCAGATCAGTACAGGCTCACATCCCTCAAGGTACTGTTTTTTCGCACTATCTTTTTCTGTCACTGTTTGTTTCGACTTTGCAATTTTTCTTTTATGCTATGACATCGCTTGTTTGGCTATCTTGTTTACCACACAATATGTCATTTGAGTTCGTATAACATTTCATACCCAATTTAGGATCACATTCTCCATTCTTTCACCAACGTCGCTAGTATGGCTCCGATGATGAAGGTATGCTCGCGCTGCTGTACTTTCTCGGATCATGGTAACTCTCTGACTCCGCTCCGACCTATACTACTTCGATAAAGTGAGCGGTATGGTGAAAACGCTTGAGCATAAAAGCTAAACAGTTACGGGGGACTGATTTGCTACCTTCTTTTGCCTTACTGAGCTTAACCCTGAGCAATCTATCAAGCATATATAGCTATTTTAAGTACGGATACAGGGAGGGGCGGGTCTTCCTTCCAGCTAGGAAAGTAGGCTCTATGGATTTCGTGTTCCGATCAAAGACTATGCTAAATGAACAGACGGAGATTACGGAATCTAATTTCAGTCTCCCGAGTACGATAATCTCTCTGATAGAATGAAGGCTGCGATTTGCGATAAAATCGCCAAGTTGATCTAGTTCAAATTATTTTAATCTTTCGATTTTCCGTATTTGTCAACTTTTTTTTAAAACTATCGTAATCCGATGCATTTTGTCAATTATTATTAGTATATCTCGTGTTTCCTTTGCTTTATGTGGGTTCAGCTGGGAAGTATTTATTCGAGATCCGATAAATAATTTGTTTGTACTATTCGTTTTCTTATGGCCTACGGTTCAAAGCCCGGCTTGTTATTACCTTGATAATAATTAGTTCCGTACTAGTTGCCTATTACCAGGATGGCCGACAATTCCACCTTCGTTCTTCGATGGGAGATCAATTATGCATCAGCTGTGCACGCTGCGGGAAAGGCGGAATCGGGAATATTCACCGGAAAAGGATTCAGATGGTCAGTCGCCCACGATTAATGTTATTTATCTTCGACGCTTTTCCAGTTGTGGATTCTTTTCATTCCACGTTTTAGATATCATTTCATTTTTACTTTAAGCTCTTTATATTTTACATAAGAGACAACATCCGTTTAACATCTGAAACAACATAAAATAGTAGGATCAGGAGGGATAACGCACGCCAAAATCAGCGTGTACATAGATGATGAAGGAATGTGTTGGATCTGACTGCTAGGTGCAATTATTTTCACCTGTCGTAATGTTTCTAGGGAACGCTGCTTCTCGATCACCTCTTTACACCCTAGCGTATTCGTAATACGACGATTATGACTGTTATCGTATCACGAACCCGTTTTAAACGTGTATATGTTCATTTTAATTCGCAGGGCTGCTGCTTGCGAGAAGCGTAAAGGCAATCCCGGCCAATGCGAAGTGGACCACAACGAACCGTGGAAATGTGAAGCTGACGTAACTTTTTCGCTATTCAGGGCAGATGGAACGAAATGGACGAGCGAGAAGGTATTTCATAAACATATCATCAATACAAAATAACAAAAACTTTTAAATTTTCCATAAATTGTATCAATGAAGTGCAAATTGAATTGATTTTTTGAATTGAAATTGATTATTACGCCCGGTTTAAATGAAATAAAATTCCACATACTTATGCATGATTTGCTGTCAATTATTAAAAGAATGAAGAACATAACCTTCCATTTTTCAGCATGCACTCTCATTTAATGCAGACAGCAGATGCTGCAAACTGGTCCCAATGATTTGGAGTATTCTCACTTTTCCGGTGATTTTTAAGAATTGGTTACGGGTTTGGCTAGTGTTGTCTTGATTACTTTTGAAAGCACTCCTTTAATGCTGGTAGTCGAAATTTCTCATACATTCCTTCCTCTGAGGGGTTTGACCGAAAATCATGTTGGGAAACCTATAAATTAGTCGAGTAGAAGAGGAGGGGTGACCAGTAATGTGATCAAAGAGTTCCTAACATAGCCTTTTTCAGATTTTCTTAGTGAACGGAACTATTGCAATGAAATTTGATATTCACATCACTCATGCAGAAAGGTTTGCAATTATATTCCTGCCAGATTATTTTGCTTGATCTCGATTCTTCCCGCTTTTTATCATATATATATATTTTTTTCATTAACGACCGTTAATGCTGATAATTTGTGAGACGATGCGAAGCAAAAAATTAAGCAGGGACATAAAAACACAAAAACTTAATAAGTGCGTCTTTAAGGGGTGAATCAACCGTTGATTCGGGCATGTTCGCTGCTCCAAGCCTTAAGAGTAACGTTATTCTGAAAATCGGAGAGAAGAAGTTATATGTGTACAAGGAGGTATTATCATTATCTTGTTCGGGTGATTAAAATATTACCAATCTTAATTATCTTCCAGTATCTGGCCTTCCATTCTCCCCGTCTTCGATATTCTCTTCTTTGGAAATTTCACTGAGAAAGGAAAGGAAGAAATCGAGATCAAGGATGTTGTCTACGATGTTTGTTGCAATAGTGAATGACAAAACTAAATATGCATCAGGAGTTCCTCGACCTACTGAATTTGCTCTGTGTGGGAACAGTCGACATCACGGGTATTTCTATTTATTATTTCATGTTTGTGAATAAGGTTCATAGATAGGTGCATATATTTTAAAATATGTTTCATTTGTTTTATTTTTTTAGATCGCACTGTGCCTCACCTTCTCAAGCTTGCTGATCAGTTCCAGATGGAGGTTAGATTCTCCCCATAACTTCGCTCTCCCTTCTTCTTCATGTGAAAGATAATTAATTATTTGTAAAAAAAATCAGCGCGTGATCAACCTGTGCGAGAAGCATCTCAAACAGTCAACGGGATTCGATGAGATCAAGAAAATTCTCCTTGCTGATCAGTACAGGCTCCCTTCCCTGAAGGTGCGATAGTTTTTGTAATGTTTTTTTTCTGCAACTAAGTTTAAATGAAGAATTTTAATTTTCTTCAAGATGCTAAATTGCGTTTTTATCTTTTCCGTCACATCACGGACAGTGGAAAAAGAGTCCGGTCATTCAACCGCGTTGCGGCCGTGACGCATAAAAGTCGCAATAGAAATTTTTTGTTAGGGGTGCAGCAAATACAGTAGAATTTGTAAGAATTTACCAAAACATGTGCCGGCTTTGTACCTGGAATTCGCGTGTTTTGGAAGTTTTTTAAATTTAAATATGAACTTCATTTATGTATCATTCTAGCGGAAATATTATAGAGGCTTTTGATCTGCATTATCTTTGTTTACTAGTAGAATATTTATAGCAGATGTATGTGAGCATGCATAATGAGACATTTGCGTCCTAAAGTTTCAAATGGAGTAAGTTATCACCATTTCTGCTCTGCGAGTCGGATGGGTCAAAATATAATTATGCCCATTTCTTTCGCATAGATGGCGTTTATGTATTACTTTTTTGAAATATCAATTTTTTTGCCCTGCTACGGAATTGATTATATAAAAATATAATATTTTTTCAACCCAAAATTTAACACTCGTGGAATATTCATCGTGATATTTTTAATGTCTCGCTCCAGCGAACTCCTTGCGCATTTCTTGCGCGTTTCGGCGCTGACCCCGCACTCTCTAACGGGCCGTTCACATTTTCATTTTCTAGATTCGCCAGCACATTGTATTTAGCATTAAATCGGCATCACTGACCAGATATGTATTATTATACAAAAAGAGCTCTATCATTATTTTTAGGACCACGTTCTCCAGTCATTCTCTTGAAGTTGTGAGGAATAGGGTTGACAATACGTAGTCGAATTTGAATTCGCAATCACCTCCCCCTACTCGGATTCCGTAATATGCGTGAGGAAGGCGTCGAATTGCCAGCCGCTAAGGAATAGGCTAAAATTTCGGTTCTCGATTCCTCATTTTTCACACTCTTTCGCCGCTATATCGACAAAATAAAAAGGGCAATTAATAAATGCCATTTCAGTTGCCCGAATACGGTATTCTCTCTGATGGAATGAGAGCCGCGATCTGCGACAGGATTTCCATGCTGGTCTAATCGCACTCCAAAGCGAAGATCCCATCAACTGATCGTTACTACCTCATCCTTGAATCACGTCGTACAATATCAGTCTGATGATAGACGTTTTTCTTATTTTAATTATGTCCATTTGGATCTGTATCCTGTATTCCCTTCTATTTAAGCACGCTCTACTCAATTTTACGCGTCGAAGTTAGATAAATCGTTTCTTTTTATTAGTTGATATGATATGATGCAGTATCGGTTTATTTTCCGACTCTTATTATATTTTTTCTCATCGTTATCTGCTAATAATTTTTGTAGAAGGATGACCGACAATTCCAAGCTCGTCCTTCGATGGGAGATCAACAATTCAACTGCAGATCACGCGGAGGGGAATGCGGAATCGGAAATGTTGAACCAGGAGGGATACAAATGGTTAGTCGCAGGGAATAATGGAAAATACCATCAGTGCCTTCCATGTTGTGCCTAGTTCACTCTTCAATTTTTAACAGAAATTGAAAATATTATTTTCACACTATTAGTGTTTGCTAATGTATAATGAGTTCAGCGTATTAATAGTTTACTGATGATACATGGCTCATGTAATAAGATGCGATTGCATTTCGTTATTAGATATTTTATAACCAGGAGAGCTGCATGTGTACGGAGCATCATGCCATGTAATGGATATATGGATATCACACTCCGACTTGATGATACTCCGAATTTTCCTTATTGGAAGTGTGAAGCTGATGTGATGGTGCTTTTGCTCGAAAGCAACGGTACGAGATGGAAAGTACATGAGAAGGTAATTATTTCATTAAGAAATATAACTGTAGTGTGTAATATAATTTGGTGACATAATAAGGACCATTAGTCACGTTGAGACAAAAAGAAAAAAAATGTTTCGAAAGTATTCAATATAATAGAATATGAATTTGTGTTTTGCAGAAAGGTCACATTTTCCTTGCAAGCAATAACTCCATGAAATTTAGTGACATTTGTTATTGGCGTCGTTTGATCAATTCGGTGCCTTTTTAAAATTATTTAAAATTGCTTTTAAAATTAATTTTCTAATTTCCACAATTTATTTAACCTGAATTTTTGATAGTTTAGTATTCATGATAGATGATGAAAAATATCATAAATATAGTACTATTAACTGTACTCAGTAACATTGAATCATGCTTCTTAAGGATTACAAAGCCAAAGGCAGATTCACTATTGATCTCGTTATTCACATCATTAATGCTGAGAGGCTAGTCTATATTTTTAACATATTCTTATAGTTTAAGGTGATTAATATATCACTGAAAATCCGACTTGCCCAAACACAAGGCAAACGAAGCTTAAAAGAAAAACTTTGAAGTGGCGACTTTTTCACGGATCCGGACATATTCGCTGTGCCAACTCGCATGAGCAACGTCATTCTGAAGATAGAGGATAAGAATCTTCATGCATCGAAGGAAGTAAGCTGATTGTCATGTTCAAGAATTATATGATCATTTACGTTTGTGAATGCTTTGTCGACTCTTTTTTTAAATTTCCCTATTTCAATTGGTATGAAGCGAGATTCTCGTATTTGCCTAAACAGTCACGGTAATTACCTCGTTAGCACTGATCATTGCGGTCCTTAGTTATCTACGTCGCTTGCGAAGTGATAAGATGCACAGTGATACGAGCAGATCAATTCAAACTAGAACATTTGAATAATTTTTCGAAAACGTCGGAAGATAGTAAAGTTACCCGACAAGGACGAAATTCACCCATTATTTTTTGTCCTCCGTCCAATAGCCGATGGTTGAATTGGTATAGAATGAATATACAAAAATGCTAAAAAATCAATAATAGCTTCAAGGGAAAGCCGGAAATGATCAGCGTAATCCCGCGCTCTCTCACTTTTACATGCTCTCTCGTACACGCGACGGGATCAGGGTGAGATCAGGGTTTCGTCCTTGTTGGCTAACTTTAAGTTTGAAGATAAATTGTTGCGTAATGTGCTTTTCGAAATGTCGTTATTATATTTTAATTAATTTTACAGTACCTTTCTGTCCAATCTCCAGTTTTCGAGACTCTGTTCTTTGGAGATTTTACTGAAAGGGGCAAGGAGGAATTTGAGATCAAGGATGTCGTTTATGAGGTTCGTTATCACACCAACGTTGTTTACAAGACACTAGGTATGATAATAATATTGGAATGATAATCGATCTGGGACACACCTTAAGCTACCTTATGATAACAATGAGCATGATGATCATCTATAGGTTATTATTGTCATAATAAGTTTCCGGTTCTCGTGAAACCTTGTACCGGTTCCCTCTTACTTACAGGAATTCCTCGACCTTCTAAACGTGATTCATGCCCGAATGTTCATCACAGGTTGTATTTGAATCCATGTTATACACAACGTATAATTAACATCAGATCGTACGGTGCCTCACATTCTGAAACTCGCCGATCAGTTCCAGATGGAGGTTATTTTCTTAATTTTGTATTTTGATTTTCTGAAACAATGTCGTTCTCAGTTTGTGATGTGTCAGTCAGAGAAATATCTCATCCAGTCGAAGGGATTCGATGAAGTGCAGAAACTTATATTCGCTGATAAGTACAAACTCGCCGCTCTCAAGGTTCGGCCAATTACAATTTTTTCTCCCAGGTTAAATAGAATAAGAATATTTTAATTGATTGATATTATTTTCCTGTTCAATGTTTTTTAAGGGTGCATTTTTTTTCTCATCTTTGGGGATTATGGCGCATAAATTAATATATGCAGTATACAATTCACAAGTTTCATATGCACTTTTTAGAATCACTGCCTCAGCTCATTCACGAGTGTCATTCATCTGGCTGAAAAGATGAAGGTCACGCATTGTTTGCGACGTGTTTATCCAATTATTAATATTAATAAATTAAATAGTTTTTTTCAGTCATCCTCTGATATCGCCAACTTCTCTGATACCATGAAGTGTGCTGTGTTTGACCAAATGGTGAAACTCAAGCTTCAGTGAACTTTGACAACAAACTAATTGTTTGTTGTTTTGACTATATTGTTTCCGCTTCTCGTTACTATCACTATTAGAAGTACCACAATCGCTTTTTGTAGTTCTTCCATCAGGCTTTATTCATAATCAAATTTACCTTTTCTGCGTAATGGTAAAGAAGTTGTTTTCATATCGAAGACGGGACTGTCTATGAATATCGGTTCAACTTCCGAATGAGTATCTTTGATATTAAAGCAGTAATTCTCGGATGACGTGGCATGGTTCTCGTTTGTATGATCTTCTGATTTTAATGGTGTCTAACAAACTTCGAGTAAATTCGCAGCCCCGAATGGGAGAAGTGACTTAATTCTGAAGATTGGAGATAAGGAGTTGCATGTGTTCAAGGAGGTAATTTTACCTAGTCTGATCATGCATTTTTGAATTAAGCATTTGTAGTTGACAAAATATTCCTGTTAATCTATTCTAGTATCTCGCTATCCATTCTCCTGTCTTCGAGACTCTCTTCTTCGGACATTTCGCCGAGAAAGGAAAGGAAGAAATCGAGATCAAGGATGTTGTCTAAGGGGTACATGAGGAGCTGTCATCAAATAATATAAACTGATTGTCAGGAATTCGTTAATCTACTTCATTTCCTCTATCATCAATCGACTCTCACAGGTACTCCATTCGCTTTTCACGTAAACTTTCCTTCCTCAGATCGCACGGTTCCTCATATTCTCAAGCTCGCCGATCAGCTCAACATGGAGGCTCGTTCACATATTTGGTTTAATTGTTAACCAATATTTCTACGTATAGAACATGCTGAAACAGTCCGAATGGCATATCTTCCAGTCGAATGGATTCGATGTGGTTAAGAAACTTCTCTACGCAGACCAGTACAGACTCACATCCCTCAAGGTGTGCTCGTGCTCGAGATATTTCTTTCATTTGAAATTTCAATGTATGAAGTACAGAAAAATTTAATTTTGTTGCATTCTTAACAAATTTATTTTAATTTAAGGACCACTGTCTCAAGTCGCCTGATATCATCGGGAAGCTGAAAGTTAGCATTTTTATCTTTTTATCATTCTATTCTTGGCAATTTTAGGGGTGTAAATTTGCTTTCAGTCTTCTCCCGAGTTTGACCTTCTTTCTGATGGCACGAAGGCTGCGATTTGCGACATAATGATGAAGCAAACTTAGGAATCATTGAGACTGGCAACCGTTTCCCAATCTGAGCTGTCGATGATTCAACCATATGTGTAATCATGTGCCAGTATACCATTTCATTTCCACTATCGTTCTTCTGTTTCTGCGTTTACATTTTAAATACATGTTTACTCGAGAAAAAGTAATTTGGTTCAGTTGAGTATGTGTTTATTTGACTGAAATATCGGTTCAGCACCCGATCGACTTTTATCTTTTCAAAATATTAGATTTCCTCCCTCTTTCACAGATTTCCTCTGATATTTCGCGTGGAGAATATTCGATTATTGTTTGTTTCTAGAATGACCGACGATTCCGAGTTCACTCTTCGGTGGGAGATTAATAATGCGACTGCGAAAGAAAGAGCTGGAATTGTGGACCCGCAAGTATTCAACAAAGGAGGATTCGAATGGTTTGATTCTTTAATTATTAAGTATTCTGTGGGAACTTGGATTACATAATCTGTCATGATTTTGGAAAGCGCTTCTTCCGTTTTCAACCCATATCAAAATAGGGATAAAAAAGAAATCGAAAAAGTACATAACTATTAGGTTGGTGAGAAAGTAATGTTAGATTTGGATCATGGTTTTTGAACCCCGATAAAATCCTTTTCGTTAAAGATCTTAAGCTAGCTCGATGGCATATATTAGGGTCGACTTGGCCAATGTACGCATATTTTCGAATCGCATAACGATTTTTGGGCATCCTGGAAAATGAAGTTTTGTCAAATGTGAAATTTTCGCACTTCTCTAAAAAAATTTGTTGGCTCTCGTATTTTGAGGGAAAAAATAGCCATTCATTCTTACATAGTGAACTGTGAAAACCATAGGCAGATCTTTTGAATAATAGGTCTGTATCCGTTCAAACCTCAATATTGCACGATTTACACACCATTGAATCCAACCCTGGCAAAGGTAACAATTGTACATGTTTTTGATATAATCATTGTATGCCCTCATTAATATATTTTTAAGTTAACAGTGGAAGGTGCTTTTCATTTTACTATATTTTAAATCGATACGTCAATTGTTACGGATACACGGTAAAAAGAAGCATTTTTATTGATGTTCAGTTATTGTCAATTTCATAAATGAGTGTATTTTCTAACAGACCTTTAGCAGCAGACCTGATTCAGGTGTTGCATTGTGATATACTTAGGTCCACGAGTGCCACGCCGCAGTGTGAGGCTCATGCGTCGCGTGACGCGTCGCGGTCATTGCCTATGTTTCTCAAACTCGTCTAAATTGAAGTTCCTTTTGGCTTAGGGTAGTTCAGCATGCCCGATTTCATGAAAGCAAATTAGAATTATTTTAAAAAAATATATAATAGAAATTTCCGCAGGTCAGATTTATAAAAATAAAATTTCAACATGTTTAGAAAAGGCCTATCTTGCACAAGGTTGCCGACCATTTTTGACCTTTGTTTATACATGATAAAATTGTTCGATGCGTGTCATTTGTGCAAGATCGCAAAAAACATGTAAATATTCACAAATATTAGCGTAAGGGCGGTTTGAAATTTGAATTCAACGGTGAAAATGTATTGGCGGGAACAAGTAGGTTTCGGTCGCTTGGGACTCCTACCGCGAATATCCTTACTGATAAGGTTCACTCTTACAAGTTCTTGAGTCTGCGTTTCCTTAAGGCTGTGATTGCCGTGAGGTCGCACTTTGCGGATGTGGCATAATATTTGCCCTATCATAGCGCTCCATGGATTGCTGGGCTAAAACGTAATCAGGTCCAATCTCTGTTGATGTACCTTTGTCATTATTTTGTGACCTCAATACTAATTTGATAGGCTTGGACCAATGTGCGATAGAAAGCGTATCCATGCACTCAACGAGCATGAATAACAATATGATAAACAGGCGTACGCAAAAGACGGGAGAATCGGATAATCTCAAATTTGATAATCTAACTTTACTTTCTCACCAACCTGATACTTCACAAAACGTTTATTTATGCGCTGTTTTAATCACACTTTGGATAACATGCCCTCCGCTTTCGATCGCAATAAGAAACTAGGCATTGAGTCCCTGGAGAAGCGTAGAATGGCGATCGATATGAGAGTAGCCAATAATCTCCTTAGAGGCAAATATAATATTTCCAAGCGAAAACCCTATTATTTCAAAATTTACCACTCGAAACGGCATGAACTTCAACAACCATGGATCGAATTTCAACTATAGACATAATAGTTTCTTTCCAAGAGCGGCAAGGCTTTTAGTGAACAATGAGAATCAAACCAGTTCCCCTGAGTAGTTTACCCTCCCGTATTACCCAGTTATAAAAGTTTCTGACTATTATTTTTTTCGTAATTTCAGCTGCCAAATTTTGATTGTCTGAAATTTCTCTACAGTTTTAGTGAACTCACTAATAATGGACTACCGTAATATAATTGTATTGCATCTAGTGCTTCCTGAGCAGGAGAAAGTAATTTTCTCAGCGAAACTTCCGGAAATTGGAGTTGTTCAGTGTTTTTGCTGGAGCTCTACTTTTCGAATATTTGTAACCTCCTGAAATTCTCCGATATAAAAATAATAGGGCAAGATTTGCTTGTTCAGTTAGAGGAAAACCCGATCTTAATTGCGAGTGAGTAGAGAAGAACAGCGGTAAGTGATGATTTCGATGCTCCAATTCTCTAAATCGCGGTTATGAAATATCCCGATCCCCTATAGATGCATGAATTAAAATGTAAATAAACTTGTGAAGAAGAGTAGTTAGGTAGAATATAATGCACCACCATTCAGCTCTCTTGGTTGATCTATACGAATACAGTGCACAGAAACATAAATTAGGAAATTTAGAATTACTATAATTTTGTGAGTTGACGCAAATTTTAAAGAAACATTACGGTTTAATAAACTTACATAGGATCCGGTAATATGCGCATGCATTGGGCTTTGTAATAATCGTTCAGTTTTTCCGCTATCACAATTATCCATGGAGCCATGCTCAATTGAAAAGTATGGAAAATTACGGACAATACAGACTTTGACTGGGAATTGTGCCATCCTGGTTGATCGAAATAGAATGGCATAGTGTTGTTTAGAAAGTATTCCCATGCCCTCATAAACTGAGGAAAACCATTAGTCTATTCGCAAAACGAGATGAATGGGCAAGTCCAAAATCTCCAAATATGAAAATAGTCAGAAACTTTTGCACCAACCTAATATATATTTATGCTATTATTTATGCTACAAGGGCCCTGAGTTCGATCCCCCGCCTGGGCAAACCAAGCCCTCTATCCCCCCGTGGTCGGTAAATTGGTAGTGACCTCGGTCGCGAAAGGTAACGTTCCCAGAAGCACTTTGGACAGCAGAGATACGTAGTCCTAGCAGTAGTCGGCCTCACCGCACTACACCACCTAGCGTAGTCGTTTACGACTGTAAAATCGCTTGACATGGCTGCACCTTTACCTTTTTACTTTTTTTTATGTATGATGAGAGAAGAAAATTTGATACTACCGGATAGAAAGCATGAATTGCCTTTTGAATTGAGCGCGTATTGGAAATAAATTTGGAAACAATTTTAAACTTGCATCTATGTAACATTTCAATTCTAATTTACTTTTATTATTCGCAGGATTGCTTCATTTGAGAAGCGTAATGATAACGTTTTTGCTGATTTCTTTCTTGAATGTGGTGTGGATCACACTGGACAGTGGAAATGTGAAGCTGATGTTAAGTATTCTTTGCTTTATACAAGCGGCATGAAGACCAACCACGAGAAGGTAATATTGCGAAAATAGTGTATGAGTTATCGGTTTCTTTGTGATGAACATATTACTTTTAAAAAAATATTTTTTTAAGAACTCATAAATGATACGAAAGTTGATTTGTACATAACCGATTAACTATCTATCGTTTTCTAATCATTGTTAAATAAGTGTTTTCAGGAACGCTTTTTCTTTGATGCAGGTAGAAGCCGCGTGAAGCTACGCCCACATACCTGGTGGTGTTATCTCAATCACTCAGTTATTTTTAATCTTTTTTTTGTTTTTTTTCGATTTTTACTTGATTATAGTCGTTCTCATGTTCGTATTTATGCTGTAGAAGTGTGATGTCATTATTCCATCGAGAAGGATCTAATTTTTTAAGTGTTCAGAGCTTCATCAGCAACTCTACCTTCTCTGTAGAATTCGATATTCACATTATCTACGCAGATAGGTTAGTCAATGTATTGATTTTTATTTGATGTTCTGTGTCTAGTGCACTTTGAACACAACGATCTTTAATTATTGCATTTCCATGTAACTGTGCAATTACTAGCAAAGTATTACAAGTATTACTAATAAATTAATCCTTTATATTTAAAAGTGAGGTGCTACTTTAAGAGGCGAGCGTTTCGTGGAACTGAATATTTTCGAAGCACCGAATAACAGAAGTGACATCATTCTGAATATTGAAGAGAAGAAACTCCATGTGTCCAAAGAGGTATTGCTCTGTAATGTCTTATTTTTTAATAGACTTAATATTAATAATAAGGAATGTATATTTTAGCTTTTGGCCCTTCATTCTCCTGTATTCACTGCAATGTTCTTCGGAGATTTCGCAGAGAAGGGAAAGGAAGAAGTCAAGATAAAGGATGTTGTATACGAGGTGTCCGATGATTTATAAAACAAATGTTAATCTGACTCTTAGGAATTCGTTGATTTGCTTCATTTCCTCTATCATAAATCGACGATCACAGGTATCATTTGATTTTCTCTATAACTGTTGACATTTTCTTATTCAGATCGCACCGTGCCTCACATTCTTAAGCTCGCTGATCAGTTCCAGATGGAGGTAAGGCCAAAATTTCATTTCATATCCTAACTAAAATTTGTAACAGGATATTCTGAAACAGTGTCAGTGGCATCTCATTCAATCGAAGGGATTGGATGTGGTGAAGAAATTGGTCTTCGCAGACCAGTATAGGCTCGAATCTCTCAAGGTACGGTAGATGTGTACCCTGTTTGTGTTTAATACCTTGGCGGCCTTAAAATTTTTTCGTAAAAATATTCTTGATTAATTTACCCGTGTATTCACTTTTTTTTTAAATTTCAGGACCACTGCCTCCAGTCGCCTGATCTCATCGAGAAGCTCAAGGTTCTTTTATTAGTAATTTTTGTCTTTTTGAATTTGACTTCGCGAAATAATATATTCCCAGTCGTCTTCCGAGTTCGATTCTCTTTCTAACGACATGAAGGCTGCGATCTGCACTGTAATAATGAACAACTTAAGAAACATTCATTAAACCCGATTTATTAATTTCCCTTTGTTTCGTTCGATTTTTCAAAATTTGTTACCGTAATCTGAAGTAATCAGTCGATGTTATCAGGTTGATGAAAAAGTTTCTTTTTTTTTCAAAATTCCGCTGGAGTGCGCAGAGTCTCACGATTTCCGCTATACCATTTGTTATGGCCTTGGTTGTAGATTACTTCCATACGATTGCTTTCAATCTACGCATCGTTACGAGAGGTTGACAAATTTCAGAACCGATACATCGGAAATTGATCACTTTTTAACGTTCTGGGTTGAACCCTGATGTTCTCATAATAGTGGTGAACTTGATCTGCGCAGTCAACCAGCACTAGGGCAAGAGTTGTTTGTTCAGGTGAGTACAATATATCCGGATTCGTACATGCGCAGGAAACAAGGGACGCCGAAACATGTTGATTTCAGTGTACGGATCTCAAAATCATGCTTTTGAAAAATTCAGCTCTTGAATGGGGATTCCAATCCTTTCCTAAATGTTCATGCATATATATAGTGGAGTGTAGATCACAAAAAATTCGAAAGTATCCCTCTACACAGGTGTGCAAGAATACTGAATTTGAATGCTGAAATTTTCAATCTGTCCAGTTCTATTTTTGGGCCAAAATTCCAAATAGGCTGTTTACGACAGAATAGTCATGCCGTGTAATTTGGCATACCAAATCATAGTACGTACTCCACAATTGAGTGTCTAATTCGAGCTGAACACATTTCTCCAATGAGCTTTGGACGATTGAATAGTCGGTAGTGCAGACCTAGTTCGCCTACTTTCAAATTAAACTGTCCCATTCATGCCGATACCTCACCGACGATACCTCACCGACGATGCCGATACCTCACCGACGATTCTCCATTCGATCGTCGGTGAGGGGCGGTCGCCTCTCGGCCCCCCCTCCCCTTCTTCCCTCTGGAGTCTCCCTCCCAGTCAGCTTGGACAACCTGGTGAGGTATCTGTCCAATCAATGCCACTCAAGCTCAAGATCGGAAGTTTGAACTGTCGAAGCCTATGCAAAAGTGATCGAATAGTGGAATTTGAGGAGTCCGTGAGTAAATTGTCGTTCGATGTTATCGCCCTTCAAGAGACTCGCCGAACTGGCTTTAC
The DNA here is from genome assembly GCA_036245805.1 of Pristionchus mayeri. NCBI lineage: Eukaryota > Metazoa > Nematoda > Chromadorea > Rhabditida > Neodiplogasteridae > Pristionchus > Pristionchus mayeri. The sequence continues at coordinate 36,370,236 of BTRK01000005.1, read as the reverse complement.
TTCTATGACTCTATCGCAATCCAACCATCTATTCCACGCTTACGGCTTACGATCACTGTATGGAACAGGATTTCTAATTCATTCGAAATGGGCAGCTCATGCCGATTTCCACTATCTGACCGACCGCCTCTCATATCTCGATATCGACAAAATGGGATTGAGGATCGTATCAATTTACCTTCCAACAAGCGCCTCTCCCGATGCTGACTATGAGGGTGTTTTGAATGAACTGCATACACTGTTAGACGCTCCCTCCAGTCGTGCTCACCTACCGGGTGTTGGGAGACGTCGAGTGGTTGTCTGCGGTGATTTCAATTGCAAGGTTGGATCACGGCTGGCCAAACATGAAGAGTGGATAGGAAGACACGGACTCGGAATGCGTAATGAAAGAGGACAAGTTCTGGGAGACTTTTGTTGTGCTAATAAATTGAAGATCATGAATACGAGATTTGACAAGCGAGAGAGTCGCAAGTGGTCATGGCAATCACTTGATATGAAAACGAAAAATTTGATCGATTTCATACTCTGCCAGGATCCTTCACTTTTTCTTGATGTCTCCATAGTTGGATCTCACTCGTTCTCGTCCGATCATCGCCTTATTATGGCCAGAATACGAATCAATCAGAAAGAACGAACACGACACCGACCTCCAAGAAACAATCAGAGACTGTCAATTCCTGCATTCGCAGCATCTATGGCAAGCCAGCAAACCAATCTATCAAACTACCAGGAGATCGTGAGTTCGATGAAAAACATAGCGGCAACTTGCATGATTCCTGATCCGAAACCCAAGAGATTAAGCTACAAGACGGAACAATTGATGAGAAGTAGAAACATGCTACGAAAGCAACCTCCTACCGCACTGAATAGGATAAATCTAGCTGTGACTAGCAAAGCTCTAAGGTTCTCTCTTAATGACGATCTACATCGACGGCATGTGCTGTTTGTCGAGGAGGCGGTACGGTACGGTAGAAGCACGAAATTGGCTCTACGTAAATCAGAAATTGGAAGAACTACGTTAAGTAGACTAATGAAAGATGATGGAAGTGTAGCCGCCAATAGAAGCCAAGTATCCCAAACAGTTCAATCGTACTATAACCGCCTATACTCATCAACTATTCAAATCGCCCAATCAAAATACGGTAGCGATGACACATTTCCTTCGATCCTCTCAAGTGAAATTATGTTGGCTATAGCTCGATTAAAGAATGGAAAAGCTCCAGGCCAAGACAAGATAAGTGCAGAAATGATAAAGGCAAGTGCGGAGACTCTAACGAAACACTTCCTCGTATTGTTTAACGAGTGGATCGAAAGGGAGGAGATTCCCGACGAGCTCTCAGATTCGACAATTTCATTGATATTCAAAAAAGGATCGCCACTCGAGATAGGAAATTACCGCCCAATAGCCCTGATGAACTTGACATACAAGCTCTTCACCTCAGTTATCGACAATCGTATTGAAATGATACTATCAGAGAACCAGCCGAGTGAGCAAGCAGGATTTCGTCGAAACTATTCAACCACTGATCACATATTCACTCTCTCGGAGCTAATCAGCAAGTCAAATGAGTATCAGTTTCCTCTATATTTAATATTCATTGACTACCGAAAAGCTTTCGACTCGGTAGAATTCCATCATGTTTGGGAGGCTCTGAATTATCAAGGCGTTCATAGCAAGATCATAAATACTCTAAGTGCAATCTATTCCAAAGCAAAAGTCTCGGTGAGAGTTGGCAGTGATCGAGTACCTGTCGACATTCGGAGAGGAGTACGCCAAGGGGATCCGATTAGCCCGCACTTATTCAATGCAGTATTGGAGGGAATATTTCGAAGAATGAATTGGTCAGCCTATGGAGTGAATGTAAACGGCCAGCGAATGAACCACCTTCGCTACGCCGATGACGTAGTTCTCATATCTCACAGTGCAACCGAAAGCAATACTATGTTGCAAGAACTATCAAGAAGAAGCAAAGAGGTTGGCTTGGAGATCAACATAGGCAAAACAGTCATAATGTCCAATACAACACGAGTCCCTATGTTCATCGGCAATGATCGAATAAATTACGCTGATTCATTCATATACTTGGGCACGCGTCTATCGTTTGATCAAACTCTCACTCTTGAAATTAATAGAAGAATAGGAGGATCTTGGAGAGCCTATAACAAGTTCATCAACTTCTTTACGAATCGGAGATGCGCCGTTGGGCTGAAAGTACGCCTTTTCCGAATGTGCGTCGAGCCTTCGCTAACTTACGGAAGTGAAACTTGGAGCACCACAGCAAGAGACAGAAAACGGCTCATTGTTGCTCAAAGAAACATGATGCGCAAGATGATTGGAGTGACCCGAATGGACCGAATATCAAACGCAACGCTGTCTCAACGTGTCCCTTTAACCGATATCCGAGTTCGAGTAATGATAAGGAAGAGGAGATGGGCGGAGAGACTAGCCACCTTAACCGATGATCGTTGGTCCAAGAGAGTGTACGAGTGGATTCCGTGGGATTGCACAAGACCCGTTGGACGACCTAGAGTCAGATGGAGAGACGAACTCACTAAAGAACACGGTGTACACTGGCAACGCGGATACAGGGAAAATCCGACTGAATGGAAGACTGGCATTGTTCGACAGGCCTCTGCCTTGACGCTCGAATAAATGATTATGATTATGATTATGATTCATGCCGATCGAACCGCCCCAATATAGTGCGCGTTATATAGCGTACTTATGCCCCTATTAACTGTGGAAAGTCATCAGTTGATTGGCCAAATGTAAAGAACTGGGTAGATAAAAATTTGCGTGATAAAAAAGAAAGAAACTTTTGCATCATCCTAATACAAGTGTGGCAATTCTGCGTATCTGTTTCCATTTTCTTACCACTATCGGTTTTCCCTTTCTCTTCACCTTTTCGGTAGCCCGTTATTCGATATAAAGTGTGCAAGTTACGTATTGTTCCCATGTCTTTTGTGATATCGGTTCAGCATCCGATCGATTTGTATCTGTTCAAAAAATGCATTCGGTCTTTACGAGTGTTGAACATGTTCATGAATAGCATGTTACACTCTAATATGTTGCTATAACGCATTAATGATCCCAACGAATTAATGCATCCGTTATTATTTTACTTTCAGGATGGCGGATAATTCAATGTTCGTTCTTCGCTGGGTGATCAACAATGCAAGGGCGGTTCACGCGGCGGGTACAAAAGTGGAATCGGGAGAGTTCAACGAAGGAGGATTCAAATGGTTAGCCAACCATGTTTCGGTTTTTCTGGTAATATAAGTATTGTGTAGTTGGCCTGTCCCCGAACTCCAGGAGCATAGAGGGAATAGACTTTATCTACAGAAAGGGGACAAGAGAAGAGGTCACATCGGGCTAGTCACAGAGACGATAGAATGGGGAGGACTCATCCTTAAATAGGCACGAGGTCGCATGTAGGTGGGACATGCTAATGGACAGAGGGGAGAGGAGGGCGAGAGTGCAACTCGAGACAACGGGGGATAGTCTAGCCTACACGTATGCTAATTGACTATGGGGTACAAGGCCAGGGCCTTTACACAACACCTCCCTCCAAGATTCAAACTGAGGGGTGAATCTGATACATAATAGTCAATTACAACGAGGCAATAATCAACGGGCCACGGTTGAAGCACTTTTGGTCAGAGGGATTCTGTCGTTCTCCACTACTTCTGTGGGCTCGTTTATTCTTCGACGTTGCACTGCGAGACTCGACGAAACTCGGGTAGACGCCCTCGTAGATGCACACTCGAACTCGATGCAGATGCCGTTGCACTTGAACTCGGTGACGATGCCGTTGCACTTGAACTCGGTATCGCTTCTGAGGTGGGCGAACACACGCTTTCCTCAGTGATCGTCTTCGGCAGGATCTCACTATCCTCCATAACACACTTTCAGGATATTTCCAATCCACAGGGTCGACCGAATCAACCACCTGTGTTCACACTACACACTTCTCGAACAACAACAGCGTGTGTTCAGATTCCTTCTATGCACTTTCGTGCCTTCTCAGACTAACGTTCCATTCCCGGAAACGCTTCCGATTTCTCGCTTTCTTTGAGGTCGGGATACTCGCCATTTGCTCGAACACAAACGTCCTTCTTGGGGCGTTCCGCTTTTTCCCTCTCTCAGAAATCACGAGACTCAACGTGACTCCCCGTCGGGTGTGGTCATTTCAGGCCACGACGCTGTGCACTCACGGCCACTCAGCGCCATCAGCTCTTTCCTCTGGCTTTATTCATTCAGCACTACCACTGGACTCCGCTCACAGCAACGACTTATTAGCCACAGGATCCGTGCTATGCGCCTTGCCAAACGGCAACGTCACGACTTATTAGCCACAGGCATCCCTGCTACGCGCACACCTGATCTTGCAGACCATCACAATGATCAGTCACTGATACCACGAGTGATCCCTTATCCTGGTCAATCACCGTTCTATCGGGCAGTCCCAAACGTAGGTCAACTGCTGCTTCCTCTAGTGATCCCTCTGCTAGGTCAATCACTAGTTTCTCGGCCGACATCCTCGTCGGAAAGTTCACGGACGACCCCATACTAGGTCAGTTGCCAGTTCATTGGGCAGTACCAACCTCAGTCAACTGCTAGTGATCCCTTCTAGAGGTCAATCACTACTCTCTCTAGCGACCCCTAAATATAGGTCAGTCGCTGTTCATCTCGGTCACTGCTAGTGATCCCTAATATCACTTCTCTCACTTCCTCTGACAACCCCAACAGGTCAGTCGCCGCTACTCTCATTCAGCTTTCGGGAATCCTTCAGAAAATCAGCTCTTTGGCACTCTTTCAGATCTCTTGGTTTCTCCCCTAAATTCATCCCCTTCCTTCGCACAATCAATCTGGAGTAGTTCCTTCCTTTTGGACACTTTCAACTCCATTCATTCTGTGCACGCACCATGGCTCTCTAGCCTCATTGGTCTCTGCTCTCCAATCGGACGTGCACTTTGTTCACCTCGCATCATCCTACTTGCACCTTAGAGCGACGGCTAAGAAGAGGGAATGTACATCTTCCCGTCCCTTCTCAGAGTCCTCTTTCGGTCGTTCAGATTCTCGTGAACTTTCGCTCTCTTCCATGCAGTCCTCATGGGCTCTTCTCCGATCTCAACGCTCTCATTCTGATCTTTCATCTCTTTCAATCTGAGATTCCCTCGCTCTTGTTCGTTCACTTATTCTCTCGTTCTTGTTTCACGTGCCAATTTGCATCTTTCTGTTCGCATTATCACGTAAACAACTCGCGCCCGAGACTCATTTGCATGTCGTTAGTCTCAATCCTTTGTGAGTCTCGGCACAGCCTTTCAGATTAGACAATTCCCTTTGTTCTCGCGGCGGACCATTCATCTCCGTTCACCTCGTCTGAGCGGTGAGGTAAAGGTAAAGGTAAAGGTACATCCCGTCTTCGAGACTGGGCTCGCGGGAGAACACTGCTAGGCCAGTGTTAATATGGGCTGATTCAGTCTGGAGTGCCCACCTTTTCGCCAGACCTATTTACCTGCGTGATAGAGTCACGACTACCAATTCCCCGTCCCCAATGGGTAGGCGCCTTGGTGGGGCGGAGACGGTGTCACGGCCGGAAATCGAACCCGGGTGGGATGGAATGGGAGGGTGCGCCATAGACCACTACACCACTTCGTCTCTTACCTTTACCTTTACCTTTACGCAATGATTAGGCTATTGCGTTATACTCCAATACCATACCCCCAATAACAATACAGAGAAGATTAGCATGAGCGGTGAAGTGAGGCAGAAAGTAGTTGAAACATAAGCCATAATTTAAATAAGAAAATCAGATTTAATAATCCAAATAAGCAAGTGTTTGTAACAGTAGCGCATGATCCTACTGGTAAATTTTGGGATTTTTATTTCGCTCGCTGGCTACCATTTGACACAATGACTTTTCTCCGCTTCAAATAAGAACTAGTCTGAGGACAATATCTGCAGACCCCACTTCTGGGGCATTTTCTGAATCGTCATGAGTAGCTCTACAATTTGTATTGACAGATTTTTGATATTTTACTTAGTATTCGAGAAACAGCTGAAAATGCGTTAAACTAAGTACAATATCAAAAATCTGTCTACCGATATTGTCCTCAGACTAGTTCCAGTTTGAAAATCACCATGCATTGAGTTTCGAAATGGTTGTTTCAAAATGAGTTTCACTAGACGTTTTAATTATGCCATTATGTTTTGCGCTGAAACAATCCAAGTGAAATGTGTTTCACTGGATATATTTACACAATTATTTCAATTTGATTTAGTGCAATCGAGAGAGCGAAAATTGTTCTCCGCCGTCAGTTGTCGAAACTAACAGGCTGTGTCTCGGTTGTCCTTGTGACACGTGTACTATCGACCGATCGAGTAACACAGGGATTCCAACCCGGGTCTCACTCTCGTAAGCACAGTTCACTTCCACTTGTGATCCTTACTATCAGGGTACCGTACCCTTAGGACTGCAAATCACTCCTTCGACGATGCACTGCCGTCGACCCAGAGCAATCACAGGTCACACCTTCGACGATAAACTTCCGCCGACCCAGCGGAAACTGCTGATTACTCCTTCGACGGTGCAGTTCCGTCGACCCAGAGCAATCACAGATCACACCTTCGACGATAAACTTCCGCCGACCCAGTGTGATCTCCAATCCAGACCGGACCACTCGTCACAAAACCACTAACCAACGTCGACACGTACACAAGTCAACCACTCGCATCCGAGCCCGCATTTGCATGCCACTAGTATCGCTCGCTTTGCCAGAATCTTCCTTCCTTGTGACACGTGTACTATCGAACGATCGAGTACAGCATCGACACGGTTCACTGCCACTTGTGAGACCTCCTTGTCGAACTACCGTACTCCTGGTACCACGTATACACTACCACTGAACCACTCAGCTGGAAGATTTGATCGCTGCCTCAGCGACTCCTCTAGTTGCAACAACTAGTACGTAACTGCCGCAGTCACGATTCCACAATGCTGCCACAGACAGTGCACACACAACAAAACAAGAACGAAAAACAGACTCCACTAGTTGCCACAACTAGTACGTAACTGCCACAGTCACGATTCCACACTGCTGCCACAGACAGTGCACATAAACAAACAAGAACGAACACGGGAAAACAGGCACGCCTAATCGTGAGTACTGATCGCCAATATTGTGTAGTTGGCCTGTCCCCGAACTCCAGGAGCATAGAGGGAATAGACTTTATCTACAGAAAGGGGACAAGAGAAGAGGTCACATCGGGCTAGTCACAGAGACGATAGAATGGGGAGGACTCATCCTTAAATAGGCACGAGGTCGCATGTAGGTGGGACATGCTAATGGACAGAGGAGAGAGGAGGGCGAGAGTGCAACTCGAGACAACGGGGGATAGTCTAGCCTACACGTATGCTAATTGACTATGGGGTACAAGGCCAGGGCCTTTACACAACAATAAGATTATAAAAATATGCCCTACACCACGCCAAGTACGCGACTAAGGAAGTGGAACGAAAAATTAGAAAATTATTTCCTTGAATTTCTCCTGCTGCATATTTCTTTGAAACCATTTGGCCTGACATGTGGTGATGATTAAACCCAAGAATTTAAATTAAAAATTCTTTTAAGTTTATAATAATTAAAGTGCTAAAAACAGGCTCGGAGATTTAGCGACTTAGGTGATCAACTAATATTGTCGGATTGTTTTAATAGTGCTATATCCCATTGTCTCATCGTATCCCATTTTCGTGGTCAAATTTTAATCTTTCATCTCCCCTAGGGTGAGACAGCCGGACTAGTATTACTATACTAGAGCGTGATTTGATCCAAATTTGTATTAAATGTGATTTTCAGGATTACTGCTTTTGAGAAGCGTGATAATATGAGCGATATAGCTGATTTCTCACTTGAATGTGGTGTGGATCACAATGGACCGTGGAAATGTGATGCTGAAGTGAGGTTTTTCCTGCTGCATTCAAACGGCAAAAAGTACATCTACGGAGAGGTAAATAAACCCTATAATACCTAATTATGATATATTCTTTTTTCTTGGGCAAAACACGGGAGTTTCTAGAGATGCGTTTAAAAAAAACGAACTGGCCAATATTTCAATATTTTCAATATTTTCATATATATTTTATGGCTCAATATTTTCATATACTTTTGAATCTCATTTTATGGACCCCTTGCCTTGCATTGTTCAGCACGCTCAATTAACGAAATAACATTATTTCCCCAGAAAACAATCAATAAACAGGCCAAATGAGCCTTGAAAAGATTTATCAATAATTTATAGCAAAAAGTTTATCATTGGCCTCCTTTTGACATTTTTTATCAACTATATAATTCTTAATACGATGTCTAGGCCATATAAGCCTTTTTTCATGTTTTCAGGAACGCGTTACCTTCGATGCAGATAAGAGCTTCGTGAAACTAAGCAAACACATCTATTGGCAATATCTCGATAATTCGGTTATTTTTATAATTCAGTTATCAAGCAAAAAAAAGTCTAAGTTTTTGCTTGATTATGAATACCCTCATTTTCATTTTATGATTCGTGGGGTGGTGATGAGATTCTTTTAATAAAATCTAACAGTACGCCTAATTTTCGAAGTGTTCAGAGCTTCAACGTCAACGATAAATTCATTGTTTCATTCGAAATTCACATTACCTCTGCGGATAGGTTAGAAAATGCTTTGATTCTTATGCGATGTGCTGCTTCTACTGAACTTTCGAACATTATTATTTTGTATTACGGAAATTGCTATCGCTGAAAGAAATACGTAATTTCGTCTTTCTCTTTTACGATATTACGATTATTGAAATTAAAAATGAGATACTGTGTTAAGAGGCGAGCTGTTCATGGAGCCAAACATTTTTGAATCACCGAATAACAAAAGTAACACCATTCTGAAAATTTAAGAGAAGGAACTCCATGTGTCCAAAGAGGTATTGCGTTATAATGTATTATTATTATTCTTTAAGTATTAGACTATGAATTTTATTAGAAGGAAAATTGATTTTTATCAGCTTCTCGCTATTCATTCCCCTGTCTTCAATGCAATGTTCTTCGGAGAATTCGCTGAAAAAGGAAAGGAGGAAGTGGATATCAAGGATGTCGTCTACGAGGTGATTGATGCCGCTTTCGTGTAATAAGCATAATCTTCCTCAAAACAAAATAATAGTGACTATGTTTAGGAGTTCCTCGATCTACTTAATGTTGTCTATCATCGTACGGAAATAACGAGTAAATGCCCTTCCCTAATAAACTTAAAATTATCTTCCATTTAGATCGCACGGTTCCTCACCTTCTGAAGCTGGCGGATCAGTTCCAGATTGAGGTAAAAAATCGAAATCTTATTCGGAAGAAAATTGAAATGTTTCTCGCAGTGCCTGGTGACGAAATGTGAGAATCATTTCATTAAATCACTTGGATTCGAAGTGATGAAGAAGCTGGTCTTCGCAGATCAATACAGACTCGATGCTCTCAAGGTTAATCCTCATTGTTCTATCTAATGTTGATATTGCATATGTTGTTAGTTTAATAAAATTTCATATTGTTGTCAAATTTCAGAATCGCTGCCTCAAGTCTTTCGCGAACAAAACGGAGCTTATTAAAATGCTGGAGGTTCAATTTTCCCTTTTCGCTATTGGTAAATCGTAAGAAACGTATTACTCCTTATTCCAGTCGTCCCCCGAGTACGATAGCCTCTCTGGCGACATCAAGATTGCAATCTGCGATAGAATCGTGAAGATGTAACGAGTCTGTTTGAAGGTTATGTTCCTGAAGTGTGTTTCTTTTATTGATTTTGTGGTAGTTTCAATATGGACCACTACCGAAAATTGAAGTTCATCACCTATCCCATTGTTCATTCCGTTTATTACCGAACATCTTATTCCCCTTCTTTAAATAATTACGTTTTAAGTTGTTGTTCGAGTGAAATAAAGAAGTTGTGTTCATGTGAACAAAGTAATTGTCCCTGTGTCTCCTATGATCTCGCTTCAGCAGCCGATCGATTGGTATCAAAAGGGAATACTCGGTGATCCTTGTCATGGTTGAGAAGTACTGCTATTGTTCTTCGTGTGGCCAATGGGGGGACAAGGGTGTGGGTCTTCAGTATTTATCGAAGAGAGACGTTTCGGGCTGTCCGCCCATCATCAGTCATGGTTAACACATGCAAGAGAACAGATTAGGTGGGGACAGGCAATCAATATAACGCGAGAACGTAGCGAATCGAACTAGGGTGCAAAAAATGAGTGAGACAGGGTGCGAGGTTATGAGTGAACGAGGGAGGAAGGGAAGGGAAGAGACGAGGCGAGAGAGTGAGTGAGAAGAGGAGGGAGAAGGAAGAGGGAGGAAGAAGCGAGAGATAAGGTGAAATGGAGAGAGCAATAAGAGAGAGGGGAGGAGAAAGAGAAGGGAAGTGCTAGATGTTGAGAGTTTGAAGTGTAATGGGAGCATTCTCCTTAGACAATTCTGCCCTGTTATTCAAGACGGGATCTAACTTGATAATATACATAGCCTCGGCAATCTTACGACGACAAGTGTTGGTTTCACGATGGAGAATGGAACCAATCAGTGGAATGGGGGCACTATTGTGATCACTCTTAGAGTGGATAGCAAATGCGTTGTGTCTATAGCTATGACAAGTGGGGTTGCGAGCAGACTTGTAATGGTCATACGCTCTTAGATGAAGGGGTCTACCAGTCTCACCGACGTACGATTCGATTGGTATCTGCTCAAAATAATTCTGTTTTGGATGAGTGTCATTCATAGCATGTTGCACTCCAATAGATTGTTTTAACTCATTAATACTCCCATATCTAGACACAAATCTTGTCGTTCAAAATAATCAAATTAAATTGTTTTAAACTGCTGAACGACTAGATGCCTTTCTATTTCTAGCATGACGGACAATTCTAATCTCGTCATTCGCTGGGAAAACATTGATCCGACTACGAAAATAGCTGAATCGAGAGTATTCAATGAGGAAGGATTTAAATGGTTTACCATTTAATCCTTTGCATTTGAACGATAGTTCGATACCGAAAAAAATGGGGATAAGTCATTTCGGAGAACAAAATCAGAAATTACGCTTCCAAAGAGTGCTCGCCAATTCGTCACGTCGCGAACAAAAATGCATTATTTCGGCATTCTCACACCGTTGTTTAAAATAGTATTTATTAAATTCGTGTATGATTTGAAAAGTCAGAAGTTGATAGTCAGCACAGTCTCTCCATCTTGAAGCATGTTGTAAGCAGGATGAGAGCCGTCGGATTAGAACCCACCGGATCAGAACCAAAAATAGTACCTTCCCGATAGTTATCTAGCGCGAAAATACTGGAGTTTTTTGATGTCCTTTTTGGTTCTCATCCGACCTAGCGTCAACATAATTAATGCTCATTTTCTCTAAGGTATTCATCGATGTACTTCATGGGATCTACTCTCGATCGGTTGACATCACAGGTGTTGTGGTTTTATATCATATCGTTTTATTGGAAGAATGCCAGTAACGTTCGCTAAGAGAGTCACAGAGAGGATGTGCATAAAGGAGCATTGTCTAAATATTTAAGCACTTTCTTTCTTCTCTCGCCTCTGTAGAATGAAATAGTATCTCTATTTTTACGTATGAACCAACATCACAACTGTTTCTTCAGATCACACGGTGGCTCACATTGTGAAGCTTGCCGACCAGTTCCAGATGAAGGTCAGTTTTTTCCCGCATTTCTCATTAGAATTTCTCCTCACAGCACGTACTGAAGCTGTCAGAGAAGCATCTCATCCAGTCATCTGGATTCAATGTATTGAAGAAATTGGTCTTCTCAGATCATGATAGACTCCCCTCCCTCATTGTATTGTTATATTTTTTGTTAGTTCGATGAGCTTCGCTTCTTCCAACTATTCTCTTTCTACTTATGTTTCTGAGAAAATCCGATAAAGCTGATCTGAAAATTTTGCCTTTTACCTCTCAGAACCACTGCCTCGACTTATTTACCAACATCACTGATCTGGCTGACAAGCTAAAGGTTCGCAAATCTTTTTCCAATTGTATTCTATCATAGTATCTCGGCAACGTATGGACATCATGGTTTGACGAGAAATAACTCTCTTCTTTGCATTTCCTTTCTCACAAGTCCAACCAGAATGAATCGAGTCATTTCTTGCGGTGCCATAATGCGCATCATTCTGAACAATAATTTACAGAATTTCCCCGAATTCAATAATTTCTCTGGAGATACGAAGATTGCAATCTGCGAATGATTTCTGTTTCGTTATGTTGTTTCCGTACGACGCCGCCACGGTCAAATATATGAAGTGATTTGACATTTATTCTTCATCATTAATTGTTAATTTAGTTATGTGGAGTGAGATAAATAAATTATTAGAGTTAATCAGTACTTGTTCGAATTCAGCTCAGTCGAGCTCGAGCTCAGCTCGAGCTCAGTCGGCGCTGAATTCCCTGCCGGTCGGTTCGCTTTGCGCTCCGTCATTTTTGAATCCCTTGCCAAGCCGGAGTGGTCACCGTGGCATTGTATGACCATGCTCATGGCTGTTTTATCGCTGGCTACGCTCAACTGCCTAACGCTATGCAAGGATGCTCGTATCGTGGAATTGGAGAACGCCCTAAGCAAGATCAAGGCGGACATCGTTGGACTCTCTGAAGTTCGAAGATCGACAGAAGAAGAGAAGGATCTCACGTGGAGCAATGGAAGACTCTATCATTCATCGCGCCTTCCTAACCGTACTGCTGGAGTTGGTTTCATCGTGAGTGGGGAGGTAAAGCAGAAGGTAGTCGGATTTTGCGTTCTAACTCCCAGGATCTGTTTCCTTGATGTAGCGGTGTCGGATAAGGTCCTGATTCGCTTATTCCAGATCTACGCACCCGCCTGCGATGACGTGGTCGAGTACAGTAACTTCATCCAGGAGGTTGAAAGAGGATTCAACGGACCAGTCTCAGGCAGTCACCGGTATCGATTCGTGCATAAGGTCATCCTGGGCGATTTCAATGGGAAAGTGGGTTACTGCGAGCCAGGAGAAAGTGCAGTGGGGAAGTTTGGATATGGGAATAGAAATGTAAAGGGCCAAATGGTTGTGGATCTCTGCGAGAGGTTGCAACTACGGGTTGGTAACAGTTTCTTTCAAAAACGGGGTACTAGAAAATTCACATGGGTTTCACCCAATGGGCGCACTAAGAACGAGATAGACTACATTCTGTTCCCAAAGGGTCTTCGGGTGCTGGATGTGGGAGTGGTTAATCGGTTCGACTTCTCGTCCGATCATCGATTGGTTAGATCTACCATATCATTCTCATTCAGATTTCGTCGTGGTTGCAATAGACCGGCAAGGGGGGACTCGCACCTCAACAACGATTTATTTAAATTCAGCTTAGGCATAGAATTGAAGCGCAGAGGTGCGAGCTTGGATTACGGTAACGTGGTCTCGGCAGTGCAAGAAGCGGGGAGAATTTCAACATCGTTCACACCGCCGGGCAGTAGGTTATCCCAAAAGACCAGGGATTTGTTGATTCGTAGGAGGGAACTAAAAATGGACGCGGTGGGGGTTCCTCGAGTGGAATGGTTACTTATCAACAGGGCGCTTAGGGAGTCGTTTAAAAACGACCGGGATAAATCCCTCCTTTCCTACGTAGACGAGGCCATTGCGCTTGGGAAAAGTTACAAAAGGGCAACTAGAAATTTAGCAATTGGGAGGGATAGAATTTCACGCATTAGGGACGGTAATGGGAACTTAGTCTTCACTCAAACGGGCATAGAGGAGGCATTCAAATCTTTCTACAATGCTCTCTATAGTGGGGATGGAGGGGTTGGATACCGCGAGGAGATAGCAAGGGATCCTTTCGTTCCCATCGTAGAAGCCGAAGTCGTTCAAATACTTCGGTATTTCAAATCAGGCAAAGCTCCGGGAAGGGATGGTATCACAGGTGAAATGCTCCGAGTGGGGGTAGATCAGTTAGTTCCCACTCTCACCAATCTCTTTAACAACATCATTTTGGGTTCTATTCCTCTGGGATTTGGGGATTCTCGCACAATTCTTCTACCAAAATCTGGGGATCCAACTCTTACAAAAAACTACAGACCTATTAGTCTGCTTCCTGTTTTGCAGAAAGCGCTAACTGGGTTGCTCAACAAGAGGTATGGATCGGTACTGGATGGAAATAGAAGCTGGGAACAAATGGGATTCAGACGTGGTCATTCCACAGTTGACGCTATCCACACTCTAAAGTCTGTCATTGCTCACTGTGTCGACTATAGGCTACCGATCTATCTGCTTTTTGTAGACATTTCGAAGGCCTTTGACAGTGTAGACACGGAAGCGGTGTTCAAGGCGATAGAGTTAGAACGGATTCCCTCGGAAGTCGTTTCTTTCCTCGCAAGCCTTTCCCAGGAAAGTAGAAATGTGGTGGTGGTTAATGGCAAGGAGGTCAACATAAAGGTGGGAAGGGGTGTGCGACAAGGTGATTGTTTGTCACCTAGGCTATTCACTGCGGTTCTAGATATGGCACTCCGTCGGCTAAATTGGGCAAATAAGGGAGTAAGTATCAATGGTCGGTTTCTGTCCCATATTCTTTTTGCTGATGATGCCGTTCTCATTTCTCACGATGAACGACAGATTCAGACGATGGGAAGGGAATTAGAGCGTGTACTTGCTACAGTGGGATTGGGTCTCAATGGCGATAAAACTGTCGGAATGAGTTCCAAGCCTGATCCAAGGGATGTAAGAATAGGAGGAAAAGTAGTAAAATTGCAAGATAAGGTGGTCTACTTGGGAAGCGCAATCGCAGTCAGCGGAAATGATGACTGTGAAATCACCCGACGCATTCAAGCTGGTTTTGGTGCTTTCCACAAACACCGCACTTTTCTTATCAACAAGGGTATTCCAATGGCACATAAACGTCGGCTTTTCAACGGCTGCATACTTCCCGCTGTGGTTTACGGTTGTGAATGTTGGGCGCTGACCAAAGCACAAATGAATCGATTATCGGTGGCTCAAAGAAAAATGGAACGTTGGATGGTTGGCTGTACTGTGCTCGATCATGTCTCTAATGAGAGGTTGCGAGATTCAACTAGAGTTCAGGACTTCGTTCGCACTGCTCAGAAAAGGAAATGGTTTTGGTTGCATAAGATCGCGAATGATGATTGCCGGAAGTGGAGCCGATCTGTGATCGAATGGATTCCGCGGAGAAAGAGGAGCCGCGGCCGCCCAATCACGAGATGGAGCGACTCTTTCCGCAAAGCAACAGGCCCAAATTTTCTCAATCAAGCACGAAGCTCTAACTGGAACACCATGCACATCAGAGCTCTCGCCTGATCTCCCGAGAATCTAATGACCTCTAGATAAATGTGTTAAAATCGTAAATCATGTTCGAAGGAACAGTTCCGTCCAATTTTTGAAGTTTGAGACACATTACTTTTGAAGATTCAGTTTTTGTAGACCTTCTGGCAATAATATGTTTATTGGTGATTGAGAGGGTTCCGAGGTTTCTATGTCCATGCTCCCCCTGAGTCTGAAATTTGAAATTTTTGATAAAATATCGATGGTCTTAAAATTTAAAAAAAGCTACTCAAATTTAGCAAGGGCGATGGATATTGTTTTAAACCTGCACATAAAGTTTCCATTGTATTGAACCTATGGAATCGGCACTACTGATTCCTGTACGACAAAAATAGTGTTCAAAATATTCAAAACAATTAAAATACAGCGTCTTTACATTTTCATCGTTAGAACGAATTTCTACAGTATAATTTCATGACCTCTTGTGTACCGTTAGGTCAGATTTCTGAACTGATATTTTAATATTTTATATTTATTTATTTTTTATTTGTTTTCCAGTTTTTTTTGAGGTTCTTGATGTTTACAAACGAAACATAATATTTTATGAAGTAGGGATACAGGAGGGAATAACGACAGTTTTCAAAGAAAGTTTTCGGTACTTCCCGATGAGTGAAACATGACGTACCATACACCCAATGATAGCTAAGAAGCTGTAGAATGCCCCACCATATGCCACATCAGACATGGCCCTAACAATAGAGTAACTCTTTATCTCACTTTTTTCCTGCTTAAGCTACGGACAATCCTTGTCATTAGGTTCGCACATCGTTTCAGACTCAGGGGGAGCATGGACATAGAAACCTCGGAACCCTCTCAATCACCAATAAACATATTATTGCCAGAAGGTCTACAAAAACTGAATCTTCAAAAGTAATGTGTCTCAAACTTCAAAAATTGGACGGAACTGTTCCTTCGAACATGATTTACGATTTTAACACATTTATCTAGAGGTCATTAGATTCTCGGGAGATCAGGCGAGAGCTCTGATGTGCATGGTGTTCCAGTTAGAGCTTCGTGCTTGATTGAGAAAATTTGGGCCTGTTGCTTTGCGGAAAGAGTCGCTCCATCTCGTGATTGGGCGGCCGCGGCTCCTCTTTCTCCGCGGAATCCATTCGATCACAGATCGGCTCCACTTCCGGCAATCATCATTCGCGATCTTATGCAACCAAAACCATTTCCTTTTCTGAGCAGTGCGAACGAAGTCCTGAACTCTAGTTGAATCTCGCAACCTCTCATTAGAGACATGATCGAGCACAGTACAGCCAACCATCCAACGTTCCATTTTTCTTTGAGCCACCGATAATCGATTCATTTGTGCTTTGGTCAGCGCCCAACATTCACAACCGTAAACCACAGCGGGAAGTATGCAGCCGTTGAAAAGCCGACGTTTATGTGCCATTGGAATACCCTTGTTGATAAGAAAAGTGCGGTGTTTGTGGAAACTTCCCTTCTCTTTCTCCTCCCCTCTCTCTTATTGCTCTCTCCATTTCACCTTATCTCTCGCTTCTTCCTCCCTCTTCCTTCTCCCTCCTCTTCTCACTCACTCTCTCGCCTCGTCTCTTCCCTTCCCTTCCTCCCTCGTTCACTCATAACCTCGCACCCTGTCTCACTCATTTTTTGCACCCTAGTTCGATTCGCTACGTTCTCGCGTTATATTGATTGCCTGTCCCCACCTAATCTGTTCTCTTGCATGTGTTAACCATGACTGATGATGGGCGGACAGCCCGAAACGTCTCTCTTCGATAAATACTGAAGACCCACACCCTTGTCCCCCCATTGGCCACACGAAGAACAATAGCAGTACTTCTCAACCATGACAAGGATCACCGAGTATTCCCTTTTGATACCAATCGATCGGCTGCTGAAGCGAGATCATAGGAGACACAGGGACAATTACTTTGTTCACATGAACACAACTTCTTTATTTCACTCGAACAACAACTTAAAACGTAATTATTTAAAGAAGGGGAATAAGATGTTCGGTAATAAACGGAATGAACAATGGGATAGGTGATGAACTTCAATTTTCGGTAGTGGTCCATATTGAAACTACCACAAAATCAATAAAAGAAACACACTTCAGGAACATAACCTTCAAACAGACTCGTTACATCTTCACGATTCTATCGCAGATTGCAATCTTGATGTCGCCAGAGAGGCTATCGTACTCGGGGGACGACTGGAATAAGGAGTAATACGTTTCTTACGATTTACCAATAGCGAAAAGGGAAAATTGAACCTCCAGCATTTTAATAAGCTCCGTTTTGTTCGCGAAAGACTTGAGGCAGCGATTCTGAAATTTGACAACAATATGAAATTTTATTAAACTAACAACATATGCAATATCAACATTAGATAGAACAATGAGGATTAACCTTGAGAGCATCGAGTCTGTATTGATCTGCGAAGACCAGCTTCTTCATCACTTCGAATCCAAGTGATTTAATGAAATGATTCTCACATTTCGTCACCAGGCACTGCGAGAAACATTTCAATTTTCTTCCGAATAAGATTTCGATTTTTTACCTCAATCTGGAACTGATCCGCCAGCTTCAGAAGGTGAGGAACCGTGCGATCTAAATGGAAGATAATTTTAAGTTTATTAGGGAAGGGCATTTACTCGTTATTTCCGTACGATGATAGACAACATTAAGTAGATCGAGGAACTCCTAAACATAGTCACTATTATTTTGTTTTGAGGAAGATTATGCTTATTACACGAAAGCGGCATCAATCACCTCGTAGACGACATCCTTGATATCCACTTCCTCCTTTCCTTTTTCAGCGAATTCTCCGAAGAACATTGCATTGAAGACAGGGGAATGAATAGCGAGAAGCTGATAAAAATCAATTTTCCTTCTAATAAAATTCATAGTCTAATACTTAAAGAATAATAATAATACATTATAACGCAATACCTCTTTGGACACATGGAGTTCCTTCTCTTAAATTTTCAGAATGGTGTTACTTTTGTTATTCGGTGATTCAAAAATGTTTGGCTCCATGAACAGCTCGCCTCTTAACACAGTATCTCATTTTTAATTTCAATAATCGTAATATCGTAAAAGAGAAAGACGAAATTACGTATTTCTTTCAGCGATAGCAATTTCCGTAATACAAAATAATAATGTTCGAAAGTTCAGTAGAAGCAGCACATCGCATAAGAATCAAAGCATTTTCTAACCTATCCGCAGAGGTAATGTGAATTTCGAATGAAACAATGAATTTATCGTTGACGTTGAAGCTCTGAACACTTCGAAAATTAGGCGTACTGTTAGATTTTATTAAAAGAATCTCATCACCACCCCACGAATCATAAAATGAAAATGAGGGTATTCATAATCAAGCAAAAACTTAGACTTTTTTTTGCTTGATAACTGAATTATAAAAATAACCGAATTATCGAGATATTGCCAATAGATGTGTTTGCTTAGTTTCACGAAGCTCTTATCTGCATCGAAGGTAACGCGTTCCTGAAAACATGAAAAAAGGCTTATATGGCCTAGACATCGTATTAAGAATTATATAGTTGATAAAAAATGTCAAAAGGAGGCCAATGATAAACTTTTTGCTATAAATTATTGATAAATCTTTTCAAGGCTCATTTGGCCTGTTTATTGATTGTTTTCTGGGGAAATAATGTTATTTCGTTAATTGAGCGTGCTGAACAATGCAAGGCAAGGGGTCCATAAAATGAGATTCAAAAGTATATGAAAATATTGAGCCATAAAATATATATGAAAATATTGAAAATATTGAAATATTGGCCAGTTCGTTTTTTTTAAACGCATCTCTAGAAACTCCCGTGTTTTGCCCAAGAAAAAAGAATATATCATAATTAGGTATTATAGGGTTTATTTACCTCTCCGTAGATGTACTTTTTGCCGTTTGAATGCAGCAGGAAAAACCTCACTTCAGCATCACATTTCCACGGTCCATTGTGATCCACACCACATTCAAGTGAGAAATCAGCTATATCGCTCATATTATCACGCTTCTCAAAAGCAGTAATCCTGAAAATCACATTTAATACAAATTTGGATCAAATCACGCTCTAGTATAGTAATACTAGTCCGGCTGTCTCACCCTAGGGGAGATGAAAGATTAAAATTTGACCACGAAAATGGGATACGATGAGACAATGGGATATAGCACTATTAAAACAATCCGACAATATTAGTTGATCACCTAAGTCGCTAAATCTCCGAGCCTGTTTTTAGCACTTTAATTATTATAAACTTAAAAGAATTTTTAATTTAAATTCTTGGGT
Source organism: Pristionchus mayeri (assembly GCA_036245805.1). NCBI lineage: Eukaryota > Metazoa > Nematoda > Chromadorea > Rhabditida > Neodiplogasteridae > Pristionchus > Pristionchus mayeri. The sequence continues at coordinate 36,350,608 of BTRK01000005.1, read as the reverse complement.
TTAATCATCACCACATGTCAGGCCAAATGGTTTCAAAGAAATATGCAGCAGGAGAAATTCAAGGAAATAATTTTCTAATTTTTCGTTCCACTTCCTTAGTCGCGTACTTGGCGTGGTGTAGGGCATATTTTTATAATCTTATTGTTGTGTAAAGGCCCTGGCCTTGTACCCCATAGTCAATTAGCATACGTGTAGGCTAGACTATCCCCCGTTGTCTCGAGTTGCACTCTCGCCCTCCTCTCTCCTCTGTCCATTAGCATGTCCCACCTACATGCGACCTCGTGCCTATTTAAGGATGAGTCCTCCCCATTCTATCGTCTCTGTGACTAGCCCGATGTGACCTCTTCTCTTGTCCCCTTTCTGTAGATAAAGTCTATTCCCTCTATGCTCCTGGAGTTCGGGGACAGGCCAACTACACAATATTGGCGATCAGTACTCACGATTAGGCGTGCCTGTTTTCCCGTGTTCGTTCTTGTTTGTTTATGTGCACTGTCTGTGGCAGCAGTGTGGAATCGTGACTGTGGCAGTTACGTACTAGTTGTGGCAACTAGTGGAGTCTGTTTTTCGTTCTTGTTTTGTTGTGTGTGCACTGTCTGTGGCAGCATTGTGGAATCGTGACTGCGGCAGTTACGTACTAGTTGTTGCAACTAGAGGAGTCGCTGAGGCAGCGATCAAATCTTCCAGCTGAGTGGTTCAGTGGTAGTGTATACGTGGTACCAGGAGTACGGTAGTTCGACAAGGAGGTCTCACAAGTGGCAGTGAACCGTGTCGATGCTGTACTCGATCGTTCGATAGTACACGTGTCACAAGGAAGGAAGATTCTGGCAAAGCGAGCGATACTAGTGGCATGCAAATGCGGGCTCGGATGCGAGTGGTTGACTTGTGTACGTGTCGACGTTGGTTAGTGGTTTTGTGACGAGTGGTCCGGTCTGGATTGGAGATCACACTGGGTCGGCGGAAGTTTATCGTCGAAGGTGTGATCTGTGATTGCTCTGGGTCGACGGAACTGCACCGTCGAAGGAGTAATCAGCAGTTTCCGCTGGGTCGGCGGAAGTTTATCGTCGAAGGTGTGACCTGTGATTGCTCTGGGTCGACGGCAGTGCATCGTCGAAGGAGTGATTTGCAGTCCTAAGGGTACGGTACCCTGATAGTAAGGATCACAAGTGGAAGTGAACTGTGCTTACGAGAGTGAGACCCGGGTTGGAATCCCTGTGTTACTCGATCGGTCGATAGTACACGTGTCACAAGGACAACCGAGACACAGCCTGTTAGTTTCGACAACTGACGGCGGAGAACAATTTTCGCTCTCTCGATTGCACTAAATCAAATTGAAATAATTGTGTAAATATATCCAGTGAAACACATTTCACTTGGATTGTTTCAGCGCAAAACATAATGGCATAATTAAAACGTCTAGTGAAACTCATTTTGAAACAACCATTTCGAAACTCAATGCATGGTGATTTTCAAACTGGAACTAGTCTGAGGACAATATCGGTAGACAGATTTTTGATATTGTACTTAGTTTAACGCATTTTCAGCTGTTTCTCGAATACTAAGTAAAATATCAAAAATCTGTCAATACAAATTGTAGAGCTACTCATGACGATTCAGAAAATGCCCCAGAAGTGGGGTCTGCAGATATTGTCCTCAGACTAGTTCTTATTTGAAGCGGAGAAAAGTCATTGTGTCAAATGGTAGCCAGCGAGCGAAATAAAAATCCCAAAATTTACCAGTAGGATCATGCGCTACTGTTACAAACACTTGCTTATTTGGATTATTAAATCTGATTTTCTTATTTAAATTATGGCTTATGTTTCAACTACTTTCTGCCTCACTTCACCGCTCATGCTAATCTTCTCTGTATTGTTATTGGGGGTATGGTATTGGAGTATAACGCAATAGCCTAATCATTGCGTAAAGGTAAAGGTAAAGGTAAGAGACGAAGTGGTGTAGTGGTCTATGGCGCACCCTCCCATTCCATCCCACCCGGGTTCGATTTCCGGCTAAAGCAATGGATTAGAAAACCGGAGGTTGGTCGTCGATTCCCGTCAGAGAGAAACGCGTTTGCCGTTCCCGGACAGGTTCAGAAAGTGACGTAGCGCAATCTCCAAATATTTAGCGTGGCGTAGTTCCTCGCTAGTTAAATAATAATAATCTTTTAAAAAATAGAACCGTATCAGTCAAGACGCTGAAATGTCTGTGTTGACCGAGTTTAATGCAGCTGCTACCTTCACTGAGCAAGATATTTCGCTGCAAAGATAGTCACAGTACTCATAATGATGATGATGATAATTATAATAATATGTATCACGGGTATCACCAGTCAGTGGAGGCTTGTGGGAACAATTTCCAACTTTTATTTTTTGTTTGCCTTCATATTATAGTGGTAGCATACACTAGAGCCAACTTCTCGAAAAATTTAGGCCACACGTCCCAGAGCCGGCTTTTAGGAATTTTCCGGTTTTGCTCCCGGCTATACTGTATCTCAGCTCCCAGACGAGCTAGAGACTTGGCAAGGTGCTCAAAATGATCGGAAAAATATAATAAAAAACTTTCATGTTATGAACTAAGCGATATAAGCAACGAGCTTTGGAGCATTCAAATGCATATTGCCAAAAAGGCCTATCACAGAAATCGACTTGTGTTTTTTTTATAGTCGTGTATGAACTCGACCTACTATATTTGGCAATAAAATTGCTTGAAACGCATACTCTCGAAAAAGCTACGATTTTTTGTCTCGATCAAAATCTGCTTTATAGAGCATAACTTGGCGAGCGTTGCTTATATCGCTTAGTTCAAAATACATGGATGCGGTAGAGAGGACAGCAAATGGCCGCAATTCGAACAGACAGAGTGACAACACTTTTTCGCGATTTGCGCGATATTTTTCAATTAAGGTCGGGTTTTTTGTGCTGTTACTCGCTAGATACTACGCTTGCGCACCTGTTCACAAACCACCTGTTTCAGCATCCTACCAGCTCTGTGGCGAAAACGCTTACGGTTTCAGGTAAGTATGTAACTAGCGGGGAACTACGTCTAAATCAACGGGGAACTATGTCCGAAGTGGGCAGCTACTTTTATGTTTTATGAGCTTAAAACAACGGACTCATGACTTGGATACAACTATTTCAGTTTTAAAAATCTTAGTCAAATATATGACCCAAAAAAATCTGGCCCACTGCAAATTTTGACCTACGGTAACCATAAGTTATTTTCCCCACCATTCCCAGGGTATTCGAACGTGGCAAAATGTTTAGACAACGACAGACATCGAACTTCGTGTTTGTTAGTCAATCGCCTTAGCCACTCGGCCATGATAAAAATTCAAAAGTATATTCAAATTTTTTTAAAATAATAGGATGGTCATGATTCACCAAAGAATAATTTAATTGTTGCGTTTTTGAAAAAGTCACGAAGTCGCTCCTTGGAAAATTAGTTGCCCCAGCGGACTTTTGTGGAGTACGGTAATCGATTGGTCCGGTATTGTGGGATTGTAGTTGCCGCGGACAAGCAAGTCGAACAGCACTATTAGATTGTGGAGACAATGCAAGGGTTTTGGCAGCGTTGAGATGAGTGGCTACCGTACCTGGACAGACGGAATCACGCATGTTTTTTTGGCTTCCTGAAAATTTTGCCGAGGGGACCAAAGCTGGTCTTGTGCGTAATGGGCAAGTGTCCCGTTGCCGCTCCCAGGGCCCCTCTCCCACACCCCCACAAACCCCACAACAAAAAAGCTTACGGGTTACTGGTAATGTATTAGGTTGGAACAAAAGTTTTGCACGATTTCGGCCATGAAGTTTGAAATTGCTTAAAAGGCTTCACGGCTCACAAGACTGGCTATGGGATTGTAATTATTCCATTTTTTTATCCTTCCCTTCACCTTTCTTAGAAGTGGAGTATTATGTAGTTTATCGATCGTTACAGTGGACTGCAATTGTGGGGACATTGCCAACGACTCTCGTTAATAATAATACATTTCTAAAATTCAAACCTAGATAATAGATTATTGCTAGAACAAATCTTATGCATATATATTGTCAAAAAATTTAAGGCAAACTCTTATTTACAACGACTAAACTATTTATATATATTCGTATGAATAACTTGGATATTGGAAATTGTTTTTCCTGATATGTAGATATATTTAATTTGTATAATATTACAGGACTACATCATCAACGATACGGTCATCGTGGAATTCACTATCAATATTATCTCTGTGACGGGGTAAGTCAGGAAATTTTAAATATACATTTTCGAGATTTACAACTCTGTTTATGGAGCGCCGTTTCCAAATTAAAAAAAATGCCTCGGATGAGGGTTAAACTGATGTATTTAAGTGATGAATTGTTCGCTGATCCGGATATGTTTGCCGTTCCTAATAATAAGAGCAACGTAATTCTGAAGATAGGAGGAAAGGACCTTCATGTATCCAAAGAGGTAGTTTCTGTATCTTTTTTATCATTTTAATTTATTTGGGTTACTTAACGCAACACTCGTTCATGTAAACTATAGTCTCATTTTAAATGAGGCAGTTTCCCCAAGAATCGAACAAGTTGGCACTGTCTGGAACAGCAAAAACAATCTTAATTTGTTCGAGTTCGAAAAATAATTGAGTACCCCGAGCACAATAGGTTGCAGATAGGGTATTTAAGTCTATTAAATGTATTAAATTATTCTCCCTTTAGCATGAGAATTTTATAGAATTGTATATTTTCTTGCAAACCGCAGAATAAAATGAAATTGGATTTTAATTTCCCAGTTTCTGGCTGTACACTCTCCGGTCTTCGATGAAATGTTCTTCGGTGATTTCTCTGAGAAGAATAAGGAAAAAGTGGAAATCAAGGACGTCATCTTCAAGGTTTCGGTATTGAATTAATTACAAAATGGTTATATGTTCCAGGGATTCCTCGACCTCTTTCGAGATTTCGATAATTACAATGAAGAGGTGTATATCAACGATGTCGTCTATAAGGTTTGACAAAACATATTTTTATTAAATGGGTCACGGGTCAGATCCAGTTCCTTGGGTCAAACATTTTTCTAAAAATCCTAAGTCGATTATAAAATTATTCTACAGTAACGAGCGGTACGGTAGGAAAATTAAAAATAATTTTACTATCGGTTTTAAAATTGTAGAAAAATGTTTGACCCAAGGAACTGGATCTGACCCATGGAATTGGGTTACGGTAGTTACTTGGATACTGTATAATCGATTGGGCACGGTGCCAGGACTTTTTACAAATAAAGTTAGTTTGTGGTATCCATATAGGTATCAGGGTGTGCAGAACGATTTTTTACCATGACCCCCTATACGTCGAGGGGGGGGGGGGGGTGCCCATCCGGATGGTCACCCCCCTCCCCCCCCCCGATAATACAATCCCTGCCCACATATGCCGGGAACATTTCTCAAAAAGTTGTTCCCGTTTGGGCTTATATTATGATGGGAGAATACCCTCGAAAGAAGATTTCAAAAAATATAGGTCATTGGAGCCAGAGCCGGCTTTTAGGAATTTTCCGGTTTTGCACCTGGCCATGCTGTAACATAGCTGCCAGATGATCTAGAGAGCTGGCAAGGTGCTCAAAATGTGCGGAAAATTATTTTAAACAACTTTTATGTCGAGAACTTATACGTAGCTTTAAAAAAGAAAAATCTTAAGGACGAAAACACAGTAACCATTGCGAAAATTAAAATTTTTCACTATAATGCCGGCGACTATCCCGGGTATTCTTTTCAAAAAATGAAATTTCGTGCCAATATACGTAAGGGAAAAATAGGAAGAGAAAATTTTACTAGGGTACCCTTCGACTTTTTTGACGTTATTCGCGAAATTGTGGCAACGATGCGAACACAAAATCTCCAATTGTGTTTCTATAATGCTCAGAACAATATTAGTTGGCAGCAATAGTTTGAAAATTTCGCTAATTGGATGATGGTATATTTTTTGCCTTCTACAAATATCCGCTCAAACTTGCGTCTACGGAGGAGCCCAAATTTTACAAAAATTGATATTGACGAAATGGTAATGCACATTGAGTAGATTTGTACGTTAAAATTCTGTTTATGGCCTATTGTTTCACAACAAGTTGAAAAACCGCAACCTCGCTTGTCAATTTTTTTTCAAAAAATGTTTTCATTAGAAATTTAATTTATTTTATTTTCATCAATTAATGACTTTCTCTATGTATTCAGTTTTGAATATTGACAAATACATTTTAGCATACAAATCTACTCAATGTGCATTACCATTTCGTCAATATCAATTTTTGTAAAATTTGGGCTCCTCCGTAGACGCAAGTTTGAGCGGATATTTGTAGAAGGCAAAAAATATACCATCATCCAATTAGCGAAATTTTCAAACTACGCGAGGTCTACTTAAACAAAATTTCTTAGTTGAGCGAAGACGATTCTGAATTCTCGAGTTTTGAGCATCCAAACTTATGACAAATCAATGATGAAAAAATCAAATCGATTTTTCAAAAACCTACAAAAATCTAGTTTCTCCAAGCTATTTTACTTCAAACATCTTACGACTTCCATTGCTGCCAAGTAATATTGTTCTGAGCATTACAGAATCACAATTGGAGATTTTGTGTTCGCATCGTTGCCACAATTTCGCGAATAACGTCAAAAAAGTCGAAGGGTACCCTAGTAAAATTTTCTCTTCCTATTTTTCCCTGACGTATATTGACACGAAATTTCATTTTTTGAAAAGAATACCCGGGATAGTCGCCGGCATTATAGTGAAAAATTTTAATTTTCGCAATGGTTACTGTGTTTTCGTCCTTAAGATTTTTCTTTTTTAAAGCTACGTATAAGTTCTCGACATAAAAGTTGTTTAAAATAATTTTCCGCACATTTTGAGCACCTTGCCAGCTCTCTAGCTCATCTGGCAGCTATGTTACATCATGGCCAGGTGCAAAACCGGAAAATTCCTAAAAGCCGGCTCTGGCTCCAATGACCTATATTTTTTGAAATCTTCTTTCGAGGGTATTCTCCCATCATAATATCAGCCCAAACGGGAACAACTTTTTGAGAAATGTTTCCGCGAGGTGATTTTTTCATCCACTGACTCGTGATACACGTGTTAACCATATTATGCATATATCTTCAAATTTACCTCATTATATTTATCGTATTTCTTAAGATTTCACCGTGCTTCATCTTCTCAAGCTTTCTTATCGATTCCAGATGAAGGTTAGGAGATCTCAGGAAATTTGTTTCGGCGATTTGAAACTAGAATATGTTTAGCGAGTTCTGAATTTGTCCGAGAATTATCTCATCCGGTCGACCGATTTCTATGTGGAAGAGAAGTTCCAAGTTGCTGATCAGTACAGACTGAAAACGCTCAGGGTATAGTAGTGTTTAATATTATTATTTGCTATATGACTGTAGTATCAATTATTCTATTTTTCCAATTCAGTATCGATAAACTGTAACTATTTTAATTTGTTATAATAACAGGACCGTTGCCTCGGATCGTTCACAAATGCTGCTGATCTGACCAATAAGCTGAAGGTTTGTCATATCTATTTCCCTCCATGAAATAAATGTTGTGTGTTCTAGTCGCCCGAGTACAACAACTTCTCCGCTGATACGAAAGTCGCAATCTTTGACAGAATCATGCAACTCACCTAATTATTTTTCTCAGCGATATTATTGTTCGTTTTAGCTTTTTTCCATTTCTGTACTCGGACGTCTTGTTTAGGCAAACATATAAAACATTTTTCATCTTTTACTATTTTATTCGTTGTATAATTACAAATTGTATGGTTAAAGTTGAGATAAAGAAGTTGTATTCATGTCGATAACGAGATTATCGGCATTCGGTTCAACTCCCGAGTCAGTATCTTTTGTTTAATAATTTGAGTAGTATCTTGAATTTGATGTGAGCGTTAGTAATGAATTAGTGTGAAGCCATAGTAAAACATCGTGATTTGTCGATTTTTTTATCTTATCATCAAAATCCCTCCAACTTTTTTTTCGGAAGTATTACTATATGTTCGCGCTCACATCCAATTCAACTACTTGTACTGCTTGAAACAGAATATCGCTGATCGTTCAGGTCAAGCGGATTAGCTGACGAGCTCAACGGATCAATGGATTCTGATTGGTTCGAAGACGGGTGAGAATTCATGGATTCCATTTATGAGAGGAATCACGAGAAAATCACCCATTTGAGAGGTGCTTGCGGCGGTAAAACACAAACTCATCCAATCCAGAAGTAAACATGGTGTAAGGTATTTCAAATGATGCTCTTTCAAACTGCGTCGTCAGAATTTTGATAACTACCGTCATCTTCGAGATTCAGAAGACCAAACTTGGGACACTCACTTTTAAGGGTCAAATCGAGCCCACTTAAACGATCATAAATCCGTGTAAAATGATGATAGAAACTCGTTTTTTGCAGAGAACGGAAGCTGAAAACATTCGCTACAACTTTTCTTTTGAACATGTCATTCCCTGTGTATGTCCCAGTGCGGGGTGGTCGGGTAGACCAAAAATGACATAACTCTGGAAATCGGAAAAACCCTCTGAGATTTTATGTGCAATGGATAGACACTTTGTGTGACTAAGTTGACGCCAAATATTAGCCAAATCAAAAGATGTATAAAAAAACGGCGTAACTTTTCGTCCAGCGACGTCTGAATGGGTACCATACACAAACACCTCCTTAGCTCCAACTGATGGCTACTATACTCAAATCTGCCCAAAATCATCCAAAAGAACATTTAGAATTGTTTCTGACCCCAATACAGTACTCCTATTGGGCCAAAATTACGAAAGGACCCGAAAATTGAAAATCGATTTTCAGGCCTTTCTCAACTTTCGAGCTCGGCCCAAATGTATTAAATCACTTTCAAATAACGCAAAAATGTCCCTCCACACTATTCAAGCAAAGGGCGCACCTATAAATGCGAAATTTCATCAGAGGTATCCAAGAATACGCGCAAAACTGAAGTTCAGGTCAACATGGTCAAAAAGACCCGATACTTAGTTAGAAATGTAGAGCTCGACGAGCTAAACAATTCATCTGTTGAAAGTGAAGCTATTTCTTTTCGTTGAAGAGCGCTACAGAGCCTAGAAGTTCAGAAGAAACGGACTAGAATCCCCCAAGAGCGCGCGCTCTAACCGTCTGCCGCTCTCGCCGGCTGACCTCCCTCTCCCTCCCCTCGCTTTAGCGCTCTCCCGCTTGCGTGTCCCGTCGGTTTTAGCCAATTTCTAGGCTCTGTAGCGCGCTCCAGCGAAAAGATAGAGACTCACTTTCAACATATGAAATGTTTAGCTCGTCATGCTCTACATTTCTAGCTAAGTATCGGGTCTCTTTGACCATGTTGACCTGAACTTCAGTTTTGCGCGTATTCTTGGATACCTCTGATGCAATTTCGCATTTATAGGTGCGCCCTTTGCTTGAATAGTGTAGAGGGACACTTTTGCGTTATTTGAAAGTGATTTACTACATTCGGGCCGAGCTCACAAGTTGAGAAGGGCCTGAAAATCGATTTTCAATTTTCGGGTCCTTTCGTAATTTTGGCCCAATAGGAGTACTGTATTGGGGTCAGAAACAATTCTAAATGTTCTTTTGGATGATTTTGGGCAGATTTGAGTATAGTAGCCATCAGTTGGAGCTAAGGAGGTGTTTGTGTATGGTACCCATTCAGACGTCGCTGGACGAAAAGTTACGCCGTTTTTTTATACATCTTTTGATTTGGCTAATATTTGGCGTCAACTTAGTCACACAAAGTGTCTATCCATTGCACATAAAATCTCAGAGGGTTTTTCCGATTTCCAGAGTTATGTCATTTTTGGTCTACCCGACCACCCCGCACTGGGACATACACAGGGAATGACATGTTCAAAAGAAAAGTTGTAGCGAATGTTTTCAGCTTCCGTTCTCTGCAAAAAACGAGTTTCTATCATCATTTTACACGGATTTATGATCGTTTAAGTGGGCTCGATTTGACCCTTAAAAGTGAGTGTCCCAAGTTTGGTCTTCTGAATCTCGAAGATGACGGTAGTTATCAAAATTCTGACGACGCAGTTTGAAAGAGCATCATTTGAAGTACTAGTAACCAAAATTATTGGGGAATCGAGCAAACTTGAATCCTACCGCCGCGGCGTGGTCGATTCTCTCGCGATTCCTCTCATATACAGTAGCGCCGGAAAGTATTCATACGATTAGATTTTTTCATATAACTTTTTCTGCAGTGGACTTAGCAAGTTAGATGCGGTAGCGATATATATCAAACCAATAGAAGAATGCGATGCGAGTATTGCGTCATCACGTGCACCATAACGGATTGCGTAGTGATGACGAAAGCGAATTTCAGTTTTTCAAACAGGCGTTATTCTTATACAGAATTTGTCCAACTTGCCAAACTTTCCGACGTTGGAGATAGGACCGAGATCTATCTAGAATAAAAATTTGAAGTTGCTGCTCGGTCGTACATTGGCTACAGCCTTGCTACAAAATGGATGTCAAAAATTAAGATATCGGCTCCTCGTCAAGGTAGAGTCTGTTTCAAGGCTCCAAAATAGTCGTCATCATGAGTACAGATGATCCTGAGAATATTAAAACAATATCTCAACATTTGCCCTCAGGGCATGGAAAAATCACTTTCTCACATGGCCACTTTTTGGAGATTCATAACGTTTCGGGAAATCTGTTTAAAAATCTGATTTTTGCTTAGACATGTTCAACATGTCTATAATTCCCAACTTTTTAGAGTGTTTGGATATATTTCCTGCCCTCGGCGATTGGTTTTCGGAGGTACTTTCGAGTCCCAGTCCCGCTATTTTCGTCTGCAATCTCTCCACAACTGTGCCCAAAGTTATTAACAGATTTCAAAAAGTTGGGAATCGGTTCTTCAGAACATGTTGGACATGCACACACAATAACAATTGATTTCCTTAACTTTCCCACAAACTTGTTTCCGAAGGGTCATGCATTCATGACCACGGCGCACCTCCGAAAACAATCGCCGAGGGCAGGAAATATATCCAAACACTCTAAAAAGTTGGGAATTATATATATAAGACATTTTGAACATGCCTAAGCAAAAATCAGATTTTTAAACAGATTTTGCGAAAAGTTATGAATCTCCAAAATGTGGCCATGTGAGAAAGTGATTTTTTCATGCCCTGAGGGCAAATGTTGAGATATTGTTTTAATATTCTCATGATCATCTGTACTCATGATGACGATCATGAAATTCGATGACGATCATGAAAAAACTGAAATTCGATTTCGTCATCACTACGGAATCCGTTATGGTGCACGTGATGACGCAATACTCGCATCGTATTCTTCTATGTGTTTGATATATATCGCTACAGCATCTAACTTGCTAAGTCCACTGCAGAAAAAGTTATATGAAAAAATCAAATCGTATGAATACTTTCCGGCGCTACTGTACATACATATGAGGCGAATCGCGAGAGAATCGACCATTTGAGGGGGGGGGGGGGGGGGGGCGAGCGGCGGAAGGAAAAAAATATGTCCTACCTGGCAACATATTTACCTACAAGTATTTCAAATGATGCTCTTTCAAACTGCGTCGTCAGAATTTTGATATCGGTCGTCATCTTCGAGATTCAGAAGGCCAAACTTGGTACTATCACTTTTCGACAGTCAAATCGGGCGCACTTAAATGATCATAACTTTGTTTAAGATGACGCTAGAAAGTCGTTCTTTTTTTAGAAAGAAAGCTGAGAACATGCTCTACAACATACTGCGGGCGTCATCATTCCTTGTGTTCATCCTTGTGCGGGGCGGTCGGGTGCACCAAAAGTGACGTAACTTTGGAAATCGGAAAAAGATATTGGGTTATCATGCTTAAGTTGCAGTACATAAATGGGAGTTACTTGTCTCCAAAAATCAGGAAAATCGGAGTATAAACAAAAAAAGCGCTGGCACTTTTGTACGGACATCTCAAAATGAGTCCCGAACATGAGTACTACCGTATCTTCAATTGCCCGTATTCAGGCTAAAAACAATTCAAAATCATCCAAAACAACATTATAAGTTTCTACTTCCCATATTGAAGCGCTTCCATTGGTCATAAATGGTCAGCTGACCGAAAATTTGAAATTTGGTATTTTGACCTTTTCCAAGATGCTGGATGGGCTCTATTACACTAAAGTTGTTTCAAATCATGTAACAACATTCCTCGAAACGGCTCTCAAAAAGCGCGCATCTGGAAATACGAAATGTAATCAGAGGAACGCCATGAAAGGCGCTAAAGTAAACATCAGCTCAAAATAGACGTAGCGACCTGGCAAATGGATAGAAATGTAGAACACGATGAGTTAAACATTTCATCTGTTGAAAGTGAGTTTCTATCTCTTCGTTAAAGTGCGCTACTGAGCCTGGAATTTGGCCTGAAATAGGCTTGAATCCCTCGAGAGCGCGCGCTCTAACCGTCTGGCGCTCTCGCCGTCTGCCCTCCCTCTCCCTCCCCTCTATTTAGCGCTCCCCCGCGCACGTCTCTAGTCGTTTTCTAATAACTTCTAAGCTCTCTAGCGCGCTTTAATGAAGAGATAGAAACTCACTTTCAACAGATGAAATGTTTAACTCATCGTGCTCTACATTTCTATCCATTTGCCAGGTCGCTACGTCTATTTTGAGCTGATGTACACTTTAGCGCCTTTCATGGCGTTCCTCTGATTAAATTTCGTATTTCCAGATGCGCGCTTTTTGAGAGCCGTTTCGAGGAATGTTGTTACATGATTTGAAACAACTGTAGTGCAATAGAGCCCATCCAGCAACTTGGAAAAGGTCAAAATACCGAATTTCAAATTTTCGGTCAGCTGACCGTTTATGACCAATGGAAGCGCTACAATATGGGAAGTAGAAACTTATAATTTTGTTTTGGATGATTTTGAATGGTTTTTAGCCTGAATACGGGCAATGGAAGATACGGTAGTACTCATGTTCGGGACTCATTTTTAGATGTCTGCACAAAAGTGCCAGCGCTTTTTTGTTTATACTCCGATTTTCCTGATTTTTGGAGACAAGTAACTCCCATGCATGTACTACAACTTAAGCATGATAACCCAATATCTTTTTCCGATTTCCAAAGTTACGTCACTTTTGGTGCACCCGACAGCCCCGCATAAGGATGAACACAAGGAATGATGACGCCCGCAGTATGTTGTAGAGCATGTTCTCAGCTTCCTTTCTAAATAAAGAACGACTTTCTAGCGTCATCTTAAACAAAGTTATGATCATTTAAGTGCGCCCGATTTGACTGTCGAAAAGTGATAGTACCAAGTTTGGCCTTCTGAATCTCGAAGATGACGACCGATATCAAAATTCTGACGACGCAGTTTGAAAGAGCATCATTTGAAATACTTGAAGGTAAATTTGTTGCCAGGTAGGACAGATTTTTTTCCTACCGCCGCACACCCCCCTCAAATGGTCGATTCTCTCGCGATTCCTCTCATATAGCTTTATCGACAAAAAAGTCGGGAAATACTTGTGCGTTTAGGAAGAGGGTGAGGTGAAGGCAGTAAACAAGGGAGACCTCGAGTGAGACCTCGATTGAGTAAGCTACACTCGAGGGCGACTACACAATCTTGTGAGTAGGAGAAACTCTACGATACAACAAATAGAAAGGAATCGTTGGATTATTCATGGTTTTTTTGCGAAAAAAAGTATGCAATCATTCATTCATTCATTTATCATATATTGTTTGAAACAGGTAATGATAGAGACAAGAAACGATACTGATTACCGTACATGAAATACGATGCATCAACGAGGATGCAAAGATAGTAAACTGATGGATTACAACGATAAATTACAGTAATAGGGAGATAGCAAAATTACAAATAGGACTAATCAACAGGAAAGTGAATACTAGTTCTAAGTAGGAAAAGTTCGCTATTGGAAAGTACTACATGGTTGGGGATAGAATTCATCTGTGTTACAATACGATTAGAGATAAAATTGTGACGATAGATGAACGATAGGTCAATCAATGAGCGACGGTACTCTAGGGGTTCCCAGTTGAGAAATTGGAGCATCTACCCCGGTATGTACGCTAAGTCATATGCTATCAAATTCAAGATACTACTCAAATTATTAAACAAAAGATACTGACTCGGGAGTTGAACCGAATGCCGATAATCTCGTTATCGACATGAATACAACTTCTTTATCTCAACTTTAACCATACAATTTGTAATTATACAACGAATAAAATAGTAAAAGATGAAAAATGTTTTATATGTTTGCCTAAACAAGACGTCCGAGTACAGAAATGGAAAAAAGCTAAAACGAACAATAATATCGCTGAGAAAAATAATTAGGTGAGTTGCATGATTCTGTCAAAGATTGCGACTTTCGTATCAGCGGAGAAGTTGTTGTACTCGGGCGACTAGAACACACAACATTTATTTCATGGAGGGAAATAGATATGACAAACCTTCAGCTTATTGGTCAGATCAGCAGCATTTGTGAACGATCCGAGGCAACGGTCCTGTTATTATAACAAATTAAAATAGTTACAGTTTATCGATACTGAATTGGAAAAATAGAATAATTGATACTACAGTCATATAGCAAATAATAATATTAAACACTACTATACCCTGAGCGTTTTCAGTCTGTACTGATCAGCAACTTGGAACTTCTCTTCCACATAGAAATCGGTCGACCGGATGAGATAATTCTCGGACAAATTCAGAACTCGCTAAACATATTCTAGTTTCAAATCGCCGAAACAAATTTCCTGAGATCTCCTAACCTTCATCTGGAATCGATAAGAAAGCTTGAGAAGATGAAGCACGGTGAAATCTTAAGAAATACGATAAATATAATGAGGTAAATTTGAAGATATATGCATAATATGGTTAACACGTGTATCACGAGTCAGTGGATGAAAAAATCACCTCGCGGAAACATTTCTCAAAAAGTTGTTCCCGTTTGGGCTGATATTATGATGGGAGAATACCCTCGAAAGAAGATTTCAAAAAATATAGGTCATTGGAGCCAGAGCCGGCTTTTAGGAATTTTCCGGTTTTGCACCTGGCCATGATGTAACATAGCTGCCAGATGAGCTAGAGAGCTGGCAAGGTGCTCAAAATGTGCGGAAAATTATTTTAAACAACTTTTATGTCGAGAACTTATACGTAGCTTTAAAAAAGAAAAATCTTAAGGACGAAAACACAGTAACCATTGCGAAAATTAAAATTTTTCACTATAATGCCGGCGACTATCCCGGGTATTCTTTTCAAAAAATGAAATTTCGTGTCAATATACGTCAGGGAAAAATAGGAAGAGAAAATTTTACTAGGGTACCCTTCGACTTTTTTGACGTTATTCGCGAAATTGTGGCAACGATGCGAACACAAAATCTCCAATTGTGATTCTGTAATGCTCAGAACAATATTACTTGGCAGCAATGGAAGTCGTAAGATGTTTGAAGTAAAATAGCTTGGAGAAACTAGATTTTTGTAGGTTTTTGAAAAATCGATTTGATTTTTTCATCATTGATTTGTCATAAGTTTGGATGCTCAAAACTCGAGAATTCAGAATCGTCTTCGCTCAACTAAGAAATTTTGTTTAAGTAGACCTCGCGTAGTTTGAAAATTTCGCTAATTGGATGATGGTATATTTTTTGCCTTCTACAAATATCCGCTCAAACTTGCGTCTACGGAGGAGCCCAAATTTTACAAAAATTGATATTGACGAAATGGTAATGCACATTGAGTAGATTTGTATGCTAAAATGTATTTGTCAATATTCAAAACTGAATACATAGAGAAAGTCATTAATTGATGAAAATAAAATAAATTAAATTTCTAATGAAAACATTTTTTGAAAAAAAATTGACAAGCGAGGTTGCGGTTTTTCAACTTGTTGTGAAACAATAGGCCATAAACAGAATTTTAACGTACAAATCTACTCAATGTGCATTACCATTTCGTCAATATCAATTTTTGTAAAATTTGGGCTCCTCCGTAGACGCAAGTTTGAGCGGATATTTGTAGAAGGCAAAAAATATACCATCATCCAATTAGCGAAATTTTCAAACTATTGCTGCCAACTAATATTGTTCTGAGCATTATAGAAACACAATTGGAGATTTTGTGTTCGCATCGTTGCCACAATTTCGCGAATAACGTCAAAAAAGTCGAAGGGTACCCTAGTAAAATTTTCTCTTCCTATTTTTCCCTTACGTATATTGGCACGAAATTTCATTTTTTGAAAAGAATACCCGGGATAGTCGCCGGCATTATAGTGAAAAATTTTAATTTTCGCAATGGTTACTGTGTTTTCGTCCTTAAGATTTTTCTTTTTTAAAGCTACGTATAAGTTCTCGACATAAAAGTTGTTTAAAATAATTTTCCGCACATTTTGAGCACCTTGCCAGCTCTCTAGATCATCTGGCAGCTATGTTACAGCATGGCCAGGTGCAAAACCGGAAAATTCCTAAAAGCCGGCTCTGGCTCCAATGACCTATATTTTTTGAAATCTTCTTTCGAGGGTATTCTCCCATCATAATATAAGCCCAAACGGGAACAACTTTTTGAGAAATGTTCCCGGCATATGTGGGCAGGGATTGTATTATCGGGGGGGGGGAGGGGGGTGACCATCCGGATGGGCACCCCCCCCCCCCCTCGACGTATAGGGGGTCATGGTAAAAAATCGTTCTGCACACCCTGATACCTATATGGATACCACAAACTAACTTTATTTGTAAAAAGTCCTGGCACCGTGCCCAATCGATTATACAGTATCCAAGTAACTACCGTAACCCAATTCCATGGGTCAGATCCAGTTCCTTGGGTCAAACATTTTTCTACAATTTTAAAACCGATAGTAAAATTATTTTTAATTTTCCTACCGTACCGCTCGTTACTGTAGAATAATTTTATAATCGACTTAGGATTTTTAGAAAAATGTTTGACCCAAGGAACTGGATCTGACCCGTGACCCATTTAATAAAAATATGTTTTGTCAAACCTTATAGACGACATCGTTGATATACACCTCTTCATTGTAATTATCGAAATCTCGAAAGAGGTCGAGGAATCCCTGGAACATATAACCATTTTGTAATTAATTCAATACCGAAACCTTGAAGATGACGTCCTTGATTTCCACTTTTTCCTTATTCTTCTCAGAGAAATCACCGAAGAACATTTCATCGAAGACCGGAGAGTGTACAGCCAGAAACTGGGAAATTAAAATCCAATTTCATTTTATTCTGCGGTTTGCAAGAAAATATACAATTCTATAAAATTCTCATGCTAAAGGGAGAATAATTTAATACATTTAATAGACTTAAATACCCTATCTGCAACCTATTGTGCTCGGGGTACTCAATTATTTTTCGAACTCGAACAAATTAAGATTGTTTTTGCTGTTCCAGACAGTGCCAACTTGTTCGATTCTTGGGGAAACTGCCTCATTTAAAATGAGACTATAGTTTACATGAACGAGTGTTGCGTTAAGTAACCCAAATAAATTAAAATGATAAAAAAGATACAGAAACTACCTCTTTGGATACATGAAGGTCCTTTCCTCCTATCTTCAGAATTACGTTGCTCTTATTATTAGGAACGGCAAACATATCCGGATCAGCGAACAATTCATCACTTAAATACATCAGTTTAACCCTCATCCGAGGCATTTTTTTTAATTTGGAAACGGCGCTCCATAAACAGAGTTGTAAATCTCGAAAATTTATATTTAAAATTTCCTGACTTACCCCGTCACAGAGATAATATTGATAGTGAATTCCACGATGACCGTATCGTTGATGATGTAGTCCTGTAATATTATACAAATTAAATATATCTACATATCAGGAAAAACAATTTCCAATATCCAAGTTATTCATACGAATATATATAAATAGTTTAGTCGTTGTAAATAAGAGTTTGCCTTAAATTTTTTGACAATATATATGCATAAGATTTGTTCTAGCAATAATCTATTATCTAGGTTTGAATTTTAGAAATGTATTATTATTAACGAGAGTCGTTGGCAATGTCCCCACAATTGCAGTCCACTGTAACGATCGATAAACTACATAATACTCCACTTCTAAGAAAGGTGAAGGGAAGGATAAAAAAATGGAATAATTACAATCCCATAGCCAGTCTTGTGAGCCGTGAAGCCTTTTAAGCAATTTCAAACTTCATGGCCGAAATCGTGCAAAACTTTTGTTCCAACCTAATACATTACCAGTAACCCGTAAGCTTTTTTGTTGTGGGGTTTGTGGGGGTGTGGGAGAGGGGCCCTGGGAGCGGCAACGGGACACTTGCCCATTACGCACAAGACCAGCTTTGGTCCCCTCGGCAAAATTTTCAGGAAGCCAAAAAAACATGCGTGATTCCGTCTGTCCAGGTACGGTAGCCACTCATCTCAACGCTGCCAAAACCCTTGCATTGTCTCCACAATCTAATAGTGCTGTTCGACTTGCTTGTCCGCGGCAACTACAATCCCACAATACCGGACCAATCGATTACCGTACTCCACAAAAGTCCGCTGGGGCAACTAATTTTCCAAGGAGCGACTTCGTGACTTTTTCAAAAACGCAACAATTAAATTATTCTTTGGTGAATCATGACCATCCTATTATTTTAAAAAAATTTGAATATACTTTTGAATTTTTATCATGGCCGAGTGGCTAAGGCGATTGACTAACAAACACGAAGTTCGATGTCTGTCGTTGTCTAAACATTTTGCCACGTTCGAATACCCTGGGAATGGTGGGGAAAATAACTTATGGTTACCGTAGGTCAAAATTTGCAGTGGGCCAGATTTTTTTGGGTCATATATTTGACTAAGATTTTTAAAACTGAAATAGTTGTATCCAAGTCATGAGTCCGTTGTTTTAAGCTCATAAAACATAAAAGTAGCTGCCCACTTCGGACATAGTTCCCCGTTGATTTAGACGTAGTTCCCCGCTAGTTACATACTTACCTGAAACCGTAAGCGTTTTCGCCACAGAGCTGGTAGGATGCTGAAACAGGTGGTTTGTGAACAGGTGCGCAAGCGTAGTATCTAGCGAGTAACAGCACAAAAAACCCGACCTTAATTGAAAAATATCGCGCAAATCGCGAAAAAGTGTTGTCACTCTGTCTGTTCGAATTGCGGCCATTTGCTGTCCTCTCTACCGCATCCATGTATTTTTTTAGAAATTTCTTATAAATTCGCATCGTGCTTATCAAGCTGTTCACTATATTTCTATCGTGGAGACCGACCGTTCACAAATTCAAAAAATATATTTGACTCAAAAATCCGTTTAATCGCTTCGGTATACCTTTGTGACCATTCGGCTGGGTCGGGTTCGGCAGCGCGCATACGTGATCCCGGTCAATATTTTCCGTTTGCATCAAAACGCTGATTTTGCGACGTTTCTTTGTTTCAATAATTACTAAACGAATCAATATTAACTTCTTATTTTGCAATGTTTCTTTGTTTAATTATTAATAACTCGATTTATGATGATTTATAAAATACATAATGACCTATTTTCATAGCCGAGTGGCTAAAGCAATGGATTAGAAAACCGGAGGTTGGTCGTCGATTCCCGTCAGAGAGAAACGCGTTTGCCGTTCCCGGACAGGTTCAGAAAGTGACGTAGCGCAATCTCCAAATATTTAGCGTGGCGTAGTTCCTCGCTAGTTAAATAATAATAATCTTTTAAAAAATAGAACCGTATCAGTCAAGACGCTGAAATGTCTGTGTTGACCGAGTTTAATGCAGCTGCTACCTTCACTGAGCAAGATATTTCGCTGCAAAGATAGTCACAGTACTCATAATGATGATGATGATAATTATAATAATATGTATCACGGGTATCACCAGTCAGTGGAGGCTTGTGGGAACAATTTCCAACTTTTATTTTTTGTTTGCCTTCATATTATAGTGGTAGCATACACTAGAGCCAACTTCTCGAAAAATTTAGGCCACACGTCCCAGAGCCGGCTTTTAGGAATTTTCCGGTTTTGCTCCCGGCTATACTGTATCTCAGCTCCCAGACGAGCTAGAGACTTGGCAAGGTGCTCAAAATGATCGGAAAAATATAATAAAAAACTTTCATGTTATGAACTAAGCGATATAAGCAACGAGCTTTGGAGCATTCAAATGCATATTGCCAAAAAGGCCTATCACAGAAATCGACTTGTGTTTTTTTTATAGTCGTGTATGAACTCGACCTACTATATTTGGCAATAAAATTGCTTGAAACGCATACTCTCGAAAAAGCTACGATTTTTTGTCTCGATCAAAATCTGCTTTATAGAGCATAACTTGGCGAGCGTTGCTTATATCGCTTAGTTCATAACATGAAAGTTTTTTATTATATTTTTCCGATCATTTTGAGCACCTTGCCAAGTCTCTAGCTCGTCTGGGAGCTGAGATACAGTATAGCCGGGAGCAAAACCGGAAAATTCCTAAAAGCCGGCTCTGGGACGTGTGGCCTAAATTTTTCGAGAAGTTGGCTCTAGTGTATGCTACCACTATAATATGAAGGCAAACAAAAAATAAAAGTTGGAAATTGTTCCCACAAGCCTCCACTGACTGGTGATACCCGTGATACATATTATTATAATTATCATCATCATCATTATGAGTACTGTGACTATCTTTGCAGCGAAATATCTTGCTCAGTGAAGGTAGCAGCTGCATTAAACTCGGTCAACACAGACATTTCAGCGTCTTGACTGATACGGTTCTATTTTTTAAAAGATTATTATTATTTAACTAGCGAGGAACTACGCCACGCTAAATATTTGGAGATTGCGCTACGTCACTTTCTGAACCTGTCCGGGAACGGCAAACGCGTTTCTCTCTGACGGGAATCGACGACCAACCTCCGGTTTTCTAATCCATTGCTTTAGCCACTCGGCTATGAAAATAGGTCATTATGTATTTTATAAATCATCATAAATCGAGTTATTAATAATTAAACAAAGAAACATTGCAAAATAAGAAGTTAATATTGATTCGTTTAGTAATTATTGAAACAAAGAAACGTCGCAAAATCAGCGTTTTGATGCAAACGGAAAATATTGACCGGGATCACGTATGCGCGCTGCCGAACCCGACCCAGCCGAATGGTCACAAAGGTATACCGAAGCGATTAAACGGATTTTTGAGTCAAATATATTTTTTGAATTTGTGAACGGTCGGTCTCCACGATAGAAATATAGTGAACAGCTTGATAAGCACGATGCGAATTTATAAGAAATTTCTAAAAAAATACATGGATGCGGTAGAGAGGACAGCAAATGGCCGCAATTCGAACAGACAGAGTGACAACACTTTTTCGCGATTTGCGCGATATTTTTCAATTAAGGTCGGGTTTTTTGTGCTGTTACTCGCTAGATACTACGCTTGCGCACCTGTTCACAAACCACCTGTTTCAGCATCCTACCAGCTCTGTGGCGAAAACGCTTACGGTTTCAGGTAAGTATGTAACTAGCGGGGAACTACGTCTAAATCAACGGGGAACTATGTCCGAAGTGGGCAGCTACTTTTATGTTTTATGAGCTTAAAACAACGGACTCATGACTTGGATACAACTATTTCAGTTTTAAAAATCTTAGTCAAATATATGACCCAAAAAAATCTGGCCCACTGCAAATTTTGACCTACGGTAACCATAAGTTATTTTCCCCACCATTCCCAGGGTATTCGAACGTGGCAAAATGTTTAGACAACGACAGACATCGAACTTCGTGTTTGTTAGTCAATCGCCTTAGCCACTCGGCCATGATAAAAATTCAAAAGTATATTCAAATTTTTTTAAAATAATAGGATGGTCATGATTCACCAAAGAATAATTTAATTGTTGCGTTTTTGAAAAAGTCACGAAGTCGCTCCTTGGAAAATTAGTTGCCCCAGCGGACTTTTGTGGAGTACGGTAATCGATTGGTCCGGTATTGTGGGATTGTAGTTGCCGCGGACAAGCAAGTCGAACAGCACTATTAGATTGTGGAGACAATGCAAGGGTTTTGGCAGCGTTGAGATGAGTGGCTACCGTACCTGGACAGACGGAATCACGCATGTTTTTTTGGCTTCCTGAAAATTTTGCCGAGGGGACCAAAGCTGGTCTTGTGCGTAATGGGCAAGTGTCCCGTTGCCGCTCCCAGGGCCCCTCTCCCACACCCCCACAAACCCCACAACAAAAAAGCTTACGGGTTACTGGTAATGTATTAGGTTGGAACAAAAGTTTTGCACGATTTCGGCCATGAAGTTTGAAATTGCTTAAAAGGCTTCACGGCTCACAAGACTGGCTATGGGATTGTAATTATTCCATTTTTTTATCCTTCCCTTCACCTTTCTTAGAAGTGGAGTATTATGTAGTTTATCGATCGTTACAGTGGACTGCAATTGTGGGGACATTGCCAACGACTCTCGTTAATAATAATACATTTCTAAAATTCAAACCTAGATAATAGATTATTGCTAGAACAAATCTTATGCATATATATTGTCAAAAAATTTAAGGCAAACTCTTATTTACAACGACTAAACTATTTATATATATTCGTATGAATAACTTGGATATTGGAAATTGTTTTTCCTGATATGTAGATATATTTAATTTGTATAATATTACAGGACTACATCATCAACGATACGGTCATCGTGGAATTCACTATCAATATTATCTCTGTGACGGGGTAAGTCAGGAAATTTTAAATATAAATTTTCGAGATTTACAACTCTGTTTATGGAGCGCCGTTTCCAAATTAAAAAAAATGCCTCGGATGAGGGTTAAACTGATGTATTTAAGTGATGAATTGTTCGCTGATCCGGATATGTTTGCCGTTCCTAATAATAAGAGCAACGTAATTCTGAAGATAGGAGGAAAGGACCTTCATGTATCCAAAGAGGTAGTTTCTGTATCTTTTTTATCATTTTAATTTATTTGGGTTACTTAACGCAACACTCGTTCATGTAAACTATAGTCTCATTTTAAATGAGGCAGTTTCCCCAAGAATCGAACAAGTTGGCACTGTCTGGAACAGCAAAAACAATCTTAATTTGTTCGAGTTCGAAAAATAATTGAGTACCCCGAGCACAATAGGTTGCAGATAGGGTATTTAAGTCTATTAAATGTATTAAATTATTCTCCCTTTAGCATGAGAATTTTATAGAATTGTATATTTTCTTGCAAACCGCAGAATAAAATGAAATTGGATTTTAATTTCCCAGTTTCTGGCTGTACACTCTCCGGTCTTCGATGAAATGTTCTTCGGTGATTTCTCTGAGAAGAATAAGGAAAAAGTGGAAATCAAGGACGTCATCTTCAAGGTTTCGGTATTGAATTAATTACAAAATGGTTATATGTTCCAGGGATTCCTCGACCTCTTTCGAGATTTCGATAATTACAATGAAGAGGTGTATATCAACGATGTCGTCTATAAGGTTTGACAAAACATATTTTTATTAAATGGGTCACGGGTCAGATCCAGTTCCTTGGGTCAAACATTTTTCTAAAAATCCTAAGTCGATTATAAAATTATTCTACAGTAACGAGCGGTACGGTAGGAAAATTAAAAATAATTTTACTATCGGTTTTAAAATTGTAGAAAAATGTTTGACCCAAGGAACTGGATCTGACCCATGGAATTGGGTTACGGTAGTTACTTGGATACTGTATAATCGATTGGGCACGGTGCCAGGACTTTTTACAAATAAAGTTAGTTTGTGGTATCCATATAGGTATCAGGGTGTGCAGAACGATTTTTTACCATGACCCCCTATACGTCGAGGGGGGGGGGGGGGTGCCCATCCGGATGGTCACCCCCCTCCCCCCCCCCGATAATACAATCCCTGCCCACATATGCCGGGAACATTTCTCAAAAAGTTGTTCCCGTTTGGGCTTATATTATGATGGGAGAATACCCTCGAAAGAAGATTTCAAAAAATATAGGTCATTGGAGCCAGAGCCGGCTTTTAGGAATTTTCCGGTTTTGCACCTGGCCATGCTGTAACATAGCTGCCAGATGATCTAGAGAGCTGGCAAGGTGCTCAAAATGTGCGGAAAATTATTTTAAACAACTTTTATGTCGAGAACTTATACGTAGCTTTAAAAAAGAAAAATCTTAAGGACGAAAACACAGTAACCATTGCGAAAATTAAAATTTTTCACTATAATGCCGGCGACTATCCCGGGTATTCTTTTCAAAAAATGAAATTTCGTGCCAATATACGTAAGGGAAAAATAGGAAGAGAAAATTTTACTAGGGTACCCTTCGACTTTTTTGACGTTATTCGCGAAATTGTGGCAACGATGCGAACACAAAATCTCCAATTGTGTTTCTATAATGCTCAGAACAATATTAGTTGGCAGCAATAGTTTGAAAATTTCGCTAATTGGATGATGGTATATTTTTTGCCTTCTACAAATATCCGCTCAAACTTGCGTCTACGGAGGAGCCCAAATTTTACAAAAATTGATATTGACGAAATGGTAATGCACATTGAGTAGATTTGTACGTTAAAATTCTGTTTATGGCCTATTGTTTCACAACAAGTTGAAAAACCGCAACCTCGCTTGTCAATTTTTTTTCAAAAAATGTTTTCATTAGAAATTTAATTTATTTTATTTTCATCAATTAATGACTTTCTCTATGTATTCAGTTTTGAATATTGACAAATACATTTTAGCATACAAATCTACTCAATGTGCATTACCATTTCGTCAATATCAATTTTTGTAAAATTTGGGCTCCTCCGTAGACGCAAGTTTGAGCGGATATTTGTAGAAGGCAAAAAATATACCATCATCCAATTAGCGAAATTTTCAAACTACGCGAGGTCTACTTAAACAAAATTTCTTAGTTGAGCGAAGACGATTCTGAATTCTCGAGTTTTGAGCATCCAAACTTATGACAAATCAATGATGAAAAAATCAAATCGATTTTTCAAAAACCTACAAAAATCTAGTTTCTCCAAGCTATTTTACTTCAAACATCTTACGACTTCCATTGCTGCCAAGTAATATTGTTCTGAGCATTACAGAATCACAATTGGAGATTTTGTGTTCGCATCGTTGCCACAATTTCGCGAATAACGTCAAAAAAGTCGAAGGGTACCCTAGTAAAATTTTCTCTTCCTATTTTTCCCTGACGTATATTGACACGAAATTTCATTTTTTGAAAAGAATACCCGGGATAGTCGCCGGCATTATAGTGAAAAATTTTAATTTTCGCAATGGTTACTGTGTTTTCGTCCTTAAGATTTTTCTTTTTTAAAGCTACGTATAAGTTCTCGACATAAAAGTTGTTTAAAATAATTTTCCGCACATTTTGAGCACCTTGCCAGCTCTCTAGCTCATCTGGCAGCTATGTTACATCATGGCCAGGTGCAAAACCGGAAAATTCCTAAAAGCCGGCTCTGGCTCCAATGACCTATATTTTTTGAAATCTTCTTTCGAGGGTATTCTCCCATCATAATATCAGCCCAAACGGGAACAACTTTTTGAGAAATGTTTCCGCGAGGTGATTTTTTCATCCACTGACTCGTGATACACGTGTTAACCATATTATGCATATATCTTCAAATTTACCTCATTATATTTATCGTATTTCTTAAGATTTCACCGTGCTTCATCTTCTCAAGCTTTCTTATCGATTCCAGATGAAGGTTAGGAGATCTCAGGAAATTTGTTTCGGCGATTTGAAACTAGAATATGTTTAGCGAGTTCTGAATTTGTCCGAGAATTATCTCATCCGGTCGACCGATTTCTATGTGGAAGAGAAGTTCCAAGTTGCTGATCAGTACAGACTGAAAACGCTCAGGGTATAGTAGTGTTTAATATTATTATTTGCTATATGACTGTAGTATCAATTATTCTATTTTTCCAATTCAGTATCGATAAACTGTAACTATTTTAATTTGTTATAATAACAGGACCGTTGCCTCGGATCGTTCACAAATGCTGCTGATCTGACCAATAAGCTGAAGGTTTGTCATATCTATTTCCCTCCATGAAATAAATGTTGTGTGTTCTAGTCGCCCGAGTACAACAACTTCTCCGCTGATACGAAAGTCGCAATCTTTGACAGAATCATGCAACTCACCTAATTATTTTTCTCAGCGATATTATTGTTCGTTTTAGCTTTTTTCCATTTCTGTACTCGGACGTCTTGTTTAGGCAAACATATAAAACATTTTTCATCTTTTACTATTTTATTCGTTGTATAATTACAAATTGTATGGTTAAAGTTGAGATAAAGAAGTTGTATTCATGTCGATAACGAGATTATCGGCATTCGGTTCAACTCCCGAGTCAGTATCTTTTGTTTAATAATTTGAGTAGTATCTTGAATTTGATGTGAGCGTTAGTAATGAATTAGTGTGAAGCCATAGTAAAACATCGTGATTTGTCGATTTTTTTATCTTATCATCAAAATCCCTCCAACTTTTTTTTCGGAAGTATTACTATATGTTCGCGCTCACATCCAATTCAACTACTTGTACTGCTTGAAACAGAATATCGCTGATCGTTCAGGTCAAGCGGATTAGCTGACGAGCTCAACGGATAAATGGATTCTGATTGGTTCGAAGACGGGTGAGAATTCATGGATTCCATTTATGAGAGGAATCACGAGAAAATCACCCATTTGAGAGGTGCTTGCGGCGGTAAAACACAAACTCATCCAATCCAGAAGTAAACATGGTGTAAGGTATTTCAAATGATGCTCTTTCAAACTGCGTCGTCAGAATTTTGATAACTACCGTCATCTTCGAGATTCAGAAGACCAAACTTGGGACACTCACTTTTAAGGGTCAAATCGAGCCCACTTAAACGATCATAAATCCGTGTAAAATGATGATAGAAACTCGTTTTTTGCAGAGAACGGAAGCTGAAAACATTCGCTACAACTTTTCTTTTGAACATGTCATTCCCTGTGTATGTCCCAGTGCGGGGTGGTCGGGTAGACCAAAAATGACATAACTCTGGAAATCGGAAAAACCCTCTGAGATTTTATGTGCAATGGATAGACACTTTGTGTGACTAAGTTGACGCCAAATATTAGCCAAATCAAAAGATGTATAAAAAAACGGCGTAACTTTTCGTCCAGCGACGTCTGAATGGGTACCATACACAAACACCTCCTTAGCTCCAACTGATGGCTACTATACTCAAATCTGCCCAAAATCATCCAAAAGAACATTTAGAATTGTTTCTGACCCCAATACAGTACTCCTATTGGGCCAAAATTACGAAAGGACCCGAAAATTGAAAATCGATTTTCAGGCCTTTCTCAACTTTCGAGCTCGGCCCAAATGTATTAAATCACTTTCAAATAACGCAAAAATGTCCCTCCACACTATTCAAGCAAAGGGCGCACCTATAAATGCGAAATTTCATCAGAGGTATCCAAGAATACGCGCAAAACTGAAGTTCAGGTCAACATGGTCAAAAAGACCCGATACTTAGTTAGAAATGTAGAGCTCGACGAGCTAAACAATTCATCTGTTGAAAGTGAAGCTATTTCTTTTCGTTGAAGAGCGCTACAGAGCCTAGAAGTTCAGAAGAAACGGACTAGAATCCCCCAAGAGCGCGCGCTCTAACCGTCTGCCGCTCTCGCCGGCTGACCTCCCTCTCCCTCCCCTCGCTTTAGCGCTCTCCCGCTTG
Source organism: Pristionchus mayeri (assembly GCA_036245805.1). Lineage (NCBI taxonomy): Eukaryota > Metazoa > Nematoda > Chromadorea > Rhabditida > Neodiplogasteridae > Pristionchus > Pristionchus mayeri. The sequence continues at coordinate 36,322,984 of BTRK01000005.1, read as the reverse complement.
CGTGTCCCGTCGGTTTTAGCCAATTTCTAGGCTCTGTAGCGCGCTCCAGCGAAAAGATAGAGACTCACTTTCAACATATGAAATGTTTAGCTCGTCATGCTCTACATTTCTAGCTAAGTATCGGGTCTCTTTGACCATGTTGACCTGAACTTCAGTTTTGCGCGTATTCTTGGATACCTCTGATGCAATTTCGCATTTATAGGTGCGCCCTTTGCTTGAATAGTGTAGAGGGACACTTTTGCGTTATTTGAAAGTGATTTACTACATTCGGGCCGAGCTCACAAGTTGAGAAGGGCCTGAAAATCGATTTTCAATTTTCGGGTCCTTTCGTAATTTTGGCCCAATAGGAGTACTGTATTGGGGTCAGAAACAATTCTAAATGTTCTTTTGGATGATTTTGGGCAGATTTGAGTATAGTAGCCATCAGTTGGAGCTAAGGAGGTGTTTGTGTATGGTACCCATTCAGACGTCGCTGGACGAAAAGTTACGCCGTTTTTTTATACATCTTTTGATTTGGCTAATATTTGGCGTCAACTTAGTCACACAAAGTGTCTATCCATTGCACATAAAATCTCAGAGGGTTTTTCCGATTTCCAGAGTTATGTCATTTTTGGTCTACCCGACCACCCCGCACTGGGACATACACAGGGAATGACATGTTCAAAAGAAAAGTTGTAGCGAATGTTTTCAGCTTCCGTTCTCTGCAAAAAACGAGTTTCTATCATCATTTTACACGGATTTATGATCGTTTAAGTGGGCTCGATTTGACCCTTAAAAGTGAGTGTCCCAAGTTTGGTCTTCTGAATCTCGAAGATGACGGTAGTTATCAAAATTCTGACGACGCAGTTTGAAAGAGCATCATTTGAAGTACTAGTAACCAAAATTATTGGGGAATCGAGCAAACTTGAATCCTACCGCCGCGGCGTGGTCGATTCTCTCGCGATTCCTCTCATATACAGTAGCGCCGGAAAGTATTCATACGATTAGATTTTTTCATATAACTTTTTCTGCAGTGGACTTAGCAAGTTAGATGCGGTAGCGATATATATCAAACCAATAGAAGAATGCGATGCGAGTATTGCGTCATCACGTGCACCATAACGGATTGCGTAGTGATGACGAAAGCGAATTTCAGTTTTTCAAACAGGCGTTATTCTTATACAGAATTTGTCCAACTTGCCAAACTTTCCGACGTTGGAGATAGGACCGAGATCTATCTAGAATAAAAATTTGAAGTTGCTGCTCGGTCGTACATTGGCTACAGCCTTGCTACAAAATGGATGTCAAAAATTAAGATATCGGCTCCTCGTCAAGGTAGAGTCTGTTTCAAGGCTCCAAAATAGTCGTCATCATGAGTACAGATGATCCTGAGAATATTAAAACAATATCTCAACATTTGCCCTCAGGGCATGGAAAAATCACTTTCTCACATGGCCACTTTTTGGAGATTCATAACGTTTCGGGAAATCTGTTTAAAAATCTGATTTTTGCTTAGACATGTTCAACATGTCTATAATTCCCAACTTTTTAGAGTGTTTGGATATATTTCCTGCCCTCGGCGATTGGTTTTCGGAGGTACTTTCGAGTCCCAGTCCCGCTATTTTCGTCTGCAATCTCTCCACAACTGTGCCCAAAGTTATTAACAGATTTCAAAAAGTTGGGAATCGGTTCTTCAGAACATGTTGGACATGCACACACAATAACAATTGATTTCCTTAACTTTCCCACAAACTTGTTTCCGAAGGGTCATGCATTCATGACCACGGCGCACCTCCGAAAACAATCGCCGAGGGCAGGAAATATATCCAAACACTCTAAAAAGTTGGGAATTATATATATAAGACATTTTGAACATGCCTAAGCAAAAATCAGATTTTTAAACAGATTTTGCGAAAAGTTATGAATCTCCAAAATGTGGCCATGTGAGAAAGTGATTTTTTCATGCCCTGAGGGCAAATGTTGAGATATTGTTTTAATATTCTCATGATCATCTGTACTCATGATGACGATCATGAAATTCGATGACGATCATGAAAAAACTGAAATTCGATTTCGTCATCACTACGGAATCCGTTATGGTGCACGTGATGACGCAATACTCGCATCGTATTCTTCTATGTGTTTGATATATATCGCTACAGCATCTAACTTGCTAAGTCCACTGCAGAAAAAGTTATATGAAAAAATCAAATCGTATGAATACTTTCCGGCGCTACTGTACATACATATGAGGCGAATCGCGAGAGAATCGACCATTTGAGGGGGGGGGGGGGGGGGAGCGGCGGAAGGAAAAAAATATGTCCTACCTGGCAACATATTTACCTACAAGTATTTCAAATGATGCTCTTTCAAACTGCGTCGTCAGAATTTTGATATCGGTCGTCATCTTCGAGATTCAGAAGGCCAAACTTGGTACTATCACTTTTCGACAGTCAAATCGGGCGCACTTAAATGATCATAACTTTGTTTAAGATGACGCTAGAAAGTCGTTCTTTTTTTAGAAAGAAAGCTGAGAACATGCTCTACAACATACTGCGGGCGTCATCATTCCTTGTGTTCATCCTTGTGCGGGGCGGTCGGGTGCACCAAAAGTGACGTAACTTTGGAAATCGGAAAAAGATATTGGGTTATCATGCTTAAGTTGCAGTACATAAATGGGAGTTACTTGTCTCCAAAAATCAGGAAAATCGGAGTATAAACAAAAAAAGCGCTGGCACTTTTGTACGGACATCTCAAAATGAGTCCCGAACATGAGTACTACCGTATCTTCAATTGCCCGTATTCAGGCTAAAAACAATTCAAAATCATCCAAAACAACATTATAAGTTTCTACTTCCCATATTGAAGCGCTTCCATTGGTCATAAATGGTCAGCTGACCGAAAATTTGAAATTTGGTATTTTGACCTTTTCCAAGATGCTGGATGGGCTCTATTACACTAAAGTTGTTTCAAATCATGTAACAACATTCCTCGAAACGGCTCTCAAAAAGCGCGCATCTGGAAATACGAAATGTAATCAGAGGAACGCCATGAAAGGCGCTAAAGTAAACATCAGCTCAAAATAGACGTAGCGACCTGGCAAATGGATAGAAATGTAGAACACGATGAGTTAAACATTTCATCTGTTGAAAGTGAGTTTCTATCTCTTCGTTAAAGTGCGCTACTGAGCCTGGAATTTGGCCTGAAATAGGCTTGAATCCCTCGAGAGCGCGCGCTCTAACCGTCTGGCGCTCTCGCCGTCTGCCCTCCCTCTCCCTCCCCTCTATTTAGCGCTCCCCCGCGCACGTCTCTAGTCGTTTTCTAATAACTTCTAAGCTCTCTAGCGCGCTTTAATGAAGAGATAGAAACTCACTTTCAACAGATGAAATGTTTAACTCATCGTGCTCTACATTTCTATCCATTTGCCAGGTCGCTACGTCTATTTTGAGCTGATGTACACTTTAGCGCCTTTCATGGCGTTCCTCTGATTAAATTTCGTATTTCCAGATGCGCGCTTTTTGAGAGCCGTTTCGAGGAATGTTGTTACATGATTTGAAACAACTGTAGTGCAATAGAGCCCATCCAGCAACTTGGAAAAGGTCAAAATACCGAATTTCAAATTTTCGGTCAGCTGACCGTTTATGACCAATGGAAGCGCTACAATATGGGAAGTAGAAACTTATAATTTTGTTTTGGATGATTTTGAATGGTTTTTAGCCTGAATACGGGCAATGGAAGATACGGTAGTACTCATGTTCGGGACTCATTTTTAGATGTCTGCACAAAAGTGCCAGCGCTTTTTTGTTTATACTCCGATTTTCCTGATTTTTGGAGACAAGTAACTCCCATGCATGTACTACAACTTAAGCATGATAACCCAATATCTTTTTCCGATTTCCAAAGTTACGTCACTTTTGGTGCACCCGACAGCCCCGCATAAGGATGAACACAAGGAATGATGACGCCCGCAGTATGTTGTAGAGCATGTTCTCAGCTTCCTTTCTAAATAAAGAACGACTTTCTAGCGTCATCTTAAACAAAGTTATGATCATTTAAGTGCGCCCGATTTGACTGTCGAAAAGTGATAGTACCAAGTTTGGCCTTCTGAATCTCGAAGATGACGACCGATATCAAAATTCTGACGACGCAGTTTGAAAGAGCATCATTTGAAATACTTGAAGGTAAATTTGTTGCCAGGTAGGACAGATTTTTTTCCTACCGCCGCACACCCCCCTCAAATGGTCGATTCTCTCGCGATTCCTCTCATATAGCTTTATCGACAAAAAAGTCGGGAAATACTTGTGCGTTTAGGAAGAGGGTGAGGTGAAGGCAGTAAACAAGGGAGACCTCGAGTGAGACCTCGATTGAGTAAGCTACACTCGAGGGCGACTACACAATCTTGTGAGTAGGAGAAACTCTACGATACAACAAATAGAAAGGAATCGTTGGATTATTCATGGTTTTTTTGCGAAAAAAAGTATGCAATCATTCATTCATTCATTTATCATATATTGTTTGAAACAGGTAATGATAGAGACAAGAAACGATACTGATTACCGTACATGAAATACGATGCATCAACGAGGATGCAAAGATAGTAAACTGATGGATTACAACGATAAATTACAGTAATAGGGAGATAGCAAAATTACAAATAGGACTAATCAACAGGAAAGTGAATACTAGTTCTAAGTAGGAAAAGTTCGCTATTGGAAAGTACTACATGGTTGGGGATAGAATTCATCTGTGTTACAATACGATTAGAGATAAAATTGTGACGATAGATGAACGATAGGTCAATCAATGAGCGACGGTACTCTAGGGGTTCCCAGTTGAGAAATTGGAGCATCTACCCCGGTATGTACGCTAAGTCATATGCTAAGTCACATTTAAGAAACACCGATCCAGTGAATTTACGTAGGACGGACTCAATGTTGAGGCAGAGTTCTCTAATCTGAGGGGACCACAGTTCGGAACAATATTCGAGGATGGGGCGAACGTAAGAGACAAAACTTTTAGAGTTACGAGATACAAAAATGCGGAGGATAAGGGAACAACGAGAGTGAGCTTTTGTTATATTATCGGAAATGTGGTCTTTAAAGTTAAGAGAGTTAGAGTAGGTGATGCCCAGATCACGAAAAAAAATGTGAGACGACAGGAAGGAGCGAGCCATTGATATCGAATTCGGACGGAGGACGGCGTGTGCCGATAAGTGTGCGGAGCATTCATAATGTTTATCGGCTAAAACGAGTTGATAGAAAGTCAATTGCGTCTTTACTCCGGGGGGCGGACATTTCCGCAACAGAATTCCATTCGTTTGACAGAAGGAGTAGCAATATGTCAGTTGTTGCATTGTTACCAGTATGTGCTCCCCACTTTATCATATATAAATTTTGTTACAAGGCGACCATGAGTTTCAACGTATAGGGGTTCATGGAAATCGACAAACCATGAATCCTGGGTCGTTGATTTGGAGTGAAACTCAAGATCGCCTGGTAACAAAATTTATATATGCTATAGTGGGGGAGCACATACTGGTTACAATGCAACAACTCCCATATTGCTACTCCTTCTGTCAAGCGAATGGTACCCCGTTGCGGAAATGTCCGCCCCCCTTTACTCCACCTCTTCGATTGTCATTTCATAGATGATATTTTAGAGATAGTTTAGATGAATAGTTGAAAAAGAATATTCAATTAACACTGCTCGCGTCAATCGGGCTGAATCAATGAGGAAAGTGTAATTGATATTGGGGAGTACCTGTATCCTTCTTCAACTCACGCACACTGGCCATGGGCTTGCGCTTCAGTGTGCGGAGAACGAGAGGCTGATCGAGGGAGGGAGGGCGTCCAGAGCGGGGTTGATCATCGAGACCAAACTCCCCTTTCTTGAAGAGGGAGAACCACTTATAGCAGAAGGGTATGGAGGGGGCGTCAGCTCCTTCCGACTGGGCCAGGGCAGAGTGGGCCTCCTTCACGGATCGGCCAAGACGGTAGTAATGAAGTAAAACTGCTCGGAGGTAGAGATGGGAGTCCATCACAAGAATCAATGTAGCAACTAGGAGACTGATTAAATCCTCTCACTACTCAACGTCAGAATGATGCAATACATTGCTGACAAACAGATTGCGCAATCACTGCATTTGATCGCGAACTGACTTTTTTCCGAAGCATTATACGAACTTTCCGGACACCCCAATAGTTCCTCAGGGGGTCAGTTTTCATGCATTCTCTCAGAAGATGCGTGATATAGGGGGTCATGGTGAAAATCATAGTAGGTCATGGGGAGGTCAAGACTAGGTACCATAACCAATCGATAGTCCATTATCGATTGATACCGTATATAGCTAACGTAACCCTCAATTATCGCGAACTAACTTTTTTTTATAAAAAGTCAAATTACCATAACCAATCGATAGTACAGTACCCCCTGATACCGTATATGGCTACCGTAACCCCGAATATCGCGAACTGACTTTATTTTTAAAAAGTCCTGGCACCGTGCCCAATCGATTGTACAGTCCCCAAGTCACTACCGTAACCCAGTTCCTTGGGTCAGATCCAGTTCCTTGGGTCAAACATTTTTCTAAAAATTTAAAAACAATAGTAAAATTATTTTAAAGTATCCTAACATATAACTCTTTACTGTAGAATAATTTTAAGATTTTTATAAAAAAGATTTTTAGAAAAAAGTTTGAAATTTTTAGAAAAATGTTTGACCCAAGGAACTGGGTTACGGTAGTTACTTGGGTAGTGTAGAATCAATAGGACACGGATTCAGGACTTTTTAAAAATAAAGTCAGTTCGCGATATTCGGGGTTACGGTAGCCATATACGGTTTCATGGGGCGCTGTACTATCGATTGGTTATGGTAATTTAACTTTTTAGAAAAAAACTCAGTTTGCGATAATTGAGGGTTCGGTAGCCATATACGGTTTCATGGGGCGCTGTACTATCGATTGGTTATGGTAATTTAACTTTTTAGAAAAAACTCAGTTTGCGATAATTGAGGGTTCGGTAGCCATATACAGTATTAATCGATAATGTACTATCGATTGGTTATGGTACTTAGTCTTGACCTCCCCATGACCTACTATGATTTTCACAATGACACATGGTAGGGGGGCCTTCCGGGGAAGGCCTCCCCCCCCCCCGGAACGGTTCCTGCACAGCTATGGTAGTAGTCGTAGTTAACCAATCATTTGATATATTATTTATATAATGTGAGAACAGAAAGCCCAGTCATAGTTGCCCACGCCGGCGGCGACCCCCATGAACCCCTATTCATGCTGGGGCGCTTCCCCCTCGGTATGAGGGGGGAAGCGCCCCAGCCTGTATAGGGGTTCATGGTCAAAAATTGATTGGTAGGTCAATGGTAGGCCAAGACTAGGTACTGTACCCAATCAATAGTACAGTACCCCCAGATACCGTATACTACTACCGTAACCCACGATTATCGCAAACTAACTTTATTTTTAAAAAGTACTGGTACGGTGCCCAATAGATTCTACAGTACCCAAGTCACTACAGTAACCCAGTTTCATGGGTCAGATCCAGTTCCTTGGGTCAAACAATTTTCAAAAATTGCTAAACATTTTTGTAAAATTCGTAAATCGATTACAAAATGATTCTACAATAACAGGAGATAAGTTAGAATACTTCAACATAATTTTACTATCGATTTTGAATTTTTAGAAAAATGTTTGACCCAAGGAACAGGATCTGACCCACGGAACTGGGTTACTGTAATCTCTTGAGTACTGTATGATCGATTGGGTACGGTACCTAGTCTTGACTTACCGATCGATTTTTGACCATGAATCTCATGGGTCCTAAGTGCTTGTCACTTTCCATGACAAGCAGTTAGCACCCATGAATCATGGGGGTCGTCGCCGGCGTGGGCAACTATGAGTACAATTGATGCTAAATATAAACGGAACTTTATCTCGTCCGCGTTCCGCGTGTATTTAGAATCAAATGTGCTAAATCTCGCCACCACACCACGGACTACGCTTTCTGTTCTCATAGAAACATTTGTTATATTTTTGCACGAAGGCCAATTCATTCTCTTAGACTTGAATTAATGTTAAAACTTCGTTTACATTATGAAAACATGCATAGATTGTTTTTGGACATTTACAAGTGAGAACTGCGAAAAGAGGGTTCCACTTCCATCTCCTCTAAAAAATCATCGTCTTCCTCATCTTCTTCTGACTCCGCTGCTCTTCTGTGTACTCTCAGCTTCGGAATCACTGCTCTGAGAGTGTTTATGTAGTTCTTTAACTGGTTTCTGGTAGGGTGGCTGAAATGGATCACGGTTAACCGTCTTGTTTACTCTTTCATACGGGTCATCCGTGAGAGGAGGGAGAGAGAGACGAGAGAGTCTCTATCACCACAGTAAATAGAGAGAGTAGGACTGCCAGAGGGGACGGTTAACCGTCTCATCCGTCTCTCATCTGTCGAGGCTCTCTAAATAGCAACCCTTTGATCCATTTCAGCCACCCTAGTTTCTGGTCATCCAGTCCCGGGGCTGAATGAATTTGTCCACCCTCATCAATCAATGAAAACGAGTATGTAACACCGTGGAAAAGGCATTCCCTCGAGTATAATATTTTCGCAGTTCTCACTTGTGAAAGTCCAAAACAATCTATGCATGTTTTTCTTACTGTAAACGAAGTTCTTACATTTTAATGTTCAAGTCTAAGATAAAGGATTGGCGGAGATTAGAAAAAATTGAATTTTCAAAATTTTCAATTTTTTAATTTTTGACCAGAAATATCTACATTGAAGGCATGGTTGAGTTTTTTGAAAGTATTTTTGCTGTGTACCTATTGACTTCTTCTTTCTATTTTAGCACAGAAAATCTATGACAAGGCCACCTCCAGATATAGAAAAAACAATTTTTTTTCTGAGTGAAAAAGTGATTTTTTGTAAATTACTTTTTTCTTTCTAGGTTTTCAAACATACGTTCAAAATAAAAGTTTCTGGAAATAATTTTCCGAACATTTTGAGCCCAATGCCATCTCTCTAGCTCATCTGGGAGCTGAAATACAGCGTAGCCGGGGGCAAAACCGGAAAACCCAATGACCCATATTTTTCGAAAACTTCTGTCTAGGGTATTCTAATACTATAATATGGGGGAAATCAGGAACCATATTTTTGAAAATGTTCCCGGGGTGGTAAATTTTCATCCACTGTGTTAATACATGTGTTAAAATAATGAGCATCACAGGACCGTTGCCTCGACTCGTTCAGTAACGTTGCTGACTTGACCAAGAAGCTAAAGGTTGCATTTTTCTATTTTTTTCCTGGTATTTTATTTTTACAGCCTGAATACGACAATTTCTCTGCGGACATGAAGGTCGCCATCTGCGGCAGAATCATGCAGCTCTCGTAATTTTAATGTTTCGGTTTACTTGTTGTTGCTTTTACATATTGGAAGTTTTATATATTGGAAGTTCAGGCCAACGTTTCAATGATTACCACTTTGTTTCTCCATTCACGCTCCATGATTTCTTCTTTACAAATGTTGCTGTTGTTTTTCGAATCTTTTTTTGCGATAAAGAAGTTGTGTTCAAGTCAACGTACAGGAAAAATGTCGGTTAAATTCCGATTTGTATCTTTTATTTCCGATAAGTATCTTTGTTTCAAAAACGGCGTTAATTTTTTTCGTAGTTATTTTATCAATATTTTCAGTATGGCCGAAAATTCTAATTTCGTCCTTCGATGGGTGATCAACAATGCAACCGCAGTTCATGCAGCGGGAAAAGCTCAATCGGAAGATTTCGACGAGGGTGGATTCAAATGGTCAGTACTTGAGAGCATATACATCATCAGTACTATTCTCTCGATTCCTCTTTCACTTCACACCTCCATCATATTAATATCTTTACTTAATTTTTTTTGTATTCTTATGCAGAATTAGCTCAGTATATATAAGGCTGTTGCATAAGTTCCTTTCTTTATTCTTTTGGACAATTCTTCTGAAGTACGTGGACAGGCGAGATATTCTGATTACCCTGTGATAAGGTCTTGATTGTGGATTACACCCATGAAATGGTTTTGAGTCTACTCACTTCTTGGGTGGCTAGCACGTTTCAGAAAATGATCATCAGAAAAAGGCGATTTTTAGCATTTTGAGTTGGGCCCTTGTTGCCAAGAATTCGTGGCACTCTGATTCTGTGCAATCATCCAGTACCAGGACAAGAGTTGATTGTTCACTTAAGCGCAAAAAATCCATATTCAAATGCGTGTGGTAAACAGGGGATACCCAAATCTGTTGATTTCAACGTATGAATCTCGACGTATTTTTTTCAAAGAATTCAGCTCGTGAAAGGATATACCAATCTTTTCCTAGATATGATTGCATATATGCACGGTAAGTTACTTCACAACCCATAACAATTCAGCCCTTCTCATCGATGTCTATGAATTATGTGGCAAATAATTTGAAATCCGGAATTTTCAGAAAAGTGAACATCTCACCGGGCCCATATTTCATGCAGGGTTTTTTAGGCGCAATTCTCACGATATGTCATATGAGATACCCCATCATATTGCTTTAGAATAGTGTGACAAATTCAGCACCATCACTGCTCCCGTCGGAGCTGTGAATAATTGAACACTCGGATCAAATATACTAGTACGATGACTTCCGATCTAAATTGTCCCATGCTCACTGATATAATCGAAACAAGATCGTGCTCGATATAGAGTGTACTCATGCCCCAATCAACTGTGACAAACCATTAGTTGATTGGTCGATTGCAAATAACAGTGGAGCTTACAATGTTCATGCACGGAAAAAGAAAGGAACTTATGCAATAACCTTATACATAAATATGGTTGTGATGCAAATAGCCAGAATACTATGGCTCTTGTATTTGGCTAGTGAATATTTTCGGCAGGAGTGCTACGTGTGTGCGGCGCGACATGACAGCTGATGGAATGATGGATATGACTCTTCAATGTGACGACATCCGCAATGGTCCTTGGAAATGTGAAATTGATGTGACGCTGGCTGCGCTCAGAAGCGATGGTACAAAATGGATGTACAAAATGGTGAAGGTGATTAATTGTGATCGTTTAATAACTGCATTATTGCACAGTATTCTACGAGTTGAGGGGAGAGTCCTAAGGGGAAGAGAGCGATTTGGAAATTTTCCAGTCCCTACACAACGGCTAGTAAATTGAAGTTTGTCCTTCTTTATGGTTTCTTTTCTAGTTCTGGCACGAATGTATAACAATGGTTTTAAACGGTAAAATTCTATGTGTATACTGTACTGTAACCATTCTGCGTTTGTAGCCTATTCCCGGCATCTAGGAAGGAAGTAGCCTCGCGTGTGCGACCTTATTGTGTTTCACAATAACTTGGTTTATTTCTTTAATTTATAGTCCTTATTAGACTTGTAGAGACAACAATTAGAATTGGTTAAAACATGTTTGATATTAAACAGGAATTGGTGCATTTCAGAAAGGTCTCTCTTCACTTCCAAGCAATAGCTCCGTGAGATTTCCAGACTGTGTCTTCTGGCGCCGTTTGACCGATTCGGTGACTATGTTTATATTTATTCTATTTCTAGTTTACATTTATATTTTTTATTTCACTTCAATATGTTGTCCAATAAAATAGTATTTCAACTCACCTTCTTCAAGCACTTACCATTGCGATGAAAAATTAAGAAAGGCATAGTATTACAAACTTCGCTTAATAATATTGAATCATGCCTATTCAGGATTTCAACATCAATGATACTTTCACCCTAGAATTCGATATTCGCATGATACACAGGGAGAGGTTAGCTTATTTATTTATCACAGCATTTCAAAGTTTAATTATTCAAAATGTGTATTCTCAACCATTCAGATGATGTAACTTGCCCTCGAATAATTAATTTTCTAGTTGGGTGTCCGCTGGTCCCGGCAAATTCGCTGCACCCAACATCATGAGCAATGTCATTCTGAAGATTGGAGAGGAGAAGCTGCATGTATCTAAAGAGGCGAGCTTCTCATATTTCTCCGTACGTCAAAGAGCGATTCCGAATTCAAAACGCGATTTCGCTTCAACATAAAGACAATTGAATTACTGCTGAAGGTGATACAACTCAGTATTTCTTTAGTATTTGGTTGTCCATTCTCCGGTCTTCAATACCCTCTTCTTCGGAGACTTCGCTGAGAAGGAAAAGGAGGAAGTGGAAATCAAGGATGTTGTTTACGAAGTTAGTAGACATATTCAGCTGCTCATATGAGAATTTGTTGAGGAATTCATCGATCTTCTGAATGTGATGTACTTAGAAACTGCTGGGATCACAGGTATTTATTTTTTATTAGCGATAATACATGTAACTAATTATCTTTCAGATTTCACTGTTTCCCACATCCTGAAGCTCGCCGATAGATTCCAGATGGAGGTAAGTGGTAATGTCTACATTTCCATCCCCCTTTCCATCCTCGTCTCCTATGGCTATTGTTGTGTACTTGAGAACTCGAAGAAGTGGAGAGTATATTACGGAGCTTTATCGACGGAAGAAGATAATAAAATGCAATCGCTGTAAGCGGGGAAAAACAGGAACTAGGATAGGAACTCTGGCGGGAGCAAATAGAGTGTGGTGATGACGTTCGAGAATTACCATGGTACGGTAAGTACACCACACCTAAATACGGATATAGTTACGGCTTTGCCAATAATGGGGTCATACACAGCACCTCCGCCGTAAGATATGAAATAGGGAATATCTGACATGACATTATGGTACAGATAATAACGAGTTACGAGTAAGATTGGCCCTTAGTGGTGGTGACAGTGAGACGGTTAGGGGCTTTACGAACTCGAATGGGACGTCCGGGATTTGGGTCATCGGACTGGGGATCAATCTTCTTGTCTTTCTTCTTGGGCTCGATTACAGTCTTCTTCTCGGGAGTCGGCGCATCGTTAGCTGGCTCGACTCGGGGCACGACGGGCGGCGGAGCATCATTGAACTCGGGCGTGGCGGCACGGATCGGTGAAGTTGGCATGGCTGGCGTGGCAGGCGGAGTCGGCATTCGCTCGTCAGCGATCACGTTTCGACTCAGGTCGAAGCTCTCGATCAACACACTCAGTGGATCACTCTCATCACGCACACTGCGCTTCTTCAGCTGATTAGCGTGGGCCACAACAGTGGTTCCACTCACTTTCTGAATCTCATACAGTACTCTCCCCATCTTCTTGAGTACTGTAGCCTCCGTCCATTTCTCGCGATTTGGACCATCACGATCTCGGTAGAATACTGCATCTCCCTTGGCGAACTCTCTTTTCACAAATTGATCATCTCCTCCCTTCCTTTCCTCCCCCTCTTCGGGTGATAAGAGAGTGAGACGGAATCGCATCTTCCTACCCAGGAAGACCTCAGCGGGAGAACTCATCTTCAGCTGATGATTTGGTATACAGCGGTACATCATCACGAACTTCTGCACATTCTCGTCCTCCGGACCCTCTCCTCTCATCTTCAGCAGAGATCTCTTGAACGTATCGACAAAGCGCTCGGCTTGTCCGTTGCTCTGGGGATGATACGGAGGTGAGAATACTTGGCAGATACCGTACTCTGCACAGAATGCTTTCAGCTTCTCAAACTTGAACTGAGTTTCATTGTCACTGACAATTGTTTCTGGACTACCGTATCTCGATACGTAGTCACGCACTGCTTTCACGGTTGCTTCTGCCGTGATTTTCTCCATGGTGATAACCTCGGGCCATCTACTGTGAACATCCACGATGATCAAGTAGTATCGTCCATTCATCGGACCAGCGAAATCCATGTGGATTCGCTCCATCGGCTTCTTCGTCTCTGGCCACGGCACTGGGCTCACTTTGCTCGGGTTCTTTGCAGCGCTGGCACAGCCTTCACAACATCTGACAATGCTCTCAACACTCTGGTCAACTCCAGGCCAGTACACATGGGAACGCGCAAGCGACTTCATGCGCACTATTCCAGGGTGTCCTCTGTGCAGCTCCTTCAGGACTGCTGCTCTGAGCCTTGCAGGGATGATCACTCGATCTGCCATCATGAGGCATCCGCTAACAGACGAGATCGATTCTCTCTTCTGGTAGTACGGTAGTACCAACTGGTCCTTCGGCGGCTTCACTGGCCATCCTTCGTCCAGATACTTCTGAATCAGTTGAAGGTACGAGTCCTTCTTGGTACACTCTCGGATGTCTTGCACAGTGACGGGCGCTGCCCTCACTCCATTCATCAGCAGATTCTCCACATGGGTCTCGATTGCGACATAGGATCACTACATCCTCGTCTTCTCGAGTGTATTCTCGGATCAGTCTGGATAGCATATCAGCTTTTCCGAAACTGTTCGTGTTCACGTACTCAATTTCGAAATTGTAGTTCAGCTTGAACAATGCCCATCTCTCCAATCGGTATGCGGAATGCACTGGGATTCCATTCTTTCCACCGAAAACTGACAACAACGGTCGGTGATCGGTCTGAAGGAGGAACTTCCTTCCATAGACGAACTTGTGGAACTTCTTGAGAGAGAAGTTCAGCGCAAGCGCCTCCTTCTCGATCTGTGCGTATCGGGTCTCGGCATCATTCAGACGCCTCGACGCATACAACACTGGTCTCTCAGTTCCATCCTTGTAACGATGACTGATCACAGCTCCAATACCGTACTGACTCGCATCGGCAGCCACGATGATCTCCTCGGAGGGATCGTAGTGGGCTAGCACAGTATCAGCGCTGATCGCATCTCTCATCTTATGGAATGCTTTCCGGCACTCCTCGGTCCATTCCCATTTGGAATCTTTCTTGAGCAATCTGTCCAACGGAACTCTGATTTCCGTCATGTTGGGAACGTATGCACCGTAATAATTGGCTCCTCCCAGAAACGATCTGGTCTGAGCGAGATCCTTAGGTTCAGGCATCTCCTTCAGTGCTTGCACCTTCTTCGGATCGGGCCGACATCCAGATTCATTCACAATGAATCCAAGGAAGTGGACTTCACTCTGTCCGAACGCACACTTCTCTGGGCGAGTTCTGAATCCAGAATCGCGAACTTTCTCGAGAACTCTCATCAGATTCTCGTCGTGCTCTTCCTTCGTCCTCCCATTCACAATGACATCATCCAAGTATGCCACTGTCCTTGGCATTCCCACCAGCATCTGGTCCATTACTGATTGGAAAATGCCTGGAGCTGGTTTCACTCCGAACGGTAACCTCTGGTACTGGTACAGTCCACGATGCGTATTGATGACGAGAAGCTTCTTGGCTTCCTCGTCCACTTCAACTTGGAGGTACGCATCACTGAAATCGATCGTGGAGAAGACCCTTCCGCCATTCAGAGATGCGAAGATGTCTTCCGGAAGCTTGAGCGGATGAGAACTGTCTTCCAGACAGTCATTCAGACCTGTCTTGAAATCAGCACAGAGTCTCTTACTCCCATTCTTCTTCGCGACTAGCAAGAATGGAGCCGCCCAATCCGAGTGCTCAACCTTCTTGATCACTCCCATCTCACATAATCGATCGATCTCGTCGTCACACACCTGCTGGCTGGCATACGGCACTGGCCGCTTGTTTCTGAACACCGGCTTCACGCCCGGTTTCACGTACAACTTTGCTGCAGATTTGTTGTACTTGCCTAGTCCAGGCTCACAAAGCTCTGGGTAATTCTCTCGGACCCAGGTTGTGTAGTCTTCCGGAATTGACTTGATGTGCGAGACTACCGTATCGTTCTCATCCTCAGAGAACGCTCTCTTCAAGTCCAGCTTGAAGAACCAATCATTGCGACTAGTCGAATCGGTCTTGAGGTGACGTGGACCCACTCGTCACTCTCCATTCCACAGTACTTCACGTGACTACGGAATCGTCCGAGAACATTCATGCCCTGTCC
The DNA here is from genome assembly GCA_036245805.1 of Pristionchus mayeri. NCBI lineage: Eukaryota > Metazoa > Nematoda > Chromadorea > Rhabditida > Neodiplogasteridae > Pristionchus > Pristionchus mayeri. Next base: position 36,307,133 of record BTRK01000005.1, on the reverse strand, counting down.
ATTGGCACAGGTGACCATGCAGGAAGGAGATGAGTCCAACTTGGGACGTCCCATGTCCTTCCAGTCACACTCCGAGATGAGTGTAATGTCCGATCCAGTATCTAGTTGGAACTCGATATCCCGCCCATGGACCTTCACAGTCACATAGACTCGATTTCCCTCGATGAGGTTGCAGTCCACTGCTCGCAATGAGTAGTTGCGTTTTGCACCACCTCTCGGTCTCTTATCTCGATTCTTGGTCCAACATTCGGTCTCCTTGTGACCCTTCTTATCACAGAACTGACATCTGAGATTGGGCTTCGGATGTCTCTCGGGGTTCTTGTTCCTCTCATTCTTCTCCTTATCATTCTTACCGTACGAACGGACCATCATGGTTGCACCCTTCTGTACCACGGCCACGTCACGTTCGAGTGCTCTCATCGTGGAGTACTTCTCAAGCAGCTCCTTGAACGTGATGGTAGGCTTCTTCCCGACTTCATTGAACAGATGGGCAAGCAGTCCCTTCTGATTCGGAAGATCTAAGCCAGCCAGGAAGATCGTAATCTTCATCTGGTCCTCGGTAATCAACTTCAGATTACCTTTTTGGTACAGTCGGTTCACATCAGATGCGAATTTCATCACATCTGTGCTTCCCATGGTCGACAATCTCTGATTGAAAAAGCGAACACGCAGTTCGAAGTCTGATTCTTTCTTGCCAGAGAGACTCTTGAGAGTATTCACGGTATCCTCGAACGACACTTACATGACGTCATCGGGAGCCTTGTGATCTCTGTACTGTGTATTACACTTCACACTGAGGTGTCTCAACAGTATCCGCACTCTTCCAGGCTCTTCATGTCGTGCTCGAACACGTCACGGTATCTCTCGTACCAGTTCTCGAACGTACAGTCCTCCTCATCGTATTCGAAATCCACAACTCTGGACTCGATTGCATCGATCGACGGTCCCACGGGTTTGGTCACACTCACTCCACCACTTCCTCTCACACCTGCTCCCTCTCCTCTATTCTCGGTAACAGTGAGTCTCTCGAGAAGAGCGGTGTATCTCTCATTATTTTCTCTCTGCATACTCACCATACTCTCCTGCATTCTCGTAATCGATTCGCAGAATACCTGCATGAATGGCGGCACCTCGTCGCCCATCGTGTCACTCGTCCGCTACGCGCCACGCAACGCGACTGAAAAATCGTTTGTTACTCGACAAGTTCACTGCCCAAAATCGAAATTTTGGCAGCACTCCGTGTACACAAAACGAAAATTCCACTCACGATTGGCTCACAACGGAGTAAACCCTCCGGCACAGCGAGTAAACCCTCACTCTGTGACTCACAACAGCAATCCCCGGAGTAAACCCTCCGGCCAGCGAGTAAACCCTCACTGATTCACGGCAGTAATCAACGGAGTAAACCCTCCGGCACAGCGAGAAAACCCTCACTGTGACTCACAGTAGTAACGTGAATAAATAAGAAAATAAAGAAAGAAAATAAGAGAAAATAACGAAAATCAAACCTTTAGCATGAGCTCGTAAAACTTCCTGAACGCGACAATGTTGTGTACTTGAGTACTCGAAGAAGTGGAGAGTATATTACGTATCTTTATCGACGGAAGAAGATAATAAAATGCAACCGCTGTAAGCGGGGAAAAACAGGAACTAGGATAGGAACTCTGGCGGGAGCAAATAGAGTGTGGTGATGACGTTCGAGAATTACCATGGTACGGTAAGTACACCACACCTAAATACGGATATAGTTACGGCTTTGCTAATAATGGGGTCATACACAGCAGCTATTTTTTGTCTTTTAAGCGGATGCTGATCCGATGCGAGAATCATCTCACTCAGTCAACGAGATTCGATGAGATCACGAAACTGACCTTTGCTGACCAGTACAGACTTAAATCCCTCAGGGTATGATAGTTTTGATATTTCTCAGTTGTAATATTGGTTCAATGTATATATTTTCGAAATTGTTATTGTCTTAAAAATGAAATGTTTATTTCAAGGATCAGTGTCTCGAATCGTTCGTAAGCATTGCAGATTTTACCCAGAAACTGAAGGTTCGTTTGCATTATTTTTCCTATACTGATTAATCATTTTGTGTTCTAGCTCTCTCCTGAGTACGACAACTTCTCTGATGCCATGAAGGGAGCTATCTGCGACAGAATCATCAAACTGACCAATGTCAAACAGTAGCTCACTGTGTGCGTTGTTATGTATTTGACCTACTATCGTAATCTGAAGTGATGATTATACGAATTTTTAATATATTCTTGTGTTGCTTTTCGTGTTCTTTGCTTTTCGTATTACTCGCTAAAATCTTCATTTTTTCTGTAGCTGTCTAAGTATGATAAAGAAGTTGCATGCATCTTGAAGAAAGCATTATATATGAATATCGGTTAATCTCCCGACTGAGTATCTTTGAATTTAAGTGTTCAATCTAGAATGAGATGCCATGGTTCTCTTGTGAATTATTGGGGGGGGGGGGACAATTGCTCAAACGACAATTGCTCAACTCGTCGCTGTTCGATAACCATTTGGCGCAGCGACATGGGAGTTGTTTTGTTGTAACCTGTATGCGCTCACATACATTTTCATGTATAAATCTTATTACCAAGCGACCTTGAGTTTTACTCCAAATCAAGAGGTTCATGGAATATGAATTTTCATGAACCCTATACGTTGAAACTCATGATCACCTGGTAATAAGATTTATGCAAATGTTGGGGAGCGCATACTGGTAACAACGAAACATATCCCAAGTCGCTGCGCCAAATTGAAAGCGAACGGCGACGAGTTGAGCAATTGTCGTTTGAGCAATTGTCACGCTCCCGAATAATTAGTGCCTTTTTCGAATTCCGAATAACGTACTTATGCTCCATCGTTATTAGAATTATTTAATTTCCAGAATGGCCGACAATTCCAACTTCGTCCTTCGATGGGTAATCAATGATGCTGAAGAGACTTACGCAAAGGGAAAGGCAGAATCGGAAGAGCTTCGTGAAAGAGGGTTCAATTGGTCAGTACTAAGAGATTGTGTTGTTTATACAAGAGAATCATGTTTAAATATTTTTTCATTCGTTACAATTATCCTATTTCTTGTTATTGTATTTTTTTAATGTATCTTGTTCTTCTATTATATAAAGCAAAGTAATATTCTCCGGTGTATATTAGGTTGTTCGGAAAGTTTCTTTCTTTGATATTTATCATGCCAATTCTTGTGGCTATCGATGTCCATCATTTTGTCTGCGGTATATGTTAGGGTATTGGTAGTGTAATACTGCAGCATGTTTAACTCACCTCTCAGCAGTATAGCAAGCTTGAAAATATCATAAGTTATCAAATGTCAAAAGCACCAGAAAATTTAGAATTTCGGTGTTTTTGTTGTGTCATTTCCCCCCGAGACCTAGATAACTACACATCCTGAATGGATAATATGTGATAGGGAAAGAGTTGATATCAATGATAATGACGAAAAGCCAGGCTTTCAACATTCGATGGACTTGAGGGATATCAATATGTCACCTTTTCGAGGTTCAAATTTCGGCAAAAATATTGTGGTAAATCCTGCTCTCGAATACGTAATGGAATTTCTTCCTAACTAGGGAAAGTAAGTGACCATGAAACAAAATTTTCACAAATGACAATTGCTTTGTCCTCTAGCTTGACCTGGTGAAGCACAATAAGCTCAAAATTCTGATCGAAAAAAAGCAGCGTGCACTATCAACGCTTCGTTAGATTTGGCAACACGTTCTAGATTTAAAGCTTTTCATTTAATAATAACCCTAAAGGACGTAATCCCAATAGTGGCTAATTATACTAACTCTGTTTTACAAAGAAATATGAGCTTTTAAAAATCTCGGTGAAAAGTCGACTGTGCTAACTTCGGACCACCATTGCTCAAGATATACTGATCGAAAAGGTCATATATATTGGTCGCCATAGAGATTATCCAAGCTCACCTCAACTACAAAAAAAAACATAAAATGATTTGTCACGTTTCAGGAAAGGATAAGTGAACAATGTCCAACCATGAAAAAAGAAAGAAACTTTCCGAACAACCTGTTACATAAATTTGCAGGATTGCTGCATTTGAGAAGCGTAAAGGTGGTAGCGACATCGGGGATTTCTCTCTGAGCTGCGGAGTAGATCACAATGGACCGTGGAAGTGTGAAGCAATGTCGTCATTATGCAAATCAGAAGAGATGGAACGAAGTGGGAGAGAGTAAAGGTAATTCATATTTTCTGTATTGCTTTCAGAGAACAACATTTTATGTACTCGTTAGTATTCAAATTCATCTTTCTCTTTCTCGTTGGAAAAAAGGTTCTCCTATTTTTTATCTCCTTCTGAAGTGCATTACATCAATTTCAATAGTCGTTGCTTTTTCAGAATCGCTTCTCTTTTAATAATAGAAATAGCTGCATTAAACATGGCCGTACCGATGGCTGGAACACTTTCAGAAATGATGTGAGTTATTTAGCTATTTTTTATGTTTTCACGCGAGCAATTGTACTTTGTTATTTGACAATAATTATAAATTGTTTATCACTATTTCAATTCATAACGTCAGAATTACGTCATCAACAATGCTCTCACCATGGAATTCATCATCGACATCATCGCCTCGGAGAGGTTTGGTTGTATGATTTTCCTTCCATAATATGAAATTCTCAATTTTCTTATTATTTTTTAATCCACAATTCTACTTATTTCTCCTCTCGAGAGGGAGTCATCATTAACCAATACACAATTTTACAACAGAACTACGAAATATTTCGCGAGAGGATCAGCAAAAACTGTGGTCATTCGAAGAACTCGATTTTGTTTGTTTTTTTTGCAATTTTTGATGTAATACTTGATTCTAGTGTTGGCGTTTTGACTCTTTGAAGAATCTCAGACACTTTTGGATGTTTTCATTATGAGCCATTCGGCTCTGAGAGTCGATGGATCTGAGATCCATTGGATCGGAGATCCTATGGATCTTTGGATCATATCTCTTTTCAGAAGTGTCGAATTTGCTTCAAAATTTTTTTGCATTAGTACTAGAGATGTTACATCAGGCCTGTCAAGTCTCATCGACGATTTTTTCAGCGTTTCCTTTTTTTGATTTATTTTCTGAAATTTCTTTTTAAATTTAGTCAATTTGGTGGGAAAGAAAAGTGATCAAAGTCAGTTATGCTTCAAGTCATTCTCGAATACGGAAAGCGAGAGAAACGTTCGAAGAACACTTGTAATTTTGAATCAAAGAGTCAAAATGCCAACCTTACTTGATTCTGAAAGCGAATCCGGGTCAATCTGCTGCCTATCTCGACCAGAGGCTTCAGCAGCTTTGCTGCAGAGGCTCAATACCACTTCTTTCGAGCTTCTGAAGCTGGTTTCAAAATGCTTCCCTCATGCAAAAATTTGTCCAGTAGACGCCAATTGTAGCATGTGTTTGACTTTTACTGCTGATTTTCAAGTAGGCCAATCCAATAATTGAATGCGAAGTAATGTAATTTTTTTAAAATTTCAAACCTCAAAATCTATTTTTCCAATTTACCAGGGTCGTACTTATTCTCTCATGAGAGGAGTGTTATCACGGATCTTCTGTAAGATTGCAGGAACCCACAAGACAGCTAAAAAATTTTGATCTTCGTTTTTGTTGAGACAAGTCGGACTATGCATTGTGAGGGCGAGGAGAAAGTATTTCCACTCAGATTTGCGAAATTTGCATGTTGGAGGGAGTTATGACCTACAACTTTGGAGAGTCGTATCTCCGTTGGATTTTGACCTACAGTGAGCTACTTTTTTTCATTCGACGCGCAATGAGCTAATCTACATGCCCCTTCTATTACAATACGAGCAAAAGTGCCATCTTCCGTGAGTAATTCTCAAAAAAAACGTTTTTTCATGCATAATATGCGAATTATCTCCTTCGTTACCCACCTACAATACGATTTTTATCTTCGATTCTGATTCTCCATAGTCGAATTGAGGTACGTATGTATTCCATTGCCCAAATCTCGGCGCTCTTCATACCGCTCCTCAGTAGGAAGAACCTGGACTAATATTTTTTGAGTCAAATACTTTTCGGAATGTATCATGCCGTAAACTTATGCAAATGTGCAAAGTTCGACCATCTTTCGGAAGCTCTCAATTAGGCCTAAAAGATTGACTCAGTGGCCCAAATCGTTAAACTTGATAGTTTTTGAGATATTACAAGATATCGTAGTTCGTAGAAACAATGGGGGTGGAACAAAGAGAGCACCTTTGCGCTTTTCTAAACGTGTTTTCGCGTAATATCTCAAAAACTATCAAGTTTAACGATTTGGGCCACTGAGTCAATCTTTTAGGCCTAATTGAGAGCTTTCGAAAGGTGGTCGAACTTTGCACATTTGCATAAGTTTACGACATGATACATTCCGAAAAGTATTTGACTCAAAAAATATTACAAAGTCCAGGTTCTTCCTACTGAGGAGCGGTATGAAGAGCGCCGAGTTATGGGCAATGGAATACATACGTACCTCAATTCGGAGAATCAAAATCGAAGATAAAAATCGTATTGTAGGTGGGTAACGAAGGAGATAATTTGCATATTATGCATGAAAAAACGGTTTTTTTGAGAATTACTCACGGAAGATGGCACTTTTGCTCGTATTGTAATAGAAGGGGCATGTAGATTAGCTCATTGCGCGTCGAATTAAAAAAAATTAGCTCACTGTAGGTCAAAATCCAACGGAGATACGACTCTCCAAAGTTGTAGGTCATAACTCCCTCCAACATGCAAATTTCGCAAATCTGAGTGGAAATACTTTCTCCTCGCCCTCACAATGCCTAGTCCGACTTGTCCCAACAAAATCACGACACTTTATTTTTAAACTGTCGCAAAAGGTTCCCATTTTCCTACATTTTTTACAGGAGATCCGTGTTATATTCTCTAAAATAATCTCTAAAAAAACAATCGTTCAAGAGGAGAATCGATCGCTGTTCTGGAGAAGTTTGCCATCGCAAATCGCATGAGCAATGTCATTCTGAAGATTGGAGAGAAGAAAATTCATGTTTCCAAGGAGGTATGTCAATATATCAATACATACATGGATTGATATTGATAATGGAATTCGCTTTGCGAGGTCTCATTGCAACGTTGCACCCTCACCTGATTCCGTAAGGGAAGAGGGATATCTTTTTACCTCAGAACATTCTTACTTACCAATAACTCTCTCATCCATTGAACGTTTTCCTCATCTGCACATTATGATATTGCTACTCGTACAACCTATCTATAATTACGGGAAGGACAACCTGCACAATATTGTGTCATTGATAGCATATCAAACTAAATTAAATGATACCTAATATTATAGTACCTGGCTGTACAATCTCCAGTCTTTGAAAATCTCTTCTTCGGAGATTTCGCTGAGAAGGGAAAGGAGGAAGTAGAAATCAAGGATGTGGTCTACCAGGTTACAGAAATGCTCCCACTTTACTGAACATATTTTTTAAAGGAATTCGTCGACCTTCTAAACGTGATTTACTTTGAAACGACTGGAATCACAGGTATTCAATTATCATTTAAGTTTAATAATTAATTGTTGTATCAGATCGAACTTTGCCCCAAATTCTGAAGCTCGCCTACAGATTCCAGATGGAGGTGTACTCAAAATATTCAATGTTAATATTTTAAGATTTATTCATTTCTATTTAAGCGTATCATTAACCTATGTGAGAAGCATATTGAACAGTCAGCGGGATTCAACGAGATGAAGAAACTTCTCTTTGCCGATCAATACAGACTCACCTCTCTCAGAGTGCGGTGTTTTTTTACTCACTATCTAAATTTAGCTTATTTCTTCTCACAGTAAGTAATTTCACTGTAACATTTAGAGTTCGCGTATTTAGAGTAAAGTCATCTTGTTGTAAAAATAACCAAGAACGCAAATATATTTTTTCAGAATCACTGCCTCAACTCGTTCCCGTCTGTCACTGATCTGGCCCGGAAAATGAAGGTCTGTTATCTTCGATTTCCCCTTTGAGGAATTAGCGCATTCGTTTTCCAGTCATCTCTGGATTTCCCGAACTTCTCAAAGGACATGACTGATGCAATCTGCAGAAGAATCGCTCAGCTCGCCACTGACTGAGTATTGATATATTTCGGATTCATTTCACATTCTTCGTTCTATGACCTATTAACGTAATCTGAAGTGAGAACCATACGAACGTTTCATTTATTTCATGTGTTGTGTTCTCGTTCACCTTCGATTTTCGCACTTCATATTATTCCTAATCGAATTTCCTATGTCTACATTACAGTAAAGAAGTTCTCTGCATCACGTGGATGGGATTGTTTATGAATATCGGTTCAACTCCCGAATCAGCATATCTATGATTTAAACGTGTGCGATTGTGCATGTGCGAATATCACTGTTGTATACAGTATCGACCATAAGTCAGCGTCCAAAACTTCCGAGCTCTGTAATCTTTTAACCAGATGCACACGCCGGCTGAAATTTTAAATTTAGATACGAAATTCATCGGGAAATAAGGTGAGCTTATTGAGATCTATTCAACATTTCTAGCTCTTGCATAGTGATGACGCAATCACAATACACTTTTTTGAAATGGCTTATTTTCTCGGATAATTTTTTCGTGCTTACCGAATTTTCTGAGGGTTGAGAGGTATCATAGGACTACTCATAAAACAATTTTCAAGTTGCTGCGACTTCGCGAATTTTCGCTGCTGACGCTGCAAGTAGAAGGCTGCAAATTTATAACTCAGCTTCTAGACAAGCTAGAGACTCGTGCAAAGCAGGAAAATGATCATTACCATGACCCTAGTCGATCCTGAAAGTTTGGTATTGATCGCAAATAATTTGCCTTCATGGCACGAAAGAGTCACTCAAGGACGAATTTGCATAAAATGTGGTTCCTGCACAGTAAGGCTCAAAAACCATCAAAGAAACTAGCCCGAACTTTTGGTGCTGTTAGTTTCACTTTCCGGACCGTGGCGTTAGCTAAAAGAACGCGCGGTGCTCACAGAACGCGTGTGTCTCTCTTCACACCGCTCCCTCCCCTCTCTCTCTTCGTAGGGAAATGACGTGCGCGCTCAAGGAGCGCGCGTCCGTAAATCGATCGCAACGGTCCGGAAAGTGAAACTAACCGCACCAAAGTTGGGAATTGTTTCTTTGATGGTTTTTGAGCCTTACTGTGCAGGAACCATATTTTATGCAAATTCATCCTTGAGACGGTAAGTGACCAAAGTTGGGTCATCCAAAAAAAGTGACTTTTTCGTTCCATGAAGGATCAACACAAAACTTTCAGGATCAACTAGGATCATGGTAAGGATCATTTCCCTGCTTTGCACGAGTCTCTATCTTGTCTAGAAGCTGAGTTATAAATTTGCAGCATCCAACTTGCAGCGTCTGCAGCAAAAAGGCACGAAGTCGCAGCAACTTGAAAATTGTTTTCTGAGTAGTACTATGACACCTCTCAAACCTCAGAAAGTTCGGTAAGCACGAAAAAATTATCCGAGGAAATAATCCATTTCAAACAAGTGTATTGTGATTGCGTCATCACTATGCAAGAGCTAGAAATGTTGAAGAGATCTCTATAGGCTCACCTCATTCCACGATGAATTTCGTATCTAAATTTAAAATTTCAGCAGGCGTGTACATCTGGTTCAAAAATTACAGAGCTCGGAAGTTTTGGACGCTGACTTATGGTCGATACTGTAGGAATTAGGATAATAGGTAATTTCATTATTCCTACATAGAAAACTCACTTGTCGATTCTATAGCGCCCATTGACATTTCCCATTACTGTAAGCCCTCCCTCAACCTGTTGTCTCTACATGTTTGTTAGCTCGCCCGCGCCCCCTCGTTTCTCTGGCACTCTCTTACTAGTGCGCTCTCTCTCGGTCCTCGAGGCTCTTCCCACGCCTCTCTCTTTACTTGTTCCTTTAGCTCTAGCGCCGGATAGTGACCGGTCTCCTCTCTTTTTTTTCGTCCTATTTATAGTTTTTAGATTATGCGATTAAATCCGAATTGAATATTTAAACATTTTTTTTCAAATTATACAAAATATTAGGTTGGCGCGAAAGTCTTTGTCCATTTTTCAAAACTTTATTTCTTGGGGAAAGGAAAAGCATGAGTTCAAATATAATTGTCCTCATTATTGACAATATGCGCACAACGTACCTGCAATGTATGGACCCCCTCCCTTTAGAACCCGCCTGGGTGCGAATCAAAGAATTACTTGAGATCAGACTCGAGATTTCCACGGGAATTGAATGCTCTATCTATAAGAACAAGGGCCAGGTCTTCGAAAAGCCAGTAATCAGACGGGGTCTAGTCAGAAGAATACGGGGGGGGGGGGGGGGGGGGGGTGTGGAAGAACCATCCATCCATATCCAGCCAGTTTCTGCTTGACTTGAATGGAGACCTGGGAACGGGGTCATTTTGCTGATTATAGACTTTCTTGTCGTTTAGCTTTGAGCGATCGACTTCCAACTTGGAATTCTGTAGTTGTGTGACGTACTTGGCCCCGGTGATTACCATGACCTCAGGGAGTAGCTCCGAGTAAATCACGCCATCCACTCCCCACCACATTAGCATCATGTTTTTCTTGGGGTGCAGGTCAAGTTTGGGGACACCCTGAGGAGCCCATCCTTCTCCAACCCGCTGAGCTCACATGTTATTGTTATCGTAGAGGACCCACTTCTCATTCCCCGTTTCGAGCCGTTTCAGCCATCGACCCCCACCTCGGAGAATGAGAAAAGTAACGGAATCATCGGCTCGACGGTTATGCCTGGCTTGGATCAGTTCATAGGGTATGAATCGACCGATAAATTTCCTATTTCCAAGAGATCTCAAGAGTTCCTTGGCAACGCTATGGTGGACTCTAAGTGCATTAGACATTTTAAGGGCACATTTAAATGGGTCCGTTTAGGCAGCTTTCTTCAAAGTCTCAAAATGTAACTAACGAGGTCTCCAAGACCACTCCCATTCATTGAGGGAAAAGTCGGCTTATTCGAAGCGATGGATCCAATTCCTGAAGGTGTTGTAGAGAGGGCATGTGTGTGATAAACATTCGTCAGTAGGTTCTCCGAATCCTTAATTGTGGTGTAGGATAGAGAGAGGTATATCATAATGTGTCGGAAGTGGGTCTCACCAGGAACATACATCGTTTCTCTACTAGAGCTTGACTGAAGGAAAGGGAATGGGGAGTTGTTTACTATAAAGGCCCATCACTGGCTGTTATTCACTAGGAACGAGGGTACGCCAAAGCGCACTTGCGACGAGCAGTGTTAAAACAAAACCATGGACAAAGACTTTCGCACCAACCTGATAGTCTGAATTTGATAAACACCACTGAAAAACTACCGTACTCTTTTCTATCATTTGCGTATTATATAAAATTTTAAGAAGTATAGAAAGTGTTGTGTTTTCATGCCCGTTTAGATAGCTAAATCGCTCGAGAAGGGAAAAAAGAGAGCTCGCATAAACAAGTTCAGAACCGGGCTCGTCAAACTATTTTTTATTGTTTGTCGCGCGATTATCAGCAAAATTTTTTCCACTCGCGCGAATCCTTCACAACTTTTGCTCCTGAATGAAATTTAATTTGTGTGAATTGTATAATTATTGGTTCTTTCTAAGATGACCGACCATTCGAAGCTCGTGATCAATAATGCGAGGTCGACTCATGCAGCGGGAAAAGCGGAATCGGGAGTATTCAACGAGGGAGGATTCGAATGGTATGTCTTCAATAGATATTGTATTATGGTAAAGTTAGCATTTATGTTGTTCAGTGGATTAATGTAAATACTTTACAGGGCTGCTGCAGTAAAAATGCTCAACGGGATGAGCGCTGAGCTTACTCTTCGTTGTGGCTTGGACCTTAAAGGACCCTGGAAATGTGAAGCTGAAATGGACGTACTTTTCTGTCCCACAATCGGCAGAAATCTTTTCATTGCAAAGGTAATTAAATTAGAAATATATAATTTATTGTCTTCAAATTTTATATGAATTATATTTGAAAATTATGAATAATACTTGGAAATACACATAAGTAAAACGAATGAATTGCCTAATCAAAATCGGATAATGTTTGTCTTCTTATCAAGCCATTATTGCAGCATCACATCAATTTCAATGGAGAAAATAACTCCGTCACACTGCCCAAAAGATTTAACTGGAGCGTATTGTCACTTGAGGTATTTTTTACCCTTTGGCTATTATAATATTTTTCATAGAATTATCGTGTTTCTGAAATACATATTTTAATAGTCCTTCATTATTAATGATACGTTTACTGTGGAATTTCATCTTCGCATCATTAATTCTGAGAGGTTTGAATTTTAATACTTAATTTGTTATAAATAGACCAAACCAAAAGAAAAACTTTTTTTAAAATCACGTTATCATTTTAAAAATACTATTTTATGACTGAAATAATCATTTTAAGAGGCGAGATCAATCAGTCATTCTTTCTCAATGCGCCGAATCGCATGAGCAACGTTATTCTGAAGATTGGAAACAACAAACGTCACGTATCGAAATAGGTTTGATTCATAATTTTTCTATACCTTTTTTTCCTTTATTTTAGTCTACGACTATGTTTTGAATCCTCTATATTACAGAATCCAAATTTGATATTTTTTCAGTATCTGGCTGTTCAGCCCCAGTTTTCGAAACTCTCTTCTTTGGAGAAAAGGGAGGAAATTGAGATCAAAGGTGTCGTCTGTGAAGTAAGTCACAGTGTATGCGCTATACAGGACGAGAGTAATACTGGACATTCTCAGGAATTCCTCGATCTTCTGCATTTGCTCTACAGAGAGATCGAGATCTCTGGTAATTTCTGATTTTTTTTTAATTTTAAGAGACCATCCACGAGAGAACGGGAAAAGTCACGGATGGTCGAAATTAAAATAATTCTCAAACTTTTTCCCTGAAGTGGTACTCCCAAATTGACAGGGCACATGAGAATGGGGGTCGGACATTTCCTCAACGGACATTTAGGCAACGGAGTACCATTCGCTTGACAGAAGGAGTAGGAATATGGGAGTTGTTGCATTGTTACCAGTATGTGCTCCCCCACTTTAGCATATATAAATTACTTGTTAGGGATGCAGGAATGAATTTGTACTATTCGTCCCCTCTGGGGCAGTCCCGTTCCCTCTCTCGCTCGTGTTCCAATCGAGATTTCAACCTCCTCTCCCTCGACGAATAATTCGTGATCTCTTCCAGGGGGCACGAATAGTTCGTTCTCAGCGAATTATTCGCTCTCTCTCTCCCCTACTCTCTGTTCACTGGCGAGGGAGCCCGTCGCACTCTGACTTTTCTACCTTTGCTCTCATTCATCAACCCCCTCCCCCACTATATATCACAGTTGATTATATTAGAGAGACATCACGAGAGAAGCACCCATTTGAGGGGATCCGTGGAGGTAAAAGCAAACGGCATCCTATCCTGATTTAAACGTGGTGTAAGGTATTTAAAATGATGCTCTTTCAAACTGCGTTGGTCACTCACTGAGTACTTCCCAGTGCGGGTGGTGTTTGGCAAAAATGACGTAATTTTAAGCGGAGATATGATCATTTTAGTGGTTCGATTTGACCCGTGAATAGCGCGCGTCCCAAGCTTAGCCTTCTGAATCTCGAGGATGACGGCAGTTATCAAAATTCTGATAACGGACTTTGAAAGAACACAATTTTTAAATACCTTACAGCACGTTTCAATCAGGATAGGATGACGTTTCGTTTTTTTCTCCGCTGACCCCCTAAAATGGGTCATTCTCTCGTGATGTCTCCCTTATGAGGCGAATCGCGAGAGAATCGACCACGCCGCGGCGGTAGGATTCATGTTTTACCGATCCCGCTATAACTTTGGTTCTAAGTACTTCGAATGATGCTCTTTAAAACTGCGGTGTCAGAATTTTGATATCTGTCGTCATCGTCGAGATTCAGAAGGCCAAAGTTGGTACCTTCACTTTTCGACAATCAAATCGCGCTCACTTAAATGATCATAATTCCCTTTAAAATAAAGATAGAAGGCCGTTCTTTTTTCCAACGAAAGCTACCATCATGCACTACAACGTTTATGTTGAGGTCATAATTCCCGGATCTCTCTCTGGTGCGGGGTGGTCGGGTGCACCAAAACTTTCGTATCTTTGGAAATCGGAAAATCTTTCTGAGTTATCATGCTTAAGTTGTAGAGCATACATGTGAGTCACTTCTCGCCAAAAATTAGGAAAATTGGGATGGGGACAAAAAAAGGCGCTCACTTTTGTGCGGCGACTTGAAAATGAGTTCCGGACAAAAGCATTTACACATCTTCAGTTGCTCTCATTTAGGCTCAAAATCATCCAAAAACCTCCAAAACATCATTTAGATTTGTTTCCCCAACAGTTATACCACTTTCAATGGTCATAGACATCGGTATGACCTCAAATTTATAATTCGATATTTTGATCCACCTCAACTTTTGGGATGGGTTCCAATGCACTGAATGGGTTTAAAATAATGTTAATACATCCCTCGCAACAGTTCAAAGAAAAAGGGCGTATGAAAAGAGGATATTTCGCCTGAGAATTCCAACGATGTGCTCAAAACTGTTCCCGAGGTAAAAATCGGCAGAGATACCTGGCTTATGGTTAGAAATGTAGAGTATGATGAGCTACACATTTCATCTGTTGAAAGTGAGTCTCTATCTTGTCATTGAAGCGCGCTACAGAGCCTAGAAGTTGGGAAGAACCGGGCTAGAATCCCCGAGATCGCGTGCTCTAACCGTCTGGCGCTCTCGCCTGACCCCCGTCTCTCTCTCCCCTCCCTTTACCGCTCTCGAGCGCGCCTCCACCGTCGCATATGCCAAATTCTAGGCTCTGTAGCGCGCTTCAATGACAAGATAGAGACTCACTTTCAACAGATGAAATGTTCAGCTCATCGTCCTCTACATTTATAACCAGGTCTCTACGCCAAGTTTTACCTCGGGAACAGTTTTGAGCACATCGTTGGAATTCTCAGGCGAAATATTCTCTTTTTAGAGGCCCTTTTTCTTTGAACTGTTGAGAGGGATGTGTTAACATTATTTTAAACCCATTCAGTGCATTTGAACCCATCCCAAAAGTTGAGATGGATCAAAATATCGATTTATAAATTTGAGGTCATACCGATGTCTATGACCATTGAAAGTGGTATAACTGTTGGGGAAACAAATCTAAATGATGTTTTGGAGGTTTTTGGATGATTTTGAGCATAAATGAGAGCAACTGAAGATGTGTAAATGCTCTTGTCCGGAATTCATTTTCAAGTCGCCGCACAAAAGTGAGCGCCTTTTTTTTGTCCCCACCCCGATTTTCCTAATTTTTGGCGAGAAGTGACTCAGATGTATGCTCTACAACTTAAGCATGATAACTCAGAAAGTTTTTCCGATTTCCAAAGATACGAAAGTTTTGGTGCACCCGACCACCCCGCACCAGAGAGAGATCCGGGAATTATAACCTCAACATAAACGTTGTAGTGCATGATGGTAGCTTTCGTTGGAAAAAAAAGAACGGCCTTCTATCTTTATTTTAAAGGGAATTGTGATCATTTAAGTGAGCGCGATTTGATTGTCGAAAAGTGAAGGTACCAACTTTGGCCTTCTGAATCTCGACGATGACGACCGATATAAAAATTCTGACACCGCAGTTTGAAAGAGCATCATTTGAAGTACTTAGGTTCAAAGTTATAGCGGGATCGGACAAACATGAATCCTACCGCCGCTAACCCCCTCAAATGGTCGATTCTCTCGCGATTCGCCTCTTATATTGTCAACTATGATATATGAATACTAGTGGGGGAGGGGGTTGATGAATGAGAGCAAAGGTAGAAAAATCAGAGTGCGATGGGCTCCCTCCCCAGTGAACAGAGAGTAGGGGAGAGAGGGAGCGAATAGTTCGCTGAGAACGAACTATTCGTGCCCCCTGGCAGAGGATCTCGCTCGGGCGAATAGAGAGAGAAAGATGGGCGAGAGGAAGGGAAGAGGGTGCGAATACCGACTATTCGTATTCGTACCGGCAACCCTAGTACTTGTACCATCCAATAAATTTCATGACGAAAATGTGCAATCGGTTGAAATGCGAAAATTCTGACAATAGTCTGCGGTCCTTCTAGGCTTATATTGATGTTAAGGATCACTGCCACAAAGCATTCGAAAGTGATGTTCGTCTGATTGAGAAGCTCAAGGTTTGTAGCCTTTCTTATGATTATTACAGTGGAACAAATGTTTTCATAAATGATTCACTCCAGTCATCAACCGAGTACGACGAATTCTCTGGAGAAATGAAGGCTGCAATCTGTGATATAATCATCAGAGGCTAACTTTACTCTCCCAATTAACGATAAAAACTACCATTGTTTTCTTAATAATATACTCTTTCTCTCGTATAATGTACTTTTCTTCCATGCTTAATGTTAGGAGTGAGATAAACGAATTCTTTCGTGTGTATGTGTCTATTTTCTCAGAAGAACGGTTTAAGTTCCGTATGATGTTATTTTACAATGAGAATGAGGTTGAATTGGCAAGCATAACTTTCCTAGATTTCAGAATGACTGATAATTCCAAGTGCGTGCTTCGATGGGTGATCAGTAATGCCACCGCGGCACACGCAGCAGGAAAGGCGGCATCGGAAGAGTTCAACGAGGGTGGATTCAAATGGTCAGTAAAATGTTTTTAGTTATTTGAACTTTTGTTATTTCGAAATATAATTTTGCACTTTTCACGACCTACAACTGCTTTTAGATACGAAAATAGCATTTGATATGTTATAGCGATTTGCAGGACTGCTAGTGCTGAGCATAATGACTATGGTAACGCAAATTTCTCGCTGCAATGTGGAGTCGATCACAATGGACCCTGGAAGTGTAACGGGAATGTGGAATTGCGTTTTGTTAAAGTTAATGGCACGACCTGGATTCGCGAGGTGAATATTTGATTTGCTTCTGCATAACTCAACAAGCGCACGGTTAGAGAAATTAAGAACAGTAGGGTGAAATGTTTTTAAACCTTGTTTTTTGGACGATATTCCTCGATTTTTCAGAATCTATTCGACCTCAATCAAGAAAGCGCCATTTGGAAGCTAGATAACAGTATTGGATGGTATTTCGTGACTAATACAAATGTAATTCTGAATCGTTTACATTTACTTCTTCATCTTGTTTTAGATATTGATCGTGATACACAACTTGAGTAAAAAGGTAGAAAATATTGTATAAGTCCTATCTGCTCTATGAGTTTCTGCAAATAGTTTGAAGGGTAGGTAAGAGGGTGATGTCATTATGTCACTATTTCTAGGCCACAAAATCATCTTTCTTCAGCTCTGCATTCATGACACGACCACACTTGAATTCCACATCGACATTATCAGTTCCGCGGGGTATTCTTTTTTTTGTTTTCTCCGCATTTTTGTTCCACTGTGCGCTTCTCCTACCTTCATATCGAAATATATTAAATATGTGTCAAAATGACCCTTTAGGTCAATCATAGGTGTTGTAAGAAGCGAAATGGCCCTGAAATTGAGGGAGCATTAAAAATATTTCGTTAAAGAGGAACTTCGATCGCTGATCCGGGTATTTTCGCTGCACCGAACGATATGAGCAATGTCATTCTGATGATTGGAAAGGAGAAACTCCATGTGTGCAAAGAGGTGATTTCATAGGTTCCTTTGTTACACTCAGTGATCAGTGCTATCAATGTAATATGATACCATACAATTTTATATGGTGATCCTTTTTGAATCACCCGAAATTTCAGTGTTAAAGTTGTGTATTTGAAGTATCTCTCCGTCCATTCTCCTGTCTTCAAGACTCTCTTCTTCGGTGATTTCGCTGAGAAGGACAAGGAGGAAATTGAGATCAAAGACATTGTCTACGAGGTTTATAATTTATTGTTTTCATGGAAAAAATGCAGTTGTTAAGGAGTTTTCAGTTGTTAAGGAGTTTTCCTTGATTTTCTGAAATTGGTCTATTTTCGCGCAATGCAGCTCACCGGTAATTTTTGTTACATATATATTATTATGATTACGAAATACAAAGAATAAAAAAATTATTTCCATTTTCCAGATCGTACAGTGCCTCACATACTGAAGCTCGCCGATAGATTCCAGATGACTGTAAGCTCCGTTATTTATTTATTTTAAGCTAAATGAATAGAAAAAGGAGCGTGAGTAGGGAAGATAACACTGCTTTCCTCATTTCTCTTCGCTGTTCTTTTGACCTCGCAGGATTTCTTTTCTTTCCCTTCTATAAATGATCGAATTACACCAGTCTCTTGGCTTTTTTGTTCAAGTAAAAGACTGTAATCATCTCGATATTCCGCATATGTCAGAAGTCAATATCCATTCCAGAATCTGGTGGAGGAGGGAGAGAAGCGCCTCATTCAGTCGACGGGAATCGAAGAGTCGAAAAAACTCCTCCTTGCCGATCAATACAGACTTACTTCCCTCAAGGTACTTACTACAGCACTTTTGTAAAATATTATTTGTTGGTTCCAGTCTGTATAATCAACATATATCCGTTGTGCCAACTCGTATTCGTGATGGGAAGGATTTAAAAAGGAGTTTTGCAAATGTACTTATTTTCAGGATCACTGCCTCAGCTCGTTCAGCAGCATGGGTGGTCTGGCTGCAAAGCTTAAGGTGAGTTACAGTTGTGTTTTGACTCTCCCAATGCAATGTTAAACGCTCCCAAATCGGTCCAACTGGGCGAAAGAGTTTGGAAAAAAAGACGTTTATTGTACTAGCTTGTATTCATATTTCTCAAATTTTGAATTTTAGTTCTTCAGTATAATTCGTTCCAGTCGACTCCCGAGTATGCTATCTATTCTGCTGATATGAAAGCCTCGATCAGCGATCGAATTATGGAACTCTACAATCCTTGATATGGATATAGCCTGCTTATCCGATTCCATCTGTTCTGTTTACCATCATAACCCTAATACAAAACTTATTTTTTAAGAGTAGCCTTTTGTTGACTCTTGCTTATTTCCATGTCTATGTTATCAGAAGTGGGATAAATAAATTCGTTGTTTTTGTTCTGCTCGATTGTGTTTGGAAATAAAAGGTTCGTGACCTTGCTGGTATTCCAATATCCTATTCGATGATTCGCTTGATGAGATTATCCATCAAGTACAATAAGAAGTTTCAGAATGGTCAATAATTCCAATTTCATTCTTCGTTGGGAAATCGATAACGCTACTGTGAAATTCATTGCGGGAAAAGCAGAATCGGAAGTGTTTAACGAAAGAGGATTCACATGGTTAGTAGTGTTGACTATATTTTTTAGAACTATTACAGTAGCGGACAAAAGTTTAGCACCAAAATTCTAATGATCATAACTTCTTTCAAAATTGGGATAAAGACTTACGGTTTGGAGCATTCGAGAGATATACCCCAGGATATTATCATCATACGGATGATGTGTTTAAACCTGTATATCGCGGGTTACAAACTTTATTTTCCCGGAGATCTTTCGATTTGATTTTTTAAAACTTCAGCCGAACTGCGCTATAAAGTCAAATTCTTTTCGGTGAGAGTACCTCCCGCGATGATACGAATCCACTATCCAGCGTGTAGTGTGTTTTTCGATGAGAGTCGGTATGTCGATTTTCCGAAACCTCATAAATTTAGTTTTTTGGCTATATCTTCGGAACAAGTTGAGCTAAAGGGTTAAAATTTCACAGGTACAATACTGTCGTGATGGAGCAACAACTTGTCAAGTTTTATAGCGAACGGACTGAAAATTGCAAAAATCGAAATATTTTGTTCACCAATTTTCAGCCACATGAAACCACCGAATCGGGTGTTGCGAAAATTCTGATTTATTGTCACTTTATGCAGAAACTCTTAGAGAACTACTTTGAGAAATTGCAAGATTAGGAGATTCTTTATACCCATTTTGCATTGAATACTCGGGGAGGGTCGGCCGGGAAGGAACAATTTTATGAGGTTTGAGTAAAAATAGAGCATTGGCAGATTTTCACTAAACCAACACGGTAGCATATTTAGACCAAGTTATACACATTTATCATTGAATTGGGATCGTTTGACTTGAAATGGTCGTGTTCAGATAATGCGATTTTTGAGTCCGACTAATTCTGAACAGCCTTTCCACTCTGACCCAAGCCGAGTTTTCACATGCAAAATGGGTATAAAGAATCGCCTAATCTCGCAATTTCGCACAGTAGTTCTCTCATAGTTTCTGCATAAAGTGACAAGAAATCAGAATTTTCGCGGTTTCATGTGGCTGAAAATAGGTGAACAAAATTTTTCGATTTTTGCAATTTTCAGTCCGTTTGCTATAAAACTTGGCAAGTTGTTGCTCCATCACGACAGTATTGTACCTGTGAAATTTTAACCCTTTAGCTCCGAAGATATAGTCAAAAAACTAAATTAAAATCGATGTACCGACTCTCATCGAAAAGCACCAAACACGCTGGATAGTGTATTTGCATCATCGCGGGAGGTACTCTCATCAAAAATAATTTGACTTCATAACGCAGTTCGGCTGAGGTTTAAAAAAATCAAATCGAAAGATCTCCGGGAAAATAAATGTTATAACCCGCGATATACAGGTTTCAACACATCATCTGAATGTCGATAATATCCTGGAGTATACCTCTCGAATGCTCCAATCCGTAAGTCTTTATCTCAATTTTGAAAGAAGTTATGATCATTTGAATTTTGGTGTTACACTTATGTTCTCCACTGTATCTTCGTGAGTATTCGGAATTTTTTATGCCTTCCAACTGTCTCCGGGTGGCAGGCCGGATTTGGCTGTCCCTTCCATGGAAAGAGACTATGTCTTGTAATCAATAATACGGCGAAGCAGTTGCTAACATGACACAGAAATACCGTTCAAGTAGCTCCATATGAATATGTTTTGTATTTAAAGGAGTGCCTCAGCTGAACATGACATCGCACATTGGACAGATTTCATTCTGAGATGTGAAGCGAATCACAACGGAATCTGGAAGTGTAACATAAATGCGGAACTTCGCGTTCTCAGAGTGGATGGCACATACTACAGCGAGAAGGTGGTTATGTCGTTCAATCTTTCAATATTTATACCTTTACGATTTCTGAAAGCAATATTTGTGACATGTATTTTTATTGAATTTTGATTAAACGAACATCCTCAATTGTTGAACAAGATTATGTGTTCAATAATTATGAATTTTAATGCTTCAGAATGCGTTCGAGTTCAATAATGAGAACTCTACCCAGAAGTTCCTACGAACCATTGCATGGCCTTTCTTGTTGCATCATCTGGTAATTAGTTTGTAGAAGTATTCTTATGTTCGATTATTCATATAGTTTTAATTGTTTTTGTGAATGAAAATCGAGAAATATCTCGGAAATTATACAAAAGTTGCACTGCGAGAAGATGAGAAACTGAAGTCAGTACTGCTAGTTTACAAAATCCTCTTTCTTCAGTACCGCAATCGTGGCAAGGCCACAGTCGAATTCCATATCAATATTATCAGCTCGGAGAGGTAATGTGCTTAATTTAGTCGATTTTTTTAGGAATATTGAACAAATAAATTTTCTATTTATTCGTGGTTGAGAGTATAAATAGCAGAAATGTAGAATTATTTTTGTATTTAAGAGGAAATAATATTTTCGCTGCACCGAACGACATGAGTAATGTCATTCTCAAGATTGGAGAGCATAAACTTCATGTGTCGAAGGAGGTAACCATCATGTCTTATATGTAAATCTTACACACCTTTGAAGAGTTAGCATCGAAATGTTTAACCTTTGCCTTTGATGGTTTCTGGTATGTTTCGTGTTCCTAAAATACTTGTTATAATGCTAGTATCAGTAAAGTTTATTTTCAGTACCTCGCTGTCCATTCCCCGTCTTCAAGATTCTCTTCTTCGGAGATTTCGCTGAGAAGGACAAGGAGGGAATTGAGATTAAGGATATTGTTTACGAGGTTCATAATTTTCCTTTTGTTAATTGACTTCAACCGCACAGGAATTCCTCGACCTTCTGCATTTGGTCTACTTTCGGACTTCTGAGCTCACTGGTGATTTTTTAAAGATATATTTTGGCCTCATTTGTTTCGTGAGTCCTCCCCCCCCCCTTCATCTCAGTCTTGATTATAATATAATAGGGCGGAAGCTGCAATTTATGTATTATTTCGAAATGTTTAATATTTCATTCAGATCGCAATGTTCAGCAGGTTCTCAAACTTGCCGACAGATTCCAGATGGCCGTTAGTGTTAAATATATTTCTTTTTTGTTGGTTCATATAGGAAAGGAAGAGTGAGATATATGGAATCATGTACAACTCAAGTGGTTAAGAATGAAGAGCAAATGGCATTTTAGGACCTTCTAAAGGAGTCAGAGAAGCATCTCATTCTCTCTAATGAAATCGGAGAGGCGAAGAAACTGCTCCTGGCCGATCAATACAGACTCTCTTCCCTCAAGGTTTTTTTCCAATTTGAAGAACACTTAATTTCCCTATAACAGAGGTATTCTGAGAGATCGCAGGAGGTGATTTACAAAAAATTCACACTGCTTTAATCGGGTACCCATTAACAGTATTGATGCATATAAGGATAAGGAACTTTTGTTTTACGTTGTGGAGCCGTAAATTGCGAACAACCTAAAATCCGGCTCTCGAAATATCAAAAGTTTGACAGGTCATAATTTCTTTCATTTTTGAGATAAAAAGTCGATCAAAAAAAAGAAAGAATCGTCTTCAAGAGCTTAATAACTTTTATGTTGGAAGCAACACGATTTGAATAAAATGAAATATAGATAATGTTCAAAAAGTGATTTTGATAACTTTTTTCGCTGTTTTTTGTTAGTCTCCGAAAAAAACGTCTCATGCGTCGATGAGATCTCTACGGATTCGTAATCTACGTACTTTTTTACCCCGGGAAACCATATTTCCATTACAAAAACCAATTGACAACACAGATTTGTATGCGTCAAAACATGAGATTCCATGGATAAAAGCAAAATTAGTCGCGTCCGTAATGAATGTAGATGTCGTTTCCAGCCTCCTATCACCTTCAAATTTTGCATGGAAGTCATTATGTATCATAGAAACGTGTTTGTATGCCAAAAATTCCAAAATTAAAAAAAATTAAATTTCGATTTTTTCGGTCAAAATGGTCGAAAAATCGAAATTTTAAAATTTTTCAATTTTGGAAGTTTTGGCATATAAACACGTTTATATGATCCATAATGACTTCCGTGCAAAATATGAAGGCGATTGGAGGCTGGAAACGGTATCTACATAAATTCCGGACGCTAATATTTGAGTGTTTATCCATGGAATCTCATGTTTTGACGCATACAAATCTGTGTTGTCAATTGGTTTTTGTAATGGAAATATGTTTTCCCGGGGTAAAAAAGTACGTAGATTACGAATCCGTAGAGACGCATGGGACGTTTTTTTCGGAGACTCACAAAAAACAGCGAAAAAAAGTTATCAAAAATCACTTTTCGAGCATTATCTATATTTCGTTTTATTCAAATCGTGTTGCTTCCAACATAAAAGTTATTAAGCTCTTGAAGACGATTCTTTCTGTTTTTTGATCGACTTTTTATCTCAAAAATGAAAGAAATTATGACCAGTCTAACTTTTGATATTTCGAGAGCCGGATTTTAGGTTGTTCGTAATTTACGGCTCCACAACGTAAAACAAAAGTTCCTTATCCTTATATGCATCAATACTGTTAATGGGTACCCGATTAATGCAGTTTGAATTTTTTGTAAATCAAGTTCTCTATTACCTACATTCTCTCAGAAGACCTCTGATAACATATATGTTTAATTATTATATTTTATAAATCAGAGTATGAATAATAAACGCGAGAGAATGAACATTAGAATCTGAACTATATTTGCAGGAGCATTGCCTTAACGCATTCATCAGTGTGGGCGGTCTGGCTGTGAAGATTAAGGTCTGTTCGGCGAGAATATAATAAACAATTATGTTCTATTTTGCCAAAACTGACGCTTGAGTTATCGTTTTCACCTTACAATTTCATTTTCTTTCTTTACTCGCGGCGGGTTGTATGATGCGTTATAAAATGGACTATTCAAACAGCCCCTATCCCCATGATATGCACTGAGGAGATATGGATTATCCAAAAGTTCTCCAGTAGTTTGGATTTTCCATTTGTCGCGTTGAAATGGGTAATATGTATTCGTTCGGCCATCTCTACTCTGTGCATTATAATTTGATACAGTATCGAACATTTCAGTCGTCTCCTGAGTACGCCGATTTCTCTGCTGATTTGAAGGCTTCAATTTGTGATAGAATCTTGGAGCTTCACACTTCTTAATACGGAATTCTCCTGTCCATCCATTTTTCCTATCTGTTTTCATATCCAAACGAATTTAATACCCTAATCCAACCCCCTTATCAGAAGACTGCGTTTCTGTTGTTATCCGTGTTATGAGAAGAGAGATAAATCAATTCGTTGTTTCCTTTTTGTGTCGCAGTATAAGGAGGGAAAAGGTTCGAGACCTTGCCGCTATTTCAATGTATATTTTTAGATCTTTCAAATCATTCAAATCTAATGCAAAAAGTTTCGGTCTGACCAGCAACTCCAATATTAGTGTTCCCTTCTGTTTTGACAACGAATCTCTTTCAGAATGACAAACGAATTCAAGTTCGTCCTTCGATGGGAGATCAATAACGCGAGGGCGGTTAATGCAGCCGGAGGAAAAGTGGAATCAGAAGTGTACAAGGAAGGAGGATTCAAATGGTTTCAATTTTAGACTCTCTTCTTTGGAGAATTCGCAGAGAACGGAAAGGAAGAAGTGGAGATCAAGGAGGTTGACTCCATGGTCAGTTGAAATTTTACAAATGCCATTTACATTTGTTTAAATTTTATTTTAGGAATTCATCGACCTTCTAAATGTTATTCACTTTGAAACGACTGGAATAACTGGTATTCATCTTCTTTTTAAATTTAAAACAATTTCTCACTATTAGATCTCGCTGTATCCCACTTTGAAGCTTGCCGACCGATTTCAGATGCAGGTTATTACTCATTATTATTTTCATAGTTTTCTAAATTTTATGTTGATTTTTTAGCGAATTCTTAACCTGTGTGAGAAGCATCTCTAGCAGTCTACGGGATTTGATGCAATGAAGAAACTGCTCTTTGCGGATCAGCATAGACTTGCATCGCTCAGGGCAAGGAACTTCTTCTAAATACCCTCTTCTAAAATTTGCTTGTTATTGCTGTTTAAAAATATAATGTTTAATTGCAGGATCAGTGCCTCAACTCGTTCACGACTATCGCTGATGTGACCAGGAATCTTTTGGTTAGATCTGTTTCATTAATAACTGCAGGGAAAGGTCGTTGCTTTCCAGTCTTCTCCCGATTTCGCCAATTTCTCTGACGGGATGGCTGCATCTATCTGTAGAATAATGGCGATGCTACCCATTATTTAAGCGTTGATCAATCTCTTAGATTACTGTATCCATTTCATATTGTTCGTTCAATGACTTACTGTCGTTCTCAGAAGTGATGGTGATACAACCTTTTAAACTATTCTTGTGGTTTTTAGTTTCTCCGTCCAGTTTCGGTTTGCGTTCTATTCCTTCTTCAATTCTTTGTAGTTGAATAAGTAGTGATAAAGAAGTTGTGTTCATTTCGATTCGTAATTGTCTATAATATCGGTTTAACTCCCGATTGAATATCTCCGCCTTAAAAAAGTTGGTTTACGATAAGTTCGAACTGTCTCGATTTATCCTGGTAAAATTTATTGCTTATTTTCATAATATTTATATACTGGCGGTTATTCAATTTTTTTTATATTATTCAATTTCTTTCCAGAATGTCCGATAATTTCAAATTTGTTCTCCGATGGGTGATCAATGACGTGGCTGCGGTTCACGCAGCGGGAAAGGCGGAATCGGGAGAGTTCAACGAGGGAGGATTCAAATGGTTAGTCATGTATGGCACATTATGGCTTTTCTGTTGTATTGGCTCATCATCCCTTGCAAATCCCTAAATAAACAGCCTTACATTATCATATTTTAGTGTAAAAATTATAATACTCGAAATATATTAGAATGGTCATTATTATAATTTGAATGGAGCAGACGTTAAGGATGAATGTAAATGGGATGTGTTAAAACCAGATAGAATAAGGCTGGAATATCACAATAACTTAGTAAAATTAGATTCAACGCTACATTAAATATAATTTGAAGGATCGCTGCATTCGAAAAGCGTCAAGACGGTACCAACAGAGCCGATTTCATTCTTCGATGTGATATCGACCACAAAGGACCGTGGAAGTGTGAAGCTGGTGTTGAAGTGGCTCAACTCAGAAAGAATAAGAAGAAGTGGACTTTCAGAAAGGTCTTTCTTTTTGATTTTTGATTCGTTATAAACGATACGTTGTTGGCCTAAATGTATGACCGTTTTTCGTAGGATCGGCTTTGTTTCGACAAGGGGAATAACCGCATTAAACATAGTCGTGCTGATGATTGGAACACTTTGGCTAATCGTGTGAGTTTTTATTTAGATTATGTGTTGTGTTTTCATACGTTTTTGCAAACTATTTTAAATTCTTTAATTAACCTTTCCTCGAGTGCTTTTACCATGAAAGCCGTATATAAAAAGTGTTCCATGTAAATAGCCTGTTCTCTTATTTTTACGCTTCTTTAAATTGATTGTATTTGAAACGTAGAGGAAATATTTTTAAAAAGATTTTTGTCAGAATTTCGTCATCAGCAATACGTTCACCATGGAATTCATCATCAAGATCATTTCTGCGAAGAAGTTAGTTTGTTAAATTTTTCTTGTTTGGCCTGTATAATGCACCAGAAACATGCGAGAAGTATTAACGAACTTTTGTGATGCTGAAAGAAAACTAACTTTATCTTTACTGCTTGCTATTTTATTTCTCTAATTACAATTTGAAAATCTGCTGAAAAAGATTGCAAAATATTTTGTGGGACAATCTGAGAATGTGAAGAGAGCGTTGTTTTCGAGAGAGGGAAAAGGCAATGAAAAACTCGCAGGTTTTCTATGGTGTGGCTAGAGAACGAAAAAATAGCTCGTGCAAACCAAAGAATTATTTTTTAAAAATTAAAGTAACGAGATTGCTCGATTCCTGATCGGTGCCTGTTTATTGCATCAAACTTCGAAATAAACGTCCAAATATTATATTAAAACGCATATACTGTTTTCAATATTGTTAGAAATTAATGCGAAATTGTTCAAAAATAAATAATCGGTTATTTAAGTGGTCTATCGATCGCTGATCCGGGCATGTTTGCTGTACAAAACCACAAGAGCAACGTTATCCTGAAGATTGGACAGGAAAAACTTCATGTATCGAAAGAGGTATTCTTGGAAATTTATATCATTTTGCAATGAAGAACTCTCGAAAACTTTGTGGTATGATAAGCTCCTTATCTCGTTACACATATTGTAGCGCAATATTAGTCAACAGATATTTCTGAATGAAACCCTAAATTAACGAAACTAAACTCTTTGGATTCTAATTACAGTAGTATTCTGTATGATTCAATTTTTGTCAAATATTATTAAATGTATTATCAAGATGATCATTATGCGAACATTTCACAGTTTCTGGCTGTGCACTCTCCAGTATTCGATACTCTCTTCTTCGGAGATTTCGCTGAGAAGGGAAAGGAGGAAGTTGAGATCAAAGACGTTGTCTACCAGGTCAGTAATGTTAATATTTCAACCAGTCGTCTAATCTTAATTCCAGGAGTTTATCGATCTTCTTCATTTTGTCTATCTTCGAACTTTGATAACCGGTAAGTTGTGTTTTTTTAGAAAGTGTAAGCTATTATTAATCAGAACGCACTGTGCCTCACATCCTGAAGCTTGCAGATCAATTCCAGAAGGAGGTTAATTAAAAAAATACTTTCATTTTACTGACTCAAATTTTACAAACAAAAGATAGAACAGCTCAAGCTCTTTATCAATAAAAAAAGAGCGAAGCTTTTTAAGCAAAATTAATTGAGTTGTGTAATTAAAACCTCAAAATTTGATTAGAGAGGCTAGGACTGCCAGGGGGAGAGGGGGGACGTTTTCGGATGGACCCATTCGTCTTGTTATGAATGTGTCCAAAGTCGAACTTTGAGTATAGTCGTCCTTTAACGAAAGTTACTTGAAGAAATTTAGTAATGCGGCAAGAAGCTAGTGAGACAGACTTGTACTGACTTTCGTTCATTAAATATGTGATAATAGTAAGTTAAGAGATAAACCTCGATATAGCTGCATTCTCTTTCTGCGATGCAGAATCTCAACTACTTTGGTGTATAACCGAGGCAGAATCTCATCTTCTTTTGTGTATAATTTGGCGCAGTTGAACGGTCATCTTTTGTGATTTCTTCGAATTTGTTACAGTGGGCAAGTTCTAATGTGCATAAAAAATGCAGAAAATTGCTTGGCGTTAAACGGAAACATATTTTTAAATCTTCTTAAATTTCACCAAAATATTTAATTATGGATATACAAACTTCATTGAAAAAGTGCAAAAAAATTTAATTATGTTGGGATTGAATCAAAGATAAAAGGCTGACGAAGCCGGAAAACCCGACGTTTAATGCCCCTTCGAAAAATCTTAAATTGATGTGTCATTGCAGGTCACTTTCGTCTTCACGAACCGATGGGCTATCCCGGTTTCCAGCTGGTTTCACAGATTTCACGTTGCAATGTGGAGTCAATTACAACGGACCCTGGATATGTAATACGAATGCGGAATTGCGGATTCTCGCAGTGAATGGCAGAAACCTGAGTTTCTCGGTATGTTTGTGCCGTTTGAAAATTGTTTTATTATTAATCCACCTGTTTATGAAAATTATTATATTATTTTGTCAGTTATATATCCCTTGTGGTAGACGAGAAGACGAGGTTCACCTGAACTGTAAAATATCACATTTTTTAGAAGTATTTTCAGAAGCGGTTGGACTTCAATCGTGATAACTCTATTTTGTCGCACTATTATTTTATCGCATGGGATTTTCTGATAAATGATACGGTAATGGAAATTTAAAAAATCTATGTTTTTAATATTGATATTTTGACTCAAATGTAAAAAATTACGAAAGTTGTAACATATTTTCACCGTGAGCACTGCACGGTTGGTTAATGCTTAAGGGCTGATGTTTCTATGGAACTGTTTTCACTATTATTTGATTTTGAAAAAAAACAACAACCTTCAGTACTGCATCCACGACAAGGTCACTTTGGAATTCCACATCGAACTTATCAGTTCTGAGGGGCAATTTTAAAAAAAATCTAAATAAATGTTTTAGATTAGTTGAACAACTATTCGAACTTTTGTGTTTGCTGGTCCACTCGATAATGCCCATTCCCTTCTCTCTGGCGAGTCCAATCGGTTGTGTCCCCTTCCCTTCCTCTCTTTCCTTGTCTGGCGAGTCCAATCGATTGTACCCCCTTCCCTTCCTCTCTCGCTCCTTCCCTCACTCGATAAGACGATCGGACGAAGACACCCTTCCTCATTCCTTTTTTTTGTTCTAATTTCATATTCGAATTTCGTCGCGTTGTTTGTTGTAAGTTCCCCATCCTTTATCTAACTATAACTTTATTATCCATTCCATCCTTTTGACTAGTTTCTTTTGTTCTCCACTTGCAACGGGCATCGTACTGACGAGGTCCACCCGTTGTGAGGCGGGTCGGTGTCTGCGACCCAGGACCGAAACACCAACCCGTTCCATTCTAGGAAGTCCACATTTTACCCTCCCTTCTAAGCAGTACTCTCTTTTTCTTTCTTTCATTACTGATTGAATTCTTAATTTCATAGTTCTCACGATTTCTTTTCATTTTTTGTCACCATTTTATTCTGTGAATGGTAATGGATTGAAATATAAATATCATTTTTGCGCAATACGAAAACCTGAATAAATAAACTATTTTAAGATCTATTGTTGATTTGGGAGTTTTCTCTGCGCCTAACGACATGAGCAACGTCATTCTGAAGATTGGGGAAGAGAGACTTCATGTATCCAAGGAGGTATCACTTGAATTATTCAATCAATCAATCAATATTTATCACGTCATGCGTTAACGCAAGATGAGGAAGGGTCGGTATTCTTCAGCAGTTGCGTTCCACCATCTCGCTCCAATAGTTCTTCTGAGATCATCTCTCCATCGGGGTTTAGGCTGACCCGGTGAGCGCGTCCTGTTGTAAGGTATCCACATAGTAGTCGCTCTGCTCCATTCTTCCATATCCATTCGTCGCAGTTTCAACGCCCAAATTGCCTTCCTTCTCATAGCCTCCTGATTCCAGTCACGGACTCCTGTTGCGTTGCGGATGTTCACGTTCCTCCATCGATCTCGCAAGCTGATTCCGAGCATTTTCCGCTCCATCTTACGCTGAGTCACACTTAGTCGCTCCTTGTCACTTGCTCGTAGGGCCCATAGCTCGCTGCCATAGAGTATCGTAGACATGACACAACTGTTGAAAAGGCGCCGCTTTGTTTTCATCGGTAGAATGCGTGAAGAGAGGAGGTACGAGAGCTTGCTCCATGCGAACCAACCCAGACGAATTCTGTGCTCAAGTTCTGCTGAGTAGTCAAGGGGAAGTGAGATTCTTCCGCCTAGATAGGTGGTGGATTCGGCAAAGTTGAACTTCAGATTGTCGATGACAATGGGTGCTCGGGTGGAGGTGCACGAGGTTAGAAGTACGGTCTTGGATGGATTTACTTCAAGACCAACGCGCGCGCAAGCCTCCATAAGTTTCTTCATCATGTTCTCCAGTTCGGGGCGACTCTTTGCGATTAGAACAATGTCGTCTGCGTACTCTAAGTGACTCAGGTTGCGGCCATCGATCGATATTCCGTTGTTCTCCCAATCAATTTCATTCATAGCGTATCTCAAGACGGCATTGAAGAGACATGGGGAGAGAGTGTCTCCTTGGCGAACTCCTCTCCGCACTTCAACTGGAACCAAATCCTCGTTGACCCGGATGAGAGTAGAGGAAGATTCGTAGAGGCGACGCAAGAGATGGATTAGAGTCGGGTGCACTCTAGCGATCCACAGTGCGTGCCAAACAGAGTTCCATTCCACACAGTCAAATGCCTTCCGAAAATCCACGAATCCCAAGTAGAGGTGCATTCCGTATTCGTGCGTGCGTTCTGCGAGTTGTTTGATCGATTGATCGATTGATTGTTTGAGCGAGTTGTTTGATCGATTTGATCGAATTATTAATGCAAACTAAATATGAATGCAATTTATTTCTCAATTAATTTTTTCATTGTTTGAGAGTAATCAAAACACCTAATGATTTTATGTATGTTCACATATATTTCTGCCTTGCCATTCCAAATATTCGTGATGGTATTTATCATTCCGTTAAAATAATGTATTTACAGTTCCTCGCTGTCCATTCTCCAGTCTTCAAGACCCTCTTCTTCGGAGATTTCGCTGAGAAGAACAAGGAGGAAGTTGAGATCAAAGATGTCGTCTATGAAGAATGTAATGGCATTTTTCAGTATAAATGTAGCTGTTCAGGAATTCCTCGACCTTCTCCATTTGGTCTGCTTTCGAACTGCTGAACTCTCGGGTAATGTAGTTTATGAATTTTTATCTCACTTGTTTTGTTAGTCCTCCCCCTTAATCTCGGTCTTGATGATCATTTATTAGAATAGAAGCTTAAATATTATTTATTATTTCACAATATTTTATATCTTATTCAGATCGTAATGTTCCTTACATTCTCAAGCTTGCCGATCGGTTCCAAATGGCAGTAAGTGATTTTTTCTTTGTTTTATTGTTTCGTAGGACAAAAGAAGAATTTGAGACGGATGTATTTGATTTTTTTCAACTAGATGTAGAATATCCTATTGGATTATCCCCGATCCCTCATACCTCGCGAATAAGAGTTTTTTTTCATTTTAGGACCTTCTGAAAGAGTCTGAGAATCATCTCACTCACTCGAACGGGATTGGAGAGGCGAAGAAACTGCTCCTTGCCGACCAATACAGACTCACTTCACTCAAGGTGAAAATACATTTTTCTATTCATAGAAGAGGGATGGTCCATGTTTTGTGCGAGGCCGCAATTGCAAGTATTACATCTCTCGTTATTTTGTGGTGTTTATTGAATTTTTTGTGATTCACTATTTTACTTGCATTTTCAGGATCACTGCCTCAAATCGTTCAGCATTGTGGGTGGTCTGGCTTCGAAGATTAAGGTTCGTTTTGTGAAAGTCATGAGGAAGTCACAGAATCGGAAGTGCGTAGTTTCTAGCAGAAGCGAAAAAATTATTAAACGTCGAGTATACTCAAACTGACGCCTGGTGTATCCTTTTCTACAGTACCGCTTAAAAGCAACCTTTCTCTGTGCATTATTGTTCAGTTTTTTATTGTGTCGCATATTTCAGTCGACTCCTGAGTACGCAAATTTCTCTGCCGATCTGAAGGTTGCGATCTGTGATCGAATCATGGAACTCTATATTCCTTGATATAGATATAACCTGTCTATCCATTGTCGTTATCTGATCTGTTTACGATTATAATCTATTTCCTTAACCCAACCATAGATCGAAAAGTATGTAGATATCGACATGTCAAGAAACGTACCCTCCATTAGCAAACACATCGAACTTTCTTCATCACATTATCGGCCCCATTGAATGAATAAATAAAAACGTGGCCCCGTTCTGGGAAAACGTGCCGCAGCTGAATAAAAACCTACCGCAGTCTCAAAATCCGATTTTCACGTTATGATTCGCGGGCATGTTTATTTTAGCCACCGATGAGCACAAGGTAAACTGTGATAAACCGTTGGATAGATGACGTCGAGAATAATCAGAATCATAAAAAGCGGCACGTTTTTCTCAAAAATAAAATTCTTAAAAATTTTAAACTATTTGCGCAGCATGACTTTTCGATCTCTGAACCCAACACTGATAATGATGAGGCATTTGTTGACTGCTTTATTCATGTCTATGCTATCAGAAATGAAGTAAACATCTTCGTTGTTTTTGTTCCACGAATGTGAGAAAAGAAAAGGTCTATGACCTCTGTGCTACCTATATCAACTTTCCATATGTTTCCTTGATCTAGTTAACATTTCCGATATAGTTTAAGAGCAATTTTGAAAAATGTCGGATAATTCCAAGATCGTTCTTCGGTGGGAAATTGAAAATGCAGCTGCAGTTTTCACCGCGGGAAAAGCGGAATCGGGAGTGTTCAACGAGGGAGGATTCAAGTGGTTTGTGGTTTAGATTAAATTTCCAAAAATATTACTTAGGAAATTTCATGTATCAATATATGGAATATATTTGGTCGCTATAGTCTGCTTAGACTGTTTGCAAACTTTTGATTTACCACTTATACAACTTGTTCTATCTCAGCCGGTTATGTTTGATGAGGCTGGTTGGCTAAGAATCAGAAATAGCTTGGCACAGTGAAATTATGAAAATGTATACAAAGAGGTTCTCAAAGGTACTGATCATCATGGGCCACTTCATTCTGCATTCATTCTGCTTCAGTTCTACGTCATCATTTTCACAAATGTCTTCATAACTCAAGACATTTTTAAGTAATCACCCTGAAAATTTAATTTTGGTTGAATTGGGACCCACAGATTCCGAAAATGTGAAAATCGTAATTTATTTCTCATCCGATCATGAATTGAAAATATTTTCTCGAATACTATTCAAGTTTTAGACTAGGTCTATGTGTGACGATCATTTTTCATATACTATGTGTGGACTTTGGAGGTCATTTTTCGTATACTGTGTTTGGACTTTGGAGGTATTTTTTTGCTACTAGCAGTTTTCCATTACCTCTTTTTCGCTCTCTGACCACAACATCTGAACAAACATTGGAGAGTGAGAGAAACAAATATGTTTCAATTACTGTTCATTAGCCCATAACGGTGATAGGTACATATCAGCAATGAAACTAAATTATTGATCTATTTCTAAATTGTTTGTTCAGATGTTGTGGTCGGAGAGCGAAAAAGTGGTAATGGAAACTGCTTGTAGCAAAAAAATAGTCACCTCCCAAGTCCACACATAGTATACGGAAATTGATCGTGAGAACGACGCGCATCTCCTCACACATAGACCTAGTCTAAAACTTGACTAGTATTCGAGAAAATATTTTTAATTCATTATCGGATGAGAAATAATTTTTTTCGCATTTTCGGAATCTGTGGGTCCCAATTCACCCAAAATTAAATTTTCAGGGTGATTACTTGATAATTTCTTGAGTTATGAAGACATTGGTGAAAATAATGACGTAGAACTGCCATGCAGCCTGGCTGCACCGGTCGCATTGGTGCAGAATGAAGTGGGCCATGATGATCAGCACTCTTGAGAACCTCTTTCCACAAGTTTCGTAATTTCACTATACCAGCTCCAACAGTCGAATGTCCGATTCTTAGGAAACCAGCCTCATATGTGAATCTTCGAAGTTTGGGAGGAAGTCTATGTGTTAAACCCTAAACCAGTAGGTGATAAGTGGATTCCTGGAATAATCACCAATAAGATAAGGAATAATCAGTACGAAGTACATTTCGGAGATTCCCAAAGAATGTGTCACGCTAATCAGATAAAAAAGAAACCCAAAATTGTACTATGGGAAAATTATGAGGCATTAATCATGAAAAAAGGAGTAGAAGCAAGACCGGAAATAAGGAAGGAACAAATTCCGGCAAATAACCGTAGGGCGGAAAAAAGAGCAATGACAGAACCGCCCAAGGCACAGATAGAAGAAAAAAGAATGAAAATAGCTCCTAAAATGTCTGAGAGAAAGAAAGTAGAGAATCCTCCGGCAAGACAGTCGTCACGTCTGGCCGGAAGGGATAGAGTCGATTACCGTAACCTGGCCGGTGTAAATAAGGCCAGAGAGAACCAGATCCAACTTTGAGAGTTGGGGAGGAAAAGATACCGTAATTTCCATAGTACAATTCAAAAAAAAACGTGACAAAATTGAGTAATTTCCATCGACAAATAAACTGACGTGTACCAAGAGAGATTAGAATGTAATTTCGCATCAATGAAAGATGCAAAAGGGACTCATTACCCTGAAGGATTCCTCTATAAAAGAGTGAGAATCGTCGCTTGTCTTCATTCTATCGACATCGTCGAATGCGGGCCATTCACGCGCACCACTGTCAATGCACTTCGTGCAGGCCTGGCCGCCCTATCTACCGTAATCTCCGTCCTCCGAACACAACGGTGAGTACCGTACTCCAGACCTCGTAGCTACCCAGTGGATACCGTAGCTAAAAAAAGGTGTTTATAGACAAACACCGACCTCGCGCACATGCTCACCGAGCTGGATCAGAAGTTGGACTCCGTGCTGGGCCTCCTCTCGTCTACCCAGCCAAGCCTCCTCGCGTCGACCCAGCCGAACTTCGTCACCACTCAACCGACCTTCGCACTCCCCCCCCCCCCCAATACTTATATCCCTCATGCTCCCCACCAGACTACCGTACCCCACCAGTACGCGACGACCTCACTTCCATTGGCTCATTTTCTTGTCCCGACTCAGACTCTTCAGCCTCAGAGTCTCCCCCAGAATGCACCACCGGTGAACACGCCACCCTCGCAGATCACCTTTACCCCGACTATGACCACCCAGTCGACCTCCGTTTCACCTGGTGGTCCGTCCACGTCGTATGCCCAACAAATGGAGTAGAGTTCAGTCACTTGGTCTCTGTAGTAGAATAAAGAAATGAGACCCAAGACATGGTGCAAATACAGAAAAAGAATACAGACAAGGGATGGAAAGGATGGGTAGGACATAAAGTGGACATCACCACTTGGGGAGGAATTGGGATAGGATTATCTATTGACTCAGACTCTCTTCTTGTCTTCAACCGACCACTCTTCTCGAGGACCAAGAAGTGATATGAAGATAATCCCTGCATTACCATCCTCATTACCATCGATTCGTCGGTCCGCTCGTGGGTATATAAACCCCGTCGCTCCCCTCTTCCCTCATTCTCATCCGAGATGAATCAGTCTACTCTCTCTCGTCTTTGGTCTTCTACACAAGAACCAACTCTACCATTATCACTAAATGCTCATATACCCGAGCTTATTCGACCACCAGCTAACCCGTCAAACGCTTCTGGTAACCCCGACGCTCACCCCCTCCTTCGGCGGGAGTTCGCCTTTAAACTAAGTTCAGTCAGGGCTCGCCGCTACGCGGCGAGCCGGGACTAAGTTGTTCTGAAATTACACCACCAGTCATTCCTTCATAACGTAATCTTTTCAGTCCGTTCATCCTCTCACCTCCGCTCCCCCCCCTCACTTGCCTTCGGGTTACTAGGTTGTTCGAAATGATACGCTACCCGTCATTCCCTCATAACGTTATTTTCCCAGTCCGTTCACCCTCTCACCTCCCCTCCCGTCTCTCCTCACCTCCGCTCTCCCTCTCACTTGCCTTCGGATTACTAAGCTGTTCGAATTGATACGCTGCCAATAATTCCCTCATTAGATTATCTCACCTCCGCTCTCCCACCTCCCCTCGCTCTCTCTCCCCCATTATCCATTTCACCTCCGCTCTCCCTCTCACTTGCCTTCGGGTTACTAAGCTGTTCGAATTGATACGCTGTCAATCATTCCCTCATTAGATTATCTCACCTCCGCTCTCCCACCTCCCCTCCCTCTCTCCTCCCTTCCCCTCTCTCCTCCGCTATCCATTTCACCTCCGCTCTCCCTCTCACTTGCTATTTAGACCTCTTCAATATATCTAGCTCTTGCATAGTGATGACGCAATCACAATACACTTTTTTGAAATGGATTATTTCCTCGGATAAAGTTTTCGTGCTTCCCGAACTTTCTGAGGGTTGAGGGAGAAATTTTCCGGCACCAATAAAGATTAAACTTTGGTATGTTTTGCATTGGAAAAATCTTAGTATTGGCATCACTTGGTTTTGAATTGTATGAATCATTTAACAAATAATTCGTGCTCTCGAAACTCGTCAGAAAGGTGTAGAGAATGAAAAGAAGAAAATAAATCTAATATCTGTCAGGTACACAAGCTTGCTCGCATTATTAGCTCTAAGTTCTTCAAGGATAACAACGACAAGGTACGACCTATAGGACCGTGCAAATAAAATAAGTATTTCATTATATTTTATGTCTGTATAAAGCATTGAAGTTCATCTCCAAACTAAAATTTCATAACCATAGATAAATATTGAGAATGGATTGTTGAAAGAGACTGTAGGAAAACTGTCAGGAATTTCCCTAAAAATATTTATGAAAAAAAAGTTTTCCTTGTGTGGATTCTAATACTGATTTTCTTTCGGGTGTATCAAGGGTGATTTTTTCATGAACTTGTGCTCTTTCCAGATGGCAAATACCGGATGTGCGAAGGAGGGCAAAGGATCCGATGAGAAGAAGATAGAGAATGAGAAGG
Organism: Pristionchus mayeri; assembly: GCA_036245805.1. Classification (NCBI taxonomy): domain Eukaryota; kingdom Metazoa; phylum Nematoda; class Chromadorea; order Rhabditida; family Neodiplogasteridae; genus Pristionchus; species Pristionchus mayeri. Next base: position 36,269,760 of record BTRK01000005.1, on the reverse strand, counting down.
AATAAGTCGACGCTTCTCACTTGTATTTGTTCCATTCGTTCAAATTACTATTGTTGTTGTTGCGTCATGCTTATTTAACAATATCAGTTGTGAAATAATCGTTGATTTCACCCCCATTTTACCACCTTTTTCTAGCATTGCACAGAAGGCAATCGATAAATATTGTTGTTGGTTCTACAGGGATATATTTCTGTTGGATGGAAGATGTTGCTTTTGCTCATCGAAATAGTACCTTTCTAATTGATTTACTCATAATCTCATGTCTATAGCAATGCAATATCATCGTATTGATTTTCGTTTTTAAGTAACTGTGGAATGGGCGGGGCAAGATTATTGCGCCAATCTCTCCAAATGTGTGAAGCGCTCATTACCCGCGTATTATTAGCTCACTGATAACTAACGCAATGTGTTTTTACACGTTTTCATTAATTATTCCATGTGTTCTTGGCTCTTTGCCTCCATAATTAGATTATTCTTAAACACTGATACTCATGATTACTCATCGTCCCCTTCCCTCGACGTGTTTACGTGCCCCTTATTTGTTGACTCGCGCGCGCTCTCTCTTTCTCTAACGCTCTCTTTTCCCGCGCACTCTCTCGCTCTATCACTCGAGCCCCTTCCCTCGCACCTCTCATTCAGTCGTTACTTTTGCTCTAGCGCCGAATAGTTGACCGGTCTCTCCTCTCGCTTATTTATTTTTATTTATTTATTGGCGATAAGCCATTGCGTTTCCTCACACCCGCGACCACTGTGATACTATTCCACATTATAGCTATTTGTTAATTTATTTATTTCATAACTGCCTGGCTCTTTTACAATTTATATAAATATTATAATTTATATTACATATTACTTCATAATAATATAATATTTTGTAAGATTAAACATTTTATTTTCCCTCTCTCTTTAATCCTCTGTCGTGTCTGTTGTATATAAATTAATTTAATGGTTAAGTTCCCTAATTTGATTCTTCTTATACACAAAAAAAATGTTTACTCGTAGCTCCCTTCCCTTGAGTTGTTTACGCGCCCAGAACACCCTCTCGCGCTCTTTCTCTAACGCTCTCTTCTTCCCGCACGCTCTCTCACTCAATCACTCGATCCCCTTCTCTCGCACCTAAGGAGGGTAGCGAGAGAAAGAGAGGACAGAGAAAGAGAGAGAACTGCAAGAGATACGGTATTTTAATTTCAGCGCATTTCAGTTTGTCAACCCTGCATACGCGGTGCAAACGGGGCTGTTTCCCAGCAATAATGTTTCAACGTTTGGGCGGTAAAACGCCGTGTACGCGCCCAATATATTTGACTCTCGCACGTTCTCTCTTTCTCTAACGCTCTCTTCCTCCCGCGCGCTCTCTCACTCAATCACTCGAGCCCCTTCTCTCGCACCTCCCATTCAGTTGATACTTTGCTTTAGCGCTGGATAGTCGACCACTTTCTCGGGGATAAGGCATTTCGGAAAAAACAAAATCAGAAAATACCACTTCAGAAATGATTTTTCAGAAAAGGACGTTTAAGAATTTGTAATTATTTGGTGTCACAATATTTAGTTTAATGTATTTTCATTAACATTTTTGATTTTTCATCACCATCTGAAGTCTATCTGATAAACAGAAATTAAATATTAATCCTCAAATCATGTGAAAATGGCTTCCAAAGACGTATGCTCGCTCGCGCAACGCGTCGCGTCACGGCTAAAAATTTCAGAAATGTATTTTTCTGAAACGTCCGTTTCTGAAGTGGTAATTTCTCAAATGAAATTTCTCAGTTGGGTTTTTCAATCACTCGAGCCCCTTCTCACGCACCTCCCATTCAGTTGATACTTTGCTTTAGCGCGGGATAGTCTACCACTCTCTCCACTCTCATATTTGTTGCTTACTTATTTATTGGCGATTCACCACATCTTTTCCCCTTGACTTGTTTACGCCACGGCGTTCTAAGGAGGGTAGCGAGAGAAAGAGAGGACAGAGAAAGAGAGAGAACTGCAAGAGATACGGTATTTTAATTTCAGCGCATTTCAGTTTGTCAACCCTGCATACGCGGTGCAAACGGGGCTGTTTCCCAGCAATAATGTTTCAACGTTTGGGCGGTAAAACGCCGTGTACGCGCCCAATATATTTGACTCTCGCACGTTCTCTCTTTCTCTAACGCTCTCTTCCTCCCGCGCGCTCTTTCACTCAATCACTCGAGCCCCTTCTCTCGCACCTCCCATTCATTCAGTTGATACTTTGCTTTAGCGCGGGATAGTCGACCACTTTCTCCACTCTCATATTTGTTGCTTGCTTATTTATTGGCGATTCACCACATCTTTTCCCCTCGACTTGTTTACGCGCCCAATATATTTGACTCTCTCTTTCTCTAACGCTCTATTTGACTCTCGCGCGTTCTCTCTTTCTCTAACGCTCTTACGTACATCCTTCTTGTGTACTCGCTAATTTGTCATAAAAATTATTTTCGAACATCTAATCCTCTGTTATTCCGATTTCATTTTTCTTTATCTTTGCGTTTTCTCTTATTAATTTGTTCGATTAATCTATTGCTCTTGTCTTGAATTCTGAAACGGTTTGGAGCCGTGCATTTATGTTGATTCTCTTTAGATTCTTCGACGAGTTATTTTTGGATATTTTCAGGATAATGGAAAATCCCACTTTCGTTTTTCGATGGGAGATCAATAATGCATCGTCAGCTCACGCTGCCAGAAGGGTGGAATCAGAAGTATTCGACAATGGAGGATTCAAATGGTTTGCATTTGCTAGAACATTTTGTTCACTCTGCATTAGTAGTATTATTGAACTTATAATTTCTCAAAATATGCTCCTTGTATACAGAAACTGTACAAAACGGCGCTAACAAATATACGAATCACCTTCCAAAATTAAAAATATAAAAAATCCGCTGCGTTCTCGTAATTATTTTCTTTATATTTTGCTAGCAATATTCTCTTGAATTGCTATTTGAATTACTCGAAACTAAACATACATGGAAAATAATTATGATGTTATGAAAATCCCGAAATCTCGCCCGAACACACCACAATTTTCTGAGATGTCCTTTTCCGAAATTTTATTTACGAGATGTCTTATCACTATTAAGATGTTTAGCAGGACGAACGATTTTGTTGAAAATTTGTTTACGTAGCATGATTCTCGTCAATTCTTTGTCTTATTACTTGCAGGATTGCTAAGTTTGAACGTAGAGATGACTCTAATGAGGGAGATTTCTCTCTTCGATGTGGAGTTGATCACAACAGACCGTGGAGTTGTATAGCTGATGTGGAGTATTCGTTGGTATTCAGGGATGGAGAGAAGTACTCTAGCTACGTGGTGATAATTTTAAATGCATAATTTTACGAATACAAAGCTCATTGTGGTCTTTATTTTAAAAAAATATGTGTTTCGATTAAGAATGAATATAAAATCTGATATTTCGGAAATATTTTTGACTACTAATTTCAACTTTTTAGGTTCCAGTTTCGTTTGATGCAGATAGCAACTTCGTAAAACTGGATTGGGATGAATGGGATATCCTGACCGACGAGGTACATTTTCGTTCAGCCATTCCTACAATCGGAATACCATATTTTCATTACCCTCTTGCGTTTAAAAAGATGGTAGAATTATAAGTGTTAATTCTACTTTAAAATTTTAAATTACAACATTTGTAGCTACATGATTTTTTCTTCAAATTTTAATTATACTAATTCCAGCTCGGGTTTTCTACCGGCTTGGACCTTAGTGGTCGGTGTACTGTCAAACACAGAAAAGTAGGGTCACGTTAATGGAACTTTATCTGAGTAGACAGGGCAAGTGAAGCGAAGAAACAGTGAAAACGAGGCAGCTATATACCCCCCTCTCTGCGCATTGCGCTGGCGAGAGGGGGGAGGATAGAAGTTAGAGCCGAGGGGAGAGGGGGCAATGAGCGGGGGGGGGGGGAAGAGATGAGCAGATGATAAGGGGACGGGAATAGTTAGAACTTTGAACTGTCTACAAGAGTTCAACTAAACTCTTGACACTCCCCCCACACGGGAGAAGTGACGTTACAAATTACTAACAAATGCTAAGAGGGGAAAAGAAAGCTTGAAACGGTAATCTTGAGCGCAGATGAATCGTGGAAAGAAAAGTGTCGCCGTCCTCTCAGTATCTCTTCTGGAAAATCTGGTTGTTGGGGCACGTTCCAGTACGGTGTCCAGCTCCACGACACAGAATGCACTGCCTGTAGAGGCACCGTGAGTGATCTGCTCCTGTCACGGGCCGATAGCATGCAGGACACAGGTGAGATTGACGGAGAAGTCGTCTTCTCTCACTGAGAGAGGTCATCGCACCGCAGTTGTCGCTGTAGTGTGCGTTCATCTTCCCACAAAAGATGGAGAGGGGGAACGCAGGCGGTCTTTGAGCCGGTTGGAAAGAGTGAGTGCGAGCTGAGGTTCCACCAGATGTAGAGTGCTTCTCGATGATCGTCGGGTTCCGATCCTTGAGACGATCTCCTCTCGACTCGTTCGGGCTGTCTCTTCGAGAGCGGTGGGACTTCTTGGGTGCCCTCTCCTTTTCCGATGATCTTGGTCTCTTCGAACGGTGATGACAAGACTTCTCCGGAGTCGTTGGTCTCGTCGGAGAGCTCGATGATGACGACGACGCGGATTTCTCTCGCTTCGATCGGTGACGACGTTTCTTCCCCTTGGACCGTTCGCTCGACAGATTAGCAGTCGTCGTCGACTTCTCCTTCACCAGCTTCTTGCTGCGGCTCTTCGACTCCGGAGAGGACTCCCTCGACGGAGTAGAGCTCGACGATGAAGTCTCCTTCACCCGTTTTGTGCCGCGGTTCTTCGACTCTGAAGGGGGCGTTCTCAACGGAGGAGCGCTCATCTCCCTCATCCGCTTCGTAAGGTGGCGCTTCGCCTCCGGAGAGGGCTCTCTCGACGATGGTGGGGAGCTCGATGATGACTTCTTCTTCACGCTCTTCGAACGGCGGTCTCTCGACTCCGGAGAGGACGCTCTCGACGACGGAGGAGTCGAAGGCGACAGGCTGCGTGTCTTCTCTCGAACGATTGGAGTCGATAATATCTTCCCCAGCTCTTCGCGAACAATCTCGCGCACTCGTTTCTCCTGCTCTGCCGGGAGCAACTGTCTATTCTCGATGGCTTTGCGAGTTGCATCATCGAGTGACTCTTCAGGAGGGGCAGATGCAGTCTCCCTTCTCTTCGCCCGGGTCCGTTCAATCTCGCTGACCGTTGCGGGCATGAACTGGAAAGAGCGATGAGTGACGATGAGTAGGAGGCATAGGGTCGTGCGAGAAGATAGAGCGACAAAATAGCGATGAATCGTAAGCGAAATCGTATCGGTCTGTACAATAAAGAAGGAATGGAAGCGGAAGAAGATGACTGTTACAACAGTGTTGAAGACTCTGGTGGAGAGAGAATGGAGAGAGGGATGCGATCTCTGTTTCTCTCTCTCCGTCTCTAGTCAGAGTTGCTTATGAGTCACTTTCTTTAGCGGGACATTCCGACAAATGTGACAGCAGCAATGAATGAGCAGTGGTGCGGAGGGGATACACGAGTAGATAGTGATTAGGACTCCGAGCCCGACGAGGACCACTATCACGATAGTTCGAATCCAGTACTCCATAAACACAGATGCGATGTGCGAAAGGTCAGGGAATCCAGAGAGATCGAGCGTAAAGGTCGAATTCGACTCTCCTTTGATACCTTCTGTCGCAATAGAGTGCTGAGCGAACGAGCTCGAATACTTGAGGATCCCTGCTATCTCCACGGGAAGTCCACAAGATACATTGCACGATATCAACATACGAGCTTGGTCTGCCGATATTGATCTGTGTGAGACTTCACCCGTCTTCGTGCACGGTATGGAGAATTGGTCTCGATCGCAGGCGATGGTCGCCAATCCTCTTGTTGATGTGGACGTGCACGTCAGATTCACTCGTGCCCCTCCAGTGCATGAGTAACATCCGATAGCTCTTGATGACTCTACTACGCACTCGAATGGGTCCACCTTTAGGGTGTCTAGACGAAGTCTCTTTTTGTCCGTCGAGATGGCGATGTCCATTGAGAGACCTTGAGAGATCTCAGCGAAAACTCGTCTGTTGTAAGCTTGTAGCTTCAGGGAAGGAGTCAGTATCGGCAGAATGCCTTCGATGTCGAAGTTGTCCTCGAGGGAAATTTGACTGCATTCGCACTTCACGTATCTCTCAGCTGGTACACAATTGCACTCCTCGTGAGATGAGCAGTTCAGCTCTGTAGCGTGATTCGGGGATGCACAGTGTACGATCGGATCTCGAGTCAAGAGAGCTACTCTCTTTTTCTTGAGTGCAGTGATGAACTTCTTGCTCAGAAGAGGGAACGGTGGCGTAGCGAAGTTGGTCAGTTCGAGCTTGTGATCGTGCACTGTCTTCCGTTGGTTTGGCAGCAGTCGGACAGTATCGGAAGTGGTCTCATTTCCTACAGTGATCGTAAGAATGATCGTCACTACCGGACTCCATTCTGAACATTCGAAGGTCTCGAAGACTTCTTCGGAGACTGGCTTCACGAAGGTACGATAAAACAAGCATCCGCTCGAAGGAAACAGGCAGTCACATCCCAGACCTCCACAGCTCTCGACGCAGTGCGTATGACCCGGGAAGTCGTTTCCTCGTGCCAGCTCCGGGATCATGTTGTCTGAGGAGACGTTCAAGCACTTGGTGTTCACGCAAGAACCCATCCTGGCACATCTCTTCTCTGAGATGTACTGCACACGAACGTCTCGATGCACACCTAGTGTCTTCTTCTGGCAGTACACGTCGGTTGCTAGCAGGGTCATCTTGACTTCGCCGACGAGTACGTTGTTCTTCGATATCCCGATGCAGGCTTCTCGCGATACTGGGTTGATCTTCAGCAGGCTGTGCATGATCGTATCGCACTTCGTACCAGTGCAGGTCTCCGACTCCGAGTTGAATCTGAGCACTTCGGGACAGCCTCGAACTTGGGGGAGAACGATGAGAACGACGATCGTGAGCAGTACGCGATAGTTCTGTCTGCCGATAGGCATTCTCCGGCGAGCACGGCGCGAGAAAGGCCAACAGATGAGTCGCCAGAGTCCGCATATTGTCGCTGCGCCCAGCCATTGCATGAAAGTACAGGCAAGTTGAAGGGGTCGGCCGAGTACCACAGGCGAAAAACAGATCTGGTAGATCGTCAAGCAGATCAGATACAGCAGTAGCGCCAGCGTGGCTAGGGCTGCGGCGATGTTGCACTCTGGATTCGTCAATGCCACCAGACAGAATGTGGAGGAGATATGATCGCAAAAGTCGTAAGATGGGCAATCATGGGAGCGAATCACTGCTGATCCATTTACGAGGTACTTGACGAGTACCGTGAATCCGTGCATGGTACTCGAGGCGCTGAAGTGTGTAGTCTCGAAGGTAGTCTCGTTGCTGGAGGTGACTCTCTTGCATTCTTCTGCATTGCAGAGCTGGTAGACAGGCACTTCTCCATTGTGATGGAAAGTCACAGAATTCCGGTCGCACGAGATCGATTGCGCAGAAGTAGATGCCATGCAGAGCATCAGAATGCCGAGGAGGGAAAAAGTCCCATTGAAGCTCCATGGACCATTACGTCTCTCTGGTTGTCCACGAGGGAATACACCAATGAGCGGTAGGCGTGAAATCATCCGCCCTCCTCTTCGAGCATTGTCTCTGTCGATCTCGACGGGATCATCTTCAGATTCAGAATCAGACCATCTCGGGTTTCGTCGAGCAGCGAGCCTCTTCGACCTTCTCACTGTGGAAGCTGCTGGATGAGGATCTCCCGTATTAGTGGGCGCGTCTCGATCTGAGCTCACTATCTCGAGAGGCACGACTTTGTTGATAGGTCGTGAGATCTCTCGGCCAGCAGTCGACATCAGCCGTACAGTTCGACCGTCGCAACTCAGTACTCTGGCCAACTTCCAGTCTCCTCTCGAAACGTTGTCATCCACCAGGAGCATGATCTCCTCCGGAAACGGAATAGGCTGCGCACAGTGAGCACCAGTCTGTCGAAGAGGGTGGAGCCGTCCGTGTTCTCTCAACTCGGTGAGGTAGAACGAATGAAAGACGTTCCAGAACTTCTCTAGATTGGTTTCAGTTTGGTTCAATCGCTTGAGAAGTTCCTTCCTCGTAACATCGGTAGACGGCGAGGGATCGAAGTCCGGATCGAGCAGCGATTCGCGAGAGATCGTCGCGCTTGGTAGAGCAAGTTTGACCTTGGGTGATATGAAGTCACACGGCCGAAGAATGGGCAGTTCGAGCGATGACTGTAGGTCAGCGCCGATGTGAGTGAGAGGTCGACTGTTCAAGACTGCTTCTACTCTGCACATCTGGGTGTGAAGATCATCAAGGCTGAGAGTCTTCTTCCCGAAAGCGCTATTGAAAGCGGCTTTTACGCTACCCACGAGGCGTTCATAGAAGCCGCCCATCCAGGGAGAGTGTGCAGTGATCCAGTTCCATCGGATTTGCTGACTCGCTACGAATTGAAGCACTCGCTCGTCCGATCGGAAGGCGTCGAATCGTTCTCTCAGCAGTCGGTTCGTCATCTTGAAGGTCGGCGCATTGTCCGAGGTGAGGGTCTCTGGAGCGCCCCTTCTTGCGACGAATCTCTCCAACGCGTTGATAAATGCGAGAGTGCTGAGACTCTTTGTCACTTCCAGATGAATCAGTCTGGTGAACATGCATGTGCAGAGAAGGACGTACGCCTTGGGAGATTCTCCACTGCTCACATCACTCGAAGCTACTCTGATTGGTCCCAGGAAATCGATTCCCGTATGCTGGAACGGACGAGAGTCGCATACACGCTCGGGTGGGAGAGGAGGTGCGGGTGGGTACTTGTACGAAGCCGTGTACATTCGCTTGCACAGAGTACAGTCCTTGAGTACCGTTCGTACGACCTGCTTTCCCTTGACCAGCCAGTACTTCCGGCGCATTTCTGCGAGTACATGAGCGGCACCTCGGTGGAATAGCGTCCCGTGCATGTCGCGAATCATCAATCGTGGCAACGAGTTCTCTTCTCGGAAGAGCAAGATTGGCTTCTTCGATTCTTCGTCGATCAGAGCGTGGTCTATTCGACCAGAGGTCACTCTCAGAAGACCGTGAGTATCGTACTCGAGACCGAAATCTTTGAGCTTGGCGATCTCCTTCGTGTTCCTTGATTGATGCTGTCGGAGTAATACGATTCGCGCTTCCTCCAGTTCGCCAGCAGAGGGAGGTCCCGAAGCATTCGGATGAGACGCGAAAGTGAGACGGGCCATAGATGTCGGACATTTCATCTTGATGAATCGTAGTACAAACGCCGTCACTCGTTGAAGTTTGGCGTACGATGAGTAGTCCTCTACCTTGACCAGCTCGAGAGGTTGGACTTCAGTCTGCATCGAGTCAGTCTTCTTCTTCCTCGTCTGTCGATTCGCAGGAGGATCGGGTGCAGAGAGCGCCACGATGGGAGTCGAGCCAATGGCTTTCTCGAGTATGTTCTCTTGATCGGACCAATGGGCGTTCGAGTGTTCCTTCTTCCACTGATCGGGTGGGAGAGCCAACCAGTCAGGTCCTCTCCACCAGATGTGAGTAGGGTCCTGCATCTCTGCCGCGGATAGACCTCTGGTGGCGTGATCGGATGGGTTCTCGGTTCCACTGATCGAAGCGGATCGTATCTTTCGACCTCATTCGATATCCCAGATCGGCTATGTTCCTCAATTCCTCCTCAATCTCTCGTATCTTCTTCAGGCGATTCATCACGTAGACACCCAGTGATTTGCTGTTCGCCTGATCGACACTGTATGCTCGAATCCAGTGGAGAAGAGTCGTTGCGTCGGTGAAGACTTGGAATCGGAATCGGCGTCGATGCTCTTTCGAGATAGCCTTCGCAACGTAGAGGAGAAGATTCATGCCGATCACGAGAGCCTGTAGCTCGAGCTTGGGCGTGGTCTTCGGACTCCTGCTCGGAGCCAGCTGATTTCGTGCCATGACGAACCGTGGTCCTGCCTCCGTCCACAAGTACACCACAGCACCCATTGCCGCGTGGGATCCATCCGTGAAAAGAACGAGTTGGAACGGTCCCGTCGGTACAGAGATTGCTCGGGGGAGACACAGTTCCTTCATCTCGACCATTGAACTCAGTTTGACCCACTCCAGCTGATCTTCTTCACTGAGAGGTTGATCCCATCCATAGGATTGCATTAACACCTTCTGCAGGAACATCTTGAGTGGGAGGAGCAATGGGATGAGGAAGCCCATAGGGTCGAAGACCGCCGCCAGTCGGGAGAGAATCCGTCTCTTCGTGGCAGGTTTGTCGTCTTGAGTCAGACTACACTGAACAATCCATGAATCGGTAGTGGTATCGTACGGTAGTCCGAGGATCTTGGTTCGTCCAATTGGTCCTTGATCTCCATTCTCTTTTTCGAGGGATCGAATGAAGTCGTTGTCGGAGGAGAAAAAAGCGCGAATATTCATTCCCATGGCTCGGAACACCTGCTTAGCCTTTGCGAAGACTCTCGGCAGATCAGATTGTTCGTCGCACTCGAAGAAGCAGTTATCGACGTAGCAATTGTTCGTGAGCCCCCGCAGGATCATCCGTTCGAGATTGAGATCAGAGATCTCTTCCATCTCTTCGTCAGTCGGATCTCGATCTTCAGAATCGAGTCTCTCATCAATTGATCGGAATTCTTCATCGATCGCAGCTTCTCGTTTCCCCGCGTGATACCGCATCGTGGCCATCAAAATGTATGGGGATTGCTTGATTCCGAATGCTGCTGATGAGTATCTCAAGATTAGGAGATTATCCATCGATGGTGGTTGTGAAGGGTCTTTCAACCAAAGCACTCGCAGGAGATCTCTTTGATCCTCGAAGATCTTGATCTGAAGAAAAGCCTTTTCGATATCTCCTGCCATCAGTGTGTGATGCAGTCGAAGTCGAGTGATCATCTGCGGGATGTGATCGAGAAGATTCTCTCCTGGGCCTACCAGGCAGTCATTGAGAGAAGGCTCATTCTTCGTACGAGAAGAGGCATCGATCACTACACGATAAGGAGTCGTCTCGCTGCTTTCCTTCACCACCACTTGAAGAGGGATGTAGCGTATGACGCCATCACTTCCTTCTCCTGCAGGGACGACTTCCATCTGACCGGCATCGAGTTGTTTCTGGAAGATCTGCTGGATCCGCGCCAGAGTCTCTGGATTGTCTCCAATCTTGCGGTACAGCTGCTTCAGTCTGATCCAGGCTTGGGAGAATCCATCTGTCAGAGTCTCGAGTTGCTCATTGAAGGCATATCTCGCGTGATACGAACCGTCGATGAACTCGATATTCTCTGCGAAGTAACGGCTGATCTCCTGTTCCTTCTCTCTTCTACTCTTCTGCTCTGTGCTCATCTGGTCTTCTTGGCCAGCAGTATCGAGAGCGAGGAAGGCGTTGATCTTCGAGTCAACGGTCTCTGTATCTTCCGCATTATTCGGTGCCATAATGGGAAAGATAGGAACAGAGCTCTGAGAAGAAGGAAATTGCTGATCGCCAGCAATCATGACTCCGAGAGCAGTGGGCACAGTCAGAAGTCCACTGGGGAGTCGAGACGAGGCGATACCAGTCACCTCATAGAAACTGGTGCCTCCGATCAGGAGATGTGGTGTTACTCTTCGGTCACTGTCGATAGGTTGTGCCAGACATACATCCATCTTCCGCAGAACACGCTTGTCTGCTCGCGAAAGACGTGCTTGAGGGAGTTCACTGGTGAGCGGTTCGGGAAATACAATTGCTTCCATCTGCAAGTTTCCCTTGAGGGAAGGAACCGTCACGGAGACTATGTCATACTCCTTCATGCCATCTGAGCGACCTCCCACTCCTGTGAGATCGAGCGACTCTTTCCGAAGAGTACGAAGACCCAATGCTATGCGCTTCGTCTCACTGATGAGCGTCACAGCGGCACCACAATCGAGAAAGACTTCAGCATCCTCTTCTCGTCCGTTGATCGGATTCAGGAGCTTCGTCGATCCAGTGAGCATTCGGATTCGATCCGATGTAACTGTGGTGGTGACGGGTCGTTCTGCGGTCGGTCTCGATGGGGGTCCAGAGTATTGCTTCCTCTGGAAACTATGGGGAGGACGACTCTCATGCTTTCGAGCTTCGTGCATGCCAGATCGCGACGAAAGCTGGAAATCGTAGCAGACGGAGAAACTGTGTTCTCTCCCACAGATAGAGCAGTCAGGCTGCTTGCAGTCGTGAGCAGTGTGACCATGCTCGAAGCACTTCATGCAACGACCTTGCGACATGAGGATAGCTCGCTTCTCGGATTGCTTGACGAAGCAACGAGTGGGGTTGAGATGCTTCGAACAGAAGAGACAATTCTGCTTAGCTCCCACGATCTTTCCGCCATTCAGGGCCTTCCTATCGTCGTGGACTGGCTTCTAGCGCCCCTTCTTCGTCGAAGCATTAGCGATGGTCATGACAGGTGCGAGATCACTTCTATCCTTCGTGTCTCTTCCCTTCTTCGGACAGTGATTTCGAATGTACTGTTCCGCAGTCAAGTGCTTTTTTAACGCAGCAAGTATCTCGGACAGTGTGAGCTTTCGATCCTTCTCTTGCTGCGCCTTGTACACAATCCGTTGGGAAGGCAGAGGGAATCGCTTGGTGACCTCAAGAGCGAAGAATGGATTGCTGTCCATATCAACGTCGACCTCCTTAAGCTGGTACTGTAGCGTTTCGCATTCATACACCGCACTAAGTTGGTCGTCGAGCGAATCCGTCCTCGGTTTGAAGATGTTCCATTGCTCGAGGAGATGCTCGCGAGCGAATTCATCTTGTCCATATTCGGTATGGAAGCGAGAGATTATCGCTGCGTATGGAGTGCCTCTCTTCCTCAGATGTCGGAAGAGTTCGAAGGCCTTGCCTTCGAGCGTGCTCTCGAGGTATCGCAGCTTCGTCGCGTCTCCGAGTTCCTTCTTATCGATAAGATCGGAGAACACCGTCCAGAATTCCTTGTGATCCATTCCATTGAACTTCGGTAGTGTCAATGTAGTAAGTTGTGGAAGAGGAACGGTGTTGGGAGCGAGATGGTTCGGTAAGTTGGTCAGGGTATCCGTGCCTGTACCACCGGAAGTCGGTATCGCTGAAGCGCCCATCAGAGCGGATGTCGCTGCAGGGGTCGCAGAGCTCGCGTCGAGCATTCGGTTGAGTAGTGCGATCTCCGAATCCAGATCCGCAAGTCGTTCCTTGACGTCAGCTTCGATCGCGGCGATTGATTTGCTCTCCGTCGATGAATCGGTGAAGTATTTCACGAGAACATCGGTCGCGGTGTCCTTGCCATCCTCATCAAGAGCCTCCAGTGCTGATTCCCATTTCTTGGCAGTGTCCTTGGTCACATCGAGAGAGCTCGCGAGTTTTCCTCTGAGGCGCGTTGCCTTTCCGAGGAGATCGTAGTACTTTCTACTCGACGCCGAATTGCCGAGAGCGGAATTGCTCGTGGAGATCGATTCCACATCAGCGTACAGCTGAGGGAGGGCGTTCCTCTTGGTCGTGATAACCCGACGGAACGTAGCACTGAGATCGGTCATCCCGACAATCTAATCTCAGAGCCAGTTGGAAGAACGATTGCTGCCACGCGGGACTTCGATTCACACTGCGAGCCAGGGTGTTGCACCTGGTTCGGAAGTGTAGTCAGGGTGTTTCACCTGGTTCGGAAGTGTAGTCAGGGTGTTTCACCTGGTTCGGAAGTTTCCAGGGTGTTTCACCTGGTTCGGAAGTTTCCAGGGTGTTTCACCTGGTTCGGAAGTTTCCAGGGTGTTTCACCTGGTTCGGAAGTTTCCAGGGTGTTTCACCTGGTTCGGAAGTTGCCAGGGTGTTTCACCTGGTTCGGAAGTTGCCAGGGTGTTTCACCTGGTCAGCCGATGCACCATATACTAATTCCAGCTCGGGTTTTCTACCGGCTTGGACCTTAGTGGTCGGTGTACTGTCAAACTCAGAAAAGTAGGGTCACGTTAATGGAACTTTATCTGAGTAGACAGGGCAAGTGAAGCGAAGAAACAGTGAAAACGAGGCAGCTATATACCCCCCTCTCTGCGCATTGCGCTGGCGAGAGGGGGGAGGATAGAAGTTAGAGCCGAGGGGAGAGGGGGCAATGAGCGGGGGGGGGGGGGGGAAGAGATGAGCAGATGATAAGGGGACGGGAATAGTTAGAACTTTGAACTGTCTACAAGAGTTCAACTAAACTCTTGACATAATGGCAAAAACTTATCTAACGTATCACGGGTCTCCTGTAAAAGTGTAAGAAAGGTGGCTGATGTTTTTACTAGACAATATTTTGTATCACAGACTTATATTAAACTTTATTAATGTACAGTATTGGGGAGTCAGAAGAAGGTCAATCCACTCAGTTTGGTGAAATCTTAAAATTATCGATTTTTTACCTACAGCGTCAAATTGACGTATTTCAGTCAATTTTTGCCCTAGAGTGTACTTTTTTCTCATTTCGTTCGCATTCGAGAGATCTACAACTTCCTCAACGCAGCACAAACGGCTAAATCACGTCTTCTTAGGGAAAATTGCGAAAAACTGAATTGAGTGGATTGAACTTCTTCTTAACCCAATAGTGCCCATCAACAAAGTTTTATAGAAATCTGTGATATAAAAGTTTCCTAGTAGCCAGCACTCCTACACTTTTACAGGAGACCCGTGTTATATGAATCTGTAATCGTGTTATCGCTTAATATTTTTTAGAACTACTATGTCTCCAACGATACTCTTACTGTGGAATTCGCTGTTCGCATCAACTCTGCGGAAAGGTAGTACAGCTTCTCTATTTTAATAACGTCATGGAATTATCGAGTAAACACTGACTAGTAATTATTTTAAGAGGCGAACAGATCGCTGATCTGAAGAACTTTTCTGCACCTAACAGAATGAGCGACGTCATTCTGATGATCGGAGACAAGAAACTGCACGTATCCAAGGAGGTACATTCGTATCACAGAGGGTTTCAATCATAGGTGGGCAGGGTTTGTATCGGGGGGGGGGGGGGGGGTGCCCATCCGGATGGGCACCCCCCTCGACGTATAGGGGGTCATGGTCAAAAATCGATCGGTAGGTCAAGACTAAGCACCATAACCAATTGATAGTACAGTACACCCTGATACCGTATATGAATACCGTAACCCGCGAATATCGCAAACTATATTTTTAAAAAGTCCTGGCACCGTGCCCAATCGATTATACAGTACCCAAGTCACTACCGTAACCCAGTTCCTTGGGTCAAACATTTTTCTAAAAATCTTAAATGAATTTTAACATGACTCTACAGTTATTAAAAACACGATAGGATACTTTGAAATAATTTTACTATCGATTTTGAATTTTTAGAAAAATGGTTGACCCAAGGAACTGAATACGACCCATGGAACTGGGCTACTATAGTGACGTGGGTACTGTACAATCGATTGGGCACGGTATCAGGACTTCAAAAATAATGTTTGCGATGTTCGCGGGTTACGGTATATACGGTATCAGGGTGTACTGTACTATCGATTTGTTATGGTACTAAGTCTTGACCTACCAATGACCTTTTATCTATTTTCACCATGACCTACGTCGATACGTCGAGGGGGGGGGGGGTACCCAACATGTTGGGTACCCCCCCCCCCCCCCCCCCCCGATCATGTCGTGCACACATATGGTAGGAGAATATGATACACCCTGATACCGTATATTAATACCGTAACCCGCGAATATCGCAAACTATATTTTTAAAAAGTCCTGGCACCGTGCCCAATCGATTATATAGTACCCAAGTCACTACCGTAACCCAGTTCCATGGGTCAGATCCTTGGGCTAAACATTTTTCCAAAATTTTACAATCAAGAGTAAAATTATTTTTAATTTTCCTACCGTACCTCTCGTTACTGTAGAATAATTTTATAGTCGACTTAGGATTTTTAGAAAAATGTTTGACAATTTTAGAAAAATGTTTGACCCAAGGAACCGGCTCTGACCCGTGGAACTGGGTTACGGTACAATCGATAAAGATAATGTAGAGAGTAAAGGGCTAAACGATCAGAATAAGGGGGGAAAGACAGATCAGTTCGGGAGCAACGATAATATAATAGTCTACTAAAAAGATGTTGGACTTTTTCTAATTTGTGAATACGACCAGATGAGGAGGGTGACCAGACGGGAGAGGCATATTCTAGTATGGGAAGAATGAAGGATTTGAACGCTGATATATATGGGGCGACGATAGTGCAGCTGATACTACGGAAGAGTAAATAAACTAATGATGATGCCTTATGACAAACAGTATGGATATGAGAGTCAAAATTCAATAGAGGATCAATAAAGACACCTAGATCACGAATTGAGTTCGTGACTACAAAATTGCAAGAGATTAAGGAATAGCTAGTTTTGGGATTGTTTTTGCCTATGTGAAGGACGTTGCATTTTGTTTCAGCAACTTCTAACTAGCATTTTTTGCAGTATTCTAAGAACCCATTAATCCCCGATTGAAGCTGTGAGAGGGAGTCGGAAGGAAAGAGTAGATCAAAAGTAGTAAAGAGCTTGATGTCAGCAGCAAAGAGCCGACAAGTTAGTCTTGGAAAGGGGGAGAAAACGGAAGGGAGATCGAAAGTGTATAGCAAAAAGAGGAGAGGCCCAAGAACAGTGCCCTGTGGCACGCCCGAGATCACTTGTCTCTCAGAAGAGAGAGAACTGCTGATTCGTACTTTGAAGTTCCTATTGGTAAGATATCCTGTAATCCATTTGAGTAAACAGCCACGAATGCCTAGCAATTGCAACTTGAACAATAACTTAGAAAGGGAGACCTTATCAAAAGCTTTGGCTAGATCAATATATGCAACATCAGTACAGTAATCACGCCGGCTCTGAGTACATTCTAATAGTTTGGTAACAGTAGAGCGTTTACTGAGAAAGCCGTGTTGTTCGGGAGGGATGATCTTATGAAAGTTACACCAACGGATAATCTTTGGCTTGAGAATTCTTTCCATTATTTTGGAAGGAATGGGCGTGAGACTAATAGGACGATAATTAGAGACCGAGGAAGGAGAGGCATTTTTGGGGATTGGAATAACAATTGAGGATTTCCACAAGGAAGGAATATCACCTAGCATAATACTGTAATTGAAAATATGCGCAAGAGGAGTAGATAAGGATCGGAAGCAATTTAAAAAAATGATAGATGGGATGGAATCAGATGTGAGAGAACAAGAGGAAGATACTTTCCTCAGAATAGAAGAGACATCGTGAGGTAGGATGACTGATAAGGGAATAGATTGAGAAACGCGGGTAGGGCAAGATGGAAGATGGAAGAGATCCGTCATCACGAGTGTATACAGAAGTGAAATAATCGGCAAGAGATTCACCCTTTAGAGAATTACTAGTGATGCCGGATCCGTCCAATGCCACGATGGATGGGATGGATAGAGCTTTAGATTTGAAACGGGTGGATACATAACGGTAGAATGAACGGCTATGGTTACTGGCAAGTAGACGGTTCTCATAACAACGTACGTACTTACGTATTTCCTTGTGTACTGTACTATCGATTGGTTATGGTACTTAGTCTTGACCTACCGATCGATTTTTGACCATGACCCCCTATACGTCGAGGGGTGGGAGCTATGAATGGCTCAAAACATTTGAAACGTTTAAATCTATTTTTACAAATGCCTTCTCGTTAAAATTTCTTTTTGTAAATATATGTTTTTAGATTCTGGCTGACTATTCTCCAATTTTCAAGACTCTCTTCTTCGAAAACTTCGCAGAGAAGGGAAAGAAGGAAGTAGAGATCAAGGATATCAATTATGAAGTCAGTGGGAGATTAACGAGATATATCAATAGATGAAGCTCTCGTTCAGTAAAAATATTTTTCTTTCAGGAATTCCTCGACCTTCTGCAGTTGGTCTATGCTCGAGATGTCGACATCACTGGTATTTTTTTAATTTTATAAATTTTTATATTCATCAAACATTACTTAAAGGTCGCACTGCGCCGCATATTTTTAAGCTGGCCGATCGGTTCCAGATGGAGGTTAGCGTCATTATTTTCTATGCCCATCTATATCATTGCTCATTACAGCGTGTAATGAAGGAGTGTGATAAATATCTCATCCAGTCGAAGGGAATAAATGATGCTACGAAGATGCTTTTAGCTGACCAATACAGACTCACTTCCCTCAAGGTTTGAGATTATTCCTATTTATTTCGAAAGAATCGAATTATCCGTAACATTTGGTGCTTGAAAAATATTTCTCACTTTGAGTTATGTGCGTGAACAATTATAAATGAAAATTAATCAGTGTTATTCACATTTCGGTGTTTGATTATTCATGTATTTTCAGGATCACTGCCTCAATTCGTTGACCAGTGTTGCTGATCTCTACCTGAAGCTGAAGGTACGTATATATCACGCCTCTCACCAGAGAATCGAGCTGACTATGGGAATGGAGCAAAAAGCGTCAAATGAGTTATAGCCGGTTTTAGCCATCCTGAGGCATGCCTAAGACTCCCCGAAAGTCTCTTTGTGAACACTTCATTTTGGAGCTCACTACACCGGGCATGTTCTCGGCACCTCCTTCTTTGAGGGCATTTTTCGCGCCTCTCGTGAAAGATAGGCAAAAATTGTCCTCTGAGTGACCCCGACTAGTTTTTTGAGCTCTATCGATCAGTATGTTTCATTTCATCTGAAGATTAATTTGAACTGTGTTACAGTTCAGTCCACTTTTCTCAAAATTGTAGGCAAAACCGCAGCTGAAATTTTCGCAGTTTGTGTAGTTTTGCATGGGCTATCGAATGAGTGGCTTGCCATGAAAATACCGGGGGGAGAACACGAGTTATGAAAATTTTACAGTTTCTGATCATTTGAAATCTTTTCATTCCACTCCGCACCGCGCATTTTCGAGCGAGCGAGCTAAAATTACAAGGGAGAGACAATGGAACAATGGATCATTCTATTCCAATCGCTCGAAAGCGCGCGGCGCGGAGTGAAATGAAAAGATTTCAAACGATCGGAAACAGTAAAATTGGCATAACTCGTGTTCTCCCCCCGGTATATTCATGACCAGCCACTCATTCGACAGCCCGTGAAAAACTACACAAACTGCGAAAGTTTCAGCTGCGGTTTTGCCTACAATTTTGAGAAAAATGGACTGAACTGTAACACAGTTCAAATTAATCTTTAGATGAAATGAAACATATTGATCGATAGAGCTAAAAAAATTAGTCGGGGTTACTCAGAGGACAATTTTTGTCTATCTTTCACGAGAGGCGCGAAAAATGCCCACAAAGAAGGAGGTGCCGAGATCCAACCCGGTGTAGTGAGTTACAAAATGAAATGTTCACAAACAGACATTTCTGGGAGTCTTAGGCATGCCTCAGGATGGCCAAAGCCGGCCATAACTCATTTTACGCTTTTTGCTCCATTCCCAAGAATCGACGTTCTAGCTCGATTCTCTGGTGAGAGGCGTGATATGAGCCCGATTCTCTAAGAGTCGAACAATGTCCTACAGGGCTTGGCACAGTGTTTTTACCAAAATTGACGAAAATGGGTTTTCGAGGGTGCTGAACACGATGGTCAACATCATTGTGCGTCAACTCGACCGGTTGAGCCAGGCTACATGTAGGCTGCATCTACATGTCTTTCAATAACTCTGCAACCGAGTAATGAAATGACTTCTAACTTGCACAGTGGTAGAATAAGTTCAGAATGATTCCATTGAAATCAAATTAACATATTTTAAGACATGGTAAATATGTATAATTTCAGTTCTCGAATATAAGGCAAAAATTGAAAACAATAACATCACTAGATGCGCCTTGCTCTAGCGATCATTTTTCGTATGCAGGGTATGTGGTTTGACCCCTCTCCTGTAAGTTACATGTATTTTCAAGGAATATTTTGGCCCTTTTGCTGCTCAAATAGCGTCAGAGTGTGAGAAATGAAATATGTTTCATTTTCGACCTCGCCTAAACAAAGACATTTCCATTCATTTCTTGCTCTCTGGGCCTATCCGCACGGTAACAGAGCAACATCAAGTCACAAAATGGAGCGTAACAAACGGGAGCGGGGATCAAACCCCATACTCTGCAGACGAAAAATGATCGCCAGAGCAAGACGCATCTACTGGTGTAACTCGTGTTTTCAATTTTTGCTTATATTCGAGAACGGAAATTATACATATTTGCCATGATTTAAAATATGCTAATTTAATTTCAATGAAGTCATTCTAATCTTATTGTACCAGTGTGCAAGTTTGAAGTCATTTGGTTATTCGGTTGTTGAGATATTGAAAGAAATGTAGATGAAGCCTGCATGCAACATGGCTCAACCGGTCGAGTTGACGCAAAATGAAGTTTACCATCGTGTTCAGCACCCTCGAAAACCCCTTTTCTCATTTTTTCGTAAAAACACTGTGCCATACTTTGCTCGACTCTTAGAGAACCGGGCTCATATCCATTATTGTTAAATTTTTATCATTATTGAAATAAATTTTAATATTTTCAGTCTTCTCCTGAGTACGCAAACTTCTCAGATGCAATGAAAGTTTCGATCTGTGATCGAATGATGGAACTTAAACTTGTGCGAACAGATCATTGACTGTATTTTGATTTGACTGCAATCCATCTAATTCCTGTTGTGATCACCCCTTTATTACCGTAATCGCCTTTTGAATTCCACTACTCGAACTTTAAATTTAATCGAATTTGCTTCCCCTTTGAATGTAACTCACAATATGTTTCTTTTTTCTTCCTAAGATTTCCGAAGAGAGATAAATAAATGAATTTCATGTTCTGCATCTGCGTGTTGAATTACTGTTTGCTATCCAGTTGATCATACCTATTATAAAGTTCTTAATCACGACATTAAATTGGTTAATCGCATGGCGAGGTCTGTTAAGGGCCTGATATCTCATTCCCACTCATACTCATTGTACTTCCACCTTTTCTCATTCTCACTGCTTTTTTCTGACTGCTTTTTAAAATTAATCCTGTAAAGTTCTCGCTTTTTCCTCTAGTGATCTGTAATTGTTCTCATTGCTCTCGCGGGAAAGATTTGAATTTCCCCTATTTTACTCTTTCCTGGTGACAGTTAGATGATACCATTAAGTAATCCAACAGCCTCATGCTAACGTTTCCAAATAAAGTTTGACTCTTTTTTCGTGTATTTAGATTATTCCTATATGCAAATACTCACATGTTTTCCCATAGCTCCCTTTCCTCGTCCTCGCACCTTTCATTCAGTTGTTGCTTCAGCTTTAGCGCGGGATAGTCAACCAGTCTCTCTTCTCTCTTATTTATTAATTGGTTATAAAACATGGCTTTTTACCATCACCCTTTATCGCCTTTTCAGGACTTCTCGTCCCAATGGCGTCCAATCAATGTTTCAATGTCGTGGACACGGAGCAGCCGCACAATGAGGTTATTCTCAACGATAACCAGAGGTAATTTCATCCCCTTACTTACACCTTAATATATTATATCTTTTTGCCATGTTTCTTCTATAAAATTCTGTATTGCATTTTATGAATTTGGAAAATAATATTGAGAGACTTGAAAAATAAATAAAACATGCTTACTGATATAATAACAAAACATTGTGAGGCTGTTTTAGGAATTTCTACAGAGAAATTCCATAAATCTTTCAATTGAATCGCTAACAGCCTTTCCTTCTAGCTGGGAATCTCTTCCTTTGCCTGCTCTCGATAGTGTCAGCTACCATATCTTCAATCCGGAGGATTGTTTAGATTTGGCTAAACTCGCCCAGGTACGATAGAGGAAGCTGGCTGAATGAGCAGCTCATTTTCACATTTCCTTTATAGAAACTACTTTAACTTGATTTTTCAAACGTCTTCTATACCGAACCTCTCGATTTTCCATAGAAATGTCCTTTGCAAAAGCATATAATGTCCCAGGTCTCCAAACACTACTTCTATGGCGTGAATACCTTCATGAGCAGAGCCGGCAATCGACCAGGAATCGAAGCAGTTGTGGCTCAGCAGGAATCTGATGTGAGTATTACGATGTACCGAATAGTCGCGCTACAACCACGGTGTTTTGTTGACGTAATTCCAGTACCATTCACTCCAAAGTTGAGAACATGTAAGTGTAAGAGAGTAGTCTTTAGTCTCTCCACTTCCTCACCTATCGTTTTCCCCTGTGGAATGATGTGACAACACACATATTCTCCGAAATATTACCAGAACATTCACAGGACAGCCTTGGTGTCATCATTCACCTCATTCCTTCAAACTCGCTTTTCTACGGGTTTTCCGATCTGGACTCGGCAAGATTCGAACGACTTACGAAATCTGTTATTCATGTGAAGCTGAATGGCTTCCAGGATCCCATCTTTGAGAAGGTTAGATAAGACATTGTACTATTTTTTTGTGTTTGGTTATTGTGCGGGTAATTATGTTTTCTGTGAAAATGAAGAAGGCAACGCATCTTCGTATACTTCCACGCTAAGATACAGAAATTATGATGGGTGGGGGGTGAATCAGCGCCTTGTCCTTGTTCTTTCTACAACTGTAACCATGTACTCTTCAGGTTTCCGACCTGTTGTCTGCCTCCATCAAGAATCTCGAGATCAATGGAGATCTGCTCAGTCCGGAGAATTTATCATTGATCGCTCAGTTGCTGCGCGGCTCGAAAGCCAAACATCTCGATATGCAGCACTGTAGAGTGGATGAATCCACCGTGTACGTTTTATAAGTCGTACTTTCTTGTATTATTCACGATATTTATTTTATATATATTTGCATAAATTATAAAGCAGATTTTTAAAAACTGTTTCCGAATGTTATGGAGCAGTTCGAGCACTTCGTTATTATCTTCCTATTTACAGTTCCTCCATCATCGAAATAGCTGGTCGAGCAAGGAAAATATCTCTCGATTTGAGTGCGCATATCTCCGATCCGGGTGAGTTGTCTGTGAATCATTCTTATTTTTATAAATTTTTATACTTGCGATATATTTTTTATGCGCTTCCTTATTCGTGCAAGTCTTCTGCCAGGTGTTGATAGCAAAGCAACTTTTAAGTAAATGTGATTAATTCAGCCGCCAAATTGTGTTTATTAGTCGATAAAAGCGTCGATTTTTTCGTAATTTTTCACTAACTTGATTTTTCCAGCTAAAATTTAAGTTCTTTAATCGGTTAACGTCGATAGTAACTTGATTGTTATATGCGTAGTGCATTATAATCTCAAGATCTAATCACAGACAATATGAGTTATTTATATATTACAATTATATCCTCTTCAGGAACCGAGGATCAGAAACAAGAAGCCATCAACACTAGAATTATCGAGATGATTGCCAAGGTATGCCCTTTTCACTCCCAAACCCTCTGACCTTTATCAAATGTGAATATTTAATTTAATTTATCGAGTTACAGATGATGCACACGGGAAACTCAAACTGCCAGGAACGGTGCTTTTGGGCACTCAAAAACTTCATCGAGGTTCTTAACCTTCCCTTATTTCGATACAAGTCATTATTGCGTTTCAAATACTTTGACCTATATTTGAATATGATAGTGTAACCATCTCATCATTAAGTGCGGATCAACGGCGAAGATCTTTTCCCTGATGGATGAGAAGCTGCTTCCCACCCTCATCCAGTTGATGATGCATCCCAACTTCGATCTCGCAGAGTCGTCGACGAAAATTGTGACCAATATTGCCTATACATCGGTTGAGCTCCGTGACTTCATTGTCCGTGAGTGACTCTTTCATGATAAGTAATTTTAAAATGACTCAACCCCCTCCTTAATAATATAGTACAATATGCGATTGAGTTGAACGCACTCACTCATTAGTACAGCATTACAGAGTACTGCGCCAGTTCGCCAGTTCAAATACTGTTTCGTGCATATTTGGAAGCTTTAAAGATATTAGCGAGGTAATTGTAAATGTATCGTTTAACCGCAGAGTCGAACTGGCTGAACGTGCTGAAGGAGCTGTGCTGTAAGCTAAAGGAACTTCCAATCTCGTTCGTTCGTGCGCTGCCCTATTCAATCGCGGCGGTGGTGATGCGCTTGGACTCTCAAGTGTCTCTCGAGGTACAATTACAGATCAGAAAACATTGAACTATTGTAGAATGGAATATTGTTTTATTTCAAAATTTTGTTGTTAATGCAGGAGTATATTTCCGATTGTTGGTCTATACGATTGGCATTGCTCAAGTTCATTCATTGTTCATTCTCTGTTCCTCCCACTCAATCACCCTAAAACATATGTGGCTTGGAGTCATGATATTATTAACTATAATAATATGAAACGTAGTCTAATTTTTTACGTGCTCAAAGTGATGGTCCGGAGTCTTTTCCAGCTGCTACAATTCCAGGTATTGTTTTATTAACTAGTGGGCAACTACGCCTCATGTAAAGGTAGAAGTTATTCCGAAAATAATCCCTTATTGATGCCAGGAAAATGCCGGTAAAATTGTGGTTGTCATCCCGCGTACGTCCCAACGCTAGAACATACAGAAGGATCATGATATCTACGTTTTTCATAATTTGTTTATCGAAATCATGAATCTTACAAAGCATCTGACACAGCGCGACGGTCTAATGTAGGTTATTGTTGCTGTGGAATAACAATATTTACGTTTTCCATCCACCCGCAGACGAAATCATAAATCTGACCCAGCGTCTGACCCAGTGAACATGGGTTACGGTAGCTTTCGGTTACGGTAGGATTACGGTATCGGTGTTTTGCTTCAATCTTCTGATGAAATCATGAGTCTGACACAACATCTGCTCCAATGCCACTTCCGGTTACGGTAGACGGACGGACATAGCAACACCTATTTTTTGATCGTAAAAATTTTTCTTCTGGAAATTTCTGAAATCTTTTTCGTCTGCTGACCTTGTATTCCGGATGGGGACATACTATCAAAATCTCATACGAAACGAACCCGCCAGACAAAAAAGCTTTCAGTTTATTGTATATTTAGCAACTAGTGGGCAACTACGCCTATTTTAATGATAGAAGTGACCGGCGTATTCATAAAATAATCCCTATTTATTCCGGCAAAAATCATGGTTCTCATGCCGCGTACGTCCAAACGCTAGAGCTTACAGAAGGTGCATGGTATCGACGTTTTTCATAACTTCTCCTTTGAAATCATGAATCTGACCCAGCATTTGACACAGCGCGACGGACTACTGTAGGTTATTGTTAAGGTGGAATAGCAATATTTACGTTTTCCATCCATCCGCATACGAAATCATAAATCTGACCCAGCGTCTGACCCAGCGAACATGGGTTACGGTAGCTTTAGGTTACGGTATGAGTTGATGTTTTGCAACGATCATTCGATGAAATCATGAGTCTGACACAACATCTGCTCCAACGCCACTTCCGGGTTAAGGTAGACGGACGGACAACCGTACACCTATTTTTTTGTCGTAAAAATTTTTCTTCTGGAAATTTCTGAAATTTTTTTCGTCTGCTGACCTCGTATTCCGGATGGGGACATACTATCAAAATCTCGCTTGAAACGAACGCGCCAGTCAAAAACCCTTTCAGTTTATTGTATATGTAGCAACTAGTGGGCAACTACGCCTCATGTAAAGGTAGAAGTTATTCCGAAAATAATCCCTTATTGATGCCAGCAAAATGCCGGTAAAATTGTGGTTGTCATCCCGCGTTTCGTCCCAACGCTAGAACATACAGAAGGATCATGATATCTACGTTTTTCATAATTTGTCCATCGAAATCATGAATCTGACACAGCATCTGACACAGCGCGACGGTCTAATGTAGGTTATTGTTGCTGTGGAATAACAATATTTACGTTTTCCATCCACCCGCAGACGAAATCATAAATCTGACCCAGCGTCTGACCCAGTGAACATGGGTTACGATAGCTTTCGGTTACGGTAGGATTACGGTATCGGTGTTTTGCTTCGATCTTCTGATGAAATCATGAGTCTGACACAACATCTGCTCCAATGCCACTTCCGGGTTACGGTAGACGGACGGACATAGCAACACCTATTTTTTGATCGTAAAAATTTTTCTTCTGGAAATTTCTGAAATCTTTTTCGTCTGCTGACCTTGTATTCCGGATGGGGACATACTATCAAAATCTCATACGAAACGAACCCGCCAGACAAAAAAGCTTTCAATTTATTGTATATTTAGCAACTAGCGGGGAACTACGTTCTGTTACAGGCGGGGAATAAATTTACGACCCATCGAATAATATCTGACCCAGCGCTAATTTTGACCTACCGTAATCACAAATTATTTTTCCCACCATTCCCTGGCTTTTCGAGGCATGGCAAAACGTTTTGACGCCGACGGGCACCGAACCCCCAAGTTCGTGTTTGCCAGTCCATCGCGTTAGCCACTCGGCCATGATAAAAATACAAAAATACTTTCCAAAATTTTCAAATAATAGGAAGGTCATGATTTACCAAAGAATCAATTTAATTGCTGCGTTTTTCAAAAAGTCATGAATGCGCAACTTGGAATAATGGTTGCCCCAGTTGACTTTTGGGGTGTACGGTAATCGATCGGCCCGCGGTATTGGCGGAATATTTGCCTTGGCCAATCATGTAGATACGCACATTAAGGTTGCTGGTACCACGCATGGTTTTATATTGGGGTGTCCGGAAAGTTCGTATAATGCCTCGGAAAAAAGTCAGTTCGCGATCAAATGCAGTGATTGCGCAATCTGTTTGTCAACAATGTATTGCATCATTCTGACGTTGAGTAGTGAGAGGATTTAATCAGTCTCCTAGTTGCTACATTGATTCTTGTGATGGACTCCCATCTCTACCTCCGAGCAGTTTTACTTCTTTACTACCGTCTTGGCCGATCCGTGAAGGAGGCCCACTCTGCCCCTGGCCCAGTCGGAAGGAGCTGACGCCCCCTCCATACCCTTCTGCTATAAGTGGTTCTCCCGCTTCAAGAAAGGGGAGTTTGGTCTCAATGATCAACCCCGCTCTGGACGCCCTCCCTCCCTCGATCAGCCTCTCGTTCTCCGCACACTGAAGCGCAAGCCCATGGCCAGTGTGCGTCAGTTGAAGAAGGATACTGGTACTCCCAGATCAACGGTGTCCGATATCCTCCATCGATCTGGGAAGAAGCCGAAACTCCCACAAGTGATTCCCCATGACCTCTCCCCCGAACAGCTGAACAATCGTGTTCAAGTCTGTCGGGAATTACTCCATCGTAGATCCAATCTTCGATGGGTCAATTCCATCATCGCTACAGATGAGAAGTGGATCACGTACGATAACCCTGTGAGGAGACTGCAATGGGTGGATGCAGATGAGAAGCCCACGCCCGTCCCGAAGAAGGAAGAGCACGGAAAGAAGGAACTCCTCTGCTTCTTCTTCTCAATGCTCGGTCCCATCTACTGGGAGATCCTCGCCCCTGACACCAGCATCAATGCCGACCTCTTCTCTGAACAACTGAAAGATGTCGCGATCAGAGTCCCTCCCAGACTCCTGAACCAGGGCAAAATTCTTCTTCTGATGGACAATGCTCGCCCACATCGAGCGAAGATGACCCAGAAGAAAATGGTCGAGCTGAAGATCGAGAGGATTCCCCATCCACCGTATTCCCCGGATCTCTCCCCATGCGACTACCACTGCTTCCGCTCTCTCTCTGACTTCTGCAAAGGAAAGAAGTTCAAGAATCGAGATGAAGTTGTGAGGGCTTTCGTGAACTGGGCGGTCTCGAAGAAACCCGCATTCTGGAAGAGAGGAATCGAGACCATGCCCAATCGCTGGAGGGAGGTAGTGAGAAAGAAGGGGGCATACATTGGTCACTAAGAATTGTAAAGCATTGAATAAAAAATAAAAACAAAAAATTATACGAACTTTCCGGACACCCCAATAAAAAGACGCAATTTTCGAAAAACCGGACAGACGGACAGAATGACACGGGTTTTTGAATGTCCTGAAAAATTTTTCGAGGGGACCAAATCTGGACATGTTTCTGCTGGGCATGTGCCCCGTTGCCGATTCCAGCGCCCCCACTCCCACACCCCCACAAACCTCACAGAAAAAAAGCTTACGGTTTACTGGTAATATAGCAATTGATTATCGATTGTATTGTTATTAGATAAAATGATCTGTTGCTGTTTTTAGGACCACGAAGTGTGCAAAAAAGCGATCGGGGCACTGGCGCTTATTTCGTGTGAAGCCGACGAGCAGTATGCACAGGTTTGATTTTTTAGTCGGCGGTGAAGAAGTTGGTTCAACTTTAGAAAAAGCTCCTTCTCGACTCGGGAATCTTGCCGCTCGTCTTCAAACACCTCAACGATCACGATGACAAACTGGTGGAGAACGCACTCGCAGTACGTCGTCCATAGAAACAGACGCTTTAACTGATCATTAATTACCCGCACAATGCACAATTTAGGTATTCACCAACTTTGCTTCGGGCGACAAGGCAATGAAGCAGTCAGTGATCGACCTGGGAATACTCGAAGTTCTGTCAGGAATGATGGAGAAGAAGGCTGATAATTCCACGATCATCTACCGTTGCTGCAGACTGATCGGTAATGTGATGGCAGGTAAACACAATTTTTATTGGAATCAGTTTCATCTAAAAGGACCCACGATTAATCCGAATTTTGAATTGATTATATTTAATGTGAGAACCGTGATATCAGCAAAACTAATGCATTATTTGTAATTGCACTTACTGGGAATATTAAAGGACTTAGCATAAGAGTGCTGTCCTCAAACGGCCCCTTGAACACGTCTCTCAAGCCAAGTTCAGCACTAGTTGAAATTCTGAGATTATATATTTGATGTGATTTTACAAGTGCGGATCGACCAATAAACATAAATTGTTTTTTGCACATTCTGAAGTACCCTTCCGAACTAGTACGCAGTTACATTTTGGAAATTATTCATCTACCTGTTTAGTATTACGATGTTTCGATATCGTTACTTAGAGATATGAACGCCGAAAAAGACACGTTTAACTATTTCAGTTTCCCCAAGAGCGTTGTATACCTGTCTTTTCAACGTTATCTGATCAAGCAACTCATTCCCTACCACTGATATAGTGGGCTACTTCGGTAGGGCATAGATATGCGAGGAGCAGGGTTCAGTCGAAAACAGAAAAAAATCTAAAATTTTGCAAGTTTTGATACAGAAGCGGTTTTCTCAGGCACCCTACGAGCTATAGTCGATGTAAACATGCTATTGTAGTATACTTATAAGACTTTTACTAAAACCATGAAGGAATGGCATGTAGTGGAAATACGACGAAAAAAACTTCGAAAATAGTCTGAATTTTTGCATCAACCTAATACATAATGATGATAGTATTTTGAAAGATGACATAGGGAAAAACAACACGGGTATGTTAATAAGGTTTCTTGTTTCGATTCTTTGGCGCATGCAACCAATCGCCTTCACGTTGCTATTTCACAAAGATAACTCTACGCATAGTCAATATGCATTTTTGTGTTTGTTTTAAATTAAAATTGCCTTCCCATCAGGATCTGGAACCGAGGATCATAAACAAGCGGTAATCAACAATGGACTCCTCCCGAAGATCTTCAAGGTACTATTTCGTATTCTACATCTTGACTTTGAACATAATTCATATAGTAAAGAAACGTTTAATGATTGTAGGTCATGCAAACGTGCGATGCGGACTGCCATCTTCAGTGCTGTTTGGCATTCTCCGTTCTTGTCGCGGTACAGTATAAATGTATTGAACGATTTCAATCCCCTACGGTAGTCACTGCCTTATCTTTCAGGAGGGCACGAAGGCGCAGATCCTTTCGCTATTGGCCGAAAAACCGATGCCCGCCCTGCCCGCCGCGCTCACTCACACTGACCATGAATGTGCTTACTACGCGTGAGTGATTCGGGATTCATGTTATACCTCTTCAGTGTTACTATAAGGAATTATGATTTACGAACTTTCCTTATTCAATATTTTACTTTTGCTAGCTTCGTATCACCCCAATACTTATGCTTACGGTATTCCTCAATTCTTCATCCCTCTCGCAATCTTTATCTGTATTGATTGCAGTCTGTTCGTGATCTACAAACTGCTGTCCATTGTCAGTGGAAACCAGTTGGACACACTCAAGGAGGAGGCTAAGGAGTGTGGAGTAGTCGGTCATATCAAGAAACTGCAGGAGAATACAAACGAGAATGTACGTATCAGGGTAGTACTGGCAGATTACGGTAGTGGAGAAACTTACCGAAACCAATAAAAATTAATATTGACCAGTTTTGCATTAGATTACTCTTAGTATTGACATCATTTGATTTTATATTTTTTGCATCAATCAACAAATAATTCGTACTCTCGAAGCTCGTCAGAAAGATGTAAAGAATGAAATGAAGATGTATAAATTTAATATCTGTCAGGTACACAAGCTTGCTCGTATCATTAGCTCTAAGTACTTCAAGGACAATGACGACAAGGTACGACCTATAGGACCGTGAAAAGAAAATACGTAGTTCAATATATTTTTATATCGGTATGAAACATTGAAGTTCATTTCCGAACTACAAAGTCATCATCCATAAATTTGGTTACGTAGAATGTGTTGTTGAAGGAGACTGTCGAGAAATTGTCTATGATTTCCCTAAAAATATTTATGAAAAAAGTATTCCATGTGTAGATTCGAATTTTGATTTTCTTTCGGGTGTGTCAAGAGTGATTTTTTCATGAACTTGTGCTCTTTCCAGATAGCAAATACCGGATGTGCGAGGGAGGGCAAAGGATCCGATGAGAAGGAGATAGAGAATGAGAAGGAATAAGTCGACGCTTCTCATCTGTATTTGTTCCATTCGTTCAAATTACTATTGTTGTTGTTGCGTCATGCTTATTTTACCACCTGTTTCTAGCATTGCACAGAAGTCAATCGATAAATATTGTTGTTGGTTCTACAGGGATAGAGTTCTGTTGGATGGAAGATGTTGCTTTTGCTCATCGAAATAGTACCTTTCTAATTGATTTACTCATAATCTCATGTCTATAGCAATGCAATATCATCGTATTGATTCCGTTTTTAAGTAACTGTGGAATGGGCGGGGCAAGATTATTGCGCCAATCTCTCCAAATGTGTGAAGCGCTCATTACCCGAGTATTATTCTCTCTCTGATATCTAACGCAATGTGCAATGTGTGTTTTATACGTTTTCATTAATTATTTCATATGTTCATGGCTCTTTGCCTCCCTAATGAGATTATTCTTAAACACTGATACTCATGTTTTCTCATAGTCCCCTTACCTCGACTTGTTTATGAGCCCCTTATTTGTTGACTCGCGCGCGCTCTCTCGTTCTCTAATGCTCTCTTCCTCCCGCGTACCCTCTCCCTCTATCACTCGAGTCCCTTCCCTCGCACCTCTCATTCAGTTGCTATTTTACCTTTAGCGCGGGATCGTCGACCAGTTTCTCCCTTCTGATATTTGTTGTTTGTTTAGTTATTGATGGGTGATTTACCACTGCTTTTACTCATAACCGCGCCTTCCGAATAGAAAGGGCCGCGGACACAACGGCCTCATACAATTGTTTTCAATAAAAGATTAACTCTTTTCATTCGCGTGTTTAGAGTATTCCTATACACTATTCATATGTTTAACCATGGCTCCCTTCCCTCAACTTGTTTACGCGCCCTAATCGTATAATTACAGCACTTGAGTTCGTTACTACTAAGATGATGACAGATAACAGATGCCCCAGGGTTTGCATCTCTTAAATTTTGAATCTTTTTAGATTTTATTCCGGAACATTTTTTTGAGTGTAATTTCTCTGAGGTTCACATCTTATTCCTGATTAGGAACAGAAAATTCTCGCTTTCAGAAGTCTCCAATTACGATCGACGACGGAGAATGAAATCGAGCTGCGAAGAGAGAAAAGAAGGAGGTTAGATTTCCAACTATGTTAGGAGCTGGAAAAATGTATGCTTGAATTGAAATATCGAAATAGAAATAGCTGGTATCCACGAAATCATATATCCTATTTATGAATTTCGATAAGAGATTGTGTGTGGAAAAAGCTTTTGGATGTGAACCGTCATACCCATTCCATGTCAGGGTGCTCTAGTTAGTCCTTCCTTTGCATTTACCTTGAAAACTACAATTAGCCTGTATATTTCCCTCTGCAGGAAGATACTCCGATGGTCGCCGAAATGAAGAAACAATGGGCAAAGATTGGAAGAATGCCCGAGGTATTCATTTCTGATTGAGCATATATAGTTGGAATAATGTACCATTCAATTGAGTACTGAAATTGTATGCAAGGTGGCTCGCGCACAACCTTAGAGACCGGATTTTCATTTACCTTAACCTTAAATTGAGAATCAGATGCCCGCCAACGGTGATCGTTCCAATGAGGTGATGTCATCCTCCTCTCACTACTCTACTAATTCTGATTCGGAATGTATCGATAACCTCTGTAGAGTGAGTTTTCGCAATGTTATGATTTTATTAATCTGCGAGAGTCAAACCAGTTTCCCGAGTAAACCATCATTCCCTTCAACTAAGCTCCGATAAGCCAACCCTACCGGACATTCCTTACCTCTGATATTGGTTCAGTTCCTCGCTGTGATGACCACATTCATGAATAGAGTCTGAAAAATATTTTTTCACTTTGTATAAGTTTGAATGCTTGCCTTTTCAGGACTTCTCGTCCCACTGTCGTCATAGCAATTCCGAGAACACACAGCAGGTGAAAGAGGGCGTCCTCAAGGATGGTCAAAGGTGCGGTTTATTCTCCTGCTCAAGTTATGATAGACTTTTTCGTTAAATTTTGAAATTTTGTAAAATAAAGTGAAAATCGCATGGATCATCTGATTAGATTGTATAAATGCGTTTTTTCAAGTTGAGTTGAGATTATACAAAAAATTATTCAATTCACAATCTTTTATGACCTTATTCATAATTATGTATGGAAAATATCATTATAGTTGGAACCCAGGATAGCACAGACATAAATATCAATACAGAGTCCGATATAACTTTTTTCTTTCCAGCTGGTAGACTCTTGCCTGGCCGGCAGTAGATCGTATCTGCTTCCATCTCTTTAATCGTTTTGATTGCTCACATCTGGCTAACCTTGCCCAGGTAGGGCAGATGAAATTTGTTACTGTAGTCGACTGAGAACTGAACTTATTGTACTGTAGTTTCCGAGTGTGTTCATAGATGTCCTATGGAAATAATGCTATTTTGGCAAATAACACTTTCTATATAGTGAAGCGCTTCAATTCCTATAGGCGTTCTAAAAATGGTATCTGAATTACCTCTCATATTTTTCGAACTTGAGACATTACCCATTGTGTAAGATCGCAAACAATAGGATTCCCTGTCCGAGCATTTCCAAAGGATTTTATACTTTGCGAACTTGCACATGATAAATATCACAATGCATCACAGCTCTCCACTCACTATCTTACCGGTGTGAATATCTTTATGAATAGAGACGTCAATAAACCGGGATTCGAATCTGTGACTCTGGATAAATTTGAAGTGAGTATTATGGCAATTCCACATAGTCACACGGCGTTTGTTTACATGATGCGAGTAACATTAGTTACGAGAACTGCTTGCAAAAGAGCATGCAAATGGAAGAGAGTAGTCTTCCATTCTCTATGTACTACTTGTCTTCTCTTTCACAATGTTGTGACAATGTTTTTTAGATTTCAAATCTTGCAATGTCACATTCGCAGGACGCCCTGGTTGTTAATATTAAACTAATCCCTTCCAATCTTCTCTTCTACGGTCTGGCAGATCTGGACTGGGGAAGATTCCAGCGAGGGGGAGATTCTGACTCCCTTATGTTGGCTATGGAATTAAATGGCGCTAAGGATCCTATCTTCGAAAAGGTTAGATACGGCAAAGAATCTTTGAGATGTCATCATCAATTACGATGCGATCGTAATTGTTGGCCGTAGAGAGTATTGGTTTTATTGTACAGTAGCGTACGATAGTGAGGGTAATGATTTTATCTGTCAAGCTGAGAGCCATGCATGATTTCCGGTAAGTTACCAAATTAAAAATCTGGAAATGTTCAAGTTGAATCAGGGTTCTCTCCTGTTGTGTAGCGTTGGCCTTGTTCTATTCAGCTTTCCGGACTGTTTTCTGTCTCCATCCAGGAGGTCGAGATCTATGGATATCGCCTCAATATGGATGATTTCTCGTTGACCGCTCGACTTCTGCACAATTCGACCATTTGCATCCTTAAAATCCATTTCTTT
Organism: Pristionchus mayeri; assembly: GCA_036245805.1. Taxonomy (NCBI): domain Eukaryota; kingdom Metazoa; phylum Nematoda; class Chromadorea; order Rhabditida; family Neodiplogasteridae; genus Pristionchus; species Pristionchus mayeri. The sequence goes on along the minus strand of BTRK01000005.1, from coordinate 36,235,569 downwards.
TTAATCAACGACTCCCGAGCGTAAGTTATCGAACGAATTTTATGATTAATGCGACACTCTCGCCTCAATTATCTTCCCATGTTCGGGCTGGGATGGAACATCGTTATTCTTCGCCTTTCTCAGCCCCTTATTCTGTTCTTTTCGCACACCGATTTTGAACGACATGTGAAATAATAATATATAAATTTATTATAATGTTATGCATAATTACTAACCTAATAATACAGAAAAAACGATAGCGATTCGTTGTTAGAACTAGAACTGCGCAATTATCTTCCAATTTACAGTTCCTTCATCATCGAAATCGCTTCACGTGCCAGGGAAATGTTTCTTTCTGGTCACTGGGATCTATCCGATACGGGTGGGTCATATTATCTTTCTTTATAATGTTGTTTAAAATAGTGATATCCTTCTCAATGTTTTACAATATGACGAGAGTGACTCCTCGGTTGTTTTTGACTATGCATAAGAAGTCACTTTTTCAGCTACGTTCATTACTCAGCCGGATTCACTGGCCCTCTCTTCTATTCGTATCAGAGATAATTTTCCCTCATCCACCTCATTCGCCGGATTTCATCATTCATTATGGGAGAAATTCTTCAACGAGGTGATAAAGTTACTCAACAACCATGAAACTATTCGAATTGGCACACGGAAAAATCTATGTGAGTATGCAAGAACAAGAAAGCAGGAACGTGCGCCAAATTATTTCTTAATTGCTGGATAACTAACTAGACGTAACAAATATATGCAAGTCTTCTCAGAGACTTTCGTCCGGCGAGCTCGAGTACGTTGATGTGGATTACGTTGATGAAGTTGACGATGATTCTACATCGGAGGTCGAAGAATTCACCAAGAGAACCACGAAGGCGACCATAAACCTCCTTGATGTTCCCATTCAATCGGTGAAGTGGAAGAAATTTAACACCAAGTAGAATACCGTATACCCTATGTTGCATTCACCGTGTGTTACAGTTAACGCCTAATCGTTTACCAAGAAGTTGTGAAATGATCTTTGATTTCACCTCATGCTATATTTTTTGTTGTCATTGCACAGAAGTCAGTCCATAAATGTTTTTTTGTTGGTTCTAAAGTGATGGAGTTCTGAGGGTAGATGTTGCTCTTGCTCATCGATCCTTTAGTGACCATTTCTTATGCAGACGTTGAGAAGGTGATTATGGGTCCACTACGAAATGTTTTGAAATCACTGAGTGAATACAGCGAATGTTGCTATAGCAATATTAAAACGTTCCGAAATTTTAGAATTGACGAATGAGACACGGTGCGCAGAAATATGGCCGGAGCCTAGAAATTCAACCGCGCATCAAACGCGAAAAATAATACATTTTGCTTAATTATTTTGCTATTTAAATTAAGTTAGTGTGCATACACCTTGTTTTAACATTAAAAATGTGAAAAACGAAATAATAACTTAAGAAATAGGTTTGAAATTATGAGTTGTGGCGCGTAATTTACTGTTCCGGGGCGAGGTGTTGGACATACATTTCTAATCCAATATTAACGTAAGTGCATGATGCACAAATAAAAAATATGTAGCTATTTATGAATAATTTCAACACTTCATGCATTTGGCCTCCAATCTCAGCTCATTTCCTTCGGGTTCGTGATCACGGCTGCGCCGTTTCTCGCTGCAGTCAACTACTGCGCATTCTAACCGTTGTGGCTGTGAAGAATAGCGATTTTCCAGCCCAACAAGGGGAGATATTTAGATAGACAGATTTATACATGTCAAGGCATGTAGGGTCTAAGGTGAGCGAAGGACGCCTTCTGCCATCGACGAGGAGAGGGGGGGGGGACGTGGGGAAGGGGTTGGATCTTTGGACTCATCCATGTTCTTCTGCTGCTGTAGCACACGCAGCCACGTTGCGTCCGCGCCGCAGCTCTCCTTCCGATGCTCGAGGGAGATTCCTGGCTGTAGCTGAACTGATCACAGCTTGAGCCCCTCCCGCTGCAGACTAGAGTTCGAGAAACGATATCAAGGTCTCTTCATTTTACACACTCTCTCACCGCACGACTGGTCTAGAGAGTGTGTGAAATGAAGAGACGAAGGCCCGATTACGAACTCTACTGCAGACAGGCTTCTGCGCTTCTTATGAGAGACTCGTTGCAGCGACTGCTGTCTGCTGCAGGAATGAAGAAGATGATTGTCCTGCCCTCGCCCTCCTGACGGTTTCGTAGAGAACCTTTAGTAGAGAAGGGGAGGTAGTCTTATCCTAAGCAGTTAAGCTGATCACTAAGTAAACAAAACCTGAGCCTAAGTGGACGAAGCCAGAGCATAGGCAACCTTTTGATAAGGGAGGGGCGGAGGGGCGTAGCCTAGTATGGAAGTAGGAAAGAAAGATAAAAAAGGAGCAGATCGAGGGGAATTGATCGATTAGATTAGTGGTCTTGATTAACTCGCTTTTAAAGGGGTAAATAATAATTCGAAGAAAGTTCCCTCCTCGAAATTGTATTCAAAAGGCCGAATGAACTTGTATCCACTATTATTTGAACTACATGCTGCTGTTGCCATTCGAGAATAAATGTTGTAAGACGATTTAATCGTCGTGTTATATGTTCTCAATATTATTTCTATCTATAGAACATGGAGTACTCCAAATGACAGAGAGGTCTTCGGATTGATGGAAGACCTCTCTGTCATCTGGAGTACGCCGATGATGTCGCTCTCATTGCCAAGAACCGTCCCGAAATGGAGAAGATACTAAGGAAGCTGGTAGAGGCCTGCTCTCGAGTCGGACTGGAAGTCAACGGTTCCAAGACAGTCCTCCTCACATCCTGCACCACCACTCGAACACCCATCGTAATCAACAATCATGTGTTCTGCTTCGCTGATTCAGCCACCTATCTTGGCGGGAAGATCTCTCTCCCCCTTGATCCCTCTGCCGAACTGGAACACCGAATTCGATTGGGTTGGGCTGCATGGAGCAAGCTTTCTCATCTACTCGCCAGCCATATTCTCCCCATGAAGACAAAGAGACGCCTCTTCGACTCCTGCGTCAAATCAACCGTACTTTACGGGAGTGAGACGTGGGCACTTCGAGCAAGCGACAAGGAACGTCTCGATGTCACACTGAGGAAGATGGAGCGCAGAATGGTCGGAGTGACACTCAAGGACCGAATGAGGAACGAGAGACTGCGGGACATCACTGGAGTACGCGACTGGAATAAGGAGGCCCTCAGATGTAAAGCAAAATGGGCGCTGAAGTTACGGGAGATGCGTGTCAACCACTGGACGCGTGCGACTACCGTGTGGACGCCCTACAATCGTGCACGCCCTCAAGGCCATCCCAAGACTCGCTGGCGTGATGACCACAGGAGAGCCATTGGACCCCATTGGTGGAGCGCAGCCTATGAAGAATATGGCCCCATCCTAACCTGAGCACTACTGCCTGATGTGATAAATAATAATAATAATAAAGGACATGGAATAATGACTAAATTCCGTAATTTAAATATTTCTGTAAAAAACTCAATGAACGATTTACATGTTTAAATTTATTACTGTAAGTCTAATCTTCAACCTGTGAACGTTCCATTTTCATGTTGTTGTCAAAATCGCGCGTTTGCTGAATTTCATTCCCGTTTTTTGTCAGTTTTCTATCACTTCTTGTCCCTGATTGTTTCCATCAACTTATTAACTCACTATTCCACTTCTGCGTCACGTGCTGTGCTGTCAAAACCGTGACTGTGCCGTATTTCCTTGGTTTAAATACTCGTTCAACACCAACGTTCTCGAGCATTTTCGCTAACGTTCTGTTTTATGTGCTCAAAGTTGTTGGTTATAACGTACTCCGTGGTCTATGCGTCCTTTTCTAACGCTTTCACTGGCATTTGTGGATTGCACCGTCCTTTAGTCGGTTCTCTTCCAAATTGAAAAACTTTTCATTGTTGTGTTATCTCTGCACAATGTCCTCTGCTTACTTTCTAGTGAATTCCCTCCCTTCCCTGTTTTAATTGATGTATTTATCATGTTTTTTCAGTTAAAAATCGCGAGTCACGAGCCTGTGAAGCATTATTGGAGTCTCTCTCCCCAGTCGTCGCTCCGAGGTTTGTTTGCACTAGTGATGGCAATTCGGCATCTTCTCTCTTTTTTTGCTTTCTCGAAGAGAATATCAGTCTCTCTTTGATTACTGACAGAATTATTTTTGCATCGTGCATTCAGAAATTTATCGATTGTTTCTACCGTTTCCAATGTGTTGTATTGATAATAAACTAATATGACAAAACTGATCTACTGGCACGCCTCTGACTTGAAAGACACGCGACGCGCTGCTGTGTCCCGAGCTCTTGATTTATTAAAATCACCAACATTTATTTTATTTTTCCGTGAGAAGGTCACTTAGCGGCGGAATCGCGTCGTCAAAGAGAGTGTGTAGTCCTCTTTTCGCAACTAAAACATGCGCTCGCATAAATAGGCTGGACAGAGAGACCGCACTAACTTCGCCGGATTAGAGTGAGGGTCGCAGCCGCGCGTTGCGTGTGCTCCAGGTCAACCTTAACGAGACGTGCTGGGACAACCTATTTATTTAATCCCATTAATTGTAGTCATCGATCGATGCTATTGACGAGTCTACAACTGCTGATCCGATGAAGAGCGACGAGGATCGTTCTTCCGGAGAGATGGCTCCTCCCTCCCTCTCCGCTCTCACTCCATTCGATGGCAACGAAACGGAAGATCTCTGCCAAGTGAGCGCCCCTATTTCAATTTAAAACCTATTCAACATATATGCTATTCTAAAAACGATGCTATGATATTATAGATATATGCAAAAGTGAATTTTATTATCGCTGATCTTCTTCTTCTATCGTTACCTGATCCTCCACCTCTTCGATCATTCTCAGACCACTGGTCTTCTCAGCATCGTCGACATTCGGAAGACGGAGAAATCCCTCGAGAACGGGAGCAAATCATCCCTCACCGAGAGAGGTGACTCTTACCTCTCTCCGCACCCTCTCGATTTCACGTTCTCTCTCGCGCAAGCCCTTCCCTTCCTCCCCAATCACGCTGGCGCAGAGTACCGACTGTGCAACAAACTGAATTCGGTACCCTCAACGGTGAGATCATCATTGGACAATACTCTTCCTCCCTCTGCCCATTCTCAGCATGTCTCTCTCTCCGACGGCATCTCCCCTGGCGAAGAAAAGGAAGTACACGGTGACTGGATCACTCGAGGGTGTACTTCAGTTCTGCCTCAGTCTCAGCAACAAGATCGAGCAGGAGCAGCAGTACTCACGCAGACTCGAGGAGAGGATACGTGAGTTGGAGACCCGCATCCCGCCTCCCCCTGACTCGAGTGTAGCCACTGTCGACGACGTCGACATGAATTCCCCCATCTACCTCTGCTGCCACTGCCCCCGCGAATGCCACCCCCAATGCCAGTCCCTCTCCATCCCCGTCCTCTCCCCATGAGTCCTCCTCTGACCTCGAGAGGAGCGTTGTCATTGCCCGCCTCCCAGTCGATTCCTCACTCAGCCACGAGAAACAAGTGTGGAGAGACTTCAACCAGGTGGTGACTCTGACTGCCCTCGCCGGAATCCCCTGCATCCCAGTGGCAGTGTACCGAATGCCCCCCGCAGATATCGATTCTCCTCACTGCCGATTGACGAAGGTCGTTCTGCCCACTCGCAAACATGCATCTCTCCTCGTCAAGAATGCGAATCGAGTGGCGCGTGACCCCTTCTTCAGAGAGGTGTACATCCGCCCCTCCTACGCCGACAAGGACGACGTTCGTCGCAATATCCCTGGTAAAGGATGTGGGAGGAACGGCCCCGAGCCCTCCCCTCGCTCCCCTTCATCCCGGCCTACCGTACCCCCGAGTCACAGTCAGATCCGCCTTCTAGCCAATGGAGCCCCCTCGCGTAACAGGGCAAGAAGCAGGCGTGATTCAGTGTTCTCATCCACTACGAACCAGCGCCCCGACAACCTGAATGCTCGCCCTCGCCCTCACCAGACCCGCTCCAATCCGATTCCACCACACCTCAATCGGCCGCCCTTCCTCTCTCAGAACACACCCAATGGATATGGAGCCCCTCCCCCTTCGATCTTCCATAACCCAATCCCCATGAACCCCTTCCCCAATCAGTATCAGTATCAATACCCTAACCCCTTTATGTCGCATATTTCAAAATTCGGTGCACCTCCAAATTTCGGCACCCAGGGAAACTGGTACTAATTCACCGGCCCAAGCATCACTCAGACAGAAACTCATTTTCATTCGCTGCCATCTTAGCCAACTGCCGCTCTATTCAAAACAAACTACAGTACCTCTCGCAAATCCTTTCTAAAAAGTATGCTATGATTTGCCTCACTGAGACATGGCTCTCTCCATCATTCCTTAACTCGCTTCTCTTAGGTGACCACGATCAATACTACAATGTGTTCAGAAGAGATAGAAACTCTAGAGGAGGTGGTGTTGCGATCATTCTACATTCGTCCATAAGTGGAGCACAGATTGCTGATGAGACCGTACCTGAATCCCACGAGTTATTAGCAGTAGATGTTGACATAAACGGCGATTTAATTAGGATTGTATGCGCCTACCGTAACCCCAAAGCGAGTACGATACAAACTGCTTCCCTTTCCAAATCAATACTTGACCTTTGTTCTTGCCCTCAACCTGCAATAGTCACAGGCGATTTCAATCTCCCTGATATTGACTGGTCAATATATCCCGCACCTCAACCGAAATCGATTATCCCTTCTTCGCAATCATTCCTTGACCTCTGTATCTCAGCCAAACTAGCCCAATTTGTCCAAGAACCTACAAGAAAGCAAAATATCCTTGATTTACTACTGTGCAATCATCCCGGTCTCATCTCCCAAACTGAAGTGGGTCCCCCTTTCGAATTGTCTGACCATTCAACAGTCGAATTCAAATTCACAATGAGTCATTCGACGCCCGCTTTCACTCTTAGGCGTGACTACAGAAATGCTGACTACGACCTCATTAATTCTCAATTAGCAAATATCGATTGGACAAGCGCACTTTCTAAAATAGCAAATGTGGATCTCATGTACGACCTTTTGATTAGTGTCATTCAGAAATCAATAGACACCCATGGTACAGATGAGTTTCCCTTCCTAAAGGACCGATATATTTTTATATCATCAGCATACATTCTTGCAACTACGCCATGGTTTTGCACTAGAGTGGGAATTTCTGAGGTGTAAATAAGGAAAAGCAAGGGACCTAGGACTGAGCCCTGTGGGACGTCGCTAGTTACAGGCATTGAGGTAGAGAGCACATCTTTTACTCGAACTTGGAATGATCTATCTGAGAGATATCCTGTAATCCATTAGATTGTATTTTGTGAGAGACCTATTGTGCTAAGCTTGAGTTTTAGCTTGGGGTGGGAGACTCTATCAAAAGCTTTTGCGAAATCAAAGTAGATAACGTCAACTGGTTTCCCATCACTAATCGAGGATGTCCAGTGTTCGAGAACTTCTAGCATTTGAAGCTCACGCGACCGTTTCTTGCGGAATCCATATTGCTCATCGGGGAAAATTTCTAATTGCTCACAATGGGTCATAATGGATTTGCATAAAATGCGCTCAAAAACTCGGCAGAAGAAAGAGGTAATTGAAATGGGCCTGTAATTTAGGGAATTGGAAAAGGGGGGTGATTTCTTAACGGGGGTTACTATGGAATGTCGCCAATGGGAGGGAACGGTTCCAGATTGGTAGGAGTTCCTAAAGGTGATTTCGAGGGCTTCGGAAATTGGTACGGCAATTCGTTTGATGAAGGTGAGGTCAATGTTCTCGGGGGTTTTACAGGAGGAGCGTTTCCATTTCTCAATAATGGCGCAGATTTCATGTCTAAGAAATTGGGGTTCTTCGTATGTACCAAGCTGAGGTAGGGCTCTAGTATTGGGCAGTTTTCCGTCATCGATGGTGAATACGCTTACGAAGGTCTCAGCAAGTAAGTTAGCTTTGCCTAAGTCATCCATGACTAGAGTACCGTCAGCTCTTTTTAATCCTTCTACTCCCTTGGATTTATTGGCACAGCGTTTCATAAAACGGAAGAACTTATTCTAACGAGAAGATAGAGACTCACTTTCAACGGATGAAATGTTCAGCTCATCGTGCTCTACATTTCTAGCCATAAGTCGGATCTCTATGACTACTTTTACCAATAGTACAGTTTTGCGACTTTTCTTGAATTACTCAGATGAAAACTCACATTTACAGATGCCCCCTGTCTTTGACTAGTTTAGAGGGACATTTCTACATTATGTGAAATCCGTTTTGTGCATTAGCGCCCTCCTCCAAGTTGAATTGGGTCAAAATATCGATTTTCAAATTTTGGGTCATATCATCATGTATGACCAACGGAGGTGTTATGATATGCGTGGAAACAATTTTATATGTTGTTTTGGATGTTTTTTTGATGATTTTGAGCACAAATAAGGGCAATTGAAAGTACGGAAGAACTCGGTTCCGGAACTCATTTTGGGGTCCCCTCACGAAAGTACGCCCTTTTTTTTTCCACTTCCCGATTTTGACCATTTTTGGTGAGAAGTGAGGCACATATGTGTACTACAACGTAAGCATGATAACCCAAAAGGTATTTCCGATTTGAAAAGTTACGTCACTTTTGGTTCACCCGACCGCGCCGCACCAGGATGAGGACCAGGAATGATTACCTCAACATTAAAGTTGTAGAGCATGATGGTAGCTTTCTTTGGAAAAAAAGAACGGCCTTCTAGCTATATTGTAAACGATGTTATGATCATTTATGTGAGGGCGATTTGACAATCGAAAAGTGATAGTACCAAGTTTAGCCTTCTGAATCTCGAAGATGACGACCGATATCAAAATTCTGACGACGCAGTTTGAAAGAGCATCATTTGAAATACTTGAAGGTAAATTTGTTGCCAGGTAGGACAGATTTTTTTCCTACCGCCGCACACCCCCCTCAAATGGTCGATTCTCTCGCGATTCGCCTCATATATAGATATTTTTTCTCTCATTTTAGGCAAATTTTCATTATAGTCTCCAACGGTCACCTCGACACTTCTGCTTCGGCACTCAAATGAAGCTACAGGTACTTCTTGAATAACAAAATTTGCTGACTTTTCGCTCCAGTTTGAAAATAATGAATCATGGTCATATCCATTTTTCAACTATATTCGCAACTATATCAGCTGACGCTGCTTCGCACTCTCGATTCCCTGTAACGCCAGTATACAAGATGTTTAATGCTGGGATAGGAGATAAGTGAGTGCGAATGAAATTGGAAAAAAAATGCAAAAACTTTCAGGATTCCACTATCCCGATTGGCCATGTTTCAAGCAGCTTCTAAGTTTCCAACAGCCACAGAAGTGGACTTCTCAGCGGATAATTCACTTACCATAAATGATGAATGCGTGGACACTTCTGTTTATGCAACTCCTCCAGAGAGCAATAGTCCGGCTTCAATTGACGATAGTCGTGCATCGCCTAGGAAATTTCCAGAATTTCGATCGCTTATCTAATAAGGTCTAGAAACGGTCAATAGCACTTACAATGTTTTCCTGACGTTCGACGTTTAGCATGTATTGCGTAAGCATAATTATGCTAATATGGACATCATTGTCAATGTAGGAGATAACAGTGTTTATTAATTGTGATAATGAAGTCATGATAAACAATTGTGATAATGTAAATCTACTTATATCAATATTAAAACGTTCCGACAATATTAGTTGGCCTCCTAAGCCGCTAAATCTCTGATCCGGCTTTTAGTACTTTAATTATTATACTCTTAAAAGTGTTTTTAATTTCAATTCTTGCGTTCAATCATCACCACATGTCAGGCTTTAGGGTTTGAAGAAAATACGCGGCTGAAAAGATTATAGGAAATAACTTTCTAATTTTTCGTCCCGCTTGTTTAGTCGCGTAGTGTAGGACATACATTTCTAATCCAATATTAGTCGAAAGTCGATTTATGGTTTCGAATGAACAGTTCACTATTTTATCTTTCGACTATCGAAAAAAGGCGATTGACCTGTCGATTATTCCAGTGCTTTCGACAAGTAATCTCCTCGAGGATCTTTTGCTTTCAATCATCGAAAGTCTTCTGTTTAACGGTGCTTAAACATCCTGTGTCTTTGGCGTGGTCACATTCTCAAGCCCGACATCTTGTGATATGATAGCATCTTTTCCGGGAATGAAGCCCGCATACTAGTCAAGTGGTAACAGTGTTGCTCGGCGCGGACGTTGGATGTATTATAGAACTAATTTGTTAGAGATATCAACCATTTGCGCTTCTGTGCAGGGAAAATGTTCTAGGCGGTAACGTGACGATCGGCCAGTAGACTTCACGAAAACTTTTCTTGTATCGCAGCTAATGCAAATTAAATTGCTTGTGCTATTGGGTAATGGATAGTCTTATAATTTGGGATGCTCGGGGAACAGGCGAAGGAGGAGTACGCGATCTCGAGGAGGTGGGATGTTACCGTAATCCAAGATTGTTGGCACAATGCCAAGGAAGGGGAGAGGTACTGTGGTTACAGTAACCCAAGTATGTTGGCATTTAGGATAGTTGGATATAAAGACTGGGGGTTCGGAGAGGAGATAAGTAGGAGGTGATGAAGAGTGTTTCGTAGAATCATGATTTTTGACGAATACTGTATCGGGTCTCGATGTCGGGGAACGGACCGAGGATTTGTATGCACTCTCAGGGAGAAGATATGCTACCGTAATCAAGATTGTTGGCACAATGCCAAGGAAGGGGAGAGTTGCTGTAGTTACAGTAACCAAGTAGATTGGGACAGTGCCATTCGAAAGGGACGGTTGGATATAAAGACTGGGGGGGGGGGGGGGTTCGGAGAGGGGATAAGTAAGTAGATGGTGAATAGTGTTTCGTGGAAGCAAAACATTTTTGTGATTATAAACACATTCAATTGTGGCACCTAGCGAGCGGCATCGGCGACGACGGCGCGTAGCCGTGTGCAAGACGGCTAGTCGAGCAATAACTAACTCGTAACGCACATTTAAAATCCCACAAAGGCGACGTTTGCAACCAAAAATATGTCCTTTCACCGGTTTTCATTTTTGATTTTCCGGTTCGGTGGTCCCTAGATGTATTAATTGAATAGTATATGGCTATTTATGAATACAAATTTCATAAGTATGATCTCCAATCTTTTCTCATTCCCGTCTGTTTCATGTTCACTGTGGCGCTTTTCTGTCGCTATGGCTATGCCGAAGCACAAGACCAGAGCTGCAGCAGCAAGGATGGTTGCATCCGCTGCTGTTTTAGCACACGCAGCCACGTCGCGTCCGCGCCGCAGCTCTCCTTCCGATGCTGCAGGGAGATTCCGGGCTGCAATTGAACTTATCACACCTGAAGCACCTCCCGTTGCAGCCCGACAGGCTGCTTCTTATGAGAGATCCGTTGCAGCGACTGCTGTCTGCGGCAGGAATGTAGAAGATGATTTTCCTACTTCCGTACTAGGCCCCGCCCCCTGGCCACGCCCTCCTGACGATTTCCTAACCTTAAGTAGAGAAGGGGAGGTAGTCTTATCCTAAGCAGTTTAACCCGATCACTAAGCAAACAAAACCTGAGCTTAAGTGGACGAAGCCAGAGCCTAGGCAACCTTTTGATAAGGGAACGGCGGAGGGGCGTAGCCTAGTACGGAAGTAGGAAAGAAAGATAAAAAAAGGAGCAGATCGAGGGGAAATGATCGACTAGATTAGTGGTCTTGATTAACTCGCTTTAATAGGATTAAATATTAATTCGAAGAAAGTTCCCTCCTCAAAATTGTATTCAGAAGGCCGAATAAACTTGTAACCACTATTATTTAAACTAGGGTGGTAAAACGGATTCACGGATCACCTTTTGATCCGCATCGATCAGTAACGTGTAGTAGATGACCCCCCGGATTCGGGTCGAAACGGGTCAAGCGTGAGAGCTAGAAACTTTCTCTTCCTTTAAGGAATAGGAAGAGCGAGAGATCATGTTGAATGGAGAGAGAGCAGAGAGGCGAGTCTCTCTGCGCTCTCTCCATTCAACATGATCTCTCGCTCTTCCTCTTCTCCGGTTTCTCCCAACCAGTTGTTAACCAGTGCCCTGACCAGTTGCTGGCGCGTTGCCCACCAACTGGTTGAGGGACTGGTTGAGAACTGGTTCGCCGAAACTCCGCTCCTTCCAACCGGTTAACAACTGGTTGGGAGAAGCCAGAGTTCCTTTCTCGCCCGGGAGCGAGAGGGAGAGAGCCACTTCTAACCCGAAATTACGAGTCGGAAACGGGCCAGCGTCATAAAATCGGGTGACCCGACGGAATCGTAATAACCGGTTCTTGCCACCCTAATTCGAACTACATGCTACTGTTGTGATCGAGAATAAATGTTGTAAGACGTTTGAATCTTTGTATTAATTGTTCTCAATATTATTGATCTATAGGACATGGAATAATCGCTAAATTCCATAATTTAAATATTCGTGTACAAAAACTCATTAAACGATTCACTTGTTTGAATTTAAATGGGATTACTGTAAGTCAAATTCTTCAACCTGTGACCGTTCATTTTCATGTCTCGAAACCGCGAGTTTACTGGGTTTTATTTCCGTTTTTTTGTCATTTTTCTATCACTTCTTGTCCCTGATGATGTAGCTCGCCTTATTAACTAATTATCCCACTTTCGCGTCGAGTAGTGTGCTGTCAAAACCGCGCGTGTACCGCATTTCCTTTGTTGAAATACTCGTTCAACACCAACTTTCTCGAGCATTTTCGCTAACGTTCTGCTTTATGGGCTCAAAGTTGTTGGTTGTAACGTACTCCGTGGTTTATGCGTCCTTTTCTAACGCTTTCACTGGCATTTGTGGATTGCAGAGTCCTTTAGTCGGTTCTCTTCCAAATTGAAAGACTTTTCATCGTCGTGTTATCTGTGCACAATGCCCTCTCCTTACTTTCTAGTGAATCCCTTACTTTTCCTGCTTCAAGTAATGTATTTACCCTGTAATTGAAATTACAGATCTGGTGTCTCGAGCCTGTGAATCATGAGTGGCGTCTCTCTTCCCAGTCGTCACTCCGAGGTTTGCACTAGTGATAACAATTCGGACTCTGCTCACTTTGCTTTCTTTCTTGCTCTTACTTTGAATAGAATACCAGTGAAAAGCATCAACCTCCTAGAATGTCGAAGAAAACGTAAGCAACTTTCTATTTCCGGGCGGAGTTATTCTTGCTGTGTTCATTCAGGAAATAAGCGACGCTTACTAGCTTTTCGAACGTGCTATATTGATACTTATCTGGTATAATAGTACTAATCTGCTGCCTAAGGGTAATTAAATCGCAGACTTGAAAGAGACGCGACGCGCAGCTGTATCCCGAGCTCTTTATTAATTAAAATCATTTTCTCCGTGAGAGGGTCACTTTACGGCTCCATCGCGTCGTTAAAGAGAGGGTGAACTCCTCGTTTCGCAGCCAAAACATGCCCTCTCATAAATACGCTGGGCAATGAGCGCGCGCTAACTTCGCAGGGTTAGTGTGAGGGTCGCAGCCGCGCGTTGCGTGTGCTCGAGGTCTACTAATTAATTCCGTTAATTGTAGTCATCGATCGCTGTTCCTGACGTGTCTACAACTGCCAATCAGAATGCGAGGGACGATAGTCGTCCTTCTGAAGAGAAGACTCCCCCCCTCTCCGCTCTCACTACATTCGATGGCAAGGAAACGGAAGATCTCTGCCAAGTGAGCCCATATTTCCATAGTTGATCTTCTTCTTCTATCGTTACCTGATCCTCCACCTCTTCGATCAATCTCAGACCACTGGTCGTCTCAGCATCGTTGACATTCGGAAGACGGAGAAATCCCTCGAGATCGGGAGCAAATTGGATCCACCCAGGTACCATTTCATGCATATCTTCTGTGTTCAAACAACTTATTTCCTTATTTCCATTGATTTTTTATGCGTGTTTGTTCAATACGTACTTCCTCAACATATTCGAGTTGTTTCGAATTCAGCAAAAACAGCTGTGTACTTGCCGGGATTGGAACTGGCGGACCTGATATTGCGAATTCCCAGATGGTGCAGCCCATTAAAAGGTATTCAAGGCCCTGGGAAAGTCCCTTACCCGAGATAAATTCCAAAAAATCAGGTCATTACAGAATTTCGAGCTCTACATAATGGTAAAGTATGGATTGGAGGGGGGGGGGAATCTGTGTGCGCGTTTTACGATTTTAAAACATTTATCTAGAGGTCATTTGATTCTCGGGAGATCAGACGAGAGCTCTGATGTGCATGGTGTTCCAGTTAGAGCTTCGTGCTTGATTGAGAAAGAAAAAAAAATTGAGAAAAAAAAAAAAGCTTGATCGTCTCCTCTTTCTCCGCGGAATCCATTCGATCACAGATCGGCTCCACTTCCGGCAATCATCATTCGCGATCTTATGCAACCAAAACCATTTCCTTTTCTGAGCAGTGCGAACGAAGTCCTTAACTCTAGTTGAATCTCGCAACCGCTCATTAGAGACATGATCGAGCACAGTACAGCCAATCATCCAACGTTCCATTTTTCTTTGAGCCACCGATAATCGATTCTTTTGTGCTTTGGTCAGTTCCCAACATTCACAACCGTAAACCACAGCGGGAAGTATGCAGCCGTTGAAAAGACGACGTTTATGTGCCATTGGAATACCCTTGTTGATAAGAAAAGTACGGTGTTTGTGGAAAGCACCAAAACCAGTTTGAATGCGTCGGGTGACTTCACAGTCATCGTTTCCGCTGACTGCGATTGCGCTTCCCAAGTAGACCACCTTATCTTGCAATTTTACTACTTTTCCTCCTATTCTTACATCCCTTGGATCAGGCTTGGAACTCATTCCGACAATTTTATCGACATTGAGACCCAATCCCACTGTAACAAGTACACGCTCTAATTCCCTTCCCATCGTCTGAATCTGTCGTTCATCGTGAGAAATGAGTACGGTATCATCAGCAAAAAGAATATGGGACAGAAACCGACCATTGATACTTACTCCCTTTTTGGTCAATTTAGCCGACGGAATGCCATATCTAGAACCGCAGTGAATAGCCTGGGTGACAAACAATCACCTTGTCGCACACCCCTTCCCACCTTTATGTTGACCTCCTTGCCATTAACCACCACCACGTTTCTACTTTCCTGGGAGAGGTTGGCGAGGAAAGAAACAACTTCCGAGGGAATCCCTTCTAACTCTATCGCCTTGAACACCGCTTCCGTGTATACACTGTCAAAGGCCTTCGAAATATCTACAAAAAGCAGATAAATCGGCAGCCTATAGTCGACACAGTGAGCAATGACAGACTTTAGAGTGTGGATAGCGTCAACTGTGGAATGACCACGTCTGAATCCCATTTGTTCCCAGCTTCTATTTCCATCCAGTGCCGATCCATACCTCTTGTTGAGCAGCCCAGTTAGCGCTTTCTGCAAAACAGGAAGCAGACTAATAGGGCTGTAGTTTTTTTTTAAGAGTTGGATCCCCAGATTTTGGTAGAAGAATTGTGCGAGAATCCCCAAATCCCAGAGGAATAGAAACCAAAATGATGTTTTTAAATAGATTGGTGAGAGTGGGAACTAACTGATCCTGTGATACCATCCCTTCCCGGAGCTTTGCTTGATTTGAAATACCGAAGTATTTGGTCGACTTCGGCTTCTACGATGGGAACTCAAGGATCCCTTGCTATCTCCTGGCGGTAACCAACCCCTCCATCCCCACTATAGAGAGCATTGTAGAAAGATTGGAATGCCTCCTCTATGCCCGTTTGAGTGAAGACTAAGTTACCATTACCATCCCTAATGCGTGAAATTCTATTCCTCCCAATTTCTAAATTGCTAGTTGCGCTTTTGTAACTTTTCCCAAGCGCAATGGCCTCGTCTACGTAGGAAAGGAAGGCGTTATCCCGGTCGTTTTTAAACGACTCCCTAAGCGCCCTGTTGACAAGTAACCATTCCACTTGAGGAACCCCCACCGCGTCCATTTTTAGTTCACTCCTACGAATCAACAAATCCCTGGTCTTTTGGGATAACCTACTGCCCGGTGGTCTGAATGATGTTGCAATTCTTCCCGCTTCTTGCACTGCCGAGACCACGTTCCCGTAATCCAAACTGGCACCTCTGCGCTTCAATTCTATGCCTAAGCTGAATTTAAATAAATCGTTGCTGAGGTGCGAGTCCTCCCTTGCCGGTATTGCTACCACGACGAAATCTGAGTGAGAATGATATGGTAGATCTAACCAATCGATGATCGGACGAGAAGTCGAACCGATTAACCACTCCCACATCCAGCACACGAAGACCCTTTGGGAAAAGAATGTAGTCTATCTCGTTCTTAGTGCGCCCATTGGGTGAAACCCATGTGAATTTTCTAGTACCCCGTTTTTTGAAAGAAACTGTTACCAACCCGTAGTTGCAACCTCTCGCAGAGATCCACAACCATTTGGCCCTTTACATTTCTATCCCCATATCCAAACTTCCCCACTGCACTTTCTCCTGGCTCGCAGTAACCCACTTTCCCATTGAAATCGCCCAGGATGACCTTATGCACGAATCGATACCGGTGACTGCCTGAGACTGGTCCGCTGAATCCTCTTTCAACCTCATGGATGAAGTTACTGTACTCGACCATGTCATCGCAGGCGGGTGCATAGATCTGGAATAAGCGAATCAGGACTTTATCCGTCACCGCTACATCAAGAAAACAGATCCTGGGAGTTAGAACGCAAAATCCGACTACCTTCTGCTTTACCTCCCACTCACGATGAAACCAACTCCAGCAGTACGGTTAGGAAGGCGCGATGAATGATAGAGTCTTCCATTGCTCCATGTGAGATCCTTCTCTTCTTCTGTCGATCTTCGAACTTCAGAGAGTCCAACGATATCCGCCTTGATCTTGCTTAGGGCGTTTTCCAATTCCACGATACGAGCATCCTTGCACAGCGTTAGGCAGTTGAGCGTAGCCAGCGATAAAACGGCCATGAGCATGGTCATACAATGCCACGGTGACCACTCCGGCTTGGCAAGGGATTCAAAAATGACGGAGCGCAAAGCGAACCGACCGGCAGGGAATTCAGCGCCCACTGAGAACCGACTGAGAAAAGCGCCGACTGTGCGAGTAAAAAATTAAAAACCTTGTTGAACTGCCTCTGCTGCAAACGTCACAAAAGTGAAAAATGAACAAGTTGCACTAAAATGGATCGCCTGATCATATAAACACGTGTTCAAAAATCACCCTTTTTATTGATAAAAACCTCGAAAACGATGTCTAAACGATCCTTCTTTGCGGCAGCCTGCTGCAGAGGCGAAACATGGCAAAAATCTGAAACTTCAGTTTTGGTCTAGTCTATACAAGTACTAAATGGAACCATAATAAAAAGATTTTAGAAAATTTCAATGTCAACTGAAAAGGCCGATTTGTCCCGATTCTCTCATGAGAGGCGTGATATATTCGCAATCTAAATTGTTGTCATCATTCTAGTATATGTACTCGGGAATATGTGATTATGTAGGAGAATAAATGCTTGCAGAGGGAAATGGCCTGTGTTTCTGATGATGATGAACCAATCAGCAGCAAACAAGCAGTGAAGAGAGAGGAGGAAGAGGTTCTATTACGGCTCAAGTAACGACGCTATCCACTTTTATTTTAGCTGTCGATGGCTCTTCACAATGGTCTTCCTTCTGGAGATATGACTTCTCCCTCTTTCTCCCTTCTCATTACATCCAATGGCAAAGGGACGGAAAATTTATCTTCTTTTAATATTCTTCTCTGCAAAAATATATTTAACGGTGCATTCTAACTTAATTTTTTATAGCCTTCTTACTTATCTCTCCCCACTTTCAGGACCCTGGTCTTCTCAACGTTGTTTACATGCAGAATACGGAGCACCACAACGAGATCTGGGCTATCTCTGATTCTCTCGTAATTACCTGGTATCTTCTATTGGTTGAACCGTATTGGCATCATAAATAGGTAAAATGTCGTAATCACTTCATCCGATCTCTCCTCATGTCATCTCTTGATGTGTGATCAGTTACTGCGATCATCGACTATCGGCGCTCTCAAGATCGGCCACAGCGTAAGTCCGAGTGATTGCTAAAAACATGGTCGCGAACCCGTAAGATCCCTATCTCTTCACTAAAAATATAATTTGATTGAATCTAAAATACTTAAAAGCAATTCATTCAGTCCTATCGTTCTCTCCCTTGCTTCTCATGCTAAGGAAATCGATGTCAGCCGGAGCCTAAGAAATTTCCTAACTCCACTCAATTGACAGTTATCAGATCCGGGTACTCAATATTGTTCATAATTTTAATAATGGTGACGATTTTTAGTTTTTAAATGAATTAGGCTATATTACTCTGTAGTTTTAATTCAATTTTCAAACATAAAATCAATTCTTTAATCGTATCGTTACTTCTTGGATTCTTGACCAGTATTGTTTTTTTTCAGCAGCCTTCATTTCCCAGCTGAACTCTCTGCCTCGTCTCTCTTCTGTCTCACTCTTCGACATCTGTTATCCATTCTTCGGCCTTTCAACGTCCTTCTGGGAGAACTACCTCAACGAGGTGAGAACTAATTCAATATTTTCGAAATTGTTTTATATATTCAGAAGCTCTCGAGTGGCTGGGCTGAATGGGTTGCGAAATATGAGTGGCTCCTCTCCTCCCAATCATCGTGATCAGGTTTGCATTAATGGTAACAAGTGGACTGAGCGAGCCGGTTTCTATGAGCTTCCAATCTCGCCTTTCAAAATTACGACTGGAAGCCGGCCTTGAATTTTCGTTTTGTAATAAAGTAGGCAATTGTGATGGCAATTCTGACTCTATTCTCTTCAGTGAGCTTTCTTTCACGTTCTTATTCTTATAATGCCACAATTTTGATTAGCGCAGAAAAACGGTCCTTTTCTAAGATCGAACACAATTTTTTTGATCTTGTATGCATAATTTCCGAAGGTTTCAGCCATTTCTTGGGTTGTGTAGGCATTCATGTTCATAATCACACAATCTGAGAAAAGTCCGCGCGGATCTCGGCGAAAACTACAGTAATCTCGGAAAATTTTTATATAAGCTTAGATCGCTTTCGCGGTAGGCGCTGGGGGAACTGCATTCCTTGACAAATTCTAACATTTTTAAATTTTTCGATCAGATTCCATTTACTATTCCATTTAAGTTATTTTAACCAACCGATTAATTTGTTGTCTCCAAAAATGGTTCTCTTCCAAAGGACTAGCTTACATATAATGTATTCCGTGTTGCTATGGTAATTAACGGTGCGTGTTATCGCTGCCTCTCCCGGTATGTTGATCGCCGTCGGTTGGTGACAGCCCAGATGGTAACCAATATATGGAGGCGAAATGCTGTTGCATTATAAAGTTCATAAAGATATATCATTCGCACACAATAGTATTTACATGCTCACCAAGCAAATAATTTTATCTATGATCATTTTGAAGAATGGCGTCTCAAGATTCGTTGACTCGGTCAAAGGGAAGTTCGTCGGAGCTATATAAATCTACTCCTGTAACAAGGAAAATTAATATGAACATCGACGAGTTTGGGAGAAAAGTGAATTGCTATCTTATCCTTCGCTAAATATTTCATTTTTTAATCAAATTTTTCTTTTTTCTTCGCAAAAAATTTTTCTCTGAAATTAATTGAAGTCTCTGAAATGACAGAGTTGTAAATTACGGTTATTGAGAAAATGCACCATTGTGTCCCTTCTCCTTTTTGGAATCGTGGATCGGTGGATCGAACTCTGGAGGAAGACCTACTGGACCTATTTCGCCTCGGGCTGAAGTTTCCAAGGATGAGAAGAAAATTTTGGAATGGACAATAGTAGTGAGTAGGATTGATTAATTTTATTTTTTCTAATGTTGGTATAGATGATCAAAAAGGTTTAAAATCTAAACAGTTGGAGCATCTTCATATTTTACTTACATAATACTTTTCGGGATCGATCCACAATTATTTTAACATTTGTAAAAATGAACATTTATGATTACTTTGATAGCGGTGAAAGTGGAACGTGTTGAGAAGGCTGTAGAAGTGAAGAAGGAGAAGGAGACGATCCCTCTCTCTTCTCTCCCATCCGTGTCTTTTTTTACACGAGAGAATATATCAGACCCTTCACTGATGAGGAGGCCTGGGAGAGATACCAGAAAGTATTGCGGGAACAGCTCGTAATTATTTGTTTTGAATACCGATTGATTCTGGACTCCATTGTTTTGAATACCGATTGATTCTGGACTCCATTTAACTGATCAGCAATTGACATCACATTTGTTGCTCTCGCGTTCTTAAACACAAATTGAGTTTTGGTAGCACAATATCTTATTCGTTACAGATCAAGAGGGAGAAAGATCTCACCATTCAGAAGGTCTACTTGTCGAGGAAGAGGACTAAGGACAACTCGTTTATAATTTGAACTCATCTTTTGTAAATTACTTCCAGTGAAATATTGTTCTACTTTTCTTGAAGTTATGATAAGCTAAACTGCGGAAATTATGATAAAGTTGTTTTACTTGACTTTTTTTCAATTTTTTGTCTCCAAGAATGGTTTACCTTCCAAAGGACTATTTCACATATGGTGTATGTCGCGTTGCTATGCTATTCAATAGTGCTAATGGTGCGGAGAGAAAACTATAATGTGTTATCATTTTCAGTAATGACACCTGAAGCATCGCCTCAATCAAAGGAAAGTGCGTCGAAGAAGGATGAACGTGGTCCTACAGAACAGACGATAATTAAGAACAAGATCGACTATAGAGCACGGTACCTTTATTAATCTTTTCTGCAAATAATAATTCAGTATGTTTGAAGGGCGTGGTTGGAAAAGTATCGTCCTACGGATGTCGATAAAAACACCGGGAAAATACACACGAATAAGAAACGAGCGACAGTGTCTGGTTGGAAAGTAGTACCTAAGATCAACACCCATTCCGGCGATTGCATCTTTAAGTGAGTATAGTATAAATCGGCTTTCACGGTGTAATTGATTCTTTCAGGATGTTTGGGTGTGTGTACATAGAGAGGGACTTTTGGAATAACCGTAACCTCAAACCTGAACTCAATGACCATACATTCCGATTCAAATATCTGGGCCAAAAATTCATAATGGACACGAGAAGATATGGAAATCTCGCGTGGCATGTTAGAAGGTGATTGTTTGTTGCTGCAATAGTTAAACTTCAAACATTTCGGAAACTCATAATGAAAATTCATTTTGAATTTCTTTTATGGATCATGATATATATAGGATGATGATAGAAGTTTATAATTACAGATCGCACAAACCGAATGCTGAAATTAAAGTGCTAAACCATAAGGAACTGCATGTTATGATCAAGGCCAAAGAAAACATTCGAAAAAATGTTGAGGTAGTCTCGAGATACAAAATTCCCGGCATAATTTGCTAATTATTAGGTCACGCTCGCGTTCGATGAGGAGTATACCAGCGACTTCACCAGTGATGAGATGATGAAAAGATACATGGAGGTACGGGGAAGTAAACGATTCCGAAAACAGAAATCGTAATTATTCGTGTTTGAGAACACGGGAGATCTCAAACGCGAAATATTTCATTCCTTTGGTGCGCCAATTCTTTGACACGTTAAAAACCGCAATTGTCAGTACTTTTGCCCTTTGTTTCGAAATGGTCGTTGAGTTATTTTCTCATAATAACAGAGATGTTATAGATACAAAATAAGAAGAAAGCTGATAAGAAAGAAAAGGGAGAAGAGAACGCTCACCCTCCTCTCCAAAACTAAGGACTACTGTATTGCACTATTACTCGTAATTTGTATGAATCGTTTGTATATTGTTTCCAGTGAAATATTGCTTTAGTTTTATTGTACTTATGACACGTTGCACTCTCGAAAATGGTAAAGTTTTATACCTGACCAACTAATTCTTTATCCCGAAGACTGGTTTCTCATCCAAATGACTATTTTGTCCGTGCTGTTCATGAACAGTGTGCCATTTATATCAATGGTGGATGCATAATTCCATAATGTGAAAACCTCACTAATAATTGCACCACTTGTGAAATTCGTGCAAGCCGAACGATTCAAGCTTTGTTTGATTAATGTATATTAAAGATCTGGTGCCTCGAGGCTGTGAAGTATGGGTGCCGTTCCATATTGTAATTCATATTGTACAGTATTATACAGTGAACTGTTTTCACACAACTCTATTCAAATCTCTGAAGTTTATTAATTGTATTCGAAATTAGAAATTAGTTTCTATACGAATTCAGAATCCTTCCCCATCGTGAACTAATGAGATTTTCATGTTTTCTTTGGAATGGACTCAACATTTGAATAGAGTTATTGCTCATATACCCATAATTCCAAAGTGGAAATTTCACAGACAATTATTCGATCTCACCTATGTATTGTTTTCTTTAATTCTTATCTCATTCATTCAGTTGGGATATTATTCCGAGGGATCTTCTCTTGCAAATCTGCCAACACCTCTACAATGCCAATGATGGCAGGGATCTGGCTAACCTCGCTCGGGTAATTACGGCTTTCAAAATTCGAGAAATTCTTTGGGGTACAGTCCAAAGCCAATAAATTTACAATTTGTGCCATGTGGAAGTTGCATTTTACTTCAAAAGATAGAAAAGGATTGAAGTCTCAAAATTGTCTTTGGTTTCAATTATGAACAGTAGGAGACATAGATGTGCAGGGATCATGGCGGGGGTACCCAACATGTTGGGTACCCCCTCGAGGTATAGGTGGTCATGGTCGAAAAAAGTGGCATGTCAAGACTAAGTACCATAACCAACCGATAGTACAGTACGCCCTGATACCGTATACCACTATCGCGACCCTCCAATTATCGCAAACTAACTTCATTTTAAAAAAAATCCTAATCGATTCTACAGTACCCAAGTATCTACCGTAACCCAGTTCCTTGGGTCCAACATTTTTCTAAAAATCTTAAATGAATGGTAACACGACTCCACAGTTATTAGAAACACGAGAGGATACTTTGAAATAATTTTACTATCGATTTTGAATCTTTAGAAAAATTGTTGACCCAAGAAACTGAATCCGACCCATGGAACTGGGTTATTGTAGTGACATGGGTACTGTACGATCGATTGGGCACGGTATCAGGACTTTTAAAATAAAGTTTGCGATATTCGCGGGTTACGGTATCAATATACGGTATCAGGGTGTACTGTACTTTCGATTTGTTATGGTACTAAGTCTTGACCTACCAATGACCTTTTATAGATTTTTACCATGACCTACGTCGATACGTCGAGGGGGGGGGGGGGGGGGGGGTATCCAACATGTTGGGTACCCCCCCCCCCCCACCCATCATTGCGTGCACACGTATGGTAGGAGAATATGATACAATCTCTTGAATTTGAATGTGAAATAAGAGTTTTCTAGATAGAGGGGGGTGTGTCAAAATAAGCCTTTTGGAAAATCAGAAGGTATTTGACCTCTTAAAAATATTTCATTGGTCTGAATTGCAAGATTAAAGTAGTAAAGTTTTTTTCTTATTTTCCGGAAACCTCTCCTAGTTTTTTTATGAGTGCGGGGAAAATTTACTTCAAATTTTCTTACTTGCTATGGCTATAAATTCAAGACCGGTCTTCATTTTCCACAATTTGACACTATTTGAATTGTAAAACAATTTAATAAAAAAGTATGATTCGTTATATGATTTACTTATAAATCGCAGATGTCTCACCACTACAGCAATGTAGTAATGAATTTCATGAGCGGACCGAATACTCGACCAGGAATCGAGAAAGTGAACTTTTATGTGAATAATTGTGTGAGTTTCTACATCCGCTAATTTTTTTATCTAAACGTACAAGAACCATTTTTTAAATATTTATAGAGTATGTTGGTCGTGTTATAACGTCTCTAAAAAATATTGTTTTAGCTCATCTTAGATTAACGCGTACGTCAACTTATTTTGTTAAATACACATTGTTATTCATTCAAACCATCGATCTTTCACAGTACGAACTGACTGTGGCGATTAGCCTCTTCTCCTTCAACCTCCCATTATACGGCTTGGAAAACCTGGACAGAACGCTGTTCGAACGAACGACGAGTTATGAATGTTCACATGTTCTCCGAGTGACACTGGACGAGAATGGGGACCCCATTGTTCAGACGGTCAGACATTCTGGAAAATGTTGCCTTCTAATCGAATCAAGAGTATGCCCGGGTTCATTTTCCTTTGTTGACCGCATGAAATGGAATTTTTATAGTAGCAGCTTCTCAGATACAATAATATTTTCGCGTACTGAGTATTCCGATAATCAAAATTTCATCAGGTGATCGACCTCTTTTCTACTGTTATCTCGGAAGTCGTGATCGAAGATATAAATTTGTTTTCTTCGGCTCTCTCGCTGATTGAAGTATTTCTGCGTTCGTCGACGATCCATAAGCTCAGTTTCGCGTGTCAGAAGCTGAATGACACCACAGCGTAAATATTTCAGTTCAATTTACAAGCCCGCCCTCCATTTCGTAACGCCTTCAAAAAATAATACTTATTTGTCTTATTTTTTCGTATTCGTTCTATTTGAAAATATTATGAATATCAAGGCATTCAGTCCCCTTGTCCTCTCCATCGCTTCTCATGTGAAGAAACTCAAACTCGGATTGAGTGTCTACAATACTCTGCAGTTTTCTAATCCCGGTGGGTGCATTATTCTCTTCTTTTTTACCAAAAAACAATTTCATATTATATTACAAAATTTATTTTTTTTAATATCATTTTCTGATATGTCTTATAACCCTACTAACCGCTCCTTTCTCAACTTCAGTGAGGGGTGGTGACCGGCCAGAAATCTGACAAAATCTGAAATCTATGGCCTGACTCTTTCTCTTCAGACACCTTCATTGACCAGCTTTATCCGATGCCTGGTCTCTCTTCTGTCAGGATTAGCATCCTAAGTGCCCTTCCCTTCCCCGGTCAGCCCGTGACTTTCTGGGAGAACTTTCTCAATGAGGTAGGAACTATTTCAGAGAATCGAGTGATCCACACATTCTTTCTATCGTTTTCTAAAGGTTTAAGAAGTTTTCTTAATATTGTACACTATCCCTGCGAAATAATTATATTTTAAGAGGTTCTCGGACGGCTCGCTCAAATGGGTTCAGAATGGAAACCCTTGGAGGAATTGGTGGAAGATCAGACAGGCACCGGTAGGCATCCGAATCTCCAGCGAATACTTTTACCTGAAGTGGAAGAAGGTTGATTCGAAGTAGGTTACGGTAACAACCCTCCGCAGTTGTTCCCAAATATTACGATATGTTACCATTGGATTTATTGCACTGTGCTATTCGTGAATTTCATATAATTGTATGCACTTATTTTATTCTCGTTTGCTTAATTCTGCACGTCGCCCTATTGTTCGAGAGTAAATTATTTTAAATTTCAATTTCCCTGCTTCTCTCATTTATATACGTTCGAATCGTCCATTTACTTATATGTACTTTGCTTATCTTTATTTATAATTGTTTTTTCACTCGAGATGAAATTCTATTCGCATTTGATGTTTTTGCTTTAAAATTGTCAGACGTTTGAATCGTCGAGTTTTCTACCTGTTCTCAAGGTAGTTAGTACGGTTCCAAAAGATGGGCCCTTTCTCGTTTTCGGTTACCGAACTATTCCAGTTTACCTAGTTTCAGCTTTCGGTTGAAAGGGATATCCTGCAATTCCTGTTCAGATCTGGCATCTCGAGACTGTGAAGTATGGGTGCTGCATTTTCCAGAAATCGCTCCGAGGTTCCGCCCGAGTCTGCCAGGTATCAAGCCATTCATATTATACAATAATAATAATATTATTATTATAATATGTTTATCGCTCGTGGCGGCGATTCGAACAATAGATGGGTGGATATTATACAGAAAAGAGTAGTCATCACAATGCGATATTACGATGTCGAAGGAACGACAAAAGTACTATGCGAAGGAAACAGATACCCTTTTCACGCAATTCTATTTCAATCTCTGAAGTTTAGCAAGTGAAGTTTTGAAGTTACGAAAAATAGGAGTCTGCGAAATGAATAATTAATTTCCCGTTTAGAATCAATTCTTCACTGTGAACTGTTTGAACACAATTTGAACAATGTAATTACTCGTTAACGATTGCTCTAAAATGTTAATTTCACAGATAATTATTCGATCTCACCTAATTATTTCATTTCATAATGTTGATTTCGTTCCTTCAGTTGGGTATCTATTCCATGGCTGCCTCTCGAGCGAATCTGCCATCACCTTTCCAATGGCAATGCTGACAGGAATCTGGCTAACCTCGCAATGGTAAACACATTTGTCAAGATTAGAGAAAATTCTTACTGCTGTCCAAAATCAGTAAATTTTCTTACTGCGTCGTTACTATAAATTCGGGCACGGGTTCTTCCTTTCTCAAACTCTCTCGACCTGAATTTTGATTGAGTATAATGAAATAAGTATTTCGTTTCTCTCAATCAAATATCCATCACAGGTCTCCCCCCACTACTACAATGGAGTGATGAAGTACTTGAGAGGACAGAATATTCGACCAAAAATCAAAGAAGTTCGATTTGAACGTTTTTTGGTGAGTGTTACTTATGGATTCCCCGTTTGCGTATTTGGAGTTTCGAATATTTTTCTGCTGCTCAAAAATAGCACTAACTTTAGTAATATTGTATATTAGTTTCTTATTTAAACCTCCACGAAATAATACGTTTATATTTATGGGTGTGTTGACCGTTGGAATGATCATATTTTTAAAAAGCACATTGTTTTAGCTGGTCTTAACTTAAGCATTGACAGAAAAACCCAGGAGATTTAATCATTATGATCAGATACAATATAAAATTTCCATATTGTAACTGTTGTTCATTCAAACAACCAATCTTTCATAGGACGGTGTGATGGTGACGATTGTCCTCTTCCCATCCTTCTTCCCATTCTACGATTTGACAAATCTGGACAAAAGACGAACAACGACCAACAACTCTTCATATGCTCTCCAAGTGAAGCTGAGTGGGGCCAAGGATCCCGTTTTCGAGAAGGTAAGACATGCTGGAAACTGATCTTCTTTTAATCTTCTGTACACATCTTCTGGTTCATTTTTTGCTTTATCGAATCTCGAATTCTCTGGTATTTCTAATTTAATCACAGTACGACGTACCGAGTGATTTTCTTCCGATAATCAAAATTTCCTTAGGTGATCTCCCTGTTGTCTACTGAAATCTCGATAGTCAAGATCAGAGCAAAATCTAACTACTCTTCGTGTCTCTCGCTGTGTGAACAATTGCTGCGTTCGTCGATCATCCACAAGCTCGTAATCACAAGTCTGTACCTGAGTGATACCACTGCGTAAGTATTATTTGCTATTCTGTTAAATAGATCTCCATTTGGCAATTCCGCTCCTCCATAATTGTATGATATACTTATTGATTATTTAGTATTAGCGCAATTTGCATATGAGACCGTGCGCGATAGGTTCACTAAGTGTTTGGAATAGCTCAAAAAATGAAATTGCTGCAAACTTGCTCCTAGGGGCAGTTTTCGATTCTTAACAACATAGCGTCTTCTGTTTTTCGATATTCCGCCTCTGGGGTCCGGTATGGCACCGGTTCTGTTGGTACCAAGATTGGTTTATTTGTCGGAAGCGGTATCTCTGACCCCTCATTTCCTGTAGCGCGCCTCAACGGTGAGGTAAGTTTTTGTAAATCGTGAACGGCTTATAGAAACCCCGCACATATATAGTAATTCTGAAAGAGCTCGTTGAGATAAGCATTTTTCATGTTGGAAGTGAAGGGCTAGCTCATCTGCGAAAAAAGTTATGGTGATTTGAAAGTTCAAAATTGATGCCCCGAAAAAAAATGGTGTCCGATAACAATCCAAATTTATTTTCATTCGATTCCTCGTGAAATTTTACCCCTGCGCGCAAATTTACTGGAAAATCGAAGGTCTGGTATTCGACGAAATTTTCTCAAGAATAAAGCGAAGTCGAAATTTTTTGGTAAAAAATTACGTTTTGGTGAGGATATATGTGCAAATTCGATTTCTACGGGTCGAAATACGTCAGAAAAAAAAATTAACTCCGCTTATTCTGAGATTTTCGATTTTTGGTCTCAAAATCATCGAAAAATCCCTGTTGTATTTTTTGGCCAAAAATCTCGACTTCGCTATATTCTTTTGAAAATTTCGTTCCATACGTCACACTCGATTTCCATTTAAATTTGCACGCCTTTACTCAACTCTAACAACAATTTGTGAACAGTTAAAGAAGAAAAATAAACGTTCTGAAAAAAGTCATTTTTCGACTTTTTATTCAGAGTGCCAAGTTTGAGTGAAAATTACCAAGTTGGAGCCGCTTCGAATTTGGCTTTTATATTTTTATGTTATACACATAGACTTGTTGTTTCATAATCTGCATTAAAATTCTGCTGCGCTCCACTGCTTGCCAGAGAAAATATTTTTAATTTGTTGACAAAATGTGTTTTTTACTCATAAATTTTTTAAATATTGTCCAAACGTCTCCTGTACAATATAAAAGTTGCAGGGAAATAATTTTCCGCACATTTTGAGCTAAACGGCATGTCTGTAGCTCATCTGGGAGCTGATATACACGGTAGCCAGTTGCAAAACCGGAAAATTTCTAAAAGCCGGCTCTGGGACCAATGACCTATGTCATTCGAAATCTTACTTCTAGGGTATTCTACCACAACAATATGAACGATATTCGGCGCAACTTTTTTGAAAATGTTCCCGAGGAGGTAATTTTTCATCCACCGACTCGTGATACGCGTGATATATATACGGGTTTAGATGAGCCGTTCATAATATAGAAAAACCGACCTCGCCGTTGAGGCGCGCTACAGGAAATGAGGGGTCAGAGATACAAAAAAAGTGAAAATTTGTTTTCTACGGGTCGAAATACGTCAGAAAAAATTAAACTCGGCTTATTCTGAGATTTTCGATTTTTGGACTCAAAAACAGGGATTTTTCGATGATTTTGAGACCAAAAATCGAAAATCTCAGAATAAGCGGCGTTTATTTTTTTCTGACGTATTTCGATCCCTATCAATCGAATTTGCATATATATCCTCACCAAAACGCGAAAGAAATTTTGTAGGATTAAAATATCGTAATTTTTGACCAAAAATCTCGACTTCGCTATATTCTTGAGAAAATTTCGTCGAATACCAGACCTTCGATTTTCCTATAAATTTGCGCGCAGGGGTAAAATTGCACGAGGAATCGAATGAAAAGAAATTTGGATTGTTATCGGACACCATTTTTTTCAGGGCATCAATTTTGAACTTTCAAATCACCGTAACGTTTTTCGCAGATGAGCTAGCCCTTCATTTCCAACATGAAAAATGCTTATCTCAACGAGCTCTTTCAGAATTACTATATATGTGCGGGGTTTCTATAAGCCGTTCACGATTTACAAAAACTTACCTCACCGTTGAGGCGCGCTACAGGAAATGAGGGGTCAGAGATACCGCTTCCTAAGGGCGATTTTCGTGATCTACGTGAAAAAGTACCCCTAGGGACACATGTTCAGCATAGGTTAGTTTTTCCTTGTACGGACACTACAAGGGTTCTCTCAGATTTCCTCTGTTAAGACATATATTCAGTCCCCATGTCCTCTCCATCGCTTCTCATGCGAATGTAATCGAAGTCACCACCACACCATCTTAACCTTCTCTCATCCCTCGCATCGTAATACTTTTACAACGTTTTATGCAGGCTTTCACTATGCGCGTCCAATTGTTCTCCTTAACACACAAACCCGCGTACAACGTAGCCACCGAAGGTCGCTATTTTGAAGTCCCACAATTGAGTAACTTCGTTCTCGGTGAAGCTAGGGACTTGAAATTTGGGATATAAGGTTCAGAAAAAAAAACGAAAACGGAGATGCGCAATTGCGGAAATTCAACTGTTTCTCACTTCCGGAAAATGACCCGATCAGAACTAACACTCTGTTTCCATTTCAAGCTGATTTTTTCCCGAGAACTTACGGGGCATGTAAAATTAACCGAGATACAGCCTATCAAAGCGATAGGTCAGAACATGCAAATTTTGAAAAACGAATGTGATAGGCGTGTTCCTCATCCTCACTTTGGTCAGTCATTCAGCGAAATCCATTACCAAAAATATTTTTATGTCGAATTGGTTTCTATATTATTTCAGGAGGTCAGTGTTATTAGGTTGATGAAAAACGTTATTTCTTTTATATTTTTCTAATTATGCATAGGCAGCTGGAAAGCGTAGGCTTTTACAATTTTCATAATACCATGTGCAATGGTCTTGGTAGTGTAATATCCATACGTTTCTTTTCAAACTATGCGCCATTGAAAGTGGTTTTCAAATTTCATAAACAAAAAATCGAAAAGCAGCTACTGTATTAAAATTTGAAAGTAAATTTGAAAGCTGAAATTTTCACTGAGTGCTGCCATTAAAGGTAAAGGTAAACGTGCAGCCACGCCAAATGATTTTACAATCGCCAATAGACGACTACGCTAGGTGGTGTAGTGCGATGTGGCCGACTACAGTTAGGACTACTCCTCACTGCTGTCCAAGGTGCTTCTAGGGAACGTTATCTTTTTATCTTTTACGACCGTGGTTACTAGTGATGACAAAACGGACACGGAAAGCCGGCTTGGATGAGCCTCTAAGACGACTTCACTTTTGAAATTCCAGGTTGAAGCCGACTTGAAAAGCAGTTTTCAATCGAATCGGCCCAAAATAGTACTCGTTATAGAGCTTACCGTAGCAACTTGGAAAAGTTGATTGATTGAATGAAATGAACTGGGCAGGTCAAAATGTCTACGCATGAAAAACCAAGTAAACTTTTGCATCAACCAAATACATAACAATAATTGTTCACGTATAGGATTCCGATAAGTGCTGAAATTTGTGGATCAACACCGGATCTTCAGGCGCCTTCATTGCCCAGCTTTACTCGATACCTCGTCTCTCTTATTTCTACTTCTGCCACTGCCACCGCCCTTTCTTCGGTCTGACTACTTCCTTCTGGGAGAACTACCTCAAGGAGGTGAGAACCATTTCGAAAATACCAACTTCTCGCCCCCCCCCCCGGAATTTGAAAATTCTCTCTTTGAAGTCAATCCCAATCAAAAATTTAACGTAAAATTAAGCGAAATATTTCGCTAAGATCTGCCAGACATCTCAGACATTACGCTGACGTGTTCTCACCAAATGGAGAACATGGCGTGAAAATGGAATTGTATTCACTTTGGTATATTGCCATTAGGGTAGCGAAAATGGATCGCGGATATCCGTATTGTCTAGTCTCTGAGTCGACTCAACCGAGAGATAGGCATTTTCAACACCTCTGTCCTCGGGTGATTCGCCATCTCCGCCAGAGGGGACAAATGAACAGTTTTCCCCGTTTTTTTCTCAATTATTAGGTTGGTGCAAAAGTTTCTTTCTTTTTTTACGTGAACGAACATTCTGACCTCCCCGTCGCCATGAACCAATCAAATAATTGTTTTTGCTGTTGATACGGACACGGATACACACTATATCGAATACTATAATATGTTGATAAGATCAATTAGAATAGGACAATTTAGTTCGGAAGTAGTAGGACCTGGTCGATCAATCCGACTTCAAGTGCTCTACCAAGGGGAATAGCTCCGAGGCTACAACTAACACATCATTGCAAAGTACTGTGACTGGGTATGTCAAACGACGTACCCAGGCATAGTACTTTGCAATGATGCTCACTTAATCTGCCATGAGAAACTTACTTAGAAATATTGGCCAAAATAAATATCTACCCCTTTTGAAATTCATTGAAATCTAATTACTGAAGGCCATTTTCTTACACAATATTGAAGAGTGATCAACTGGGTTATGAGGTACATTGAACTGTAATTATCCTAGCACAATTAGGAAAATATAGGCCTTCCCGTTAAAGAACTACTGTTTTCGAAATCATCATGTTCAGATTTATCCGCTGAGATCATCACTTTTTGGTGTTCCCTGTCTCCCAAACACGTTCACATCCGGATTTTTCGTTCTTAGCAGAACAATCACCTCCTACCCGAGTTTTCTTTAATTGGGCAGAATCAGAATGCTACAAGTATTCGATAACCATAATACAACCCAAAATGCTAAAAATATCCGTTTTCCGATGTTTATTTTCTGTAATTTACCAACGTCTCACAATGAAGAGTAGATCCAAACAAAACGTATTTTTTGATAATCTACGATCATGGTCATAACGCGAGGTATGCAGAAACCCATGAGAGTCTACGCACGACAACAGCAATTTAAAAAGAAATAAAAAGAAAAGAAACTTAACCTGATATTAATGAATCCAATGTAATCATTTTGAAATAATTGAAAACAGCATTTCCAGTGCTATCGAAAGCAGTTTCATAAGGGTGTCTCAAAAGTATTGACCCACATGCTACCTCGAATATCTCACTAGCATTTTAGAGTCAGTGTCTCTGCTCAAGCCTGCCTACTACTACATACCATACCTGCATAATACTTGCCTTGCGTTCAAATCAATTGATTCTAAATGCTGATGCGTAGTCAAATGTATGGCGGTTTTGCGTCACCTTTACCCGCTACTGATTTGGTCGAAACCTTCGTCGTAAAATAATTCCAGTAAATTAATCTCTTGTTAATCAATCTCTTGTTGGCTAGCCAAAAGTACACCTTCGCAAATTGCATATTTCTCTGGCTCTATAATCCAGGGATCCATTTCGACAAAAGTACCTTAAAGTAGAATGGTTACTCTCCATGAGCAGCTTGATTAACAAGAGATTAATTTACTGGAATTATTTTACGACAAAGGTTTCGACAAAATACACGAAAAAAATCACCCATAGCGGCAGTTAAAAAACTTTTGGTAATTATTCTTATCCACGATGAGTATCCAGCTGGGCAGAAATCATACATTTGCAAACCTTAATGGTAGTGTATCACGACTCAACTTGCATGAATCGCGAAAGTTATTAGTTAGGCAGATACATATCATTGAATCTAAAACCGTACATTGGGGGCCGTTCCTACGAAAATCATTTAAAATTCATTGTGGACGTAAAGACGAGTAGCTGAATCAAATTAATAGCATATTTATGAATAATATTTGTTATATCTAGCACAAATCGGATGACTATTGCATCCTTATTCTTGTTTGAATGTGACTGGTAATAACAAAGGCACATTTCATGTGACAAACTAGCCAAACTCAAACAATAAAGTTTTCAAAAGCTAAAACTCATGAACTGTTGGGACTAAACCTATGATGTTTAACCTAACACTTGATAAGTAACATAGTTATACACTGCTAAAAGCTGGGGCTGAATGGACCTTGTGCTTGAAATAGGATCAAATTGAAAGGTGGGTCAATACTTTTGCGACACCCTGTATATGCTAATCACGGTGAATTGAGAAAAAGGGAAAGGAGTCGTTTCAGAGCCGAAAAAGAGGCTACCAAACGGCTGTTTGGCTGTTTGGTGCGAGAGGGTAGGATGAGCCGCCTGACCCGTCTCAGAGCCTGTGAGAGGGGGAAACGAATTACCCGAGATCCTTTATCGCTACCCTAAATGCCATGCTACGTTTGGCAATATCTCCAAATGCGATATTTAACTAAAAATTAGTAATTTTTATAAGCAAAATGATCTTTCAACTTGTTTTTGGGTATCGGACAATAGCAAATATATTTTGAGTCTATCGTGTTGCCTTGAAAAACAATTCTACGTCGTACTTCTCAGCGTACAAGAAATCCAGAAATGATTGGCACATTTGCACTAATGAGGGAAAGGGTGTACATGCACAAAGATCCGCCGGGTGACATGCACAGGGATAGCGAATATTGACGATTCATACCGATCCCGTTTCTTAATATTGTTAAATATCTTTGAATTAAGTCTTCATTCAGAAGCTGTCGGACGGCTCGCTCGATTGGGTTCGGATAGGACTTTTTTCAAGGAAGATCAGACAGGCACCAATAGGCATCCCCGCCAACATGTACCATCTTGAATTAATGAAGGCGTATGCGAAGAAGGTTGCTGTACCCACCCTCTGAAGTTGCTCATAAACAATGTGTGCCTATTGTATTTATCGCACTGTGCTATTTGTTAATTTCACATAATTGTATGCAAGTAATTTTGTCTTGTTTGCTCAATTCAACACATCGCCTTCTTGCTTGGGATTAAATGATTTTTATCTTCAATTTGTTTGATTTCAAGTTGACAGACGTTCGAATCGTCAAGTTATTTATCCCTTTTTATGATAGCATAATTTCAACAAATGGCCACCCCGAACATGTTCGATCCCCGAAATTCGTCAGTTCTTTCCACTTTCAGGATTCATTTGAATATTATATCTTTCAATTCCTGTTACGGATCTGGCATTTTGAGATTGTGAAGTATGGGTGGCGTCTTTTCAAGTAATCGTTCCAAGGTTTCGCCCGAGCATGGCAGGTATCATGTCATGTATACATATATTAGTACTGAGATAATTCTGATCTCGCCCATTCAGCTGGGATTATATTCCGAATCCGCCACTCGAGCGAATCTGCTACCATCTTTACAATGCCTCTTATGGCTAACCTCTAACCTCGCTAATCTGGCTAATCTGGCTAACCTCGCTAAGGTAAAAAAGTTTTCGTACTGAGATACTGTTTTCACACAACTATTCTTTTAATTGCTGTCCAAAATCAGCAAATTTGTATTTTATTTCACATGGAAGTTGCATTTTCATGTCTATATAGAGCATGAGCTGCTGCATGGTAAGAATTACCTTATTGTTCCGCTCTGAATGCATAGTACGAAGCATCAACATACAAACACTAGAGTTAGAATGAAAAAAAGATCTTCCGAGATATAGTAAGGGTGTTTTAAATTATTATCCTATTTTTGATATCAGAATGTGTTTCCCCATAACATTTTTCATTGGTCGATACTATAATTAGAAATTGAAGCGCGGTCTCTTAATATCCATATAATATCTATGTATATGTATTGTATATTTTCGAGGCAAAGCATCGAATCGACAATTATCAGATTCGTTTCTCGAACTCTGTAAGATATCCATCTCAGGTCTCGCACCACTACAAAAATGGAGTGATGAAGTATATGAGAGGGCCAAATATTCAACCAGGAATCAACAATGCCTCATTTTCAAATAACGGGGTGAGTAATATTTAAGGTTTACCCTTTCGTATATTTCGCGTTTTGGTGGGGAGTTTTCAGTTGATCAAAATATCACTGATTTTAGTAATATGTTGTGCACTTATACATGTATAATTCCAAAAACCAAATTCTCGTTATTTATTAGTTAAGTAACTTATCGTTTCAAATTATTATTGTAATTCTTACTCATTCTTACTCAGCCAAACGATCATTCGCAGGATGTTCTTATGGTGACGATTAGCCTCATCCTCGATAACCTCCCATCCTACGATATGGAAAGACTGGACAAAAGGAGATTCAAGCGAAAGAAGAACCTTGGCTCTGTACCAGTTCTCGAAGTGGAGTTGAGTGGACCTGAGGACCCCATCATTGAGAAGGTTTGACATGCTGAAAACAATTACTCTCTATCGAATCATGACTACTCTTCTTTGAAAGTTAGAAATTTGAATTAGGCTTGAATCGAATTTTCTTTAAACGCTATTTTTCTGTTATGTACCATTGGGTTGTTGCAAGCGAAAGTAGTATGATACGTTTTCTGTTTTTTTCTTGTCCTAAACAAAGACTTACGCAGGTATTCTGGCTGGTGTCTACTGAAATCTCGACCGTCAAGATCGAAGCATTATATTTCTATGCATCGTCTCTCTCACTGTGCGAAAAACTTCTGAGTTCATCGACTTTCGACACTCTCAATATCAATGATCTGAACCTTGATGACATCACTGCGTAAGTACAAAGGTTCTCTGGTTTCTCCCAACCAGTATGTAGGCAACTCCCCACCCACTGGTCGGGATACTGGTTATCTACTGGTCAGTAACGAGTGGGTGGTGAGTTGCCCACCAAATAGTTGGGAGAAACCAGAGTTGGCTGGTCGACTAGAGAGCCTGTAAGCTCTTTTTTGTGTAATATCGATGTTGCAATCCCAGTTCTCCCCAAAAATAAAGCAACCTAAAATTTGCAAAAGTCCTTTAAAAATCGAGAGATTTGTCAATGGATAAGTAATTTATTCAGTCCCATCGTACTCTCCATCGCTTCCCATGTGAAAGAATTCAAAGTCAGCCTGAACTTCTACAGTAATCAGCAGCTCTCTGATCCCGGTTGGTGCATAGTACTGTAAATTATTCCTAAAGTGAAGATGCATATTTTTGCAGGCCTATGTAGGCCTAAATTTTTTTTTTTAGATATGTAAATGCCTAAAATTTTTTTTAGATATGTAAATGCCTAAAAGCTTTATTTTTCAAATTGTAACCACAAATACTGATAAAATGGCATTTTTAATGATTTTCCGTTGGACCGCAACCCCTCCAATTACTGTGCATGTTTTGTCATTTTGGACCTACTTTTCGACCATTGACGGCGATATTTAAAAAAGTAGAAAATTCCTTTCCAATGCTAATTAATCTCACAAGCTGGAAATCAAACTGTTTGATAGAGTGAAAATGAGGGCTTGGATTTCTGCGAAGGAGGAAGAAAGACGCCCCGTCTTCCCTTATCCTTCTTCTCCTGCTCTTAACAATCTCACTCCTCCATTGAGAGGGGTGTGTGATAGGGTGGCTGAAATGGATTACGGTTAACCGTCTTGTTTACTCTCTCATACGGGTCATCCGCGAGGGGAGAGAGAGAGGCGAGAGAGTCTCTCTCTCCACAGTAAATAGAGAGGATATGACTGCCAGAGGGGACGGTTAACCGTCTCATCCGTCTCTGATCTGTCGAGGCCCTCTAAATAGCGACCCGTGGATCCATTTCAGCCACCCTAGTTTGTGACCGAAAAGCAAGGAGAGATATCTAGAAATGAGTGTATTAGATTATGGACCATTGATAATCGATATCAAACGATAAATGACGAAGTATTTTATCGAAAGCGCCTTTCAGCCTCGTTCATCACCCATCTGAACTCGATGCCTCTTCTCTCTTCTGTCTCCCTCTTCGACCTTTCCATCCTCTTCTTCGGTCTACCGAATTCCTTCTGGAAGAATTTCCTCAATGAAGTGAGGGATTTTCCAAAAATTATCAGTTTTTTGTATTGTAAGCTGTCCTTTCAAAACAATTATATATTCAGAAGCTCTCGAACGGCTCGGTGCAGACTTCATATGGAAGGAAGATCAGTAAGGCACCGATAGACTTCCTGCCCAACTGTTCTATCCATTTTCATAAGTGGGAAAAGAAAATTCATTCGAAGTAGTTTGCGGAAAGGCCCTCCGAAGTTATATTTCAAACATTGTGATATGCTCTACATTTATCGATATTTACAATTGTTGCTGTTCGGAAATAAATTATTTCTATCTTTTATTTTTCGCAGTCATGTTGTCAGACGTTCGAATCGTCAAGTTATTTATCTCTAATCAGTGGTGTCGTCATGACACTAGGTCGGATGAGAAATATGACGTCATTCCTCCTTTGAAATATCAAAGGCGGCATATTTCTCATCCGCCTGGATGGTACCAAAATATGGACCCCCTATGTTCTATTCTCGAAATTCATCTATTTTCCACTTTCAGGTTTCATTTGAAAAGTATATCTTGCAATTCTAGATATAGATCTGGTGTCTCGAGGCTGTGAAGTATGGGTGACACCTTATCCAGTAATCGCTCCAAGGTTCCACTCAAGTCTGCCAGGTATTATGCCATGCATGTAATGCAGTAATCAGACACCGTTTTCGCAAAACTATTCAAATCTCCGGAGAGATTAGTAGCCTACTAAATTATAAATTAATTTCGGGTAGAGAATCATTTCTCGCTTATAAGATTGAAATTCAACATTTGTACAAAGTAATTACTCGTCAACCATTGCTCCAAAGTATAAATTTCACAGAGAATTATTAGCATCTATTCATTTTTCTCCATTTGTCTGGCCCCCGTGCATTCAGTTGGGATGTATGTCTTATGTTATTATTTTTATGTATCTACATTGAATATCATGTTTGTAGTTTGAAAGCCATAATTACCCTTACAGGGTGGCCAATAATTCACCAATCATTCTTCGATGGTTAATCAAGAACGCGGACTCACTCAGTTCTGAAAATTTGCTGCCCTGTACAGTGTTCAATGAAGGAGGATTCGAATGGTGGGACACAATTTTGTTAATGAAATTAATATCCTGTTGATAATATTCTAGGAAAACGTCAATTCGCCCTCATGTCGGTGGTGAACACTTTGTCTTCTTTCTCAATTGTGAGAAGAAGTCGAGGGACTGGAGATGTGAAGCTGATGTAAAATTTGTGTTTCATAACACCAATTTGAATTCAAACTTTTCCAAACAGGTTTAAAGTCCTTATTTTAACACTTTAGAATCATATATTTTCATATTCTCTGTTCGTTCCATGAAGGCCATAATGTACAAGCAATCGCTCGCGGACATTTTAAACGTGTTTTAAAGTTGTGAGGTGGATGTTTATATAAAAAATCTGGTTCACATTGAAGTCATGGACGATTAACAACAAAGTATTCGTCGAATTCATCATCGACATCATCAGTTCGGAACAGTTCGTAGTGCACGCGTTTCAAACGAATGTTGCAATATTGTAGCGGCATCGAGCCTTCACCGATCGATTTGTCTACTTTCTGCTCTCCTTGTGAAGCGAACAATGTCACTCTGATCATTGGAGATCATAAACTGCGAATTTCGAAAGATGTGGATGGCTCTATTAAAATTTTAAAATCTCATTGCATCATATTTCGTAATGAGTTAATGTATTTCAAGAACTAACATAAAAATCACACTCATTCTCATTAAGTAGATATGAACGGATTGTTGTATACCCATTACGTTTTACTAATTTGCAGTATCTGGCTGTACATTCCTCTGTCTTCGCTATAATGTTCTTCGGAGATTTCGCTGAGAAGGACAAGGAGAAAGTACAGATCAAGGATGTGATCTATGAAGTGAGTTTTTCCCGTTCAATTTGAAATTCCTACTCAATTTTACCCTTTAAAAAATTGTAATGCAATATATTTATCAGTGACAAGTTCAGATAGATGAAAAATATATATTTCAGGAATTTATCGACCTTCTTCATGCTATCTCTCCAGTGGACCCTCAGATTTCAGGTTCTTTTAAAATTTTCTCTGCACATTACTAACATATTCTAGATTCTTCCATTGTTCAAGTTCTGGCTCTCGGAGATCGATTCCAGATGCAGGTTTCGTTTGTCTCTTGGTAAATACTCAATTACAATTTGTTTTAGAAAGTTGTCGTTGCAACGGAGAAACATCTGATAAATTCGATGAAGTTCACTAATGTTGAGAAGCTTCTTTTGTCTGACCAGTACAGACTCGATAAGCTGAGGGTACATATATTATTTTTCTAATTGAAATCGTACAATTTAGAAAAAACGATATGGTTGCAGAACGATTCCTTTACTTTCCTTTATTAAATGACTATTTTTAGAACCGTTGTCTGATAACATACTCTACTTGGTCTGAGATCATCACTCTCAAGGTAGCACCTGAACCTTCTGGTTGATACGTTTACACTTTTGTTTCTCGTTTCCCATAGTAGTAATAATGAATGGAGAATTTTTATTTGTTTATATTTGATACTTTCGAATTAGGAGGGGGAAGTAAGTGAGATTGTCCATAGTAATTTCAGTCGACTCCAGAATACGCTCAATTCTCGGATAAAATGAAGGTTGCGATTTGCGATCGTATTATCAATCTCGCTTAATCGTCCAAAGAGATCTGTTTCAATTATTCATTGAGTATAATGCCATAGATGAGAATTTTGATGGAAAAAAGAGTACTGTAGCGATCCGATTATCAGTAGGCAATTGTTTACATTCTGTCATTGATTCGTTCGTAGCTTCTTTGATCATCTCAGTATTTTTATATGAAATGTCAAAATTTCGATTCATTTTCTTCTTTGTTGTTGTCGCTCTGATTACTTTTAAATGAATTTGATAAAGGTTTCTTTCATTCAAATCTTCTTCCGTGTGCTTAGCTTGAGATGTTTCTGAAGCATCGCTGCTGTATCTTAGCCCTCGACAATTTTGCTTTGTTTATGTAGTACTTATATTTCTTAGTCTAATATTATATTTTACCCTAAAAATTCCATTTCAGAATGGGCGAAAAAGTTGTTCTTAAATGGGAAATAGAGAACGTTAGCTCGCTTGAGCCAGAATTTGTGTTCCACAAGGGAGGATTCACGTGGTTTAACATTTTAAATTTTTAGATTGCATTATAAATAAAAAAATGTATTCAGTCTCATAACTTTAGAATAAATATTCGAGTTGAAGCAGTCTGTTGATGCTGTTTTTTCCAGTTTAAATAATCAGGAACAGAGAAAATCGTGTATTCATCGAACAATTAATTTTAGGATAGCCTATATCAGAGGTCTTCTGAGAGATCGCATGTGCCGGGATACAAAAAATTTTAACTGCTCCAATTCCTTCGCTACTATGAGGGTTGATGTATCCATGGACAAGGACTTTCGTGTACGAGTTGTAAAGCCGTCAAATAGAAATTACCTAAAATAGGCTATTGAAATTTTGAAAATTCAAAAATCGATAACATCATTCAAAGTTGAGTAATCAAGTCGATCAAAAAATAAAAATGACCAGCATGATGAGGCAAACAACTTTGATGTTGAGCATGAAACATTACATCAACTGATAAATTTAGGAAAAATTGAAACGTGATTTGTTAACTCCTTTTCCACCCAAAAATTGACTCGCTTGAAAAAAATTATTCCGTAGCTTGACATCGTAGCTTGACATCGAGTGAGGCTTTGGATGGCGAGCGGGCAACTCACGCGATCCAGTGACTATCCACTGAACTCAATTAGTACCAACATTGATTGTGATGTTTCAGGGAGCTGGGATATTCAAATCTGAATTATGAAAATGATTGCAGTACTTGGCGATGCACTCTCCCGTCTTCGAGGCAATGTTCTATGGTGATTTCGCTGTGAATGGAATGGAGGAAGTCAAGATTAGTGATGTGGTATACGAGGTAGGCCAATTTAGATCAAATACACGAGAACTAATACAATGTACGTATCAATCGGGAACAGAATCTCTTGTTATTTAATTGGCTTTACGTTGTATAAAAATCGATAATTCAGGATTTCATCGATCTTCTGCAAGTCATATCTCCTATGTACTCTGAAATAATAGGTTTTACACGGATGCGATTTGAAATTTCAAAATCAATACTTGCAGACTCTGCAATTCCGCATGTTCTGGCTCTCGGAGATCGTTTCCAGATGCAGGTTTCACCACTATTTTTTAATAAATTGTTTTAAGTAGTATAGTATGTTAAGGCCTTCCACGCCCCGCCCCTTTTTTCAAGGTCGTCTCAACTGACCCGCCCCTTTTTTGAATATTTCCTATGTTTATCGCAAAATAAAAACCTTACTAACGGACCATTCAAACATACTGAATTTAATTACTGTATTGCTCAATACAAACATGGCCTTTCTGCCTAATTACTGTAATTAACCAACCACCCACAAAACATTTATCCAACAACAATAAATTCACTCCTTACCTCTAGGTTCAATGCAATCCTTCCCTCTAGGTGTTAGTACTTTTGGGGGTGATAGCATCTTTGGGGGTTTTATTACCCCCTTCCCCCCCCCCCCTTCCCCCCTTCCCCCCGGCGGCGGCGGCGGGTGTGTTGGTTCTGAGCCTCAATAGCCTGCGAAGCTGGTCAAAAGTGAAAGGGCGAAAGGGAGGAAGAGTTCACACCTGCATGGCGAGACGAGCAGAGTGTGTAGAGAGTGAATATGCCAGCGGGAGGGTAGGTGCGAGTAGAGATTGGCCCATGGAAAAGGAGGGAGAGTTCGCCCCTGCATGACGAGTCAACCAGAGAGGGAGTAGATGCGGGCAGAGAGTGACCCAAACACGCGAAACATCGCATATGTATAGGTGCGGTGAAGGGAGGGGAGAGAGCATACTGTATAATACTGCTAGAGGGAGGGTGTGAGTACTGTGGAAATACGATACTCCCTCGTACTCTCTTATGTAAAGGGACTAATTTGAAAATGGTACCACCCGTTATATATACATGGCGTATTCCAATAGAGAGCACAATCTACTCCTCTCCCCTTTTCCCCTTCACCCCCTCATGTCCTTCACCCTCATGTTCCCCCCTCTCCCTTCAACCACTGCGGAAAGTTGGAGTACTCATGCAAAGGTGAGATGTCTTTATGGTTTCATCTTTTCCACATAATAAACAATCGAATTATCGAAAATATTAGTGCACAAACGTCTATCGTCTCGTGTTGTAGGGTGCAAATCAACCATTAAATATCCATAAGGCTGAGATTTGACCGCATCTTCGTAAGCCTCCCAAAAATACTGTGTTTTCCCTGGGAATATTTGTCTTGCAAGGTTTTGTATCTGTAGCGTGTCTGCCGTAGATTTCGTAAGACAAATATAAGTGCTGTTGGCTCGAGCCGTTCTTTCCTGCGCAAACAAAGACTGGACTATGCTGATTATTGAACAATTGCAATGATGGGAAACGCGCGTAAATAAGTTGTTCAATTCCGTCTTGTTCTTGACGTAATAGGACATGAGGTCATCTAAAATTAACAATTTGTGATCTCTTCCTTCAAGCATTTGCATATCGGGTGGTCCTTCATGAAGCTGAATTTTCTCATGTTTAGGAAAGTCTTTTGTGTCGATTCCGTAACACCAAATTATTCTATCGATTGGTTTATCAAACATTTTCGTTTCATTTTCTAATATTTTTCGCAGCAAAGTCGTTTTTCCTGTTTGCGTCGCTCCCGAACAATAGAGCAGACATGGGGTCTTTAAAACAAACTTGTCCGATTCCATGCTTTTACAATGAATACTCTAGGTCGTCCCAAAAGGTCTTCCCTATTTATTCTCTTCCAACTAACTATTGTTGCAGTCTGCATTACTACATCTCTCATTAATATAACGCTTTTTCCTGACAGTGATAAGCGTTCCTTTTGGCTTGGTCTATTGTCTAGCTGTCTAGCTCTTATCATTCCATTTACAATCGGACATGGCGGAGTTTTTCATCACGATTCCCCTGAAACATTCCGGATCATCCCGAGAACTCCAACTCGTCTTTTCTAGTCCGTCTTCCCGAACCAATCAGACTGAAGACTGAAAAGTGGAAGTGTGGACTTGCCGAAATAGTCTATACTAACAGCTTTGAAAACATTCCGGAACCGCTAAAATATTCAACCGTCGATAAGAACGGAAGTGTTTCAAACTTTAATTTACCATCAGGCAATTATCGAGACGCGCTAGGTTTGATTGACGCTTTATGGTCGTCGACCTCAACAGAAAGACGTAAGAGAGATGCTCCTCCGGAAGAATCAGAAGCCGACGATTTGAGAAAACGTTATGAACAAGGTCTTATTCCTACCGCTACTCCAGAGGAGATACAAGCATTCAAAGATTTGAAGGAAAAACAAGCTCAAGAAGCA
This sequence comes from Pristionchus mayeri, assembly GCA_036245805.1. Lineage (NCBI taxonomy): Eukaryota > Metazoa > Nematoda > Chromadorea > Rhabditida > Neodiplogasteridae > Pristionchus > Pristionchus mayeri. Next base: position 36,192,045 of record BTRK01000005.1, on the reverse strand, counting down.
AAAGCCAAAGAAGAAGCTGATAAAAAGGCTAAACAAGAGGAAGAAAGAAAGAAGCAAGAGGAAGAAGAAAAGCGGAGGCAAGATGAAGAAAGGAAGAAGCAAGAAGACGAGAAGAAGGTTCAAGAGGATGAAAAGCGAAAACAAGAGGAGTTAAAGAGGAAGCAAGAGGAGCAAGCAAGGCTAAAAGAGGAGAAAGCGCAACAAGAAAAGGAGAGAGCGCGACAAGAAGCTGAGCGAGCAACTACTACAACGGAGGCAGTTGATCAAAAGTACGTCTCTGTTCTCGAAGGTCTTGTTGATAAGCTAATCAAACAAAATGAAAAATCGACGGCAAAAATAGTCAAAGTTGTCAAACAGAACACTGATAGTTTGTTAGAGAAAAATGAAGGTCTGCATACCCTGTTGAAGGAGTCCATTCAAGGTGAGAAAGACAACACTTCGAATATTGTAAATGAGAGCAAGGGTTTTGCAAAAACTTTCGAAGAAGCATGCAAACACCAGCTCAAAGTCCTTGATGAAGAAAGCGGCAAAGTCCAGTCTCTCATTAAAGACTCAATATCCATTCAAAAGGGTAATGCAGCCGATTCCAAAAGGATAGCCAACCAAGCAAATGTGCGTAGTTACTCACTTGGTCGCGCTCAAGAACAATATTCAAAGCATGGATTTTCTTTTGACTTTGATCCACTTCTACATCGGATCGTAGTTTCAATTAACAAGAACCTTCTCAACAGTCTCGAACTATCGCATGAACTTGCGTATGTTTGTGGATTTTCAACGCAATCAGGCTCTGAAACACTCATGTTTCATCAATCAAAGAATATCGCCCCATACTCTATCGATTTTAACAATAACGTTTCAACAATCTTTGTATATGCTGACTGTGTTGAACCTTCAGTAGTGGGAAACAGTAAGTCGCAGCTACTACGGATTATTCCAACATCCCCTGATCAACAGAATTCAAACGTTTCTGCTGTCTGTAACCCTATTCAGCATTTCTCAATCAATAAGGAAGTTATAGACACTATTCGTATTGACATTTGCGATGCCTTTGGAAAACCTATAAAATTCCACTACGGAACTACCATTTGTACTTTGCATTTTATCAAAATCAAGCCATGAAAGACTGTTCAGAACTTTTCGACTACGATAAAGTTAACTTCACTAGTATTTTGCATAACCAAACCGGTCGAGGGTCACCTAGGTTCATAGGATTTCGTAATCAACGAGGTAGAGGGACAGCAGGAGTCGTTAAACGACTTCGAATCGCAATCCCATATTTTCTAGAATCTCCCGTAGGCAGACAAGTGACGCAGGCCGCAGAAAGCGTCGCATCGGACGTTCTCAACGGATCGACGGCTTCATCTGCATTTAAGCGAGCCGGTAGGCGAACTATCCGTAATCTAACAGGTCTTGGCAAACGTAAAAGACTCGATAGCGCAATAGTTATTCCTAAGGAAAATCGGTCATACTTTGTTCCAGCCCCATAATGCAGAAAATTATTAATCCCAAGTCAAAAAAGACCACTGCTCCAGAGCTTGACCTGTTTAGCATCCCTGATACTTCAGTAGGTGTTGTCAGCAGTCGTTACGTCGAATGTCCACTTACAAACTCGTTTTCTACCGGACATCAGGGCCCCCTTGAATGGCGTTATAATTTGCAAAAGAGCTTTCTCAACCTTCAACGCAGTTACATTCAATTTACCATTGGTATTAGAGACAAAAATGGTAAAAAGATGGAGGTTAAGAATAACGAAAAACTACCCATTGCATTTTGTCAATTGATCGGCAAGACTCTTTTCAAGCAGTTCCAAGTTTACATCAATAGCGTTCTTGTGGAAGATTCCTCGCCGCTTTACGCTTGGAGAAGCATCATAGAGACTGAGCTCAATTTTGACAAGGCAACCAAAGACACTACTCTCGTAAGCTTCTCCTTCACGAGTACGAACTTCATGATTCAACATCCCTTGCTATAGAACAGCTTCTAAAACGGGAAAAGATGATAGCCTATCCGCTCACAAAAGAAATGCGTAGTTTCTTTGTTGCTCCTGGACGTTTTGATGCACCAGAGTGCCGTTTGCTCACTTCAGCACTTCCAAAGAGAGTGATCCTGTGCATGGTTGATGCACAATCCTACATTGGATCTCACGTCAAAATGCCTTTCAACTTTCAACACTTTGACGTGAAGGATGCGTTTATTGAATGTGGCGGTAGAACCATTCCTTCCCGACCACTCAATCTTGATTTTGAAAAGGACTTGCATATGCCGGCCTACCTCAATATGCTAGAAGGGACGGGAATGGGTCGCGCTTTGGACAACAACGGGATTTCAAGGGAAATGTTCAAGAATTGATGCGCCTTTTTTGTATTCGAAATTTCTGCAAACCTACAGGGTGTCCAAAAAGTATTGTTACACTTTTGAAACGCGAATTTTTTTAACATGTAGGTCGAGTTGTCAAAACCTGTAATAACACGTTTGAGCTTTACTCTGACGAGAAGCTGTTCTCAGTCGAGGAGGTCTACAACAGTCAGAACACCAGGATCATCGCCAAGTCTCCTCAGCAAGCTGACGCCAGAGGTAGAACCATCTCTCGCATTGCCCACCCCCAGGCACTGATGGTTTGGGCTGGTGTGTGCTCGACGGGCAAGACTCCTCTCGTGTTCGTGGATCCCGGGGTCAAGATCAACAAGGAGTACTACACCAGGGCAATTCTCCAGAAGGCCCTTCTCCCCTGGTCCCGCTCCCACTTCAAAGGGGCTCGCTGGACCTTCCAACAGGATTCAGCGCCTGCTCACTCGGCAAAAGTGACGCAGGCATGGTGTCGCGCCCATCTGCCCGACTTCATCTCGAGTGAGGAATGGCCCTCGAACTCCCCCGATCTCAACCCTTTGGACTTCAGCATTTGGTCAGTGTTGGAGAAGGAGGCCTGCTCTACTCGCCACAAGAACCGCGATTCCCTCAAGGCAGCCCTTCTCAAGGCATGGGAGAAGATCGACGTCCCTTACCTGCGGGCCGTCATCGACTCGGTCCCTCGTCGTCTCAGAGAGGTCATCGCGGCCAATGGAGGCCAGATCGAGTGATCGTGCATTGTTATGTTCATATGGTCACTGATAAATACTGTGCCCCGTTTGAGTTGTCTATGTTGCTTTTAAAGAAAGATACATGGTTTTATCCGTGTAACAATACTTTTTGGACACCCTGTAGACTCTGAGACATTCGACCTAATCAGCCTCGGAACGACAAGTCTCAATATCAAATTTAACAAGGCTGTTCCCGAACCAGGCCTATATTGCCTTCTTCATTGTGAGCATGATTCTGTATTCACCATTGACGATAACCGTGTACCTCACGTTGACGCGCTCATGTAAATAAATAGTTTAACTTTACAAGTAAAAATACAACCAAAGAAAAGGGGGGGGGGTCCTAGGGGCCAAAGGCCCCTCCCGGGAACTGAGCGTTCCCTAGGGCCCTAGGGCCTTTGTAGGGCCCTAGGGGTTTCCCTAGGGTTCCCTAGGGGGGGCAGCCCGAGTTATGCAGCTCGAACAATTTCTTGCTCATAAACTATTCCCGTAATTTCTTCTCGCGCTTGATCAACCAAACGATATATTGGTGGTGAACCGTTGATTGCTTGAACTATTTGCAAGACTTCTTCCGTCCATCCCGATTCGTAACCGCTACGAAATGCTCTATTTTTCAGACTCATTCGAACCATCTCGCCAATCCGGTACTTTGCTTTTTTGAAAGGAGGTCTTCGCGACGATGATTCGTCGGGTGACTTTAGACCAGAAAACACTTGTTGCGGCGTGCACTTTATCATTCGATGGTGTGAGTTATTTATTGCGGTAGTTAGCTTTTCAGCAACGTCAATCCACTTTTTGGTTTTATTGGCGGTGAGGTATTTGAAGAGACGCGTCTCCCAAGTCCTATTGAAACGTTCAACAACTGCGCACTTGATATCTGAATTTGGATGAATGAGGTTGATATGTCGAGAGTTGAGGTATTCCTTGACTCTAGCATTTACAAACTCTTTTCCACGATCATTAATTAGGAAAGTAGAGTACAACTTTAGCTTCTCGAATGTGTCCTCTAAGGCGGCGGCTACCTCTTGCCCTGTTTTTCTGTGTAGGGGAATAATGAATGCGAACCTACTGTAACAATCAATCATGGATAGAGCATAGCGATGTCCCTTGTTTTGTCGTGAAAAGGAACTCAAATCTATTAAATCTACTTAAACATGGGAAAATATGTAATCGCCTTTTGTTTGACGACGAGGAAATTTGTATCTAACTTGCTTATGTCTCGAGTAAACGGGTTGAGTTTCGAGGAACTTTTCCACCTTTTTGACGGACAATTTACTAGCCTTTTGCAGCGGTCCATGTGACGAGAATACTGTAGGTTCGTTAAGGTTGTAGAACAGACGTTTCAACATTTTTAAATTCTTGTTTATCACTCGTAATATACAACCAAGGCCAAGTCCTAACATATAGTCTTCCGAAAACGCCGTATCCGTCTTGAACTCGATGTAGACGGGATGATTTAGTAGGTCTTGCCCAAGTAGGAGTTTGAGCTTCAGCAACACGTGGTCTCCTGACTGCTGCCGTTGTCGATGGCTTAGAAGCTGCTTGTTTAATTGGAACTTTACCACTTAGAACCCTAGGACAAGGAGGCTTTAACACTTGTGTTCTGGTCGACAGGGGTATGGCAACGGGTTGTTTCTTTGGAGGCCTAAATGTAGGAATAGTGGTTGTGGTGGGAAGAGGAATAAAGCGATTGTTCACAGACGGCAGTTCAGTTCGCACATCTTCACGCGATGTATCTCCTTGAGTTGAAACAACTTCATACTCATCGATAAGCGACTGTAGAGGTACAGTGGTGTCAAAGTCTATGAGAGGCTCGGAGATGTCAGGGGTAACAACGTTAGTATTCGATTCAGATCGGTCGTCTCTCAGTTCATTTTCTCTTCTATAGTTGATGAGACGAGCAAGTCTATCTTGATATAACTTCATTCTCATATGGGGATTGAGATCTTTTCGTTGAACAATTGTATCGAGTGTGCGCTCCATCTCTATCGCATTTGCTTCTTTTTGTGTGACGGCAACAAACGGCTGAACTCGTAACGCATATTTCATCATTTACTTGTAGACGACAAAACAACTTGGACAATTATTCGAATGAAATGATGAGCAAATGTTAACAACAGATCACGGGCTTTTTTGGCGTCCCTACACTTGCCAATATGTCGAATAATTGGTAGAAAATTCACAATTGCGTTTCGTTCTGAACGATTAAATGCAATTTTGTGGATGTTGAAAAGAAGTTCGACAAGGCAGTTAATTTCCGATTTGTTGGCTTGTTTAATGGCTAAACGGGTATGTTTAAGAACTTTTAGCAGAAATCCTGAATGACGGATAACTAGACTATTCATTGTGGTGAAACAACTTGAACTGAAATAGTTTCGTCTGTTGGGCTTTTGTAGACTCCAAGGTTGCAAATGAGAATAGCTTTTTCTGGACTGGTCGACGGCGACGACGATCAACGACGGTTTGATGAACCTTTTCGTGACGATTCCTTGAGAATGTCGAAGAAAATACTCGATTACAGACAACGCAATAGATCTTTGAGTGGCTTTCGCTCATATGTCTGGCAAGGTCTGCGACTTGAGCTGTCTGGCAAATGGAACAATTAGAGGGCATTGTCGACACAACAACTCTCGATCACTGTAGATGGGGCAAATGAAAGGAAAAATTGCGTTTGAGGTACTTACGCACGTAATTATCGTCTCTTTTTATACGATGAAACGTGGAGACGACTGAACGAAAGGACTTTTTGTGAAATAACATTTCGTTTATGACAAAAACGCTGTAGGCCCCGCATGTGTTCTCTTGAATTTGCTGGTGTTTCTCACGATTAAAGTAGCACGTGTTAAAGTTGTCACAAAAAGCGCGGATGTTTTTCACTTTGGGCGAACCTCCAAATGAATCAAAATAATAGCACGTCCCACTTTGGACTACCACAGCCAACCAGTGCGTCCCAGGTTCATTTACTGTATCCGTGTTGACAACAAAACCATAAGTTCCAGTTTTTTTGATAGTTGTAGGCAAATAATCAGAGGGGAATACGCCTAAAAATGACGGAATATGAGACAGTAAATTGTGAATTTCCACAGAATTCATAGTAGTAGGAATGGACTATCTATTCAAAAATTTGCATTTAACTATCCCGTCAACAACAATGAATGCAATGCTTGGGCAATTCTTTTGAATAAACGTCGTCAAGTCTGTTTGAAAAACGCTCTCGTTAATATCACGAAGAATGTCAGTTAAGCAACCGATTGACATTGGTCCTTGACGAAGGAAGACGATCAGTTCGATGAGTCGCGCGAGACCAGCAGGCTCATCCGGATGAAATGTTTTGTAGATGAGGGGGTAAGCGGGAGAAGAGAACGAAGGCGTAGTCCAGTTACTCATTGCAAGCGACTCCTCGGTGAAAGACTTCTTTTGTAGTCAATGGCGCTTTTAACTTTTCAAGTCTGCGTGCTGTACTTGCTGATTCGAGGTTTCTACGCAGTATGCTACAGTAAGCTAGCAAGGCAACACTTGTGAGCGAAGTCAAAAAAGTGAACACTTTATATAAAATTTCTGAGTGGAGTCTGAGACTGGCAAGTTATCATACGAGGAGTAGACTATACCACCATGCTTGAAGAAAATTATTTTGGTAAAGTTGTCAAAGAGGTAACCCTGAATATTTTGCAAAAGTCTTACTCGATTTTCTTTATTGATATGAAATAGGGTATCATGTTCAAAAAGAAGTGACTCATCGTCACTTATCCATTCTTCGCTTGCAAACGCAAGAAAACAGCAGGATAGCAAAATAAGGAGGTAAATTGACATTTGATGTAGCTTCTTAACTAAATATTAAAATAATTTTAATCAATTTATAACTATTTTCATTAATATTTAATGTTGTATAACATTTAAATATTCCGTGGTAAGTTGGCTTGGTGGTTATGTGCGGCAATGTGAAATCGCAGGCTAGCAAGTTCGCAACCGCAAAAAAGCGCACAAAAAACAGAAGGGTTTACGAAAATTTCAGAAATAACCGAAAGCCACCACAGATCAAAAGTTAAAAACCTCACAGAAGGTATTAATCAAACTGATCAATCCAAAGTCCAAAATAAAAAGTGAAAGAGAGCGTTTCGTGCCATTGAATGGTGCGATTTCTCGCCCTTTCACTTTTGACCAGCTTCGCAGGCTATTGAGGCTCAGAACCAACACACCCGCCGCCGCCGCCGGAGGGAAGGGGGGAAGGGGGGGGAAGGGGGTAATAAAACCCCCAAAGATGCTATCACCCCCAAAAGTACTAACACCTAGAGGGAAGGATTGCATTGAACCTAGAGGTAAGGAGTGAATTTATTGTTGTTGGATAAATGTTTTGTGGGTGGTTGGTTAATTACAGTAATTAGGCAGAAAGGCCATGTTTCTATTGAGCAATACAGTAATTAAATTCAGTATGTTTGAATGGTCCGTTAGTAAGGTTTTTAATTTGCAATAAACATAGGAAATATTCAAAAAAGGGGCGGGTCAGTTGAGACGACCTTGAAAAAAGGGGCGGGGCGTGGAAGGCCTTAACATACTATACTACTGTTTTAAAAATTAATATTTTAGAAAGTTCTCTTGACCATCGAGAGTCATCTCATCCGTTCACATCAGTTCTCAAACGCTGAGAAACTTCACCTCGCTGATGAATACAGACTCGATAAGCTAAAGGTATTCTATCGACTTATCAGTGTAAAATATTAGGTCTTGTAGCAAGAGAACTTCAGTCTTCAAACTTTTCAAATGCAATTTAAATGGATGTGCAATATATTATACATTTTTAGAATCACTGCCTCATGTGTTTTGATACTATTCCTGAGATCGGTGCACTTGAGGTAAGTTCCTATTTTTTACTACTTTTTAATGATTTTCATTGATAATGTGGTGATATTTATTTGTAGTTGACTCCCGAGTACGATCTTTACTCGGACCAAATGAAGCTTTCGATTCTAGATCGAATCATGCAAATCATCAATTCATCCTACTAGCTATTTAATCATGATTAGTTTAATTTCCATTGGTGGAACTTTTTGAAGAACAAGTAGTTGTCCCTGATTTTGCTCATTCTATTGTTGATTCGCTTCATTTGTCCTCTCGAATTTTTACTCGGAAGTAAATAATGCAATCGCTTTACTTAATTCCTGTTTTGTCTTTATTGTTTCACCTCTACCACTGTAGAGTTAATAAACGTTATTGTTTAATTTTATTTCCCGTTCCCGAATTTATACGAGATGTTAATGATGCATCGATCAGTATCTCATTGAACTTCTCACTATTTTTATTGAGGTCCAGATTTTTCAGGATGGCCAACGATTCCAAATTCGTTGTTAGCTTCGAAATCGAGGATGCGAACTCATACGTTCCCGGAACTGTGGTGGAATCTGCAGTGTTTAATGGCGGTGGATTCGAATGGTGAGATTTTTGCATATCCTATTATTTACTGATAACTTGTTGCTGTCATCTGAATCGCTTCTTATTAAAATATTTATAGGAAAGTTTCTACCGATTTGTCTTCCCGCTTTCGTTCTCCTTATACCAAGTTCTTGCTCGCTTGTGAGAGTAAGAATGGTGACTGGAAATGCGACGCGAATGTGGAATTTGTAATCCACGGAGAACAAGGAAATTATTCTGAGAAGGTGATAGTTATTCATTTGTTTTCGTAATTGTAATAACTATAGAGACAATTCATCAGCGATGAAAGTCACAGTGTTTGTTCATTTGACAACGGATACCCAATGCATATTGTTGACAATAAGCATATCTTCGAGTTCACCATTAATATAATAAGTTCGTATGGGTGAGTTGAGCTTGTTTGTTCCTATAATAATACTTTATATTCTAAGTGGATCCGAGCATTCACCGATTGATCTGACCAATTCTTCAAATTCACCTAACAACGTTACTCTGATTATCGGAGGCAAGAAACTGCTCGTTTCGAAGGATGTTGGTATTTCTTCTCAATATGACAAAAATTTAAGTACGTAATGACCATGATCATTTGTCATGTTCCCTATTGAAATTGTGATTGTTTAGGCTGTTCAGAAAATTAGTGCCAATGATGATATTACATATTTCACAGTATCTGGCCATCAACTCTCCTGTCTTCGCTACAATGTTCTTTGGAGATTTCGCTGAGAAGAACAAGGAGGAAGAGGAGATCAAGGATGTTGTCTACGAGGTGAGAAATTTCAAAGATTTATTTCGATCAATTAGATCGAAAACGAATAATTGATGGTTAGGTTTTCAATCATATTGATTGCCTTTTCTTCGAATTTATTCATCATTAATTCTGATACAGATTCAAATCAATATTTTCCTTTAGTAAGGAATGTTTTAATCCTTGCATACATTGTATCTAAACGAACGCTTCAGGAATTCGTCGACCTCCTTCAATCGACCTTCCCTGTTTCAGCTCAGATTACCGGTATCCATCTATTTTCTCTCACCCAAGAAATTGAATATTTTCAGATTCCACTCTACTTCACGTCTTGGTTCTTGGAGATCGATTTCAGATGAAGGCTTGTTCATCTCTAGAAAATATATAACTTTCTTTCATTTCAGCAAGTTCTTGTTCATTCCGAGGAATTTTTGATGAAAACGACCAAGTTCTCAATGGCACAGAAGCTTCAACTGTCTGATCAATACAAACTTGAAAGGCTCAAGGTCAAATTTTAAATTTAGACTCACCCGTACTATTTATTTTAGCTGAAAAGTATTGCTAAATGACATTGTTCTATAAGTTTTCTACGGTGAAACATGTCTCGTTTGCGTTATGAACTGATTCCTTTTACTCTTCCTTTACTAATAATAATCACTTTAGATGAAATGTCTGCTGAGTTACACTTCGGTATCTGAGTTATTCACTCTTGAGGTGCGTTGATCGAATTTTTTTTATTTAATTTCGAAGTATAATTCGAATTCTTTTTGTACAGTCGACTCCGGAGTACGCTCAGTTCTCTAATGATATGAAGGCTGCGATTCTCGATCGAGCGATGAGAATTGGCAATTCAACCAATTAGATTCACATATTCCTTCGAATTCTCTCTGAGGATCCATTCAAGAATGAACCGGTTGATTGGTAGTGATGCGGTAACAATACAGTGATGAGTCGATTGTTGTTCTTGTCTTGTTTATTCTCCTTTTTGTATTCCTATCAATTTCTCTCAAGAAAATCGAACGATATTTTAAGAACGTAATCGATAAACGTTTATGTTGAGTGGTAGTAGTTAACCAGAGATGTTGAAATCATGCATCATAAAAGTACCTTTATAGATCTTTGCTTGCTCAGCATCTCAACATTCCGGTTGTACACACAATTTGACATACGTTTCGATGTTTCAGCCTCAAAAGTTCACTTCCAGGATGGCGGACAATTCGCAATTTGTTCTTCGATGGGAAATCGAGAATGCAGATACAGTCACTCCAGGAGTATTGGAATCACCAGTGTTTAGCAAGGGAGGATTCGAATGGTTACGTTTGGAGTGTTCTTCATTGATTCCTATGAAACATGCTAGTTTTATAGCATCTTTATAGGAATATTTTTCGTACTTGCTTTTCAAAAATACATACTAAAAACATAATCACGAAACACAGTTTGGCTGTCATATTTTTATGTATTCTTTGTAGGAAAGCTTCCATCTGTCCGGATAAGAGCGATAGCGATTTTATTGACTTCTCCATAATTTGTGAGAAGAATAAGTGGAAGAACTGGAGATCTGAAGCGTATGTTGCAATGTCGATCGCAGGAATTTATTGGGATCCAACTGGTGAGGTAATAAAATAATTGGTATTCTCCAGATTAAGGATATAGCTCAGACATCAGTCCTTTCCACTGTTAAGTTAATTGATCATGAGCCCAATGTCAAATTGCGGACATTACGCATCATCCTAAGCCTAAGCCAAAGAAACCTGGTGTAAGGTAGACGGAAGGGGCGGAGTTTGAGAGGAATTGGGCTTCTCCTAAACTGGGGAACTGCCAAACTATTGAATAATTAAACAGTTTTGTTATATTTTAAACAGTTATTAGGTTGTCTCAAAAGTTTAGCCCGATTTCATTTTTAAAGTTTTTTCTGGCCAACATTGATTTGTTGGAAATTCTTTTTTATACACGTAGGTAGTGTGTAAGTAGATTACAATCATATGTTTGAATAGATGCTAGTTCGCATATTACACGAGTAAATAAATAAAGTATAGAAAACTCAGAAAATCACGATTTTTGGATATGCTTTGTTGGTCCCCAAAAATTTGAAAATGAGTTCGCAAGTGACTTTGCCCATTTGAAGGGAGGCATATCTAGAGTTACCCTTTCAAATTATCTCAAAACATCGGGCATTCAAAATTTGCAGGAAGCGGAGGATTCGAAAAACGAATGATTCCGATGATCAAATTTCGGCGTCTGGGTTTAGAAAAGTGCTGCTCTCGAACAGTTAGCTGCCGACCTCCCGAATTTAAATAGAATACTAACAACATAGAGTACTTCAAAACCCACAACTATTGAGGTAACTAGGTCAATCACAAAAGATCCAGAACTGTGAAATATCTGCGATCGGAAATGTAGCTAGTGCAAATTTTTGAATAGGCACTCATCCCAAGTTGGTATAATATGGGGTTCTTATTAAAAGGCATCCATCAACATGACCACTAATCACACTTTACAAAAGTATGTTAGGTTTGTCCATATCACACTTCGTATTTCAACTATAAGTAAATAAAAATTTTGATTGATCATCAATCTTCGCTAAATTTGGCAGTTCGCTGTGAGTGTATTTCTAAATGCAGAGAACTGTGATTACTTTTATTCGAAAGAGTATCCAAGTACTCTTCGATCACAGAAGGACATATGAGGATTGATCGAGTTTGAAGAGCAGGGTACGCCAAAATGTAAAATTCGTAAAACCGGGCGAAACTTTTGAGACAACCTGATATATAATTGGCGTTGTAACTCGCTTAGTCCAGGCTACTGTTACGTTCTACGAAGAGAGAAGTCTCCATACGTTCTCTTATTTGCTGGGATGGTCGAATATGAAACAGGCTGTAAGTCACTTGATTATTTAATTTTTAAATGTGTTTGTTGCTCACTTTATACATGTGTGTCGTATTATTAATATTTTTCCAATTCAATCAAACTATGCGATTACACTTTAATAGGAATGGGCCATCGGCAACAAAATATCCGTGGAGTTTCATATCGGCATCACTTTGTCGCAAGGGAGAGTCAATGTTCATATTTGCAGTGATTAGGTATTATTTCTTTAAATTATACAACTATTCTTAAGCGGATTCGAGCATTAGTCAATTGATCTGACCAAGTTCTGCTCTCCTTACGAGCTTAACAATATCACTCTGGTCTTTGGAGACAAAAAACTGCGAATTTCAAAGGATGTGAGTTTCTTTTTAGATTTTTCAGTATCATCAGGCGTAGTATAAAACATTGCGAGTAACTTTGCTTATTTATTGCCGTGAAGATCCAAATAATATATCAAAAGAATATTTATTTAATCAAATTATTGAGCAAACAACGTGTACGTTACATATATGCGTAGCTTTAGTTTATATTTGAATCATTATTGTTATAATTTATTCAGTATCTGGCCATCCACTCTCCTGTCTTCACTGCACTGTTCTTCGGAAATTTCGCTGAGAATGGGCAAAAGGAAGTGGAAATCAAGGATATTATCTATGAGGTCAATTATCAAACTTCTCTGAAACTTTATCGCTAAGTATCCTTAAGCATTGATTCTTATGAATTTTCTCCAAAATTAATTAATATGAGAATTCAGGAATTCATCGACCTTCTTCAATGTATCTTCATTGTGCAATGCCAGCTTTCAAGTATATTTTTTCGACTTTTCAATGTTTTAATTTTTTTCCAAATTAGATTCAACGCTCCCCCATGTACTCCCTCTTGCAGATCGATTCCAGATGCAGGTTTGCTATTACAATAGTTAAATGTTTTGGTTGCTATTACAATAGTTAAATGTTTTGGTTGCTATTACAATAGTTAAATGTTTTGGTATACTTCTGCACGGCAGATAAGCGCTCTTGAGATACAGTAGCGCTCATAAGTCATGGGACACTTTTTGATTTTATTGTAAAATTTTTTGCCCAGGAAAGGCATCATTCTAGCACTAATGTAGGATGTACCAAATCCATTGGAGATTATGCTCATGATATTGGAGTATGACACAATAACCTAGTTATGGCGTAGTGATGACGCAATCAAAGTGTACTTTTTCAAAACGGCATTATTCTTACATGGATTTTTTCCAGCTCGCCAAACTTTCTGAGGTTGGAGTCATGCCCGAGGCCTACCCAGAAAAAAATTTTGAGGTTGCTGCGCGACCGCACATTTGCTGCAGCCTTGCTGCAAAATCGAGGTCGAAAATTCAGATCTCGGTTCCTAGTCAAGCTAGAGACTGGATCTAGGCATCAAAATGATCGCCATGATGATTCCAGATGATCCTAGGAATATGAAAACAATATCGCGGCGTGAGTTTTTCCGAGGAATACTGGGGTCCGGAACACCTTGTTTACCCCTATGGGCGAGAGAGTGCCGACGACGAGAGTGCGTAAGCAGGATGTTTCCGGACCCTAGTATACCTCGGAAAAACGCACGCCGCGGGTAGGAAAGACATCCAACCGCTCTAAAAATTTGGAAATCAGATCTTCAATACATTTTGAAGATTCCTATGCAAAAACCAGATTTTTACCCGCATTTCCCCCAAAGTTATGGATGTCCAAAAAATGATCATGCAAAAAAAGCGATTTTTTAATGCCCTGAGGGCAAATTATGAGTTTTTGTGTTCATATTCTCAGGATCATCTGGACTCATGCTGACGATCATTTTGATGCCTTGAACCAGTCTCTAGCTTGACTAGGAACCGAGATCAGAATTTTCGACCTCGATTTTGCAGCAAAGTTGCATCAAATGTTCGGTCGCGTAGCAACCTCAAAAAAGTTTTCTGGGTAGTCCTCGACCATATCTCCAACCCCATAAAGTTTGGCGAGTAGGAAAAAATCCATGTAAGAATAATGAAGTTTTGAAAAAGTTCACTTTGATTGCATCATCACTACGATATAACTAGGTCATTGCGTCATACCCCAATATCATGAGCATAATCTCCAATGGATTTGGTACATCCCACCTTAGTGCTAGAATTATGCCTTTCATGTGCAAAAAGTTACAATAAAAGCAAAAAGTGTCCCATGACTTATGAGCGCTACTGTATGTCCATGTAAAAATATTACTAATAGTTTGCTATCATAATTTTAAGAGGTTATTTGCAGTCAACTCCCGAATACTCAACTTTCTCTGACAGACTGAAAGGAATTCTCGATCGAATGATGAAACTCGTTAAATCGGCCAAATAAATTGGATTCGTTTATTGGAAATTCGATCAGGAAGAATTAGTACTGTAGAGACACTATCTTAGTGGTGTGTTGCTACTCTACTCTAGTTCGTTTATTCCTGTCCATTTATCTCTCTAAATTGTTTGACCTATTTCCTTTTCTTATTTCTTGTGTTTCTTTGTTTTTGTATTGCTTGATTTTTTGATAAAAGTTGATGTCGTATATTGTGTTGATTGACCAGAGATGTTGATTGTGCATCGCTACAGTATCTCATCCCCACTACCTTCACTCAGCCAATCTTCCTCAGATAAATTTCAGAATGGGCGACAATTCGAAAATTGTTCTTCGATGGGAACTCGAGAATGTCGATACACTCACTCTGGATGCAGTTCAGCCTAAAGTCGTCAACGAGCGAGGATTCGAATGGTGAGATTTCGAGTAATTATTTCATACTATAAGTTTCTTATGATTTCTTTTTTTCTGTTCAATTACACCTGTGCGATGCGTAAAATATAATTAATATCTAGACTAATTATCTTTTACGTACAGTTTGCTGGTAAAAATGATCTTTACTTGTTGAAATTATACATATATGTAGGAAAACATCTATCCGTCCGAGCATTGGACAAGAGGATTGGATTGATTACGAGCTGAGTTGTAAAAAGAATAAGTGGTCGGTGGCTGGAAATGCGAAGCGGATGTGGAATTTGTTATCTACAGAACCAGTTATGGAGATTATATGTGCAAGGTATTTTGTCGACAACATGGTGCTGTTAACAATCTTTACTTCCTGAGCGTGCAGCGGCATTCAATGAAAATCACGGTGTCGAAGCATTCAAATCAGTATTTTTTTGGTCTGGTTTGAAGCAGTCTCACGTATGCAGTACTTGTACAATATAAATGACATTTAACTTTTTACAGCCCTGGATTATTGACAATAAAGTCATTGCCGAATTCAAAATCTCTATCAAACGTTCGGAAGAGTGAGTTATATTTGTGATAGTTGTGTAATTGCGATAGATATTTAACTTATTGATTGATGGATTTATTATTAGCGGCTTCGGACATGCGCCTATTAATCTGACCAAATTCTGTTCTCCCTGCGAAACCATCAATGCCACTTTGCTGATCGGAGACAAGAAACTACGAGTGTCGAAGGATGTAAGCATTTTACATGTCGCCAAAGGGTATATTGAATAGGTTTTCTAAACATTTTTATTGTTCCACAATATGAAACTGCAATTTGCAAACGTGTAAAATGTTGGATAAAACTGAATATTCTATTTAAAATATTTTTCACAGTATCTCTCCGTTCATTCTCCCGTGTTCGCTGCAATGTTCTACGGCGATTTCGCAGAGAACGGAAAGGATGAAGTCAAGATCGAAGATGTCGTCTATGAGGTCAGATAACTAGAGATAATTAATTCCACACTCTATTTTTAAAACACTTTTGCACCCATTAATCATAGTTTTATTTTTTAAAAAATTTTACACATAAATTCAGGAGTTCATCGACCTTATGCAGTATATTTTCCTCGTGCAACCTCAGATTACCGGTAATGGTTTAAACATAGTTCTTGAATATTTGCGATAGAATTTTCACGCTTTCGAAAAGCATTGATGAGCTCTTAAATCGACAAACATGATGAATTGAGAAATCATCACAATATCATCATATCAGCAATTTCAAGTATTAGGTTGTAACAAAAGTTTTGCCCGATTTCGACCATGAAGTTTTAAATATCCTAAAAGGCTTCGCTTGAAACGTCACGACCTAACTTTATAGCATATATTTGGGTAATACTTGTTCATTATATTCACATCTTCGAATCACATCCCGCGTTCAGGGAATGCGAGAAAACCCGATTTCGCCAAAAGTGAAATATTCACGATGCACACATATTTGTTTGTCACGCTCATATTCTAAGAGAAAACATTGTTGTATAATCTCATATAGTGGAGTGGCAAGCCCGTTGGATGTACTTTCTAAAACTATATTGGATCTAGTTGTTGTTTCAATGTATCACAATTTTCAGATCATTGAAATCGATTATTCGCGAATAATCATTGATCAAAGGATTGTTGATCTTGATTCAAAAATCAAACATTCTGGCTTTATCTTAAGTTCTTTTACATCTACTACCATGGGGCTTTATATAATAAAGGAATAATGGAGCATAGCCTTTTCCGCTTCTAGAAAATTGATATTTTCTGAAATTTTGAATCATGGTCATCACAGCCAAAATATTGGAATTCGGTGTACATAGTTCGAGTCGATCTCCTCAAAAGGAAGCTATCCCTGACTATGCCAAGCCAATAAGTGATAGAGTAAGAGTTGCTTGTTCAGTTAACAATATAAAGTCTGAGCTTTCTTGTATGCTGGAAACATGGCATTTATGGAAACATCAATTTCGACACTTTAATATCAGTATCTGAGTATGCAATATTGAATTTTTTAATAGAATCATTTTATGTCCACTTGAAAATAAATGTGAGCTTACCAGGGAAGGTACTTAAAGTTTAAATGCATTTGAAATCGATAGACTTACGGCTACGGCTATGCGGTGTAAGGAACTGATTCCGACCAAGCCCTTTTTGACAAAAGTTAAAAAATGACCTGAGTTTCTGTAACGCTTTTTGTGGTAATCCCTATTTAGATATTTCTTTATTATGCTTGCTCATCACACTTTCCAAATATACCTTGATATTTGCATTATCACGGATGTCCATAGAGTGCTGACCCCAAAAATATGTAGTGCAGATATCAAAAGCAGTACCTTTAACTTTGAAATGCGACCATGATATCAAATGGTTTGCTTTATACTAATGTGTGATAGAAAGAGTATCCAATCACTCAACGAATATAGGAAACAGTATGAAAATATCTTGAGAATAAAAGACGGCGTATGCTTAAAACGAAAATTGGAAAATCGGGCAAAACTTTTGTTACAACCTGATAGAACGGGTTGTATGAGTCAGCGATAGTCTCAGATTCAGTACTAACTGCTAACAGACGAAAGTGGGAAGTAACAGTCTGCATTAACATGCTTGGAAGATCATCTTTATTTCTCCTTGTAGATCGTCCTAATTGTCAATTTATATATGCAACACAATTACAGACTCCACGGTTCTCCATATTCTGGATCTTGGAGATCAATTTGATATGCATGTCTCTGATTCTCTAAGAGTTGCAATTGATTACTACTATTTTAGCAAGTGATTGCCCAGTGCGAAATGCATCTTATCACATCGAGCAAGTTCTCAAAAGTAGAGAAGCTCCGAATGGGGGATCAATACAATCTCGATAAGCTGAAGGTAGAATGTGTACTTTTATATATTCTATAATAATACCTGTGACATCGCACATTCTTAGAACCTCTGTCTGATGAGCTACTCCACTGTGCTTGAGCTCTGCAATCTCGAGGTGTCAAATTTTGTTTCTCTCGAGGGCGAAGGGGTAGAAGTAGTCGGCAGTTTTCAAATAAAAAATGAGAAACGGTAGTGTTACCGTATTATATCATATGTTTATTTGACATTATCTCTCACCGATCGTAGAAGGGGAGAGCACGCGGGGCGTCTGGATATGCTAGTAATACAATCTTCAGTCGACTCCCGAATACGCTCATTTCTCGGACAAAATGAAGCTTGCGATACTCGATCGAATTATCAAAGTCGTTAAATCAAACAAGAAAAATCATGTTTGTCTCCATTTCTATTGTATTGAAGAAGTAACTGGTTCTTGGATACTGTAGTACGACAATCAGTTGACGATTATTGTTGTTCCTTCGATAGTTTTTCGACGCTTTTATTGTTTTATTTCGCTCGCTTTTTTCCCACAATAGATTCTCTCGATCATTATCACTACTTTTGTTGCATCTTTTGTTTCTTTCGTATATAATGATGGTGATAAAGTTTTTTTTAAATGTGCAGAATTAGCCATGAGAGATGTTGTTGATTCATCGGTTCAGTATCTTTATGATTTATGAAAATTATCGAGACATTAAAATGTGATGGCTCATGACTATAAGAAAAGTGTGTTAAGTTAATCCCCATAAACATGCTTAACCTGATTATTTTTACGTTTAATTCCAGAATGGTCGACAATTTAAAAATTGTTCGAATGTGAACTCGCTCGCTCCAGGAGTAGTGGAATCGGCTGTGCTAAATGAGGGAGGGTTCACATGGTGGGTTTTGAGTTTAGTTCGTTCATTTGTATAGTGTATGCTGATGGTTTTCTTCAGAGCATAAATGTGCAGGGATCATGGCGGGCGGGGGGGGGGGGGGGTACCCAACATGTTGGGTACCCCCCTCGACGTATGGGGGTCATGGTGAAAATCGATAAAAGGTCATGGGTAGGTCAAGACTAAATACCATAAGCAATCGATAGTACAGTACCTCCTGAAACATTATATGGCTACCGTAACCCTGACTATTGCGAACTAGCTTTATTTTTCAGAAGGGCCCTGTGCAATCGATTGGAAACGATGCCAGATCGATTGGGCACGGTACCAGAACTTCTTAAAAATAAAGTTAGCTCGCGGTAGTCATATACGGTATCAGGGGGTATTGTACTATCGATACCCAACATGTTGGGTACCCCCCCCCCCCCCCCCCGATCATGACGTGCACACCTATGCTTCAGAGCTTGATATATTTGTTGTTCAATATGGAACCTATGCAACTATGAAGAAGGGCGAACTTGTTTTCAACCTCTAATGAGATTATTTATAGGAAAGCTTGCATTCGTCCAAATGCAAAAATGATTGGTTTATCCGAATTTGTGCTGAAGTGCAAGAAGTATAATTGGAAAGAATGGAAATGCGAAGTGAACATAGGAATTAAGCTCCACATTGGACATTTGAAGATACACCATTGTGATCTTGGCAGCGAGGTACAACAAATTTTTGTGAATTTGGCCATGTATCTCAATGTCTTCAGATGAATGTCGTATTTGATGAAGATAATAACGATCATACCTTCTCTCAATGGATCGGTTGGTCCACACTGAAGCGACCTGTAAATGAAATGCAACTGCACAGCATAAGATAGCACATTTTGCAGAAAAATACCGTTCATATCAGATTATTCGTGGAGTTTCATGTGCACATGATCACTTCTAGAGGGTGAGTCAGAACACTAATATTTTCAGTGACAAAGTGCACATGTTTTCTATTGAATTAATCGGAATATTTTAAAGAGGTGTTGAGCGTACCCCGATTGAGTTGGCAAAGTTTTTCTCTCTGAACGATCTCAACAATGTAAATCTTGTCATTGGAAACAAGAGTGTGCGAGTTTCGAAGGATGTGAGTGTTTAAAAGGGATTTTTTTGCGTTAATTCGGGAAAATGTTAATTAATACAATTGTTTCCCCTTCTTTTTCCTGCATGAATCGTCATAGGAATTATTATGAAAAGCGCACTTTTCTAATCACTCTTTTGCAGTATCTTTCCATCCATTCTCCCGTCTTCGCTGCAATGTTCTACGGTGATTTCGCTGAGAATGGAAAGGATGAATTTGAAATCAAGGAGGTCATCTACGAGGTCAGAAATAGTTAATCAAATGCAATAACAATTGCGATAAGAACTCAATGTGTGAGAGACACAACACTAAGAATAATCACGACTTCAAAGTCTTAACTTCCTGATTTTAAGCTTTTCCTCGTTGTTTAAAGTTTTCATTGATAGTATGCTAATTATTCAGAAATTCATCGATCTTCTTCTGTTTATCTTCATTAAGCATGTTGGGATCATCGGTATTTATTTCTCCTTATCAACTCAATAATGTTCAAAATTATAGATTCCACGCTTATCCATTTGTTGGCTCTTGGAGAT
Organism: Pristionchus mayeri; assembly: GCA_036245805.1. Classification (NCBI taxonomy): domain Eukaryota; kingdom Metazoa; phylum Nematoda; class Chromadorea; order Rhabditida; family Neodiplogasteridae; genus Pristionchus; species Pristionchus mayeri. The sequence goes on along the minus strand of BTRK01000005.1, from coordinate 36,171,774 downwards.
CGATTCTAGATGCAGGTTTGTTTTTTATCATGGAATATCTAGGAAAAGTAAATATTATAGCAAGTGATCCATCAATGTGAATCGCATCTGATGTTTTCGAAGAAATTTTCTTATGCACAGAAGCTTTACCTATCGGGGCAGTACATGCTGGAAAAATTGAAGGCTTATTTCTTAATTTTTCATTTTTTTCTATATAATTTCGTCTACTCGCAAACATTCTAATTTAAATTATTTCAGGATAGATGTCTGATTACTTTTTCGTAAGTCAGATATCGATAATATCGAGGTATTTTTATCATGATTGTCCTTGTTTTTTCAACGTTATTTTTTTAATAGTTGTCAAGAAAGCTATTGTCGTACATGATATTGTTAAATAATGTCATTGTTCAGTCGACTCCCGAATTCGCTCTTTTCTCTGACGATCTAAAGGGTGCACTTGTTGAACTCGTGGAAAGAGATCGTGATGAATTATTCTAATTTATTCATATGTTCGATATTTTGTTCCTGTGATTTGTGATTAATCGGGCATTTTTTGTTGACCTTGTTGTTTATGTTCAGAATGACATTGATAAAGTTTTTGTTTTCAATTTTGATTATTGTTTGGCTGATTATAGATGTTCATGCAACATCCCCTCAGTACCTTATCCCACAAGTTCTCATGATGAATGCAGTTTTAATGTATTTACTGAGTGAATTTTTATAAAGAATAGTACTTCCCTTGCCTCTTGCAAAATTCACAATTTTAACTCTTTTCTCTAACGGTTAGAAAGTATGAGAAACAAGGGAAATTATTTTATACAACATTAATGCAATCGATTGCAGTCTCGTCCTCGGTGTTTCGATTAAGGATGGCTGATGCTTCTCGTAAAAATCGTCGCCGTAAGGTTGGTTTTAGTTGCTTCTGAGTGTTATTGCCATCCTTCTCTGTCAGGCATGAATTGTATATTTTTTGATCGTAAACTTTGAAAAATAAAAAAAAATTATTAGGTTGGTTCATAAGTCTTTTCCCTTTTGGGATGTACAATCCTATTTCACCTAAAATTGTACAAGTATAAAAGAATTGCCCAATTCCAAGGCATTATGTAAGGGTACGCTCGAACTTCATTATCATATATTTGAATTGGATCATGGCTTTAGAGTGTCCGAAACTAGCGAGGAACTACGCCACGCTAAATGTTCGAAGACTACGTCGCTTCCTGGTACTCACCGAGGAACTGGTACTCACCGATGAATAGCAATCGCGCTTAACCCCGCCGAGGAACCGAACCACAAACCGGTTTTCTATTCCACTGCTTTAGCCACTTGGACATGTAAATAGTTCAATATGACTTAAATAAATAATCATAATCAAGTTTCCAATTATTCAACAAAAAAAACTGCAAAATAAGAATTTTAAGATGAATTGCAAAAATTTTGTCATTTCGCGATTCTTCAAACGCATAATTCCAGCTAATTAGCCACCAATTAGCGGTTTAATGATGCAAGCAATTAATTATAATTTGATTCTAATTATTTAACCTAATAAATGCCTAAATCGAATTTGAAAACAAACTTAAAACAGCCATTTTGCGATTAACAAAGTGCTACCGTAGTTTGCGGACGGAACACAGAATGACACCAGTTTTTCGCGCTTTTCTCGCTTGTTTCTAAATATCGATAAAGTGGGCGTCTGCCACCAGTATGCGAGAATTAGAGGCAAATCGGAAATATAGAACGTGCAGGAGAACCAAATTACCGTACCACATGCACACAGAGACCAACAAGTTCATGTTTTTCGCGATTTGCTCAACATTTTTCAATTAAGCTCGGGTTTTTTGTTTGTCATATCGTTTTATTCCACTCATGCGCACTTATTCCTGAAATCTCAGCTCCCTACCTGCTCTGGGTCGAAAAAGCTTACGGTTTTATGTAAGTATGTAAAAATGACGTTTGATTCCAAATAAAGTTTCGTTGATTTTTTCGATTTTGTTTGATCAGCTAGCATTCAGTGGGGAAAAATTGCGATATCATTTCTTTTGCATGAATGGAAAGCCTTAGTTTCTTTTTCTAAAAGTGTGTAGTAACATGTGCTTACATTGCGACATTCCGAAATACAGGCTTGTAAATTCCGACATGAGCGATGCAATGCTGCTCCAACGATCGGAACTCCTGATCCAAGGATCACCGATCGTGGCTTATATATAGGGGCGCTACGTTCAATCACTATTGGGGAACACTATTATAAAAATATTTAAGCGCATGTACCATTCATTTTTCAATGCAACAATATTTTGAAAACAATCTTCATACGTCAAAAACAGTCAAAAATTCAATTTCTGGAGTGTTCGAAAAGATCCAATATCCTGATGAAAGAGGCATTCCCGAATTTTTCCCTTTAAATATATGATATATGAAAGGTAGTTTGTTCGTTTAACCTTAAAATGTCGAATCATCTATCGATACTGAAAACAAAGATGCTTCGAAAATGGGCATTTCCATAACCAAATATCCATGATGTAACATTGAGTTGTGTAGATTTTGAAAGGACTATTACTACATGATCCAAAACGAGATTGTAAACTCAATATGGATGTAACTTCGTGTATGTGTAGAATTGGTTTCCCTTTGACTGTTGGTGCGAGCATGTGGTGGATTATGGACCCTTTATGGTCGCAAAAAGCTGAGGGGTCACTCTCTTCATTTCCCGAACTCTCTCACCGGTCGACCGGTCGAGAGAGTTCGGGAAATGAAGAGAGTGACCCCTCAGCTTTTTGCGACTATAAAGGGTCCATTACATCGCTATGGTCATGTTAAGAAGCACTGAATATTTTTAAGTCGCACCAGTTTGATCCCATCCTTCACGGGAAGTCGGGGTTCAATAGTGTTTTGAAAACTACGAATACCATGCTATACAATGATGGCATGATAGTAGTCACATGCCAGATTTCCGTTGAGCTCAAATCGAAACAAAAGTAACTCTTTTTTCGCGCTTCGGCGCATTTGGCTTTGCCTTGTGCTAGCAATACTGGCAATATAAGCTTGACCCCATGTGCGCTAAAGAGAGTGTCGATGCGCTCACTGTATGCATCAAACTATATGAGAATCGGTTGAAATTGAGGGCTAGTAAATCCAAAAATATGTAATTGTGGAAAAGGGAAATGACTTATGAACCAACCTGATAGAAACTTTTTAAAAAAATAGAAACAAATTAGAAACAAAGCTCAATTATTACGGTAACATTTACTTATGCATCTCTTGCTTTTAATCTAATATATTAGAATGATGAAAATGATGTAATCGTCATCGACGATGATGAACCCATGGAGCAACTGCCGAAGCGCGGAAAGAACGAGGTGAGAATTGGAAATTATCTTGTTGTTTGTCTTGTCGTGTGATCACTTGCTCATCGCATTGTTCCAACGAGTTAAAGTATCTCTCTGCGCTCTATTGTATATCGCTCTCGTTTTGCAAAAAAAATCAGAGAGCAGTTTAGTTACGAAATTGGGGGAGAGAGGTGAGATAACGAATGTTCGAAATATCAGTCAACTTCTGTTCTATTCTTTCTCTTGGTGAATCCATCAAATCCATTTCTCGTACGTACTATTCAATATCTCGTTTCCAGTCTCCCGAAGTTCTCGAACTGCGCGAAAGGCTGCGTGGAACCGAGGAGAAATTGAACAAGTCGGAGGAGAAATTCCAGGTATTGTGTTTTGAGAATATCTGGGTTCCTGCGTAATCCTGGAAAATGTGGACGATTTTCACGCTGTTTGAAATTCAGGGATGTATTGGCGACATTTAATAAATAATTACCTAATTTGCAGCGTTTGTGTCGCGTCGCCCGTGAGTACGAACTGCGTGCGGAGAAAGCAGAGAGTCAACTCGGTATGGAGTAGTTTTAACGAACTGACACTGATTCTCATCATCTTGCGCACCATTATATTAAAAATACATTGTTTGTTACTGAGATAGTGGAATAAATGCAGTAGCTATATATATATATATATATATATATATATATTTATGCTATTTCGTTCGAAATAACGTTAACAACAATTGAAATAGAATAGGCAATTAATGACGGTTAAAATGACGAGTGGATAATGGGACAATAGGGCAAGGTGGATCTACTCAGGGGAACTAGTTTGATTCTCGGAATTTACTAAAAGCCTTGCCGCTCTTGGAAAGAAGCTATTGTGTCTGTAGTTGTGGTTCGATCCAGGATTATTGAAGTTCATACCGTTTCTAGTGTAGTAAATTTTGAAATAATGTGGTTTTCGGTTGGAAATACTATATTTGCCTCGAATGAGATTTGTGGCTACTCTAATATCAATCGCTATTCTACGCTTCTCTAGGGACTCAATGCCTAATTTCTTGTTGCGATCTGGAGCATTGGGCATGTTTTCCCAAGTGTGATTAAAACAGCGCATAAATAAGCGTCTTGTGAAGTAGTTCTGTACTTTTTCGAGTTCTTTTTATCCTTATTTTGATACGGGTTGAAGACGGAGGAAGCGCTTTCTAAAATCGGTCTAATGTACATTGAGTACGTTTTGAGAAGTACTTCTATATTTTTGGTTCGTAAGGCTCTGAGGATAGTGTGACAGGCAGTTTTGCCTTTAGTGGATACGGTAGAACAATGGTCGGAGAATGATAGGTTTTTCTGGATGACAAAGCCGAGGTCTTTCACTATTTCTTTTTGTTCCAAAGTTGTGGTTCCAATAGTATATGTTCGCTTTGTATTTGCTCTGCCTAGGTGCAATGAGTTACACTTATGCGCAGCAAGCGGGAGTTGCCACTCTTCAGACCAGTTTACGATAGTGTCAATCGCAGCTTGTAGAGGGGCAGGCAAATTCCCTTCCTAAATGATCTATATATTTTTATGTCATCGGCATACATTCTCGCAATGACTCCGTGGTTTTGAACTAGGGCAGGGAGTTCTGAGGTGTAAATAAGAAATAGCAAGGGGCCTAAGACTGAGCCTTGTGGAACGCCGCTAGTTACAGGCATTGAGGTAGAAAGCGCATCTTTTACTCTCACTTGGAATGTTCTATTAGTGAGATATCCTGTTATCCAGCTGATTGTATTATCGGAGAGACCTATGGTGGTGAGCTTGAGTTTTAGCTTGGGATGGGATACTCTATCAAAAGCTTTTGCGAAATCAAAATAGATAACGTCAACTGGTTTTCCATCACTAATCGAGGATGTCCAGTGCTCGAGAACTTCAAGCATTTGCAGCTCACGCGATCGTTTCTTACGGAATCCATACTGCTCATCGGGGAAAATTTGTAATTGCTCACAATGGGTCATAATGGATTTGCATAAAATGCGCTCAAAAACTCGGCAGAAGAAAGATGTTATTGAAATTGGCCTGTAGTTTAGGGGATTGGAAAAGGGGGGGGGGGTGATTTCTTAACCGGAGTTGCTATGGAATGTCGCCAATGGGCGGGTACCGTTCCAGATTGATAGGAGTTCCTAAAAATGATTTCAAGTGCTTCGGAAATTGGTACGGCAATTCCTTTTATGAAGGTGAGGTCAATGTTCTCGGGGGTTCTACAGGAGGAGCGTTTCCATTTCTCGATAAGGGCGCATATTTCGTGTCTAAGAAATTTGGGTTCTTCGTATGTACCAAGCTGAGGTAGTGCTCCAGTATTGGGCAGTTTTCCGTCATCGATGGTGAATACGCTTACGAAAGTCTCAGCAAGTAAGTTTGCTTTGCCTAGATCATCCATGACTAGAGTACCATCAACTCTTTTTAATCCTTCAACTCCCTTGGATTTATTGGCACAGCGTTTCATAAAACGGAAGAACTTATTCTTATCGTCGCTTTCGATTATCTTTTTCTCAATGGTTTTGTGATATCGTTGTAACTTTTTGCGAAACTTTTTGTTCAGAATCTCGAAATCACGTTCATCGTTTGGGTCGTTGGTATCAATCGATTTCTGCCAGGCTTGAAAGCGTTTTCCTAGTAGTCGTTCAATATGAGGGGGGAGTTTCCCATGAGAGAGGCTCACTTTGGACCAAGGAACATGCGTGTCTATTGATTTTTGAATGACGCTAATGAAGAGGTCGTACAGGAGATCTACATTTGCTATTTTAGAAAATGCGCTTGTCCAATCGATGTTTGCTAATTGGGAATTAATGAGGTCGTAGTCAGCATTTCTGTAGTCACGCCTAAGAGTGAAAGCGGGCGTCGAATGACTCATTGTTAATTTGAACTCAACCGTTGAATGGTCAGACATTTCGAAAGGGGGACCAACTTCAATTTGGGAGATGAGGCCGGGATGATTGCACAGTAGTAAATCAAGGATATTTTCCTTTCTTGTAGGTTCTGGGACAAATTGTGCTAGTTTTGTTGAGTTACAGAGGTCGAGGAATGATTGTGAAGGAGGGGTAACTGCTTTTTTCTGTGGAGTGGGGAAGATTGACCAGTCGATATCGGGCAGATTAAAGTCGCCAGTAACTATTGTTGGTTGGGGGCATGAGCAAAGATCAAGAATTGATTTAGTAAGAGAGGCAGTTTGTATCGTACTTGCTTTGGGATTACGGTAAGCGCATACAATCCTAATTAGGTCGCCATTTATGTCAGCATCGACTGCTAATAATTCGTGGGAATCAGGTTCGGTTTCATCAGCAATCTGTGCTGCGCTTATGGACGAGTGTAGGATGATCGCTACACCACCGCCCCTAGAGTTCCTATCTCTTCTGAACACATTGTAGTACTGATCTTGGTCACCTAGTAGAAGCGAGGTAGGGAAGGTTGGCGAGAGCCAAGTCTCAGTGAGGCAAATCATAGTATACTTTTTAGAAAGGGTTTGTGAAAGATGTAGTTTATTTTGGACAGAGCGGCAGTTTGCTAGAATGGCGGAGAATGAAAGTGAGTTTCTGTGTGAAACATGGGACAGGAACGGATTGGTAACGGATACTGACGAAGGAAGGGAACGTTGGGAATGTGTCTATAGAAGAATGGACGGGGAGGGGCTCCATATCCATTCGAGGCGATGGGGGGAAGGAAAGGGGAGCTGTTCCGATGGTGGGTCTGATTCAGGAGAGGGCGGGGACGGGCATAGCTATTCCAGATTATCATTGTACAAGTGAAGCCTTTAAGCCATTAAACATGAAGGAACTTAATACATGTTTGCGAACTTATAATTGTTTATTTTTTAGACTCGAAGCGAGGTGTTCTCGATGCAATGAAGAATCAGGAACTGGAGAAGAAGTGAGAATGGCTTTTCAATAAATTTTTAAAATTTAATAAATTGTTTAAATTTAGAGTGAGCTCTCTGGAGAATCAACTGGAAGACGAACGGAAGGCAGCCAGTAAGAAGTGAGTATGCAGCGAATAGTAATTGAATTCAGTAGGCTAACATGGATATTCTCCAACTCGATCCTATCCTCTAACAGTAATGGTGTTGGATTTAATGACATGATGTTGCTTATATTTGCGATTTCACATTTTTAAATAAGGGATGTATTCGCTTGTAGGAGAAGAACTACTTGCAATATCGCGTCTTTCCAAAAGGTTATCCCAATTGCAGAAGGAGTGATCTGTCTAATCAACTGGCACTGGAGCAAGGGAAAACGCTGAAAGGCGTGGAGAGGTGAGTAGAAGGAAAAAGGGTTGAGATAACTTATTGAGTTATAACTGCGCTGTGATATAGAATTGGATCAGCCATTGTCTTGTCCAGGTGACTTTCATTTTAAAGAAGGATACTTTCTGATAAAACTGAGCAATCCTGAATTGTCTGTTTAGCAACATGAGCAAGTATTCATTAGACCACAATGGAGTAGCTGTGAAATTTTAGGGAGAACATTCTGTCGCTTGAATTGGAGAAGGAGCGTCGTCAGGTCGAAGAGTATCGCATGAGGTAAATGGATTCTATTGAAGGAGACGTTTCTTTCGATATTTGGAGGCCAAATTTTGGCCCACGTCTTATTTCTGACCGATTCAACCCTTCCCTTTCTACTATCGACTTATAAGTCCAATATATCAGTCCTTATCAGTCCTTATATCTAACCCTAACAAGAATGCATAGACCTAGCAGTAGTCGGTCTCACGGCACAACACCACTTAGCGGTGTCGTCTCTTGATTCTGTAAAATTGATTGACGTGGCTGCGCTTTTTATCTTTTTACCTTCATTTCTCAAATCATTGAGAGGGATGCATGGTCTTTGCATTAGCAAGGATGAAAACCATTTGCAATAACATATTTCCCATAAAGATTTCCCCTCGTAAATTCTCTTTCGAACTAGTTCCTTGCAACAATATTATTTCAAAATTTCATATTTTATTCTTAGATCCACGAAAGGGATTACAGCTTGAGGTTTTATATTTGAGAATTAATACTTTACTTGTAGAATGACTGAGCAGTCGAATCAACTGGTGGAGGAGAGAGGGAAAACGCTGAAAGGAATAGAGAGGTGAGATGAGTATAACTCATAAGTATCGTGACAAGTGCTGGTAGAATGATCTTTCAAACAAGACATTACTACTTCGGAATATTTCTTGTGTTTACAAGTGCATGTCTAGAGTTTCAATCGAGGAACACATGTCAAGTCAATTGGGTAACAGTGATATTTGAAAATTTGAGGGAGAAAATTCAGTCGCTTGAACTGGAGAAGGAGCGTCGTCAGGTCGAAGAGTATCGCATGAGGTAAATGGACTCTATTGAAGCTTTTTCGATATTTGGCGGCCAAATTTTCGCCCACGTCTCATTTCTGACCGATTCAACCCTTCCCTTTCTACTATCGACTTATCCAATATATCAGTCCTTATCAGTCCTTATATCTAACCCTAACAAGAATGCATAGACCTAGCAGTAGTCGGTCTCACGGCACAACACCACTTAGCGGTGTCGTCTCTTGATTCTGTAAAATTGATTGACGTGGCTGCGCTTTTTATCTTTTTACCTTCATTTCTCAAATCATTGGGAGGGATGCATGGTCTTGGCATTAGCAAGGATGAAAACCATTTGCAATAACATATTTCCCATAAAGATTTCCCCTCGTAAATTCTCTTTCGAACTAGTTCCTTGCAACAATATTATTTCAAAATTTCATATTTTATTCTTAGATCCACGAAAGGGATTACAACTTGACGTTTTATATTTGAGAATTGATAGTTTACTTGTAGAATGACTGATCAGTCGAATCAGCTGGTGGAGGAGAGAGGGAAAACGCTGAAAGGAATAGAGAGGTGAGATGAGTATAACTCATAAGTATCGTGACAAGTGCTGGTAGAATGATCTTTCAAATAAGACATAACTACTTCGGAATATTTCTTGTGTTTACAAGTGCATGTCTAGAGTTTCAATCGAGGAAAACATGTCAAGTCAATTGGGTAACAGTGATATTTGAAAATTTGAGGGAGAAAATTCAGTCGCTTGAACTGGAGAAGGAGCGTCGTCAGGTCGAAGAGTATCGCATGAGGTAAATGGACTCTATTGAAGCTTTTTCGATATTTGGCGGCCAAATTTTGGCCCACGTCTCATTTCTGACCGATTCAACCCTTCCCTTTCTACTATCGACTTATCCAATATATCAGTCCTTATCAGTCCTTATATCTAACCCTAACAAGAATGCATAAACCTAGCAGTAGTCGGTCTCACGGCACAACACCACTTAGCGGTGTCGTCTCTTGATTCTGTAAAATTGATTGACGTGGCTGCGCTTTTTATCTTTTTACCTTCATTTCTCAAATCATTGAGAGGGATGCATGGTCTTGGCATTAGCAAGGATGAAAACCATTTGCAATAACATATTTCCCATAAAGATTTCCCCTCGTAAATTCTCTTTCGAACTAGTTCCTTGCAACAATATTATTTCAAAATTTCATATTTTATTCTTAGATCCACGAAAGGGATTACAACTTGACGTTTTATATTTGAGAATTGATAGTTTACTTGTAGAATGACTGATCAGTCGAATCAATTGGTGGAGGAGAGAGGGAAAACGCTGAAAGGGATGGAGAGGTGAGATGAGTATAACTCATAAGCAACGTGACAAGTGCTGGTAGAATGATCTTTCAAAACAAGACATTGCTACTTCGGAATATTTCTTGTGTTTACAAGTGCATGTCTAGAGTTTCAATCGAGGAAAAATTGGCAAGTAAACAACGATTGGGTAATAGTGATATTTGAAAATTTGAGGGAGAACATTCTGTCTCATGAACTGGAGAAGGAACGTCGCAACGTAGAAGAGTATCGCATGAGGTAAATGAATTCTATTATATTATATTAGGGTGTCCGGAAAGTTCGTTCATGCTTTTGTAAAAACTCAGTTTGTGATCGAATTTCGTTATTTGTCAACAAAGCATTGCATCATCCTGACGCTAAGTGGTGAGAGGATTGAAGCAATCGCTTAGTTTCTACATCGATTTTCGTGATGGAGACTCATCTTTACCTCCGCGCAGTCTTGCTACATTATCACCGCCTTGGCCAGTCGGTGAGACAGGCCCATTCAGCCCTTGCCCAATCTGAAGGTGACGATGCCCCCTCCCTTCGGTTCTGCCAGAAGTGGTTCTCTCGCTTCAACAACGGAGACTATAGTCTCGAAGATCATCCCCGTTCTGGACGCCCTCCGACCCTCGATCAGTCTCTTGTCCTCAGCACTCTGAAGAGGAAGCCCAAAGCCAGTGTGCGCGATTTGAAGAGAGAGACTGGCACTCCTAAATCGACGGTGTCCGATATCCTTCATCGAGTGGGAAAGAAGCCCAAGCTCCCACAAGTGGTTCCCCATGATCTCTCTCCGGCACAACTGAACAACCGTGTCGAGATCTGTCATGAATTGCTCCATCGCAGATCAAATCTTGGATGGGTTAATTCAATTGTCGAGATCCTGTCCCCTGGCACCAACATCACTGCCGACCTATTCTCCAACCAACTGGAAGAAGTCGCCCATAGAACCCCTCCCAGTCTCGTGAGCGAGGGCAAAATCCTTCTTTTGATGGACAATGCTCGCCCTCATCGCGCGAAATTGACTCAGAAGAAAATGGACGAGCTGGATATCGAGAGGGTTCCCCACTCACCGTATTCTCCGGACTTCTCTCCTTGTGACTTCCACTGTTTCCGCTCTCTCTGTGACTTCTGCAAGGAGAAGAAGTTCAAAAATCGAGATCAAGTTGTGAGGGCTTTCGTGGAATGGATGATCTCGAGGACTCCCGATTTCTGGGAGAGAGGAATCGCTACTCTGCCCGATCGCTGGAAGGAAGTGAGGGGAAACATGGGAGCATACATTGATCACTGAGAATTGTAAAGTATTGAATAACAAATAAAAACAAAAAATGAACGAACTTTCCGGATACCCTAATAATTTGTTGGGGTTATCACTAGCAGAAGTGCATTTTAAGTATGTTCTGCGTAAGACTATCACAAAATATTGAAAGGAAGTAAGGACATTTTTCAGTTTTGCTCAAAAACAGTTTTTCGAAATCCAAAGCTTTGCGTTAACTTTATATATATATATATATATATATATATATATATATATATATATATATATATATATATATATATATATATATATATATATTAAATCACGCTCGAAGGCGCAACGAGATACGAATAGTATATATGTGTTATAGTACAGAATAATTAGATTCTCACACTGAGCATTAAAAGTGATAAACTAGGGAGAGAGAAGGGAGTACACAAAGAAGCGAGAGAGAAAATGAGCGAAGATCTAGTTAGCTGGTCTCATCTGTCTTCGTTTGGTCAGCACATTAGGAGGGAACCGAGGAGGAGGCACTCGGGTAGACCAGGTAGACTCTGCTCCTCCGAGAACCAGCTTCCGTAGATCTCTAATGAGGAGGGGGGGGGGCTAGTGGGGATCGAGTAGAACGGTGGAGGGTGGGGGTGGGGTGAAGCGAGAATATGGGGGTGAGGAGGGGGGGGGGGGTAGAAAGTGGAATGTCTATAACTAACGATAAACTTTTCACGACAGAACTAGTGCGAATTCAATATTAAAATATATCGCAGTGTCTGCATATTTTTTTTCTTCTTCAGAAACGACGAGCTGACGTCTCGTCTCGAGAAGTTCGGTATGTGGCTACATCAACTGCAGAAGAACCCTGCTGCAAATGAACAGCAGCAACAGCTGGTTATGCAGCATATACAGCAGCTGCAGGATCACATCGGAACGATGCATCAGTATCAGAATTGGATTGCGGTAAGTTATTTTAATTTTTCCTGTTTCACTCTTACTGTTCAATTTGTGTTGTAAACATGTACATCCTATTATTCTGTATTTGCAGACATATTTATTGTTTTTTGTATTTATAGGCTTCGGCAGCAGCTTTGGCTCCGCCCCCTGCTCAACTCGCTCCGTCCGTCGAGAGAATCGTCAAGATCCACGAGACTGGCCGTGAGATTATACGAGCTTTAACGTTGAATTTGATTTGATCGAGGGTGTGTGGGGTCGTTTCCTGCGTGATCTAGTCATGACTATCAATTTCCCGTCCACACTGGGTAGGCGCCTGAGTGGGGAGGTGGCGGTGTCACGGCCGGGTGCCACCCCCGACGAGTGGTATTTAAAGGACAGGCGTCTTAGACCACTACACCACTTCGCCTCAATTCAAATCAATATATTTTTTTAAAGGCTTTCTTTCCAGATCCTGCCAACATCCTCGAGCTGCTGCGCGCAGGCACGCCCACATGTATACATTTAATGTTTACTTTTAAAATGTAGTTTTAAGCAAACAGCGATATGCTGTAAACAGATTAGGCTGACTAGGCGGCCATTTTTCAGTTTAATTAGTTTCCATTCGTATTTCCTTGTTTCATTGTGTGCTCTCTCAACAACGATAATATTAATTTAGCGGTTGGACTCGATAGTGCGATCGGGCAGTTGCGTTCGAAGTGGATCGAGTGTGGTGATGAGAAGTGGAAGAGAGCAATGATGGGAGAGGGATCAGAGACTGTGAGCGGTTGTTACATTATGAATGGGAGCTAATGTACTAGTTTATTTGATCTTGACATGTCAGTACTTTTCTTACTCCATTCTAGGCCAATGGGGATTGTATTTGGAATTTTTTTACATTTTGAATTTTCTTCCATCCACAGCAAGAGGTCCTGAAATGATCGTATGGAGATATTCCTCTCTGCAGCCTTTCCAATGCGATGCATGCGAAATGAAAGTGTCGAAGGCCAATGTCCTCGCCCACTTCCTCTCCCTCGGACACATCGAGAAGGTCTGCCAAACATTTTTTTCTTTCGACGGGAGGGACTCATTTTGAACAGTATCACTACGATAGAGTGACAAGCACTGCATATTGGACATATTATTTTTTGTGACGAAGCTAGCGCTTTATTAATGTTTTCCGTTGCAGGTTCGAGCTCACGGCGTCGCCGTCTCGCTCGCCGCCTACCAGTACTGGTTCCGACAGCTGCAGCAGGCTGCTGCACCAACTCCAGATGCAGCACCTGCAGCACCCTCTGCTGCAACCTCACCTGTCGACGGACCGACCAGCAGCAGAGCGGTCCAGTAGTTCTACAGTATGAACGCTTAATCTTTTCACCCATGCTGGATTGTTTTTATCGTATTTGCTTGGAAGGTTTCGATGATAAACTGATAAATGACCAAATATCAACTTGACTTGGAATGGTATTGCAGCACTAAAGGGTCATTGAGTTCTGAAGCATGTACGATACACATCAATTTTCGTATTGTGAGAAAGAGAAAAATAATGCTATTCAGCATTACTCAGAATTAGGACTAGTTCTAGTCGGAAATACGAAGTTTAGTATTGGGGTGTTTCAAAAGTTCGTCGAATTTTTATTCGGTGGAACATAAAAGTCGACGAATTCATTGTTCGTGCATCAACACTGTTGAATAGAGCAACCATTACACAATCCGCCAAACCATGGAATTTGCATCAGCTGCTCTCTCCTGTTTTTAAGAAACGATTATGTGAAGGGTACTGAAGTGACCCAACGATACGTTTTCGTCAACAGTTGTTCCTTTATATTAAGCTTCTTCTTAATGATATCATCTCAGTTTCTTCGCTGTTTTATAGCTCATGAATAGCTTAGTATACATACTAAATATGGAAGGAATCGGTCCGCTCCTCTTTATGCAAAAATAAATATATTAGATTTTTTCTGAAATTTTAAGATCACTTTTCGATGCCAAGTCATTATCAAACAAACAAATGATATTATATTACCCTCGAAGCTCGCCAAATGTTCCTTGTGTAAAGTAATACGAAGCACTACTAATTATCTCCAATTATCGCGTATTCATATCTGAGTTAGATATGATCGCGCAAAGAAAGAACCGCTCTTGTTCCGTTTGAGTATGATCAGTAATGAATACTAGCGCTCATAAATACAAATCAATGGCACTAGTGAAGTACATTTTTAGAATTGAGGGATCATGTATTGTCGAACCAGATTGTTGGAGGAATGAAGCCTTCGCTTTCCATTGCAGGAAAAATATTTTAGACGAAAACGTGTTAGTGGTCCACTAAAGTATGTATAACATAAACTTTTGTTATAATTCGGGGAAAGCAGCTGATGCAAATTCCTTGTTGTGTTTGATTGGCTAATGGTTGCTCTAGTGAATAGTATTGACATTTGAGATACAACATCAATTTGGCGAATTTTATATTCCTCCGAAAAAAAGTTCCACGAACTTTTGAAACACCCCAATAGTTCGAATCTGAGTAGTATTAAAGATAATTTATTCAAACTGGATGAAGTATCATGTTAAAGTGATAAATCATCATTCTTTATCCGCTAGAACATAATAGTAAACACTACGAATGAACGAACGAATGGGATATTGATTTGATATGATAAGAACTGAAGCTCAATGATAACAGTCTTCTTATCTTGGATTCACAACAAAATCAATTAGTTGGAAATATTGGCGATTTTCATGATGCGATGAAGAATATCCAGCTTCAGTTTGTCCGAGAAATGAGCGAATTCGGGAACCGACTGAAGATGGTAATTTTCATTATACCCAGAAACAAGAAATTGAACCTAGCAAATTTTGATATTAATGTGATGCCTGTTTTAACACACTCACTCATCAGGTAGTAGGTTGTGAGAGGGTGTGTACAAGGGTGTGTAACGAAACAGTGACCCAAGATTGTACACAAATAGAAAGAAAGAAGATACCTCGAGAGCACTGATCTCAGTGACAGATGAGTAACTCAGCAAGGATTGGTTCTAAATGTGAGCACTGTACTTCATTTTACTGTTTTTTCTAGAAAAAAGAACACAATCAGAAATCAAACCTTTAGGTTCTCAAGCCTGAACTGATCAGAAAGGTGTAGTTTCTCTGCCTTGGAGAACTTGCTCGATGTCACGAGATGAGTTTCGCACTGGGCCATCACTTGCTAAAATATAAACATTTTAGCAGATTCCGGAGGAATATAGCCTAGCCTTCATCTGGAATCGATCTCCAAGAGCCAGAATATGGGGAAGAGTGGAATCTATAAAACAATCATTATATTCGAAATAAAACTGGTATTATAGTACCGATGCCCGAAAACTGGACATGGAAAATCAATTGGAGAAGATCGAGAAATTCCTGAACGATTGCAAATTTTGGATAATTCGCAAATAATATAGTATTTACCACATAAATAACATCCTTAAACTTCACTTCCCCTTTTCCCTTCTCAGTGAAATCTCCGAAGAACATTGCAGCGAATAGGGGAGAATGGACAGACAGATACTATAAGTATGTTGTTATCATTACCATACGGAATCGGGTTGATCACTGCAGGGTTGTACATTGCATAATATACACTCTCATGCAACATTTATTTTAAAAATTGGAAAATCTTCCATAACACTTTACTCACATCCTTCGAAACTCGCAAATAAATTACTCACATCCTTCGAAACTCGCAGTTTCTTATCTCCAATGATTAAAGTGACATTATTATGCTCAATTGGGGAGCAGAAATTGGATAGATCGATCGGAATAAGCTTGTGCCCGCTTCAATTAGTAATCGATTATGACATCCTTTTTAGATCTTCATTACAGTTACCAGCCGAGGACGAAATTTACCTATTAAATTGCCATCGGAAAAAAGTTAATAATTGCCTCAGAGGATGACTGGAAAGGATCAGGTTGACGTCGCTTGATCCAGCGCTCTCATAATTTTCGCACAATTTCATACATGCTAAAAACGTGTACATCTTCGGGAACAGGATTTCGTCCTCGGCTGGTCACTTTAAAAGATTAAACTCACTCTACAGCACTAATGATGCCGATAGAGAATTCCATTGTGATTTTATTGTTAAGAATGCAACTCTGCAACCAAGAATTGCGCAAGTTTTCGCAGTTTTAACATATGAGGCCGGTTGCCGAAGAGTCGAAAAACCATGTGTGGGGTCTGCCACACCAAAATTTCGAAAAGTTTTAGAAAGGGTCTTTCGAGGGTGCTGATTATCATGGTATGCTTCATTTTGCACCAAAACGACCGGTGCAGCCGGGCTGCACATTGCTCCGTTTTCGATTTTCCTTAATAACTCAAAAACGAAGCAACCGATTGACTTTTCAGAGATTTTAAATCTGATTATTAACATTATAATAATATATTTACGATAATAAATGTTTGAAAATTTATAGAAAATTCAGTTCTCGCATTCTAGGAAGAAGTGGAAGCTGAATTTTTTAGAAAGATGCGCCTTGTCGAGACGATTATTTGTCAAACTGTATGTATTGGTTTTCTTTATCCACTTTTTCGCTATATTTTTCGCTATAGATTTTCATAGTCATTATAATGTTAATCATCAGATTTATCATCTCAGAAAAATTGAAAGTCAATCGGTTGCTTCGTTTTTGAGTTATTAAGGAAAATCGAAAATGGAGCAATGCGCAGCCCGGCTGCACCGGTCGGCTTGGTGCAAAATGAAGCATAACATGATGATCAGCACTCTCAAAAACCCCTTTCTACAAATTTTCGAAATTTGAATGTGCCAACCTTTGTTCGACTCTTAGGGAACCGGCCTCATATAAATATGAATCTTAATATAACGTACACAGTTTGGATTTTTAAGGTTGGACCAGTTAGAGTAACCAAAGTCACTGCAGTTTCGATGCTCATCAAACGTAGTGAGGGCCTGACGAAAATCATATGTAAAGAAAAAATACACAAACCAAGTGAATACTTTTTTAGAATAGTCTCCTTTACTTGCTGCTCTGTGGACCAGAAATTCAACGTTAGCTTTGCATTTCCAGTCTGTCCACTTTTTCTTCTCACAACTCAACGCGTAGTCAAAACGGTCATTATCTTCTTCTCTGGGACGGAGAGAACCTTTCCTGAAATCAGTATAAAAAAGAAACGAATAAGCAATTTAATAAATAACATTTTTGAAAGATAAATAAAGAAATATAATGTTTTCAATATTTAAATATATAATTATAAAAAGAAAGCAACTCGAAATCTGACCATTCGAATCCTCCCCAGTGGAACACTGCCGATTCCACCTTTCCTGGAGTGAGCGACGTCGCATTATCGATTTCCCATCGAAGAACAAAAGGAGTGTTGGTCATTCCTAAATAAACGGCGTGTTCTAGTTGGGAATGAGAAATCATCCATTTGATTATGAACGCCAATACAATTGCAATTTATGCGTAGTAAGCGATAGAAAGGTACTGTATCGATGAATCAAGGACATCTTCGAACAACCATCAGAGCTAGCTCGACATAACTCTTTATTGATTATAGTTGGCGCCACAATAGAATACACAATGAATGAGCGAACAGGAGAAATATAGTTTGATATTGAGTTTTTAAAGAGAAGCCAATGATAGGACAACAACTGAACCGCAATATTAATCGTAGTACTCCCTTATTTACTCATCACGATCATCATTTAGTTGGATGAATTAAGCAGTTTCATGATGCGATGAAGAATGTCCACTTTCAGTTTATCAGAAAAATGAGCGAACTCGGGAGTCGACTGAAGAATGTAATAGGGAAATCGAAAGGTTAAACAACAAGCAAAATACGATATATTTGAAACATTCATTTAAGATTCTATGGTTGAGTGACAACAGCGAGTAGAAAAAGACATAAGCCAAATGGCGAATTCGAATAATGAATTAGGAAAAAATACCTCGAGGACGCTAATCTCACTGGCATTTGAGTAACTCAACAGACATTGGTTCTAAAAAAGAAGGAAACTACTCAATTTACTATTTTTTCCAAATCTTCCAAGAAGCAGGAGTTCAATCAAAAAGAAACCTTGAGTTTGTCGAGTCCGTACTGATCTGACAGGTGAAGTTTCTCTACTTTGGAGAATTTGCTCGATGTCATCAGATGAGTTTCGGACTGTGCCATTACATGCTAAAATAGATAAATTATAACACAGAGAAAAGTAGCATGCCTTCATCTGGAACCGATCTCCAAGAGCCAGAACATGGGGAAGCATGGAATCTTTAAATTGCCATTGAAATCGAGAAAAAAAGGAATAATTACCGGTAATCGAGGTCGGGACAGGGAAAATCAATCCAAGAAGATCGATAAATTCCTGGAAAAGAGCATTCATGTGGGAGCATGAGTTGTTCAGGCCTGATAGAGAACGTCTTTGATTTCCACTTCATCTTGTCCTCTCTCAGCGAAATCCCCGAAGAACATTGCCCCAAAGACGGGAGAGTGAACAGCCAAATACTGCAAGTATATTTTAGTAAGATCTCTGGTATGTTTTTAATGCAATTTATCGGTTGCTAATTGTATTTAAAAAAATTAAAGTTTAAGCTTCATACAATACCTCGAAGAGTAGAAGATATAACAGAAAACTCACATCCTTCGAAACTACCAGTTTCTTGTCTTCAATGATGAGGGTGACATTGTTAAAATCATAAGGAGAGCAGAAATTGGATAGATCAATCGGAATAAGCTCATCTCCGCTAAATTTATTAGAAGACCATTTAAATTTTTTTAAATGCTTGACGATAACTGGAAACGATAACTGGTTTTAACTCACTCTTCAGCACTAATGATGCCGATAGAGAATTCCATTGTGATTTTATTGTTAATAACGCAGATCTGAAATTTAAATATGTTATAAATGAACAATAAATAAACAGCAATCATGGTTGGTATAACATACACTGTTTCCACCTTGAAGGATTGACCAGTTTGCGTAAGCAAAAGCTGTGATCTTCATCAAATATTACAAGGCGCTGAAAACAATAATATATGTAATGAGGAAATAGTATACTCAGTAATAGTGCGTACTTTATTAGAAAACTTTGTACGGCCTGCTCCTCTGTGGATCACAAATTCAACTTTCGCTTTGCATTTCCAGTCTCTCCATTTATTCTTCTCACAGATCAGCACATAATCAAAACGGTCATTATCTTGCTGCCTGGGACGAGTAAAAGCTTTCCTGTAATCATTACTATAAAGAAACAAAACGCTAAATAAATTCTTAACTGAGGAATATTCAATATTTTTAAAGAAATCTTTATGGAAAAATGCTATTTCTTGAGATCTTACCATTCGAATCCTCCCGCTTTAAGAACTGAAGATTCCACAATTCCCGGAGTGAGCGTATGCACATTTTCAATTTCCCATCGAAACACGAATGTAGGATTGTCGGCCATTCTGAATTCCATTGTAAATGAGAACGAGGATAATGCGTTGTAATCGATGCAGATACTGTAATGATGTACCAGAAACATCTTCGACCAACAATCAGAGCTTACTCAACATAATTCTTTATTGATTCATGGTTAGGCCAAAATAGAAGACAAAATGAATTTAAAAAACAAGAGAATACTAGATTGATTTTAGCATAATCGAGTGGAAAGAAAGAAAGAAAGAAGTAGGGCAAGGATTACAACTGAACTTCATTGACCATCGTCTTCCTCTCTTGGGAACGAAATAAATCAACTAGTTGGATGCATTAGCGAGTCTCATCATACGATGAAGAATGTCCACCTTCAGCTCATTCGAGAATTGAGCAAACTCGGGAGTCGACTGCAGATGGTACATTGTAATACTGTAAGTCTAGGAACAAGAAAATGAAAGAGAAAACATATGATGTGAAATAGGAAGAAAAAATATTTTATATTTAAAAATATTTATATTTTACAAACAGAGAGCGAGAAACTACCTCGAGAGCGCTGATCTCAGCGACAGTTGTGTAACTCAGCAGACAATGGTTCTAAAGGTCATGGAATTACGTTTTGTTAATTCTATTGATTGAGCAAAAATATAACCTTGAGCTTTCGAACCGGTATTCATCAGAAAGGAGAAGCTTCTTCACGTTTGAGAACTTGCTCGATTTAATCAGATGAAGTTCGGACTGAGCAATGATTTGCTGAAATATGAACATTCTAACAGATTTTAGAGATAAATAGCCTAGCCTTCATCTGGAATCGATCTCCAAGAGCCAACACATGGAGGAGCGTGGAATCTAAAAATTATCATTGAAAACAGGAAAAATTGGAGGAAAATACCGATAATCTGAGAATTGACTTGGAAAATCAATTGAAGAAGATCGAGAAATTCCTGAAAATATACATATTACAAACTAGCGCTAGTTGAGTTGACCTCATAGACAACATCCTTGATCTCAACTTCCTTCTTTCCATTCTCAGCAAAATCCCCGAAGAACATTGCAGCGAAGACAGGAGAATGAACAGCCAGATACTGCAAGGATATGACAGAAAATTTGAATTATTTTAGGTTTGCATAATGATAAATGTGTAATTTTAAGAAACTCGCCTTTTTTCTAATATATTACTCGTCGTTTTTTATTGTAACACAATATTTAAAAAAATATAACTCACGTCCTTCGAAACTCGCAATTTCTTGTCTCCAGTAATCAAAGCGACGTTATTTTGCTCAATTGGTGAGCAGAAACTGGACAGGTCAATCGGCATGATCTCGAATCCACTAAATTGGCGATGTATGTTATTTCATTTTAAAATGTCTCTTTAAAAACATGTGGTTCTGACTCACATATCTGTACTTTTGATGTTGATAGAGAACTCGATTGTGATTTTGTTGTCAATAATGCACAACTGCGACCATAAATCAAAGTGCGTAATGAATATATAACTATAAATTTTAATATAAGATACGTTGCTTGGCTGATTAAGGAATGTCCAGGGCCATCTAAGAAAATCTCCAGTGTTAATTTCACCATCAAATGACATGTGAATCTGAAAAAAAATATGTATTCAACAATTAGAGACTGACGCTCTATACCTCACGACAATAATTTCCATTGCTATTTCTGAGGATAGCTATTTTCACGCTTGCTTTGCATTTCCAGTCTCTCCACCCATTCTTGTCACAATTCAGCACAAAGTCGAACCAGCCATTGAGACTTTTGCATGGACGGATAGAAGCTTTCCTGGAATTTCTCTTTTAATTAGTGGATAACTAACTCAATTAAACGCAAATATAATCTATAAAAAAAGTTAAATAATGAGAAATACTCGAAATTTGACCATTCGAATCCTCCCGCTTTGAGCACTGGAGATTCCACTATTCCTGGAGTGATTGAGTTCACATTCTCAATTTCCCATTGAAGAACAAATGGAGGATTGCAGGTCATTCTGGAATAATATACAGCACATTCTTGTTTTGGCGGGTTCTCAGCCCTTGTATTAGGCATAACAATAAATTGACTACTTGTGAGTAGTAGTGTTGTTATTTCGAGCGTTCGTCGCTCGCGAGCGGGTCGAATGATTCGTTCGCGAGCGCCAATCGCTCGCGAGCGATTTTGCAAAACCGCTCGCGAGCGAGGATCGCTCTCGAATGGCTATGCAAAATCGCTCGCGAGCGATCTGTCAGAGAGGAATGAGAGGGATAATGGAAGGGATCGATTTGCTCCCATCGCCCATCAATTTCTAGTGTGCTTCAATGACAGTATTTATGCGCATTCAGTAAATGGAATTTGATGATTCGACGAAACCCAACCGAAATTGATGGGCAAATCCATCCCTTCCTGATTCCTCTTTGACAGATCGCTCGCTAGCGATTTTGCATAGCCATTCGAGAGCGATCCTCGCTCGCGAGCGGTTATGCAAAATCGCTCGCGAGCGATTGGCGCTCGCGAGCGAAATGAAATGGCCGCTCGAGCGACGAGCGAAAGCGCTCGAGCGAACAACACTAGTGAGTAGGCAATAAAGGTACTATATCGATGATCCACGAACATCTTCGAAAATTGGAACAAGCTCAACATCATTCTTTATCGATCCCAGGTTGCGGGAAAACAACAGTATTCGAAAAAACGAATGAACGAAGGGGATTAAATAGTTTGATTACTCGAGTGGAAGAAAAGAAGCACAAGAATAGGATAACAACTGAAACTCATTGATTACAGTCTTCCTCTCTTAGATACGCAAAAACAACAATTATTTGGAAGCATTGACGAGCTTCATCATGCGATGAAGAATATCCGCTTTCAGTTTGTCTGAGAAATGAGCGAATTCGGGAGCCGACTGAACATTGGAATATTATGTCTAGAAGAAAAATAGAAAGGTTCAAAGACACGTTCGATATGCATGTGAAACTATCTAAATGGTTCAATCTGAATGGTAGTGATGAAAGAGTGTGCAAAATGACTTGATAATAAAATAGAAAATATCTACCTCGAGGGCTCCAATCTCAGTGGCATTTGTGTAACTAAGCAGACAATGGTTCTTCAAGATATAGAATTACATATTTTAATTTAATATTTCTCTTCTAGAATACAATCGAAAAATAACCTTGAGCTTCTCGAGTCTGTACTGATCTGACAGATGAAGCTTCTCTGCCTTTGAGAACTTGCTCAATGTCATCAGATGAGTTCCGCACTGAGCAATGACGTCCTCAATTTGAAAAATTCTGGCCAATTCTGTGAAAAAAATTAATAAACCTTCATTTGAAATCGATCTCCAAGAGATAGAATGTGAGGAAGCGTGGAATCTATATACTGCCATTGTAACCGGAAAGAGAAAATCAAGTGGAAAAGATCGATCAATTCCTGCAAAAAATATTTATGTCGTATGAAAAGTTGTTCCGACCTCATAGACGACATCCTTGATTTCCACTTCATCCTTTCCTTTCTCAGCGAATTCACCAAAGAACATTGCACCAAAGACAGCAGAATGGACAGACAGGTACTGCAATAATATTCTAGCCAACTGGAATCTTCTCACGTAGGATAATTAAGAAATCCAAATTTAAAATATTAATATCGTTACTAATCGCATTAAAAATATGCAAAACATTTCATAATCAACAAATACTACTGGAAACCTTGAACACAGATTACTCACATCCTTCGAAACTCACAGTTTCTGCTCTCCAAAGATCAGAGTCACATTATTAAAATCATACGGGGAGCAGAAAGTGGATAGATCAATCGGAATTAGCTCGCGTCCGCTAAATTATAAATGGAGTATTTAGGTATTTTAAAAATATTTGGTCTTAACTCACACATCTGCGCTAACGATTCCGATAGAGAATTCCATTGTGATTTTATTGTTAATTACGCAGCTCTGAAAATCAAAAGTTAGTTATCATACTAAGAATAAAATTATTATGTTGTTTAACATTATATACACAGTTTGGATCCTTAATGGTGGACCATCTGGAGAAACCAAAGGTTTCGCAGCTGTGATGTTCATCGAACGAAACGATGGCCTGAAAAAATAACATACGCAAATACAATTCTCAAAAGTAGGCGTGCATACTTTCTTTGAATAGTTTCCTTTGTCTGCTACTCTGTAGGTCACAAATTCAACGTCCGCTTTGCATTTCCAGTCTCTCCACTTGTTCTTCTCACAGATCAGCGCAAAATCAATGAAGTCATTATCTTGATCTCTGGGACGGAGAGAAGCTTTCCTGTAATCAGTATTTAAAAGAAACGATACGAATTTAATTCAAAATATCTAAGCTCACCATTCGAATCCTCCCGCTTTGAGCACTGGAGATTCCACTATTCCTGGAGTGATTGAGTTCACATTCTCAGTTTCCCATCGAAGAACAACTTTCGAATTGTCGGTCATTCTGCAATAAATTCATAGTAAATTCATAATTTTCGGGAAGTCACCCTTGTAGTAAGAATGACAATAAATTAACATTTCATGCGCAAATCATAGAAAGGTACTGTATCGATGATCAAAGAACATCTTCAAATAGACATCAGAGAAGGCTCAAAAGCATTCTTTATCGATTCCAGATCAGGCCAAATTATAATAGTAGTCTCAACGAATGCGAGGACGTGAGAAACACTAAAATTTTCGACGAAAGAGAAAGGGACCAAGGATAAGACAACGAATAAAGCGCAAAAAATACTATCTTCTTGAAAGCAAGATAAAATTCAATTAGGTGGAAGCATTAGCGATTTTGAAGGTTCGATGGAGAATATCCACTTTCAGCTTTTCCGAGAACTGAGCAAACTCGGGAGCCGACTGCAATTAAAAATGTTTATTTTTAAGAAAACATACGTTCGAAGTATGTAAGACTTTGGTTATTCAGGTTGTGTCCGAACATGTATGAAAATCTCTTAGCCTCTTTAGTGGGGAGGGGGATGTACAAATGAATAAACAAAGGTCCAAATCTCACTTTGTCTACTGGAAAGAGGAGAGGGATCATACCTCGAGAACGCTGATCGCAGTGACAGTTGTGTAACTCAGTAAGCATTGGTTCTAAATAGTACAGAATTAGGGGCACTAGGTCTGTTGAAAAATAATACGTCATGCCGCCTTTGATCTATCAGAAGCGGTAAGACGTCTTAGTTCTCATCCGACCTAGTGCCGAATTAGGCAGAAGTACAAGTAGAAAAACCTTGAGCTTGTCGAGTCTGTACTGATCAGAGATAAGAAGTTTCTTTGCTTGTGAGAACGTGCTCGATATCATCAGATGAATTTCGGACTGAGCAATTACTTGCTAAAACAGAAATACTTAGATAAATTTTAGAGAAAAATATCTAGCCTTCATCTGGAATCGATCTCCAAGAGCCAGAACATGGGGAAGTGTAGAATCTAAACATTATCATCGTAATCATAAACTATCTGGGTCACATACCGGTAATCAGAGCCTGGACATCGAAAATCAATTGAAACAAATCGGTTACTTCCTGTAATAAAAGATTGTTTCTATGTTCGGGAAAGCTCGTCCGACCTCGTAATCAACGTCCTTGATTTCCACTTCATCTTTTCCCTTCTCAGCGAAATCCCCGAAGAACATTGCACCAAAGACGGGAGAGTGAACAGCCAGATACTGTAAGAATAATCTAGCAAACTGCAATCTTCTCAGAATCATGCAAGGGTAATTAAGCGATCAAATTTAAGAGACCGGCTCGGAAAAATTCCAGTACATGCCGGACGTCATGATCTCCGATCTGGACCAAATTTTTTTTCTGGATACCCCCATGGGTCCTCATCACTAAATGAAGTATTATTTGGGTCATGATGATGAAACATAGAAATGCCGGGTTACCAAATTTTTCAAACTGGAAATTCAGCGAAAATAAATTATGAGATCTAGGTCCAAAGTTAGTGTGGTTTATTAACATACTACCCTAGATGACAAAAACGCGATATATTGCGATCCTGTAATTCAATCGCAAACTGATTTTCATGGTTGAAAATTCAATTTTATTTTTTTATAAATTTTAATCAGAAATCCGCAAACAACCGAATATGCCATATTGTAGAGCATAAATTTCTGCGTCGAATAAGCCTAAACAGCTAGAAAAATTTTGAGGCATGTTTTGAGATAATTAGCCCCGAAAGTAGGTCAAAATTAAAAATTTCTAGGAATCACCATGTCATTATGATCATTTTGTCGAGCTGATCAAGGTTGATGTTTATCATTTTTTATGCTTTTGTGATACTGATGAGTTATGAACTCTAGAAAACACGACAAAAGAGCCATTTTCAGCATTTCTTTCTACGGTCAAAAATAGGGCGTTTTTTCGTGTTTTCTAGAGTTCATAACTCATCAGTATCAAAAAAGCATAAATAATGATGAACATCAATCTTGATCAGCTCAACGAGCTCTACAAAATGAGCATAATGACAAGGTGATTCCGAGAAATTATTAATTTTGATCTACTTTCGGGGCTAATTATCTCAAAACATGCCCCAAACTTTTTCTAACTTTTTAGGCTTTTTCGACGCAGAATTTGATGCTCTACAACATAGCATATTCGTTTGTTTGCGGATTTTTGATTTAAAATTTATAAAAAAATAAAACTGAATTTTCAAACATGAAAAATCAGTTTGCGATTGAATTACAGGACCGCAATATATAGCGTTTTTGTCATCTAGGGTAGTATGTTAATAAACCACACTAACTTTGGACCTAGATCTCATAATTTATTTTCGCTGAATTTCCAGTTTGAAAAATTTGGTAACCCGGCATTTCTATGTTTCATCATCATGACCCAAATAATACTTCATTTAGTGATGAGGACCCATGGGGGTATCCAGAAAAAAAATTTGGTCCAGATCGGAGATCATGATGTCCGGGCACAACAGGAAAACCCTCGAATCTTACCGAGCCGGTCTCTTAAAATATTAATGCCATAGATTATATAACTACTAGAAACCTAGAAGGCAGATAACTCACATCCTTCGAAACTCGCAGTTTATTGTCTCCAATGATCAGAGTGATATTATTATGATCATATGGAGAGCAGAAATTGGACATGTCAATTGGCATAAGCTCGAAACCACTAAAATTACAAGAGGGCATATTAATTAAATAATATTAAAAAATGTGGTTTAAGAGAAACTATCTGATTGAGTGAACATTCTTGTGAAGACCCTTGGCAAAGTGCGAAAAATCGAAATCTACAGAAATGTGCATACATGAAGTACTCGACGAGGGTTGTTCATATGTCGCATCTGGTGTTACCTAGATCACGCTCAGCGAAATACGCAGAACTTTGAGACTAAAATTACGGAAACAAATTTTCACTCTCTCGCGATCAATCGTTGTGGACCATATCTTGAAAGAGGCGCCGTAGCCTGCTCATTATGCCAACCAAGATTCATCTCTAACGGATTCAAAACCAATGAGTGCAATAGAAAACTCGACAAGTTTGCATATTACCTCGTTCAGATGGGAGGGGAGGTCCACTTTTTATTTAACGGATTTGCAGTGCAGCCTTAGCTTATTCTTCAGTTACAGTATGAAAAATATTCAAGGACCAGTTTTTGAGAAATTTTTAAAAAATGCCGAAATTTCGAAATAAAATCAATTCGTGATAGGGCCGGTCGACTACCGTACCCCAATTTTTCTTCAGGAAAATTGTCCTCGAGTTATCCATCACGCAGTACTCAATGAGGGAAATCCCCAAGCACATGCTGAATTTTGATACGCATCCGCGCCCGTCCGCGCGCGGTTCTTCAATAGCTACCGTAATCTGTCAAAATTTTTAAATCGATTTCAACCGATTCGGCGGTAGGAGCGATAAGTCGGCGAACGACTTCTAAGATGTTTTTTACTCGCAATTGTTCTCGATCACATCGAATCCAAGTTTTGAAAGATTACGGTAGCCTGTAATTTCGAACATTTTTCAAACTTTCTCAAAAACTGGTCCTCAAATATTTTTCATATTTTTTGGAAGAACGCGCTAAGGCTGCACTACATGTTCCTTAAATAAAAAATAGACATTCCCACCCATTTGAACTAACCAAAATTCAATCTTTTCAGTTTTACTACTGTCCTGGCTGGTTTTGAATCCTTTTGAGAGGAATCTTCGGTGGGGTAATGAATAGGCTACGGCGCACCTTACAAGAGATGTGCCGCAAAGATTGATCGCCAGAGCGTGAAAATTGGTTACCATAATTTTCGTGGGTAAATGCGGCGCATTTCGCTGAGCGTGATCTAGGTAACTCCAGATGCGGCATATGAACAACACTCGTCGAGTACTTCATGTATGCATATTTCTGGCGATTTCGATTTCCCGCACTTTGCCAAGCATATCCTCACTGACTCAGATAGTCTCTCTTAACTCACTCTTCTTCACTAATTATTCCGATTAAGAATTCCAATTTGATTTTATTGTTAATAATGTAGACCTGCAATCGTAAACTGTGTAGTTTAACCAATATGATTGTTCATATAACATACACAGTTTGGATTCTTAAGCGTGGACCAGTAAGAGAAAATAAAGTCTTTACAGCTATTATCAACATCAAACGTTACGAGGGCCTGAAAAATAACATATAAAAAGAACTAAATTTGCAAAAAAGTACTCAGCACATTTACATTTTTAGAAAACTTTCCACCAACTCCTGCGTTGTAGATCACAAATTCAACGTTCGCTTTGCATCTCCAGCCTCTCCACTTATTTTTCTCACACCTCAGAACAAAGTCAAAACGATCATTATCTTGATCACTAGGACGGAGAGAAGCTTTCCTGCAATCATTTCTAAAGCTATAAAGATAATCTAATTAAAAACTCAGGAATAGCAATATCAGAGAAAAGGCATATTTTAAAAAATACTATAGATCTCACCATTCGAATCCTCCCGCTTTGAGCACTGAAGATTCCACAATTCCTGGATTGATTGAGTTAACATTCTCAATTTCCCAGCGAAGAACAAATAGAGGATTGTCGGCCATCCTGGAAGTTAATAAAAAATACTTCATTCCGATCGCGAAGATAGGCATATTTAAGCAAAAAAAACGGTTTCCCTCAATGTATGCTCAAGATAAAACACAAACCACACGTACTTTTAGCCAACAACAACACTACAAAGCAGTTTAGAACGTCAAAAAATCACATTTCCAACATCGATACATACAACGAAGAAATTGTAATGATGCGCTATAGAATATGTTAATTTACCCAACACGTTTAATGAAGCAGGAAAGTCTTCCAAATTAATTATAGCAGATTATAATACATGAGTTACGAAAAAAGAAGTGACAACAGAGCAATACAAATTCTTCATTATCGCAAGATTCAAATACTAAGCATAGCTAATACGGTGTTTAGAGTACTATCGTTCTAGAGCGGGAACAAAATAATAACTGAATCTGTATATGGATTTATCCTAAATTTGCCATTTGATCACTGACTGTTCCTGAGCACAATACGAATTGATTACGCGAAACTGATAATTCGGGGAAGCGTTTGTTTACGTTTGATAAATCGAGAAAGATTGACCCATTGTAATTAAGCGGAACACTTATTTTAACAATACCTTCGAGAATCACCTGAAACGATAAAGATACTTCGTCGATGCATCAGAAACATCTTTTACCAGTCAACTCAGACGAATTCAGAAGAATACTTTATTATTATTTGAGAATATATTGATAAAAACACCGATTAAAAAAGGCAGTAAGAGAAAATCAGTGAAAAAAGAACAATGAAGATCGGCAAAAGTCGTATATTCTGATGAAATCAGAAAGATTATCTAATCGGCTGCTTTGAGGAAATTCATCACTCGGTCGAGAATCGCGGCCTTCATTTTGTCAGAGAAATGAGCATATTCGGGAGTCGACTGAAAAGGCTCGAATCAAGCTAGATCGATCGAGTTTGAATCAGCCATTTGCTGTGATCCTAAATTTCATAAATAATAAAATATTTATTGAATATAATCAGTACTCTCAGCTTCTCGAGTCTGTATTGATCAGATAGATGAAGCTTCTCTGCTTTTGAGTACTTGCTCGATGCCATCAGTTGAAGTTCACACAGGACAATCACTTCCTATAATTGTGCTTGGATCGAATATTGAATATTATTTAGAGTATTTGAAGGAAGAAACGAACCTGCATCTGGAATCTATCTGCCAGAACAAGAACATGGGGAAGCGTTGAATCTGTAAGTTGCAATTGGAATGGATACGAAACTGAAATCACCAGTAATCTGAGCCTGAAGTGAGAAAATCAAATGAACAATGTCGATGAATTCCTGCAAATCTTATATAAAATGGAAAAAAAATATTATAAATCTAAATTATCAAATACTTCAGATAAAAAAGTGAATTTTACATTAAACTTAAAAGTTAAGGGCGTTCGGTGTTGGACTGAACAGTAACAATAACTTATCGCTTTAGAAAAAGAGAGAAAGAGATCATATTATTAATTATTATTACATGATAATAATGTTTTGAAGTTCTAACCTCATACACAACATCCTTGAGCTCCACTTCTTCCTTTCCCTTTTCAACGAAATCACCAAACAGCATTGCAGCGAAGACGGGAGAGTTGATGGCCAGATACTTGAAAAAATAAATATTTAAATTAACAGTATACTAATTTTCGAATACGGGCGCTTACCAAAGAATTCATTTTGTATGCACATGAATCACATACTTATTTTTCCAGAATATGAAAAAAATATTCGAATTTAAATCTAGTTTCTTAAAGATTTGTTGGAAAAAATAAGGCAGATATGCTCACATCCTTCGAAACGCGCAGTTTCTTGTCTCCAATGATCAGAGTCACGTTATTGTGTTCATCCGGAGAGCAGAACTTTGTCAGATCAATTGGAGCGGATTCAATACCACTGCAATTTTTACTGATAATGATAGGAGAAAGTATCTTCCACTCGTTTTGTCGTGATCAGGGAAAGCGCGCTAAGTCAAATAACTTTCGAGGGTGTTGGAAAATTTCAACTGACTTTTCTGAACTGATTATCTCGATGCGAAATTCGACTGTGACCTTAATTTTAATAACATATATCTGCAATCTTAAATTTGACACATTCTTTACTTTCCTCATTAAGATTACTTACATTGTTCGGGTTATTCATAGAAGCCCAGTTCCAGTTCTTATCGAATGAATGAGTACTATTATTATCATCGAATAAAGCGAGATCCTGTTAATGTAATGCTGTTGAAATATAGGACAATCGAATATACATACCTTCATACGTTTCCTGCCGTTATTGGGGGTGAGAAGACGATATTCCACTTGTGCTTTGCAATTCCAAGAAGTCTTCTTATTCGAAGAAATTAGCAAGAAGTCGATCTCACGACCGTCTTCAGCATTTGGACGGATAGATGCTTTCCTTAAGTTTCTTAATAAGAAATCAATACTCCCTGTTGTGACAATTGCAAAAATCTACCAACAAAATAATCTTATTTCCTAATTTTTATGCCTCACCATTCGAATCCTCTCTCGATGAGCACAGCCGATTCATATACTCCTGGAGTAAGCGAATTCGCATTATCGATTTCCCACCGAAGAATAACTTTCGAATCGTTGGTCATTCTGAAAATAAAGGATCCATATCACTGGGTATGTTCATAAAATAGTTATGCTTGTATGCATGAAAATTTAAAGGATACACAGTAAATGAATTGAATAAAGTATGAAGGTACTTAACGATGAGCCTTAGCAACATCTTAGCACAACTAGACCATCGAAAACAGCAGAAAACTTTACTATCTCAAATTTTGGAATATAAATAACACCTATAGACTTATAAGGAGTTGACAACTAAAAAAAACTGAAAAAAATCTCATATCTTGTTTACTAGTAGCAATCAACACAGCAATATTTAACATGGGAACAAAAATAACAGTTATGAATCTAGCTTGATAATTTGGCTAGTTTAGTCAGTCGATCGAGAATCGCCAATTTGAGTTTGTCAGAAAAATTAGCGAATTCAGGAGTCGACTGAAAATGACATTTGTTAAAAACAACAACAACAAAAGGATTACCTGGAGTTTATAAATTTCAGACATAGTAGAGATCGTCAGAAGGCAATGACTCTAAAAGTGTGGTACAACGTTACAGTTATATTATGCAGCAACTTTGGATTTGGAATTCTCACAAAAAAAAGAAAAATACCGTGAGATTATTGAGTTTGAATTGGTCCGACAGATTTAGCCGCAGGGAATTTGAGAGCTTGCTAGAAGTCGTTAGATGTATTTCGCAGTATGAAATCACTAGCGAATCTGTAACTGCATATCTATGAAAACCTTCTCAAGTGCAGTTTTTATCGAAATTGTAAAGAGCTGGATTCGTTATTCAATCCCTGTTTTATTTCAATGTAATGCCATTAAAATTCATATATCGACCCAGTCATGCGTTATGTCACAATATATGCATGCTGAAAAGGAAATCCAAAAATGCGATTTTTCAAAGTGTGGTCACAAAATCAAAGTGTGACGTCGTTTTTAAGCTTCTGCATTTCCCGAAAACTTAATGGTGCGTTGTTAAGTGGACTTTACAGTGGAATGATTGCTTTCTACGATTAAGTTAATATCCAAACGATTAAGAATTATCATTTAAATGGAAAACCCAGTTGCGGGTCAGAGGGTCCTTTTTCGGTATCAAACTTCGCTCAGCTCTAAGCAGCAACGTGTTTAGTTGGGAAACTAATGTGAGACTCAGAGGTAATTAGATCAGGTTTATCGATGCATAATCTGGATTATTGGCTATTGATAGTTCGCTACAAATTCTATTAGGTTGTCCGGAAAGTCTTTGTCACTTTTTCAAAACCTTATTTCTCTGAGGATGCAATATCACGAGTTCAATAACACTATAACACTTACCATCATTATTGCCAATATGTGCCCAACGTTCCTTCATCTTATGGATCCCCTCCCTTTAGAACACATCTAGGCGCGAGGCAAAGTATTGCTTGATTGCAGCATCGAGACTTCCACGGAAATTGAAGGTCATAGCTCTAACGGAATGAGTGAGGGCTGCGAAAAGAAGTATTCCGTTGGGGCCAAGTCAGTAGAATTCGGGCGATGGGGGAGAACCAACCATCCATATCCAGTCACTTCTTGCTTTATTTGTTAAGCGACATGAAGGCTGTTTCGTGCTGATAGTAACCTTTCGTCTCCTGCAGGCTTAAACCATCGAGTTATTTATTCAGATTCTGTAGTTGTGCGACGGTCTTGGCCCCAGTAATTAGTATGCCCTTGGTGAGCAGCTCCGATTAGATCACGCCAACCCCTCTCCATCAAACAAATATCATGATTTTTAGGGGGCGTAGCTCATATTTGGAGACATCCTATGGGGTCTCTCCTTCTCAAACCCAATGGGTTCCCCTGTGGTTGTTATCGTAGAGGGTCTATCTATCATCCCCTGTTATGAGCCGGTCCAGCCATCGATCCCCACCGTAGGGAGTGAGGAGGGTTTTTCAATCATCGATTCCGCGTCCAATTTTGGCTTGGGTCAGGTCATGAGGTATGAATCGACCGATAAGTTTCCTCATTCCAAGGACTATCAAGCCTTCGTCTACTGTGCTATGGCGGGCTCGTAGTGTATTGGCCATTTTAAGGACAGTTTGAAATGGGTCAGTTTCCACAACTTTCTTCAACGTTTCCCAATTTAACTCACGAGGTCTCCCAGATCTATCCTGATCATCGAGGGAAAAGTCGTATTCATCGAAGCGATGGAACCAGTTCCTGATGACTTTGTATAGAGGACATGTGTGTCATAAATATTATTCAGTAGGGAATCTATCAGGTTGATGCATAAGTTTTGTCGTATTTTTAGGTTTCAGATTCAGGTACACCACTCCATTTGTGTTTTATCGATTTCTATATGGATTGCAATATTTGATGTGTGCTCCTCTTTCTAGCGCACTTTAGTATAGGTCCAAATAATCAGTTTTACGGTCACAGTGTGAAGTCAAAATGACTTCATTGGAGTTTCGAACTTATTGTTTAGCGAACAAGAACGCTGCCGAGGGCAATGCTAGGACAAAGCCAAATATATGTGCGTGAAGTACTATCAACTGGGTGTACAATACCATACGTGAACTGAATCTTGCACTGAATTCCCGGGGGTACGACATTTCCGCAACCGACATTTCCGCAACGGAGCACCATTCCCTTGGCAGAAGGAGTAGCAACTTGGGAGTTGTTGCTTTGTTACCAGTGCGTGCTCCCATACATAAGCATATATAAATTTCGTTACCAGGCGATATTTAGTTTTACTCCAAATCAACGACCCGGGGTTCATGGAATATGGATTTCAATGAACCCCTATACGTTGAAACTCAATATCGCCTGGCAACAAGAATTGTATATGCAAAGGTATGGGAGCACATACTGGTAACAACGCAACAACTCCCAAGTTGCTACTCCTTCTGTCAAGGGAATGGTGCTCCGTTGCGGAAATGTCGGTTGCGGAAATGTCGTACCCCCGAATTCCCGCTTGAAACTGCGACCAATTTGAAAGATTATGTCTACTGAACATGGTCAGAATCAGTTTCGCTCACCGTGTTTTTGCATCGAACAAGGTACTGATATAATTTACAATAAATTTTGAAGATCCTTTCGTGGACATTTCATATTTTACTTCTCGTGAGCATTCAATTCCCCCAAGGAGAAATGGATATTTTCCAATTTGATATCAAGAATTTGAGATCCAAAACTACACTTTCGATGACACTCTGGTTCACTGCTTGATATAAAGGCTGATTTTTCATTATTAACCACACATACTCCCAATGACCTATCACTCAGTGAATCGGCAAAATTGGAGTCCAGCTGCATTTCAAGGTGATTTGATGTTATCATGAACACCGAAAGTGAACAATTTACATGATTTTGTCAAGAATTACCATTTTGAAATATCGCATTTCCTAAGAGCTTGAATAAGCAGAGACTTAAACATTTGCGATGATTGCATAACGCTATTGTTAAGGTTTTATGCGCCCCTATACATATGCCTATACCTTCAATCCTTAAAGAATGAAATCTGATCAACTCTGTTGCGTTCCGTCTGCGATCATTGTATTCATTCGATCGTAATTCATGGCTCAAAGATTCAGTAACCTGTTAGTACATACTTTCTGAAAGGGTATCTAGCGGGCATCTCAATGATGTATGTAAGGCTATGTAAGGAAATTATTTTGTTAAAAATGAGGTGATTGATTTTTTTTGAAATTTTGTGAAGTATTCCAATTTCATCAAACACAGTTTTCTCGTACTAACAGAGACCAAGAGGTGATCCAAACATACGCGGTAACTGTTCTAAATCTCCCATATTTAAGTATATGGGGATAGGCCCTTATCATTTGTGGGAAGCATTTTATGGTAGATCAAATTACATGCCAGAAATGCGACAAAACTTATGCATCAACCTAATAAATCCTTCATCGTGGTGCAGGATGGAAATATGTAAAGCAAAACATAGCGGAAATGAATGTCACTAGGAACATAATTCGTTACTCTACTAGGGCATTACTGAAGGGAAGGGAATGGGGAGTTGTTTATTATATAGGCCCGTCACCGACTGTTATTCACTAGGAAATAGAGAACTCCAAATTGCACTTGCGACGAGCAGTGTTAAAACAAAACCAGTGACAAAGACTTTCCGGACAACCTGATATATAATGTGTGTCCCCATACTTTTTCCACACCCTGCACATCGCGTCTGGCCTGATTGTGAACAATCCATTGGAAGAAACCAATCTCGCGCGCGTAAGTTACGAAGGCAAAGTCTTTAGCTGCCAGCCCATGAAATGATGAACGGGACGATTGATAAAAATTGCGTGATAAGGGTAAAGAAGATAACATCCACCTTTGGGAAATTTACAAACCACTGAAGGAAAGAATACATAACCCTCACCTGAAATACGACTTTTAACTTGAGGTACTCGATATTTTCAGAGCCTCCAGCGTTAGCGTCAGTGGAAGCCTAAAATGAGGGAATCTCCAGTATCACCTGAAAAGAATAGAAAAACGCAAGAAAACAAAAAGTAACCAATGATATGTCGATCAGTACGAAAATTTCTTCCGAAAAATTAATTCGGTAAAAAGGCACACTAACTAACCAGTGCCATCATCCTCTCGCAGAAGGCAGTTTTCATGTCGGCAGAGATACTGACGTATTCGGGAGTAGACTGGAAAAATCTACTTACAAAATATGGTCTCGAAAGATTCAGCAAATCATAATATACAAGACCTTTAAATTTAAAAAAAAATCAGTCATTAAGTTATGAACCAATTAAATCAATAATACAGAGACTATCACTTACCTATTGAATGTTAAATGAATGAATGAAACTTACCTATTAAATGAATGTTTTTTCTCCATTTTCTCCATTCTAGCGCTCGTGATGGGCGGTCATCCCTGACCCCGCTCTTTTCCGACCTAGTTTGGGGAATCCTCTCCCGTCAGCTTGGGCAACCCGGAGAGTATCGCCTACTTGGTACACTTCAAGAGGAGGAGCACGGACGGATTCCCATCGTCTCGAGTGATCTACCGTCAAGAAAGCCCCGCTGTCTGCGTTGTGAGTTCCTAACCGGCGCAAGTCAGGTGTTCGGCGGCAGGATGATCTACTTCGATGCTCAACGGAGATCCGTCACGATCGTCCCTACAGTTGACCAGAGAAGCCAAAGAAGATCCCATCCCTTGACCTAACGACGCTCTGAGACCGAAGATTCCCTCCACACTGAAGTCACCCTCCTGCAGGACCATTGTGCCTGACGTCAGGATAAATATGATATGATATGATATCACTTACCTCGAGAGTTCTGATCTCAAGTGAAGTCGAGAAACTCTGTAGACAGTGAATCTAAAGTGTGTGAATATTCAGAATGTTAACAAAAAGGTAAGAAGAGTTACCCTCAGCTTTTCGAGTCTGTATCGATCAGACAGAAGAAGCTTCTCGGCTTTGGAGAACTTGCTCGATCTCATCAGATGAGCTTCGCATTGGACGATTACTTGCTAAAATATTATTACTATTGTATGAATTAGTGCATTTGAAGGGAAAAACAAACCTGCATCTGGAATCGATCACCCAGGTCCAGAATATGGGGAACCGTGGAAGCTGTAAGATCATTTTAAAAATGTATATGGACAGAATAATATAATTACCGGTAATCTGAGCTTCAAGTGAGAAAAGTAAATGGACAAGGTCGACAAATTCCTGAAATTTATATATTTATAAATGAAATTACATACTCAATTGAAATAAGCAAAAAAGTAATCTATAATATCTATACTAGTTGCAGAAAGTGAAGGTAGTACATCTTTGGAGATGCGGGATGTCTCAACAACCGCGTGTATACACTCCCACAATCAGGGACCATGTTCACAGAAAAAAATATCGCTTTAATTTCAATATTATTGTGGTTGAAAAAACATTCGTAGAATCAGCTAAAATGTTAATGCAAAAAGATGAATAATAATTCATTTCCCAATAGACGCTTTATAATCAACATGTTTATAACGAGTTCACGTTTATTTGTATCTATAACCTCATATACAACATCCTTGATCTCAATTTCCTCCTTTCCCTTCTCAGCGAATTCGCCGAAGAACATTGCAGCGAAGACGGGAGAGTAGAGGGCAAGAAGCTGCGATTACTTGCTAAAATATTATTACTATTGTATGAATTAGTGCATTTGAAGGGAAAAACAAACCTGCATCTGGAATCGATCACCCAGGTCCAGAATATGGGGAACCGTGGAAGCTGTAAGATCATTTTAAAAATGTATATGGACAGAATAATATAATTACCGGTAATCTGAGCTTCAAGTGAGAAAAGTAAATGGACAAGGTCGACAAATTCCTGAAATTTATATATTTATAAATGAAATGACATACTCAATTGAAATAAGCAAAAAAGTAATCTATAATATCTATACTAGTTGCAGAAAGTGAAGGTAGTACATCTTTGGAGATGCGGGATGTCTCAACAACCGCGTGTATACACTCCCACAATCAGGGACCATGTTCACAGAAAAAAATATCGCTTTAATTTCAATATTATTGTGGTTGAAAAACATTCGTAGAATCAGCTAAAATGTTAATGCAAAAAGATGAATAATAATTCATTTCCCAATAGACGCTTTATAATCAACATGTTTATAACGAGTTCACGTTTATTTGTATCTATAACCTCATATACAACATCCTTGATCTCAATTTCCTCCTTTCCCTTCTCAGCGAATTCGCCGAAGAACATTGCAGCGAAGACGGGAGAGTAGAGGGCAAGAAGCTGCAATTAGTGATGAATATTTCTGAATGCTGATGAATATAAAGAAGAATATCGTTGTGTAACCCAATTAATTATTAGTTATAAATTATTCCTGATCAGTGATACATATGTAACTCACGTCCTTCGAAACTAGCAGTTTCTTGTCTCTGAATATCAGAGTGACATTATTGAGCTCACTCGGGGAGCAAAACTTGGTGAGATCAATGGGAATACCTCTGCATTGTTTGATTGAAAATGATAGAAACACAGCATTTTCCCAACGAATCTCTTACTCACTTTTCTGAACTGATGATATCGACGTGAAATTCGATATTGACCTTATTGTTAATAACATAGGGCTGCAATCAATTAAGCATTTCATATTATATCACCAAAACTGAGATAACTTACACTATTTGGATTACTCATGCCACTCCACATCCATTCCTTATCGAATGAATAAACAATATTGTCTCCATCGAACGTAGCTAGCCCCTTTAAGCATTAACTTGTTCAATGATAATAAAATAATTGTAACAGATACCTTCTTAGATACCTTCAAATTACTGCTTCTTGCGAAGAGCACAAATTCCACATTGGCTTTGCAATTCCAAGAACTGTTCTTATTCAAACAAATTAGCAAGAAGTCGATCCCATTACCGTCTTCAGAATTTGGACGGATAGAAGATTTCCTAATTTTATTTAAATTGAAACAACATATCTCTGTTATGAAATAGAGTCACCGTTTCCACAATTTCGTCTATAACTGTTTCAACCTCACCATTCGAATCCTCTCTCATTGAGCACTGCCGATTCCAATACTCCAGGAGTGCGAGAGTTCGCATTATCGATTTCCCACCGAAGAATAACTTTCGAATCTTTGGTCATTCTGAAAAAAGTGGTTCGAACGTCACTGGGGATGTTCATCATATAGGAATGGGTGAGTGCATAGACATGGAAAGGTATATAAGAAAATAATTGACTACATTCTTCGCGATAAAGATAGTAAAAGATGAGCCATAGCAACATCTTCAAACAACCACACCATTGAATGCAACACAATCCTTTACTATCTCAATATCATAATTTAAATAACGTTAATAGACTCAAGAGGAATGGAAGAGTGAATACATAACGTATATGGATGACAACTAGCAATAACACAGCTATTTTTGGAATGAGAACCAAAATAATACAATACGAATCTAGCTTGACGATTTTGCTAGTTTCATCATTTGATCGAGAATCGCAAGCTTCAGATTGTCCGAGAAAAGAGCGTATTCGGGAGTCGACTGAAATGATTTTTCAAACAGCGCTTAGATGCATCTACAAACCTCGAGTGTACTAATCTCACGTGTAGTAGAGTAAGCAAGTAGGCACTGCTTCTAGGAATGAGTCTTCATTTACTGGTTTTAGAATATATTTTTAATGCATTCTTTTATTTAGCGTATATTTGTTCATATTTAGCGTATATTTGTTCAGGGAACTTGAGAGATAAAACATACCCTGAGCTTATCGAGTGTGTATTGATCTGCCAGATGGAGTTTGAGTGCCCTATAGAGCTTGCTAGTGGTCTTCAGATGACGTTCGCACTGGCCAATCACTTGCTACAATTTTATTAGTTAACACTTTCATTGAGTTAAGAACAACCTGCATTTGGAATCGATCTGCCAGAGCGAGAATATGGGAAATTCCAGAATCTGACATTAATCAACGGATAAAATAACGCGGGGATTGTACATAAAAATACCGGAAATTGGATGGAAAAGGAAGACAAAGTGAAGAAGGTCAATCAACTCCTGAAAGTTTCGAGATAAAGAGCAGGCCTGCGTAAAGCCTCGTATAAAACATCCGAAGTGCCTTTTCATTCCATCTGATCGAATAAAAATTAAGGTCAGTTATACGATTATTAAGTGGATGAAAACATATAAATAATATTCTTTTCGCGGAAATCGCTTTTATATATTCTAACCTCATAGACAACATCCTTGATCTCAACTTCCTTCTTTCCATTCTCAGCAAAGTTCCCGAAGAACATTGCAGCAAAGACGGGAGATTGAACAGCCAGATACTAAAATATTAATATCTAATAAAACTCTGATTACATGTTTCAATTATTTTTTACCATGGAACAGCTCACAATTTTACGTGATTGTAAAGAAAAAATACTTAAAATTCGTTCAAGATATTGTAGTTTGATACTTACATCTTTCGAAACGTCCAGTTTTTCGTTCCCGATCACCAGAGTGACATTATTCTCTTCGTATGGGGAACCGAACTTGGTCCGATCAATCGGCGTAAGTACGGGCATAATAACGCTTCAAGGATGAATTTAACTTTTAAAAAAATCCAATTAAGTCTAAACGAGCTCACTCTTCCGAACTACAAATTTCGACTGTATATTCGATAACAATCTTGTTGTTGCAATTAATTGCCTGTAAATAGAGAAATTTTTATTTCATTATACGCTACTCAGTAAGTTGCAATGATACTCACAATTATTTTCAGATAATTCGAGCTGATCATATTGTCAAACACAGCTACTTTGTGATCTTCATCGAGTGAAAAGTGAAGATCTAATCGACTGGTCTCATCTGTCTTCGTCTGGTCTGATGGGAGGGATACCGAGGAGGAGGCACTCGGGCAGACCAGGTAGACTCTGCTCCGAGAACCAGTGTCAGAAGATCTCTATGGAGAGGGGCGAGGATGAGGGCAGGTGAAGAGATACGCTAATGGGAAATAGTGGTGCGAGGAAGAGGATATTATTGGAAAATATATTTACTGAAATCAAATTCTAGGGCTCTTAATCTCTTTTTATAAACATGAATACTAGGTGATGACAATACATGAGAGGGAAGGGCATTCAAAATTCTAGCAACTCTACGAGAGAAACAGTGGTATCGAGGTGTAGATTTAGTTTTCTCGATGTGGATTCCAAAATTATTGGTCCTTTCTCTGAGGGGAGCAAACAGAAAAAAACTACTTCTGTCGAGTATGGTATCACCGTGCATAATTCTACGGGCCAGGACCAGATCATAAGTGACTCTCCTCTCAAAAAGCGCTTGAAGACCAAGGAAAGACAGACGTTGAGAATAGGAAGGGAGACCAAGAGGATATGATGGAGATGGAAAGCATCGATAGTATAGAATGCGAGTGAATTTCTCTTGGATTTTCTCAAGCTTCTGACTCTGTTTCTTAATGTGAGGGTTCCAGAAAGGGCAAGCGAATTCAATGTGAGGGAGGACATATGTGATGAAGCATTTGATAAGGATAGTGGGATTATTGACGTTTATAGCACGAAGCATAATATGCATGACAGTGGTGGCTTTCTGAACACGATCATCAATACTGGCAGAGTTATTAAGAGTGGGCAGAACTTGGACGCCGAGATCACGTTGTTGGGGGACTTGCTCGAGGATAACATTATTAATGAGATATTGAGGAGCAGGAGAAGAACCTATGTGGAGATGGGTGCATTTAGATTCCGAGAGAGATAATTGATTGGATACAGTCCATGAATATATGGCATCTAAGGCACACTGTAATTGGGTAGTGCAAAAGGCTTTATTTTTATTGGAGTAGGAAACATAAATCTTAATATCATCAGCGTACGCTTTTACACGCACATCCGGGAAAGGAGCAAGGACATATGTTATATCAGAAATGTAGAGAGAGAATAGAATGGGCCCTAGCACAGAACCTTGAGGAACACCGGACAGAACAGGGAAGGACTTGGATACTGTATTTCCTAGTCGTACGGAGAAATGCCTATCCGTGACGAAATCAGAAATCCAATTAAGAAGGTTACCATATAGAAGCTTTCCTGGAAATTAATATCTTAAATAAAACATATTAACTGCTCAATGGACAATTTTCAACTGTTGAAGATTGCATGTTCGCGTTTAACATATGGCCGAGGAATACCCATAAAATAATTCCAAACTTCTCACCATTCGAATCCCAACTCATTGAAGACTGCCGATTCCAATACTCCTGGAACGATCGTGCTCACATTCTCAATTTCCCATCGAAAAACAACTTTCGAATGTTCAGCCATTCTGGAATCTTAAGTTAGCGCATACACTCATCCTTAATAATGATAACTCCCAAGATCGAGAAAAAGGTACATTAACGATGTATCAGGAACATCTCAAATCAGTCAAGTTAGCGTAATTCAACAGAACTCTTTATACATCGTGTTGAAGCGAATGTGTAGAATTTAACTTGAAAATTAGCTACAAGAGAAAGGAAATACTGGAATCAGCTATAGAACGAAAAGAAGGTACTATTCGGTCTATACTTCTTCTTATTACAATGGGAAGGGGAAAATAGCAGTTAGAAAGAGATCTTGTGAATGTTTAAAACAAAAAATCATGATGGAAATCTTCAGCTCCACCAGGCTGCTCTCGATAGACTTCAATGACGTCATCATCCTCCATTTCCAAACTCATAGCAGTGTCATCATTGTTGATTCTTCGTCCATCGAAGAGAAAGCGAATGGAAGTAACAGGAACTCCGATTCTCTCCGCATAGGATCTCTTCAGCTTTCCCATACTAGTTTCGTACTTCAGACGAAATTTCACAACGTCCATGTCCGAGTTCTAAAGCGAAAGATTAAGTCTTCCAAAACAACATACTCTTTCATAACAAAACATATTTTCATTCCAATGCCTACACCCGATTATTGATCCTGTTTCGGAGATTAAGGAATTAAATGGGGAATCAGACCCCTCGAAAGAAAAAAAATGAATGGAACATCGAAAGAAAGAAATTCAAATCCTTACATAGCCTGCGACTTTCAGATTGATGTACACGGCATTTCCATCGCCAGAGTTATCAGCAACCCCACCTTTAGCTTCCATTGTTACCTGAGAATAATGGATAAAAACAAGAAACAGTAAACAATAAAGTTAACAATCAGCAGCAGTGGTCGAAAGGGTAGGCCATAAAAATTGAAAAACGTGGGCACGTTATGTCATTTTGAATATACTTTTCGACCACTGACAAGGAACAACAAATGACAAGTCGTTCAATAGAAAAAAATGTCCTCCATAAAATGGCCAAGAGAAATGGAGATTGCCTAACCAGTTTCAAGACCCTATCACAGATAGCAGCTTTCATGTCGGCTGAGAAGTTCGCATATTCGGGAGTAGACTGAAGATATGACATTAGAAATTATGATTAGACGACAACAATATACGCATGCTCTTCTTAACACTTAATCAGAAAAATGATTCTTACAAAGACTATCAGATACCTCAAGGGTGCCGATCTCCAGCGCAGTCGAGCAACTCAGCAGGCAGTGGTCCTAAATTGTATGAAAAATATGAATTTTAAAAAAGTGATAGTTGCTACCTTGAGCTTTTCGAGTCTGTAGCGATCAGACATTTGAAGCTTTTCTGCCATTGAGAACGTGGTGGGAGAAATTAGATGAGTCTCGCACTGGACGATCACTTGCTATAATAATATTAATGTTCAGCCTATTTGAAATTTTAAAAAAACCTGCATCTGGAATCGATCCGCCAGAGCCAGAATATGGGGAAGCGAGGAATCTGTAAGATGCTATTGAAATTAACATTGGAAGAAGAGTTACCGGAAATCTGAGCATCCAGCGAGAAAATTAATTCAAAAAGGTCGACGAATTCCTGAAAATCACGTTTTTAGTGAAAAACATCAGTTTTTTTAAAAATTAAGTTCACAGAAAAAAACATATCCTTTCTAATTTCACAATTACTGGGGTTTATTTTTTGAAAGCAAGGCTAGACACTACAAAATTCAAATAGATAAGAAAAAAAAGTTAATTGATACATGGAAGATTTAACAACTGACTGAGATACCGCAAGCAATGTTTTGGTATTTATTACCTCATAGACAACATCCTTGATCTCCATTTCGTCCTTTCCATTCTCAGCGAAACCTCCGAAGAACATTGCAGTAAAAACAGGGGAATACATGGCCAGAAACTGCAAAATGAAATGTTGAATATTAATAGAGAACTCCTGAATGACTCAATCCTTTCTAATTTGAGAAAATACCAACTCAAGAATTTTATCTATACATAAAATTAGTATTATAATATTAAAAAATAAGAAGCGATACTCACATCCTTCGAAATTCGGAGTTTATTGTCTCCACAGATTAGAGTAACGTTACTATGCTCATTCGGAGAGCAGAACTTGGCTACATCAGTCGACATGGCTCGAGACCTTAGCAATGCGAAGTGAAAAAGACCTACTAAACATAAATTCACAAAAAGTACATGATGACTCAGTAATACTTGGTATAAACAGAAAAGAATTCTTGCCAAGATGGCGAGAATCATAACGAACAGGACTACAACGAATGAGAACGAATTTGAACGACCAAGATACTTTAACGATGCATCAGGAACATCTAAAATCAGTCAACTTCGAGTATGTAAAAATCTCTTTATATATATGATATATGAAATTATACTTTCTACAATCCGACAGCAGTAAAAAAGGAGTATAAGACGTGGAATCAACATGATAACTGAAATCAGAAAGTA
The DNA here is from genome assembly GCA_036245805.1 of Pristionchus mayeri. Lineage (NCBI taxonomy): Eukaryota > Metazoa > Nematoda > Chromadorea > Rhabditida > Neodiplogasteridae > Pristionchus > Pristionchus mayeri. The sequence goes on along the minus strand of BTRK01000005.1, from coordinate 36,127,443 downwards.
CAAGCCAGATGATTAGAATGGTCACAATATATCATAATAGATAGCATAAATTCCACCAGAGGAGCCTCACCGCTGGATCACTACCATGTGGTGATGTCCTACAATTTAAAAGCATTTATGACATCATTCTCCTTCATGTTCAGACTCCACGGAGTATCATCATCATTGACTCTGCACAACTCGAAGAGGAATCGAGTAGAAGTAAGAGAGATTCCTTTTCTGTCCGCATAAGCCTTCCTCATCTTTTCTATTCTGGTCCCGTACTTCACGCGAAAGAGGATCTCGTTAGTGCCCTGAAGTTTGAAGAAAAAAGGTTCTTTCGACAAGAGAGGGTTGTTCTCCCAATCCCCTCATTCCAGACTAGTTCATGGCCAGAAAGATTTTGGTCTGAATTGGCGAATCCTATCATGGAAAGAAAATTGCTGGCAAATAAAAAAACCTAAACAAAGAAAAAGCCTTACCTGGCCGAGGACTCTCACTATGATGGGCAGGTTCATCTTTTTATCGAAGATGGCTGCCTTAATTCCTGCTGAGAAATTGGAATACTCGGGCATCGACTGAAAATTCATACTACTTCTTTTTGTATATAACTTCACACAGGCATAACGTGTTGATGAAGCAAAACAGTTCGCACTGGAAGATTGTTTTCGAACTTTTTGGAAATATGTCAAAATTTGGTATTTTATAATCTTAGATATACGAATTTGAACGAACCAGGAGATTTAAAAACTGATTTCCAACAACAACAAAATATTATCGCCGTGACGTATTCTTTACCATACAAAGACTATCAGTTACCTCGAGAGCGCTGATTTCAAGTGCAGTGGATAAACTCAGAAGGCAGTGATCCTAAATTGTGAAGATTATTTATATATTACTTTTAAAAATGATAGTTGCCACCTTTAGCTTTTCGAGTCTGTATTGATCAGACAAATGTAGCTTCTCAACCTTTGTGAACGTGGTCGAAGAAATCAAATGATTTTCACACTGAGTAATCACTTGCTATAATAATATTGTTGTGCTTGGACCATTTGATATAAAAACGAACCTGCATCTGGAATCGATCGCCCAAAGCCAGAATATGGGGAAGAGTGGAATCTATATGAAGACATTAAAATAAATACGAACAAAATGTAAATAATAACCTGAAATCTGAGCTTGTAGGGGGAAAATCAATTCAACAAGATCGACGAATTCCTGAAATTCGTATTTTAGTAAAGCAATAACAAGGTCTCAAAAATAATACCGCAAACAAAGATTTATATTCATAGTTGCCCACGCCGGCGGCGACACCCATGAACCCCTACTCATAGTTGCGGAGAGCGCCCCTGTCTTGAGGGGCGCTCTCCGCAGGGACGTATAGGGGTCATGGTCAAAAATAAGTCAATGGTAGGTCAAGACTAGGTACTGTACCCAATCGATAGTACAGTACCCCAGATACCGTATACCACTACCGTAACCCAGATTATCGCAAACTAACTATATTTTTAAAAGTCCTGGTACCGTGCCCAATCGATTTTACAGTACCCAAGCAACTACCATAAGATAGATAGATAGATTGATAGATTTTATACATGTCAAGGCATGTGGGGGTGTATGTGGGGGTGTAGGGTAAGGGAAGGACTCTGGAGCCTTTTGCCATCGACGAGGGGGGGTGGGGAAGGGGTTGGATCTTTGGACTCATTCATCTTCTTTTGAATCGTTCGTTGTCACTTGACACATCTCTCTTGAGCATGCGGAAAGTTTCGCATGAAGTCGAACCAGTTCCTTGGGTCAGATCCAGTTCCTTGGGTCAAACGTTTTTCTAAAAATCTAAAATTGAACATACAATTATTTTAAAATATCCTACCATATCTCTAATTACTTTTGAATAATTGTATAATAGGTTAAGGATTTTTAGGAAAATGTGTGGCATTTTAAGAAAAATGTTTGACCCAAGGAACTTGATCTGACCCTAGGAACTGGGTTACGGTAGTTGCTTGGGTACTGTATAATCGATTGGGCACGGTACCAGGACTTTTTAAAAATAAAGTTAGTTTGCGATAATCGTGGGTTACGGTAGTGGTATACGGTATCTGGGGTACTGTACTATCGATTGGGTACGGGACCTAGTCCAGGGTACGGTACCTAGTCCAGACCCCCATTGACCTACCGATCAATTTTTGACCATGACCCCCTATACGTCCCTACGGAGCAACCATGAATGGTCTGAAAACACTTCGCCGCCAGCGTTGGGCAACTATGTTTGGCAACTATGTTTATATGAGATGTTTATATCTGAGAGAACCGAGCAATAGCAATATAGGCCGTACAGCGAAAAATAAAGTTCTGATTTTAAGATGCCCCTAGGGGTAACTTTTCACGTAGAGTTCGAAAATCGGCCTTACGAAGCCGTATCTCTTACCCCACATTTCGTGTGTCTCGCCGAACCTGGGTGGTCGGTTTTTGTATTTTTTGAACGGCTCATCCAAACTTCATAAATGTATAGTAATTCTGAAACATCTCGACGAGATAAGCATTTTTACTGTTGGAAGTGAAATGCTAGCTCATCTGTGGAAAAAGTTACGGTAATTTTCAAAATACAAATTTCAGCCCTGAAAAAGTGTTTCAACGTGTGTCATTTTAATCACCATTATTAGATTCCTCGTAAAAAGTTACCCTAGGAACCAACTTTTGGTGAAAAAATTCGTGCTTCAAAGGGGTCTCCTGAATCACAGAAGAAGAAAGGTAGTGTTTTTTTTTGCAAATATGTCTATTTTTAAGACGATCCACTGTGAACTCCGATTAAGTCTAGTCGGTTTATAGCTACACTTTGATAGGGGAAACATATAACGTACAAAAAGGGGCATTATCTCAATTCGAAAAAAATGGATTTTTATCATCTCGATTTTTCTCATATTTAGGCACATGCTACTTTTACTTAACGATCGGAATTCCCAATTTTCTTGAAAAATCTAGTAGAAGGGACCAACATATGTCAGAAAAGGTTGAGCTTAGGGTCCTCATCCATCCGGATATATTTTTGCTTGAAAATGCAAAATTGTGAGTATCAGAAAAGAACAAAAACGAAATTTTAAAGTCATTTTGTGAGAATCGATTAGATTTTACTTGTATACACCTTCCCCAACTAAATTCCACAAGCGTTATGCATTCCAGCGGTAAATGAGTAGTTTTTGAAAAAAAAATTTAATTTTCAGGTTTCCAAAAAGTCATTCTTATTAGATTGAATATATGCTCTATTTTGCAAGTACATAATACTTGGTCTAAGTTGAAGAAGTTGAATAATGTACAAAATTATCCGATAGCCCTCGTAACTTCGATATTATCATGTGAAACATATTTTTTTACGAGCGCGATATTGCATTTTCAAGCACCATTCTACTAGATTTTCTACTAGGGTCCATTCTACTAGATTTGCCCAAAACAATTGGAATTCGGATCGTAAAGGAAAAGTAGCATGTGCCTAAATATGAGAAAAATCGAGATGATAAAAATCGATTTTTTCGAATTGAGATAATTTCCGTTTTTTGTACGTTATATGTTTCCCCTATTAAAGTGTAGCTATAAACTGACTAGACTTAATCGGAGTTCATAGTGGATCGTCTTAGAAATAGACATATTTGCAAAAAATCACTACCTTTCCTATTCTGTGATTCAGGAGACCCCTTTGAAGCACGAATTTTTTCACCAAAAGTTGGTTCCTAGGATAACTTTCCACGACAAATCTAATAATGGTGATTAAAATGACACACGTTGAATCACTTTTTCAGGGCTGAAATTTTTATTATTCTAATTACCCTAACTTTTTCCACAGATGAGTTACCCCTAGGGCATAGTTGCCCACGCCGCCGGCGACACCCATGACCCCCTATTCATGGATAAGCACTGCCCCACTTTTTTAGTGAGGTAGTGCTCATAGACGTATAGGTCATGGTCAAAAAATCGATGGTAGGTCATGGGTAGGTCAAGATTAAGTACTATACCAATCAATAGTACAGTACTTCCTGATACCGTATATAGCTACCGTAACCCTGATTACCGCGAACTGATTTTTTTCAAAAATTGAAAATACCGTACCCTAATTAAAAAATCAAAGTACCGTAACCAATCGATAGTACAGTACCACCAGATACCGTATCCCACTACCGTAACCCGACTATCGCGAACTAACTTAATTTTTCAGATGTCCTGGTGACGTGCACTATCGGCCTGGTGTCTTGAACGATCGATTGTACAGTACCCAACTAACTACCGTAACCCAGTTCCGTGGGTCAGATCTAGTTCTTTGGGTCAAACATTTTTCTAAAAATCCAAAATCATTTTATAACAATCCTAAATCAATCATAAATTGGTTCTACACTAATTAGAGTTACGGTGGGATACTTCAAAATAATTTTATTATAGATTTAGAATTTTTAGAAAAATGTTTGACCCAAGGAACTAGATCTAACCCAAGGAACTGGGTTACGGTAGTCAGTTGGGTACTGTACAATCGATAGTTCACGACGCCAGACCGATAGTGCACGTCACCAGGACATCTTAAAAATAAAGTTAGTTCGCGATAGTCGGGGTTACGGTAGTGGGATACGGTATCTGATGGTACTGTACTATCGATTGGTTACGGTACTTTTATTTTTAAATTAGGGTAAGGTATTTTCAATTTTTGAAAAAAATCAGTTCGCGGTAATCAGGGTTACGGTAGCTATATACGGTATCAGGAAGTACTGTACTATTGATTGGTATAGAACTTAATCTTGACCTACCCATCACCTACCATCGATTTTTTTACCATGACCCCCTTACGTCTATGAGCACTACCTCACTTTTCACCATGAATAGGGGGTCGTGGATGAGCACTACCCCACTTGCCGCCGCCAGTGGTGGGCAACTATGCCCTAGGGGCATCTTAAAATCAGAACTTTATTTTTCGCTGTACGGTCTCTGGTAAGTTCTCTCAGATAGTCACTCATATTACTTACTTCGTAGACAACATCCTTGATCTCCACTTCCTCTTTTCCTTTCTCAGTGAAATCCCCGAAGAACATTGCAGCGAAAACTGGAGAGTAGACGGCGAGAAACTGTAAGTTACCTTTCCTCGTGTTAAGGAAATCGCTCTCGTCACAGAACGACCGCGACGCGATCGGGAGGCGCGTTGCTGTTGCCTCAGATTTTAAGATTTTTTAACATTTCGACTCGGAAATTTCCGAGCACTCATAGGACTATCCGTAAGATTTCCGAAAACTAGAGAAATGCAAAATGTGAAAAGAAGAATCTTATAATAATCTGAAGTTTTACTCACATCCTTCGAAACTTGCAGTTTCTTCTCTCCGATGATCAGAGTGACATTGTTGTACTCGATCGGAGAGCAGAACTTGGTCGGATCCGTGGACATCTGGCTAGATCTCTGCAGTGCCAAAAAGTAAGGCGTATTCAATTTAAATTCATATTCAATGCAGTAAAGAATATGCAACACTTGGAAATCAAGAAATAACTGATCCTATTATACGAAATCATGAAATTGAGGCATGCAAACCATTATATCAGTGATCAACTTATCCAAAAAAAGAATTAAGTTGAACGATAAAGATACTTTGGCGATGCATCGGAAACATCTCATGATAGTTAAGTAAATGGAATTCAATAGCAATTTTTATCGATATCAGCAATAATATAAGTTTTTCACTGTAAGAATGAAAAGGAAGTACTTGAATCAACAACATACTGAAATAAGGAAATACTAGGCAGAATGAGAACATTTGAGTGATTAAGAGGGAGCGATACAAACGGAACAAGTAACTCAGAGCTGCTCTGGATAGACTTCAATTTGCTCGACATCCTCCATTTCCTCGCTCATGGGAGTGTCATCATTGTTGATTCTTCGTCCAAGGAAGAGGAATCGAAGGGAAGTGACAGAGACATTGAGTCTTTTCGCATATGAGTTCTTCAGCTTTTCCATGCTCGTTCCGTATCTCACGCGATAGTGGACCTCGTTCTTGCTCTAATGTGATTAAGCATTTATTAGGTTGGTTCAAAAGTTTCTGACTATTTTCATGTTTGGGCATTTTGACCTACCCTGTCCATCTCATTCGGCCAATCAACTAATGGTTATTCATAGTTGATGAAGGCTTGGGAATACTTTTTACGCGATACAATATCGGGCCAATTCGATCAGCAAGGATGACACTATTCACAGTCAAACTCTAAATTGTTCTTTATTTTCAATACTATTCATTTGATTGTAACTCCAAGGACAAATGAGATTGAGACATACGTGAAGGATTATTGAGAAGCCTATTACAAAGGCATATAATTTTACTCTTCAGAAAATCTGGTCCAATGAAATCCCGCTTAACATTTTGGCCAAATCAGTAAACTACGGTAATTTGAGAATTCTTGTTTTATATTTTATGGCACTGTACTCGTACAGATCGACCTTGAGAGCTCAATAGTGGTTCATTATTTTCTAGCTTCCTATCTTAGAACACAGTTATATTTAGGAGTGGATTCATCAATCAATACGTAATTAGGATATTTCGGAAACGCGATTTAGACATTTAAACATCGAAATCAGCACTTTTTGTTGTTTCATTTTTTTCACTCGCAATGAAGACCCGGTTTTTCACGTTTAACCGAACAAGCAACTCTTGCCCTACTACATATATGTTGGGCAAATTAAGGAGATCTCAAATATCTGTTTAGTTGAGATCAACCGAAAAACACCGAAAAACACCGTTTTCAGCAATTTCGATATGAAAATAATGTCCTCACGTTCAATAACCGATATATCCAATGCTAATGTTTTCCGGTACTCCACCACTACTGACGTCACTAAAACTATAGAGGAATTGCAGGCAATCGAAATAGGCTAGGAGAAATTATGAAAAATAAATAGTCAGAAACTTTTGAACCAACCTAATAGAATAAGACATTCTTTCGAAAGAATTGAGGATTGTTTTCTTAAACCCCGAGACTACGGCGTATCCAACAAACCGAAAAAAATTGCAAATTGAAAATCCGAAAAATACAAAAAAAAACCATCCTTACCTGGTCAATGACTTTTACTAGGATGATCAGCTTCCCCTTTATATCATAGATGGCTGACTTCAAGTTAGCAGAGAAATATGAATACTCTGGAGCAGACTGAAAATATGTAATCATCTACATAATATGACAAAGATATAGTCGATGAAGCAAAAACAATTTCTCCAGGAAAAATAGTTCGCATTGCGTCATGCCGTCTTTGATATATCAAAGGCGGCATGATGGCATAGTTCTCATCTGAACTAGTGCCTATGCGAGACTTTTTGAGTCAGTGAACGTATCACGGATCTCCTGTAAAAATGCAGGAAAGTTGGACCCTTTTGCGGCAGAAAAAAATTGTGGTCATGGATTTCGCTGAAACCGGTAGGACTGACCAAAGTGAGGGCGAGGACAACGTCTAACCAATCCGTTTTTCGAAATTTGCAAGTTGAACCGAGTTATGACCTACCGCTTTGGAAGGGCGTTTCTCACTCAGTTTTTGACCTACAGCGAGCGGAGTTTTTCCAATCGGTTCGCAATACAGAGAGCTACAAGTCAGCTGTTATGCTGAACACACAGAAATGTCATATTCAGGTAGATATTCTCGAAAAACGATTTTTGAAGGTACAATATGCAATTATCTCACTCGTAACCCACTTAGGATACGATTTTTATTTTTGATTCTGATTCCCCACATACGAATTAGGGTATGTATGTATTTCATTGCTCATAACTCGCGCCTCTTCATACCGCCACTCAGTAGGGAGAACCTAGACTTGATGCGTATCTCCGCTATAATGGATGCAAATGCACATTTTAGTGACATCATTAGACTGCTCTCGATGTGGTGGTCCAACCCCCAGACCCTAAACTCAACCGTTTTCGAGATATGGCGTGAAAACCATTATCGAAGAAAAACAGTGTAGTTGAACTACTCCAATCCCCGATTCACTCAATTCGCTCCTTTGAATTTGTTTTATTGTGCAAATAGCGAATCCGATTTTAATGGCAGATGTTTAAAAAAAAAACAATATTTCATGGATTATATGTGCCAAATTCTAGAATGATTGGGTATCAACTTGTAAAGAAACATCGACAATATTTTTTTGAAAATTTTTAATTAACTCAGATGGGTGGGTAGCAACCATTTTTATTTCGCTAATATCTAGAGTGGCATGCTTAAAAAAAACGAAATAAAAAAAAAATAAAAATAAAAAAAAATAAAAAAAACGAAATAAAAAAAGGTGTTTGAGAAATCGTCCAAAATGTGTAAAAAGTCACTTCTCGATCATCCCGAAACTACCGTACTCGGTCGAGAGGTGAGAGAGTGTGCATAATGAAGAGACGAATACACGAATTCGGCCCGCGGTATTGGCGGAATCTTTGCCTTGGCCAATCATGTAGATACGCACTTTAAGGTTGCTGGTACCACGCATGGTTTTATATTGGGGTGTCCGGAAAGTTCGCATAATGCTTCGGAAAAAAGTCAGTTCGCGATCAAATACAGTGATTGCGCAATCTGTTTGTCAACAATGTATTGCATCATTCTGACGTTGAGTAGTGAGAGGATTTAATCAGTCTCCTAGTTGCTACATTGATTCTTGTGATGGACTCCCATCTCTACCTCCGAGCAGTTTTACTTCATTACTACCGTCTTGGCCGATCCGTGAAGGAGGCCCACTCTGCCCTGGCCCAGTAGGAAGGAGCTGACGCCCCCTCCATACCCTTCTGCTATAAGTGGTTCTCCCGCTTCAAGAAAGGGGAGTTTGGTCTCGATGATCAACCCCGCTCTGGACGCCCTCCCTCCCTCGATCAGCCTCTCGTTCTCCGCACACTGAAGCGCAAGCCCATGGCCAGTGTGCGTGAGTTGAAGAAGGATACTGGTACTCCCAGATCAAAGGTGTCCGATATCCTCCATCGATCTGGGAAGAAGCCGAAACTCCCACAAGTGATTCCCCATGACCTCTCCCCCGAACAGCTGAAAAATCGTGTTCAAGTCTGTCGGGAATTACTCCATCGTAGATCCAATCTTCGATGGGTCAATTCCATCATCGCTACAGATGAGAAGTGGATCACGTACGATAACCCTGTGAGGAGACTGCAATGGGTGGATGCAGATGAGAAGCCCACGCCCGTCCCGAAGAAGGAAGAGCACGGAAAGAAGGAACCCCTCTGCTTCTTCTTCTCAGTGCTCGGTCCCATCTACTGGGAGATCCTCGTCCCTAGCACCAGCATCAATGCCGACCTCTTCTCTGAACAACTGGAAGATTTCGCGATCAGAGTCCCTCCCAGACTCCTGAACCAGGGCAAAATTCTTCTTCTGATGGACAATGCTCGCCCACATCGAGCGAAGATGACCCAGAAGAAAATGGACGAGCTGAAGATCGAGAGGATTCCCCATCCACCGTATTCCCCGGATCTCTCCCCATGCGACTACCACTGCTTCCGACTACCACAGTTCGATTTTTCGCACTTTGCCAAAATGTTCGCTGAGTCAAAAAGCCTCTCCTATATGATCTCCGTATAATATGATTATTTATACAAAGACAATCGGGAGCAGACTGGAAAAAAGATGAGATCGATCGGGGCAGGTCGCAAGTCGTTTGATAAATTAAGAAGGTAGCCAATAATGAAGGAAGTAAAAGGGCTGCCTAGTAAGGAAGGGTAATAATAAGACTTCCAAAAATGAAGCGGGTTTCGGTCCTTGGGTGGCATAAAAAATATGTATATCGCGACACTCCAATGGCCATCTATCATTTCTCGACATTTTCCGATCTCAATTTGTCAACCATAATATAAGTCAGATTTCTCATATGTAGCCCAAATAATGAGAAATATATACATTAGCACAGTGGGCTTTTATATAATCTCCTTCTCTTCAGATCACGTTAATGAGACAAATAAAAATAGTAGAAATCAGTACGTACCTCAAGAGCACCGATTTCAGTCACAGTAGTGCAACTCTGTAGACAGTGATCCTTAATAACGCGAATATTAAAATATTAAAATTCAATTTGACAAAATTTTACCCTCAGTTTGTCGAGCCTGTATTCATCAGAAACATGAAGCTAATTTGCATTCGAGAAATTGCTCGATGTCATCAAATAAATCTCACACCGAGTAATCACTTCCTTAAATAGAATATACTATATGCATTTTTTGATATTATTATTTCAAATAATATGTTCAATCGATTTAGCACAATATATGGGAGATAGTACAGTAACCTGCATCAGGAATCGATCTCCCAGATCCAGAATGTGAGAAACTGTGTTATCTGTAATGTGCTATGCAAATACAAAGTGCAAAGAATAATTACCGGTGATGATTTGAACATCCAATGTGAAAATCAAGTGCAAAACGTCGATGAATTCCTAAATATTCCATTGTATAGACAAACATGATAAATAGAACGTTGCTCGTTATTCACTATTGAATTAGAGAAGAGCAAAATGTGACCACATTTATGGATCGATATTTTCAGGTGTGAATATTTTGAGCATTTGTTTGCATCCCAGTACCGTTTGTTTCCAGCTAAAAAAGGGTGCATTTCTAACTTCGTAAACAATATCCATTTGTAAAACTCAGTACAATATTTCGTATTTCTAACCTCGTATACAACTTCATTGATTTCTACTTCCGGTTGTCCATTTTCGACAAACCCGGTTCCGAAGAACATTGGAGAGAAATGTCGAGAGTGGATGGCCAGGTACTACAAAACAATAATTAGCGAGCAGTCATGTTGAATTCAAAGCAACATTTTGTACAATTTAAGTTTCTCAGATGAGCAATAATGATAAATAAGAAGGGACACTTACTTCCTTTGAAATTCCCAGTCTCTTGCCATCAATTACCAGAGTGACGTTGCCGTGATTAATCGGAGAACAGAACTTGGCTGGGTCAATCGTACTAGAATCGATAGAACATTTAAAAAACTAAAAGTTAATAAGGAAAAAGCGAAATAGGATCATCTAAAGTATTTCATAGAAATGATTAATTCTATAGCGATTCTATATTCATCTCTTATATAAATCGCTGTGTGTGATTTCATTCAGCCATATAAGGGAGTGGTTGGACATGGTAAAGTAGTCAGGGGGCGGACATTTCCGCAACGGGGTACCATTCGCTTGACAGAAGGAGTAGCAACATGGGAGTTGTTGCATTGTTACCATTATGCGCATTATAAATTTTGAGAGACATTAGCATATATAAATTTTGTTACCAGGCGATATTAAGTTTTACCCCAAATCAATGACCCGGGGTTCATGGTTTGTGGATTTCCATGAACCCCTATACGTTAAAGGGACCCTGCAGAGATTGGACATTTGAACTTATATTACGCTCCTTGTTGTTTTACGTTAATATTTAAAGAAATTAAATTAAAAAAAAATTTTCTCTTCGTATACAAAAATAAATTAAATTATGGTGTGCTTACAAAAACGAGCGTGCATGGTGTGCCAATGGGCCTCACCAAAATCAAATTACTTCTTCACCACTGCACGCTGGAATTTTGCCAACTGCTCGATTCTTGAAATTTCCCATTTTCTGCCCATTTTCTCGCGATTTTGATTGTTTGATTACGCCAAATTGCTTCAATAATGCTGCCCAATGTTCCTTTATGTCGATTTATGCTGAATTCCTTATATTTCATGCCGAGAACGCGATGCTCGCGCGCAGAGCAAACGACACCACCATCGACAACCCTCAGGAAGGTGAGTGCTCAATTTCCCGCTTCTATTTGTATATCTGACGCGATTAGCATGCAAAATTACGAAATTAAATTGCTATCTCGGCCGGCTCACCAGCCATTTTTTATCCGTTGTGGCACGCCGAGCGGTCTTCTATGCTTTCTCTGCTTCACTCACAAACTTGCGAAAGTAAGCGCCCCTTAGCCGCGTCATAGATTACTCATTCCGCTTTTAAATATATCCTAATTGCAGGGCGGTTGTCACGAAAGAGGAAAAAACTGAAGCAGTCTACGCCGTTATCGCTTCAAACGTCTCCTCATGGCCAACATGAGCGACATCGCGAAGGCGATTTCCGACTGAGGTGAGTTATTTGCCTTGTTTTTTTTATATTTGACGACTTGAAAGGCATTAGAACTTGAAACTAGGGAACTTGTTACTTTGAATTTTACTTTTGCTTGACTATTTTTGAATATTGCGTCTCCCGCGCGTGATTGCGAACTGATAAAATGGCCGGTTACGCTGCTTTATCGACCGATATTGTAGTGCGCCAATTCGAGTTGGGCGCGCAGACGAACATTGCCCTGAAGAACGACCGCTACATCGTCAACGGCGAGCACGACGAGAACAAGCTCAAGGTGAATATCCATTGAAATGTGCATGCGCCTCTAGCTGTGCTGTTGGTGCTCAATAACTGCGATCTAATCCCATCTTTGGCTTAACTGTTCAATTAATTTAAATATATTTGATGATGTAAACTGCAGCGTGCATCGCGTCAGTCGATTATCGATCGACAGCACACTCCGTCCGCTAGTTCTCTGTCTTGCGACTCGCGCGAGTCGGCTATCTTTTGAGCTCTCGAGGCGAAGCCGGGGAATGATAGAGGCTGTTTCTCGTATATTGGTGAGTACTTATTGTATATTTCAATATTTTACGTTCTAAATGTATTTCAGCTGATAAATATACTGCTTTGCAGTGCTGCAACCCGATAAGATGCGATACGGAGATAAGTCGACCACTGGATCGCCCATCTCCTTGCACAGGTTAACCCTCTTCTCCTTCTTGTTAATTAACAGTATCAAGAGAAAGATCTTGATCGATAGCAACGTTTGACCTGATATCTGATTAGTGTTGGCTTAGCGGATCTTCTAAAAAAATCTTTCTTTCCAGAGGATCGAGTGTTCATCAAGACTCTTCCGGATCTTCATCCTCTGGGTCGCCAATCGCCTCGCTTTTCTCCTACACTCGGGTACTTTTTTTCAAAGAGATTGCACGTAGTATTGTTCTCATTCAATGCAAATGCGAGTGGTCATTTATTTTTACTCGTTTCTCTCGCGAGGTGCGGTTGGTGCTTGTCCAACCCGAGTTATTCACTAGGTTGTTTTTCTTAATTTAAATGTATTTGATGATGTAACTTGCAGGATCTCGTCGGTGTGGATTCGCCCGGATTGAGAGGTGGTACTGGCGCGATTACGCCTGTGAAGAAGGAAGAGGTAAGTACTGTTAGCCTATTTTCCTCTAATACTATTAACCATCATTTTGCGATGTATTCTAAGAAAGAGTGTTTGTGTATCATTACAATTAGTCTTTCTGATAGTTTCCATCCATTGATGAAGATCTGCTTGCAGTCGTCTCCGATGGTACCTCGTCAGGTGGCCGTCGTCAAGCCTGAGACGGGGCTACTCCAGCCTCGCGCTGTCATGCTCGCTGCCGAGCCCTCGCCCCAACCACCACCACCCCTGCCTCCGTGAGATCGCTTCTCGTCGAAACACGAAAGTTGCTAGCTAATAGATGACATCCTTCAATTTAAATTACTAATGAGCTAGAAAAGTAGTTAGAGTAAATAGTAAGACATTGAGTAAGCACTACAATGGCGCAATTACAGTCGCAAGTCGCGATTCGATGTCAAGCCGGAGGACATGCAGGTGGACGAGAAACCGAAGCATCCGAGGTAAGCACTTTAATTGAAATCGAAAATCCTAAAATTCCCATTGTATTCACATGTGGGCTCCATCGAAAAACCATGTGATTGTTATGCAAGTGGATGGATTCTGTCGTCGAGATTTAGAGTGTAATTTCTCTCAGTTTGTTGTCGAACGGGAAGCGGAAGGCGACGAGTGAGAGTGAGGAGGAGAAGAGCAGCAAGAGCGACGAGGAAGAGGTCGTCGACCCGAGGAGAGCCGGATCACTCGGATCTTTCGTCAAGAGGATAAAACTATGAGTGGGCAGCGAGAATCCACCTGGTTCATCTATTGCGAGACTAGAATGTGATGCATTTGTGCTAAATTTATAGAAATTTCTCCATTTTATGTTTTTAACATCGTTAACGTTACATCGTCCATTGCAGCGAGACGCTATCGACGACGGTGACGAAGCCAGCAGAGCTCAAGCCGCCGCAGCCTCCGAAGGCCATCGTATCTCCACTCGCAGCAGTACCCGAAGGTAATTTACGCTCCCATGAAACTTGAAATTTCCTACCATGTCCCTCTTCTCTGCGTAGCCTTTCTCGAGTAGCAAGTTCGGTATCCATGGCGACGTCCTCTCGAAATTGTCCATGTCCACGTCATAAGGGGCCTTGTTAGTTGCTTGTTTCTCTCTCTTGCGTGTCTCTGTATCTAAACATGTGATTGCAGTGAAGCAGCAGCGTCCGGCTGCGCCCTCTCTGCTGCCGCGCGTGGTTACTACTGCAGCAGCAGCAACTAAGCTACCTCCACCGCCTCCTCCCACTCCCAAGCAGTCCCCAGTGAAGAGTGTAGAGAAGAAGAAGGAAGAGGAGGAGGAGAGCAGTGAGGAGGACGAGGATGAGACGGGCATGCCCGCATTCGGACCCCAACTACCCAAGACTAATGGTGAGCTGATGAAACAGAGAAGTAACGGGCAATCACCTAGATGGGGGTGATATTAGACACATGGAGCAGTATCATATGCAATGACAGCAAAAGGTATAAAGACATATGTAGAAAAGTGAACTTGGCAGGTATCTCGAAGACAGCGGTGAACGGCGTGGTGAAGCCGTTGTCTCGCGCCAATTCGGAGTCGTCGCTGACGACGTCTGCAGCAACCACGGGCGCAGCCGGAAGCGTCGCCAAGGGTGAGTCGTCCAGTGTTATTTTTCTTTTTGTCATCGATGATCCCGATTGATACCTATAGATGGTACCTTACTGAAATGGAAACAGTGCGAATCTTGAAGATTAAACGAGAAGATTCACAAAATCTTATATTTTATTATATGATGGAATAAATTAATTTATTATTTAATTAATTAATTAAAATGTTTGCAGCGGGCGCAGGTCGCAAGCGACTGCTGTCGGAGCGAGGGGAGAAGGAGCTGAAGTACCCCGTGATGGAGAAGGAGATCAGCAGCAAGTGGGGATGGGACGGCGCCTCGTGGCTGGTCGGTTTCTGCCCTTCTGGTTCCTATCTTTACCTTGATAGTTCTGATAGTAGATAGTAGATGGAACTCTTTATTCCATGTTGATGTGATGACCGTAGAGAGAGGCATTTTTAGACAATAACTACGCTGTTAATTTTTTTGTGGCTGATGGAGTACTGACGATTAATCGATTCATTCCTTCTAATCATACATTTTCATTAACCTCGGGGAAACAATATAAGTGGCTCCCATTCCCTGGGATGGCATTAGAAGTGGCTCCCAATGAGGTGATTGGTTATCTGCACATCACGGCGCATCTTTTGAGCCTAGTCATAGATCGGGCAGAAAAGTTAAAGTGGGTTCCCTCGGAGTCCGAGGTTATGAAAATGTATGCTTCTAATCGATAATCGTTATCCTTACAGAACGACCGTAAACGTGGCCAGGGCTTGATCAATCGTGCGAACGATTGCTTCCTCAATGCCATCCTGCAGACGGTTACGCACACCGCGCCCCTCGCCCGCTACCTCATGGAGCGACACAAGTCTGACTGTGAGTTTGTAGGGTTACGGTAGATTAGGATACGGTATCGAATCGCGATTAGCCTGGATTACGGTATATGATTGACCTGCAGGCAAGCGCGATCAGAACCAGTGCGTAGCAGTACCTGCGGCAGTTCCATCTCAGCCGTACGTTCACGACGAGTGGGCCGATGGACACGAGATGGATCGGATCCCATCTCAAGAGTGAGTCCGATTGAGAATTGGTGTTTCTTGTGCTGAATCTAGTGATATGTGTGGGAGATACTGTGCAGAGAATATCGTCCTTTGCCCGATGTAGCAATAGTTGTATAGTGTGGGAATGAGTGGAGAAGAAGGGGAGAGGAGGGGTAGCATAGCAACCTCCTCGCTGTCAAATCTCCACGCGGAGTCTAATCCCTTGCTGCTCACCTCCCCAAGGAGTGCGAGAGAGAGGCGATAATGAGGGGGTGCGAGGTGCTCGCTGTCGTATATTCATGCTTCTCATTCTGAATAATGAATTGTTGAGTGGAATCATGGCACGCGGAGTGAGTCACTTTTGGCCATCTTTTGGCCATTTTGGCCGACCATCGCCAAGGCATTCGGAATCACTGACAGACAGGTACCATCTCATTTCTTTGATATGACAACAATAACCAGCATTGAACCAAAACGGAACAGATTTCCCTTTATGAAGAATAAATGAAAGCTCATTAGGGAGATGAGAGATTTTCCTTCGCAGGCGCTCAACGTCTTCATCAATCGAGGAGGCGGGCTGCTCATGCTTGTGTCAGGTGTGTCCAGCAAAGCCAACAGATTTTCATCAGTCAAGAACTTGAGAAAATTACAAAATTGATTACGAAGCCATACACTCTAGACTGATAGTGTTGTGTTACGAGTATAATATAATAGAAGTATCACTCCCAATCCTTCTCAATTTCGCTCAAATCATCCATCTCTTCACCATCCATTTCGCTTTCCTCCTCACTTTCCTCTCCCCTCATCATTCGATCGTAGGTTTCCTTGAGGAGATCGAAATGGTCATCCTCAGGAGCACCGATGCGTTTGAGGAATCTCTTATCCTCGTATTGGTCCCTTAGCTCCCAGCATTCTTCAAGAATCTGAGAAAAAATAGTTAATGTTCCATTGACTCAGTATACCGTACCTCGTTCCTCCATGGGTGTTCTCCGGGGCTCATTTTTCTTTTCACAGCCTCCGCAATTCTTCCCCTTCTAGAGAGAAGCACGCTGCCGATCTCCACCCTCTCGCCCGCGATGGTACCATAGACAAGTGAGTTGTGGTGCATCACAGTGCACTTCATTTTTTTGTTGTAGTAGGGCGCCGAGCTAGCACAGATCAGGATTATTAATGTGATAAAATGTCTTCTTCTTCTTGTTGTTGCATGTCTTCTTGCTAAAAAATATATAGCAGGGATTTACCTAGAAAGTCGTTTTGGTGCGTAGAGATTGGAGAGGGAATGGAAACATTCGCAGATCGACGTTCCGAAGTCGGCCGAAGAGGCGAGGAAGGCCTTCTCGAATGAGGGAGAGAAGAGAATGGAGCGGAGCAGCTGGTGCTCAGGCGAGTCCTCCTTTCATTGTGATATAAATATAGAACTAAAGCATCTATAGGCAAACAATTTACCTCGATCAATTGCTTAGGAGATTTCTGGGGTCCTTTCTGGCCGGCCTTCACCCCTTTCCCATTCTTTCCTCTCTTCGGTGCTCGCACATTTGAGTGATCGCATTTGGTGATCAGATTGAAATCGTCTCCCTAGTCGCACAATAACCCGATAAGTATAAATTAGCCATTTGCCCACCTTTCTCCATCTGTGTTGACCCGTGCAGTGTTTGATAAACGAGCGAACATACTCAAGAGCGAGGGGTCGATCTTCACGGTTTGGGAATTTCTTGTTGACGTAGAACAAATGGTTAAAGAACGACTTGTACCATTGAAAGAGGAGGGGGCAGTCTGCCTTCTTCATCCCCTGAATAGGGTTTCTTAGATGGGCAATACGTCATTTGTTTACTCACCGCCCACCACGCTTTTCGGAGAGATTTTTGGGCGTGCCAAAAGTCCCTCCTCGTCTCGATTCCTTTTAGCTTGGGTTTTTCGCGGATTCGCTTATCGACGCTTGCGTTTGAATCGGTTACCCGTGCTCTGATGAAGCGATCGAGAGATATTCGAGTATATGGGTTACGGTAAAAAAAAAGTTGTATCGCGAATCGTATCGCGCAAGGATCGCTCTTTTGGGATTGCGATGGAGAGGAGATCACATTGATCGATGAGTCTCTGTAAGAACAATTTGGGTAAGCGAGCACAAGTTGATAGGTCACCGTGATGGGAGTGCCCGTTATGAACGCAGACACTGCGAGAGACTGGTTCATCTCGTACACTCTACTTCTCCCTCTGCCCCTCTTAGGCTGGCTGTCCCATCGGAAGTGATTCTTGCACCCAGTGCACGAGTAGGTCACCCATAGGGCGCTAGCCTTTTGCCTCCATCGCAAACTAATCGGGTCGATCAATGCTCCACACGCTTGACACCTCCGAAAGAGCATGTCAATCATCGACTTAGCTGTCAGAAAGTATGCAGATCGGACAGCCGTGTCCTCTTCTTCCTCCTCTTCGATATCTGAGTCACTCTGGTGGGAAACTTGAGACAAACGAAATGATGAATCCTTCAATCATTATGTTATCTTATACCCTCATTCTAGAGCTAACCGATCTCTCTACAGTAGGAACACTTGAGATGGTCGACAGTAATCTCTGAGGCACTACACTATCCATTTCAGGTGCATGCGAGGCGATTTGCAGCTGCGACACTGATAGAGGCGTCTCTTCAGGCAGCTGGATTTTTTTCACTTCTTTATTGCATTGTTGAAGTAAGTGAGAGCAGTATTTGATGAGATGGTATAACAACCAGGCAACTCTAATGTGGACATATTTTGGGGAACTGATCGTAACACATAAATATCAGAGCGGTGTCATTATGTGTCAGATAGAGACACCATGTAGATACAAGCCCTTGTGAAAGAGTTCTAGAGGACATGGTCGACACTTCAGCAACTTTCTAATTCCTCTTTTCGTCTTCCTGATACTTCCCTTGGCCTACTCTTCCCTCTTAGTCCCATTGTGGGGAACACATGTTCGGAATCATATTCATCCTATTCCTGTCACATGTCCATTCGCATCGATGGTCCAGTGGTAGGATTCCTGCCAAGCAGGAGGCCCGGGTTCGGTTCCCGGTCGACGCACCGATATGTGAACAGGAATGAGATGAATTGTGACAGTGAGAACCATCTTAGTTTTAACAGTTCCCGAAAATTGTTTGATGTATTTTGAGTTGCCTGGTTGTTATACTGCCTCTGATCCAGTACTGCCCTCGAGGGTTGGCAATACGAGGAGAGGTCATTATCCTCCCCATTCTCCTATTTCGCAATCCGAAGAGGAAGAGGCTTAACGAGCTCGTAACCTGTCCTCGTATTGCCAACTCTACTGTCCTCCCATCATTATATTTCGACATCACTTGCCACAATGCCTATTGATATAGTGTTTATATATACAAACTTCGATTGTCATATTTCTTGCGAAGTGATAAAGTTTTCAAAATATATTGTGTACCTTCCTTTCATTGGCTATAGGCAGCTCGTTCAGCGATTGTTGATCATCATGGCCAACAGCATACACGTCTTCGCCCTAATATTAGTACTCGCACTCATATGTGGATAATATTTTTGTGTAATAATATTATGCTTCCTCTATGATAAATGATAATAATGTGTCAGTTGTTCTCACATGTGTCTCATTCCCTTCGAGTGTCCCTTCGCCCTCGTTATTCTCCACGCGAACTGCAGCAGATGAAGAAGATGGTAGGTCAGTGCGGCGCCGTTTCTATGAGAGCGAGCGTTCATAGTTTTCCCTAAGGCAACTACTACCTCAGCTACCCCAGTATCTAGATCGTCGTTTGACGGATCGGGAGCCTCAAGAGCATTATTAAATTTAAAAAATAGGATAGGATCAACTATATTCTACCTCTATCGGAAGACCGTCTGCTCCAAAATGTGCTTCGCACCACCGAATGTCCTCGCTATTTGCCACTCTCGCGCGAAACAACTCCAGTTCGCGCAAGGCCTCCTCGTTACTGAGGCCAAGGGACTTCACCCAAACAAATTGGTGGTAGCGCTTCAAATTGGCAGGGAAGCGGCGCGTTTTACTCGATTGTGCGCCACATCTGGCGCACCTTCTCTTCCGTTGCGTGAGCATAGAACTGATAGCAGGTTTGACGAAGATTAGTCACGCGATGCGGTTTATCGAAAGCAATTTACGATCACAAACTTGGCATAATTAGCTACAAAGTGGGGTGAATCAATCACCAATGGCTCAAAACGGTTCACTAGCGTGATACACTGCGCTAGCAACTAATTTATCAAAGAAACTGCGGGGAAATTGCAAGAAAACCGTCGTCTTTCGAAGGAAAAGGTTGTTCAAAACGATCGTAATTCAGGATAACTACGTTTATTTCGGTGCAAAAAGAGCCACGGCACTCAGATACAGCGCTGGGTACCAAAATAATCCAGAAAAAACAGTGTAAACCAATGAAAATCGAATGAAAACCAAGCAAAACGAGGGACTTCGCGACGTCGTGTCGTTGTTCGGGGAAATCGATCAAGAGCGTGCATTCAAACACGACGATTTTCACGAAACATCTCCGACCCGCTCGCCCACCATAAACCGATAACTGTTTTTATTATTTGTAAATTTATTAAATTTATATTCGATATTTAAATATTTTAAAAATATTTTATTATGTTAGTGATATTTTCTAAAATGGTATTTACTACCGATTAGGTTGAAATCGTCAATCTATGTAATATCCCTTTAGAACTCATGGTCGCCTGGTAACAAAATTTATATATGCTAAAGTGGGGGAGCACATACTGGTAACAATGCAACAACTCCCACATTGCTGCTCCTTCTGTCAAGCGAATGGTACTCCGTTGCGGAAATGTCCGTTGCGGAAATGTCCACCCCCCCCCCCCCGGTAGTCATACGGTAGGCAAGGTAGTCACGCCATAAACTATTGTAAAACCGGAAAGTGAGCCGGATTCGGGAGATGTTAATAATGAAATAAAATCCACTTATAATAGAAAACGAACGATGTTACTTACGTCGCCGGCCTGAATATGTCGATGTGAAATTCCAGGATCAATTTGTTGTTGATAACAAGTGCCTGAAATCAGTTATTTTTAATACATTTTACAAAAGACTCCTTTCCTGGACTATCTTAGACTAGGTTTCGCTCGCTTTCATCTGTCGGTTCGATGAAAGTGAGAGGGGCAAGAGAGGTAATTTGCGACTTGAAATACTCTTAATCACTTACACTTGCCGGGTCACTCAGGCTATTCCACCTCACGTTAACTGGGAGATAAAATTTTCCCTCATCGTCATTGAAAAATCTCCGCTGCTGTAAAACTAAGGTTGAAAAACAACCAGAAAAACGTATTCTAGGGCATACCGTGCCACCCAAATTGAAGGTGTTTCGTCTGTGGAGCACAAATTCCACTTCGGCGTCGCCACTCCAGGAGCTCTTCGTACGCTTGTACTGGAGTGTGAACTGAATTTTCTGAGCGTTCCGATGATCGGGACGAATGGCTGCTTTCCTAAATAAGCGATTAAGTGCGTAATTACTTCGATTCAAAACAAGCACGAGGCGAGGCACCGGAACCGCACAACCATAATATGCATGGTGTTTCGCTATTACTCAAATGCAAAAGTGAAGTTTTCGCATCTCTCTTTCCTTTGCACACAGGTTCTTACACGGCGCGTGTAGAGAGCGCCCACTTTAGACAACAAGTCGCTCTCTCAATCTCTAAACGAATTGCCGCTAATATTCTCGAAGGGGGACAAGGGGAAGGGATTCCTAGATGAATATTTTGCCGAATTGTGCCTGTATTAATGCGGAATTTAAACGACACTGAACTGATGTGCTCGAAGATAGTTATTTCGAAGTTGCACAAAACTCCAAAGTCTTTCTACTATAATTCTTTCAATCTCACCATTCGAATCCTCTTTCATTGTGCACTGGCGATTCCAATTCTCCTGGGGTTAGCGAACTCGCATTATCAATTTCCCATCGAAGATCAATTTTCGAATTGTCAGTCGTCCTATAATGCACATTAAAACGAAAATGTACTATAAAACATTATGAAATCAATTGAAACGGTGAAGGTACTTCATCGATGAATCAGAAACATCTTTTGCAAGTCGACAAAGAAGAACTAAGAAGTACCCTTTATCAATAATAATGACAATTGCTAGAAATTGAAATGATCGCTTGAAATTCTACTGAAAAAATAACATACAGGAAAGGACGAAAGATGAAGCATTTCGACAACAGAAACCTAAAAAAAATCATCAACCATCGTATCTCTGCAATACCCAACCTGTTCCTTACCCGGTAGAACATAAATAGAGCAAATGAACAGGGGAAATTAACTAATCGACAACTGTATGACTAATTGGAACAAATTAATGCGTCTATTTGGATGGGTCAGTGATCATATTTCCATCGCTCGATTGCGAATCGCCGACTTCGTTCTGTCAGAGAAATAGGCGTATTCGGCGGAAAACTGGAACAGACAAATTTTGCGAAGTCGATCCTATCAGAATCAATAGATCGTTTGCGAAATATATAAGGGGGGGGGGCTGATCCAACGTTCGGCGATCGCCAAGGCTTTGAGCGCACTAAGCAAGGATTCAAGGACTTTGAATACTTACAAAGTACTAAAAGTACCCGATGTTGGTTAAATTTTATTTTTTTTGTAAAGTTTTACCAATTTAGGGTTACACAGCGCTGAAACTATTCTAAATTGTTAAAACTTTACGAATATCGGCTATTTTCAGCATGTTGTAAGTACTCAAAGTCCTTGAATCTTTGCTTACGCGCTCAAAGCCTTGGCGATCGCCGAACGTTGGATCAGCCCCCCCCCCCCTTATATTGTGAGATTAGAATAGTCGTATGTTGATTTCTCATAATTATTCTAACTCGATTTGCCAAAAAATTATACGGATTTCTCATCCCACTAGGTATGTAGACCAAATAATGTGAAATTTACATATGATCATGGTGGACTTCTATGTATTCTCTCTCTATCTTTATTTACAGATCACATTACTGAGACAAATAGAATTTGTAAAAAATCACTAAGTACCTCAAGAGAGCGGATCTCAGCATCAGTAGTGTAACTTTGTAGACAGTGATCCTAAATAATATTAAAACATTAAAATCCAAACTACTGAGAAAATTTTACCCTCAGCTTGTCGAGTCTGTATTCATCAGAAACGCGAAGCTTCTTTGCTCTCGTGAATTTTCTCGATGTCATCAAATTAATTTCACACCAAGTAATCACTTCCTTAAATGGAATACACTATGCATATCACGTGTATCACGAGTCAGTGGATGAAATTCTGACCTCTCGGGAACAGTTTGAAATTTTTAATCTCGGATTAGCTCCTTATTATGTTGTAGCAATACCCTGGAGTGACGATTTCGGAAAATATAGGTGATAGGTCCCACAGCCGGCTTTTAGGAATTTCTCGGTTTTGCACCTGGCTCCACTGTATTTATGCTCCCAGACCAGCTACAGAGCGGGCACTGGGCTCAAAATGAGCGGAAAATTATTCTGAACAACTTTTATGTTGACAACTTTTGGAAATCCTCGCAATTTAAAGAAGTTATTACAAAAAATGTTTTCTCCATCACGCAGGAAACTTACAGCGGATTTTTATTTCATTAAATGAAAGAAGATACCTTCATTCATCTATAAAAAATATAAAATGGAAGATCGAGAGGGGTACCTCTTTCGATATTTCGCGTCAAAGGTGCCACATTGGCATAGCATCAAAGTAAATTATGTCCAGTGAACCCTAACTTCACATTCAATGAGAACTATATGTGGTTTATTAGTTTGATCAATGCTATAATTAATTTGGCATTGAAAAATTCCAAGTTTGGTGAAGTTTAAAAAATCGATTTTGTCGACCTCCATTTATCGCTTATTTACACATCTGAAAGTCAAGATTATTAATCATACATAGTATATAAATATATGAAAGTTTTAGTAGACCTCGGGACCTATGAAAATATTTGAGAAAGAACCCACTCAAACTTCATAATGTTTATATTTTTTCACCCGAACATGCCTTCCCGAGAGTTTCGGAAATATTGGAAGTTCATTTGTTGACCTGGGTTATACGTTTAGCGATCTTTTTTCAATGAGAAAACATTTAAAATTGCGGGATATGTTTAACAAATATTGAATTACTAGCACAGTTCATAATTCTGGAAAATTCGAAATTTTCTGAACTCTTCATTTTGCATTTTTTTCTGAACCGTTGCCATTTGTTGTATTGCTAACGTTTTTCAGCTCTTCACATCACATACCTTGTATTACAATTGCAAACTGTTCCATAACCTATTGAGCATGGTCAAAAATTAACTTCCAATATTTCCGAAACTCTCGGGAATGCATGTTCGGGTGAAAAAAGCTAAACATTATGAAGTTTGAGTGGGCCCTTTCTCAAATATTTTCATAGGTCCCGAGGTCTACTAAAACTTTCATATAGTTATTGACTATGTATGATTAATAATCTTGACTTTCAGACGTATAATAAGCGATAAATGGCGGTCGAAAAAATCGATTTTTTAAACTTTACCAAACTTGAAATTTTTCAATGCCAAATTAATTATAGCATTGAGAAAACTAATAAATCACATATAGTTCTCATTGAATGTGAAGTTAGGGTTCACTGGACATAATTTATTTTGATGCTATGTCAATGTGGCACCTTGGACGCGAAATATCGAAAGAGGTACCCCTCTCGATTTTCCATTTTATATTTTTTATAGATGTATGAAGGTATCTTCTTTCCTTTAATGAAATAAAAATCCGCTGTAAGTTTCCTGCGTGATGGAGAAAACAGTTTTTGAAAGTTTGGGATTAAACATTTTTTGATAACTTTTAAAATTGCGAGTATTTCAAAAAGTTGTCAACATAAAAGTTGTTCAGAATAATCTTCCGCTCATTTTGAGCCCGGTGCGAGCTCTGTAGCAGATCTGGGAGCTGAAATACAGTAGAGCCAGGTGCAAAACCGGAAAATTCCTAAATACGGGACCTATCACCTGTATTTTTCGAAATCATGACTCCAGGGTATTACTGCAACATAATAAGGAGCTAATCCGCGATTGAAAATTTGGAAATGTTCCCGCACTCCTTCACTGACTCGTGATACGCGTGAAATATTTTTGATCGATTAAGCACACTAGAAGGGAGTAACCTGCATCTGAAATCGATCTCCCAAAGCCAGAATGTGAGAAACCGTTTAATCTGTAACATGTTATTCAAATATGAAGTGCGAAATTTACTACCGGTGATGATTTGAACATCCAGTGTGAAAATCAATTGCACAACGTCGATGAATTCCTAAATAGACAAACATACAGAGAATGTTGCAACTTTTCTCTACTGAATTTGAGAAGATCAAAATGTGAGCAAATAAATGAATCGATTTTTTTCAGCATAGTCTTAGTTTGAGTAGTTTTTTTGCATACCACTACCGTTTTTTTTCAGCTCAACAAACGCTTCATTTCTATCTTCGTAAACAATATCTTTTCCTAAAACCCAGTACAATATTTAGTATGTCTAACCTCGTACAGAACTTCTTTGATCTCTATTTCATCTTTTCCATTTTCAGGGCAATCTCCGAAGAACATTGCAGAGAAATAAGGAGAGTGGATGGCCAGGTACTGCAAGAGAATAATTAACAAACAGTCATGTTAAATTCAAAATATGTTCTCTGCAAAATAAGAATCGACACTTACTTCCTTCGAAATTCGCAATCGCTTGTCTTCAATTATCAGAGTGACATTATTACGATCAATCGGAGAACAGAACTTGGCTAGGTTAACCATCCTAGGATCGGTACAGCATTAAAAGAGAAATCTAGAGGTTAATAAGTTTAACAGAAAGAGCACCATTTTGATTCTACAATCTATCATATATAAATCGCTATGTGTGATGCCATTCGGCCGTATTGAAAATAGGGAGTGGAGGGACAAGATACGGTATACAAGATAGTAATGCCATACACGATTACAAAACCTTCGAGTGATCCGGATGCGGGAGAAGGTAATAATGGAAGAGATCCACCCCAAATAGAAAATGAACGAGTTTACTTACGTTTCTGGCTTGATTAATTTGATGTGGAATTCCACGATCACTTTGTTGTTGTTAACAAATTCCTGAAGTCAGTAATTCCTATTAAATTATTAAATCTCAATTCACAAAAGACTGTCTCTCGACTAGACTACACTACACGTTGTATCGCTTTCGTCTGCGGTCCGAGAAGTGAGAGAAGCAATTTCCGCCTTGAAGTAGTGTCCTAACTTACATTTTCCGGGTCACTCATGTCGTTCCAGCTTGCGATACTCTCGCGAGAAAGTATGCAATGACCGCTACCGATTAGAACAGAATGCTGTTAAAATATGGATTGAAAAAAAACAAAAAAAATGGCCTAGTACATACCTTCATATTAGGTTGGTCATAAAGTTTTGCGCGATTTCGGACCCCAAGTTTGAGTTCGTATATTTTCTTTTGCTCAAATCGCCACGTATTGTCCTGATGACGTTATATAGGGACATGTTCGACCTTTAGAAAAATATAGTTGAAATATTCCAAGTATCTCTACTAAGCGAGAAATCAAGATCTGCGTAACTTTGAATTTTTCAAAAAAAAGATTTTATTTAAAGTTGCTGTACTTCGCAGATAAATTTTTAGATGGAGACTCACAAAGTTTATTAAAAAGCACTAGGCGTACACTACCTAGTTTCAAAAAGAGAGACCTGCCGAATTCGAAATGGGCTTCGTAGAGGTCAATGAAACCCGGGCACTTAGAAAAATAAGATTTCAATCGAGCAAATCACCTGTTTCGAGGATTGACGCAGGTGACCTCTACCTATGGGCGCTGTAATCACTACTTACATGGTTCTCTATTATATCAATATTTAAGAGCCCAGTTTTCTTTCTCATCTAAAAACGTGATATTTGTAACTCAATTATTTTGCAAAGAAAACGTCAAAAAACCTGACATGGAGGGTCTTCAAGGACGGCTCACCCTAGAAAAAGTAGCGACCTCCACAATATTCCTAAATAGTGAGTGATAGGGCAAGGGTCGTTCGTTAATTTTAACAGGAAAGTACCGCCCTTCAAACCACATGTCTAGCACAAAAAAAGCCTAAGGTGTGTATTTCGATGTTCTAAATTGGGCACCTAAAATCCGAAGAACCATGTTCGTGAATGGAGAGCCCCATTATCCCCCAAAAGGAATTGTGACTTGTACTGGAAAGGTAGTTCACAATCATGAATAATTGAAATCTCAAGAACTGTCGGCATGGATATAGTACTCCAAAACTTATCTTGACAAGTGCCATTAAAACCCACAGATCGGATTACGCGCATATTTCTAATATGCCCTTTGTGGCTGGTCAGTCTCAACATCACCAGTACGATATATTCCCATCATACTTGACTACTATGGTTTAGATTGGGTCCTATCTCCGTTCTAAATGAAAATCAAATCCTTTGAAAAGTCAGGTCGTTGATCATCCACATGAAGTTTGGTACATCGCCTTATTCTTTTCCTTGATCGGACAGATCTATGATAGTGTACTCTAAAGAGAGTATAAAAGCCTCTATCTACCACTAAAAGATCTAAGTTGATTGGACAACAACGAACGATTGTAGATGCAATAATGCACTTTAGTCAAAATCGCGCAAAACTTTATGACCAACCTGATAGAAATGTTGGGATGGGTTCGTCTGTGGAGCACAAATTCGATATTCGCGTCGCCTTTCCAGTAGCTCTTCGTACGCTTACACACGAGAAATAAGTCAATTTTATTAGGGTCCTGTTTGTTGGGACGAACGACTGCTTGCCTAAATAAACGATTGAAAGCGTAATTAGCCCTGATCGAGACCAAAATTAGGGGAGACACTGGAGCCATACAACAGAGCCTCACAATGTGGTGTTTCTAGATTTCTCAAATGCAAATGCGCAGATTTCGAGCCTCTCTTGCTTCCCCCAACTCACCCGGCGCGTGTAGAGAGCACCCAATTTAGGCAACATCTAAAAAAAACGCTAAACAGCTAATATTCTCAAATAGCAATTCCTTGATGAATATTTTGCCGTCGCGTACCCGTATTAATGAGGAATATGATCAACGCTGAACTGATGTGTTCAAAGACAGTTATTTCGAAGATAGAAAAACTTCTGACGTCTTTCAACTACTCTCACCAGTTGAATCCTCTCTGATGGAACACCTCCGATTTCAATTCTCCTGGAGTAAGCGAGTTCACATCATCTATTCCCCATCGAAGAACAATCTTCGAATTGTCAGTCATTCTGAAATCGAAAATTGAGGTAATATATCACAGGGAATGTCCATAAAATAGCCATGCATGTTCATATGCATAGACATGTAGTGGAAAAATAGTAAAAGAATAGCATATAGTCGAGATATTGAACGATGAGTCATTGTAACATCTTCGAACAAAAAGAACATCGACTTGAACAGAAACCTCTTTACATTGAAAGAACATATAATAAATAAAATGAATAGACAGAATAGACAACTAAAAAGCTGTTAAAAAATCTCATATGTAAATTACAAGGAGAAATCAATACAGCAAAACGTGATATGAGAACAACAAGAGAAGATATGATTCTAGCTTGATGGTTTTTGTTTTTTCAGTTTCATCATTCTAAGGAGAATCGAATCAAAAATTCGAGATTGCCATAGAAACTAGCGAATTCGGGCGTAAAGAAATGTCGTGAATAAACAACATACTAAAATAAGAAAATACTAGCCAGGGTGAGAATATTTGAGCATTAAGAGGGATAGAGAGGGAGACACACGGAACAAGGAACTCCACCCTGCCCTCCATAGACATCAACTTGATCTCCATCCTCCAGTTCCAGACTCCTGGCGGTGTCATCATCCTTGATTCTGCGTCCATCGAAGAGGAAGCGAAGATTAGTAACAGAGACTCCGATATGATCAGCATAGGACTTCTTCAGCTTTCTCAGGCTGGTTCCGTATCTCACTCGAAAGTTAACCTCCTGCATGCCCTGATGTGATTAAGCC
Organism: Pristionchus mayeri; assembly: GCA_036245805.1. Lineage (NCBI taxonomy): Eukaryota > Metazoa > Nematoda > Chromadorea > Rhabditida > Neodiplogasteridae > Pristionchus > Pristionchus mayeri. The sequence goes on along the minus strand of BTRK01000005.1, from coordinate 36,098,649 downwards.
TTTAGAACTAGACTTCTTTCGAAGAAGTGGAAGATTTATTCCTAAATTCCTCATGCTAAACCAGTTCATGACTATTGAAAGATTTTGCAAAGAAAAGACAAATCCAACAAACCGAACATAACTGTCAAATAAAAAATAAAAATAATGAAAAAACCATCCTTACCTCGTCAAGGACTTTTACTTTGATGATGAGCTTCCTCTTTAGATCACAGATGGCTGTCTTCAAGTTAGCAGAGAAATATGAATACTCGGGTGCCGCCTCAAAATAAGTCTTCCTGTACATTACATGACAGCTTATGAAAAGCTGATTTCTAGGCAACAAAAATTAAATCGTATGATAATTCATAAAAATGCTATTAGTAACCTCGAGAGTGATGATTTCATGCTCAAAATAGAAACTGTTCAGCGAGTGGTCCTAAATTGTGCGAATATTAAACTAATGTTAATTTGAAAACTCGTAGCTTAAAACATAATGGGCGAATGTGTTACCTTCAGCTTTACGAGACGGTACTGTTCAGACAATTTAAGCTTTCCAGCCAGTGCGAACGTGGTCGAAGAAATCAGATGAATTTCGCACTGGGCAATCACTTGCTAAAAGTATTCGGTTTATTTTAATTGGATAAATTAAAAAGAATAATTAACCTTCATCATGAATCGATCTGCCAGATCCATAATATGGGAAACGGTGGAATCTGTAATATGAATTTCCAATGCATTGTGGTGTACAATTACCGGTGATTTGAGCTTGCACCGAGAAAATTAATTCAACGAGGTCGACGAATTGCTGAAAATCACATTCTTAATGTAGAACAATATCTTTTTTTTATTATGTAACAAATAATATAGTCGAAATTTCGAAAAATATTGGTAGAATGTATATATAAAATGCAGAATTAAATGAAGAATGTTTTGTATTCCGGACCTCGTATACAACTTTCTTGATCTCAATTTCTTTCTTGTCAACGAAACTGTCGAAGAAAATTTTATCGAAGATGGGAGAATGGAGAGCGAGATACTGCAAGCATAAAAAGTAGATGAACAATGACGACGATGTGTGATATTTGATTATAAGTTGCAACAACAGCAACTCGCAATGTGTTCCTCTGAATGAACATAACAAATAATTTCAGGATGACAAAGAATCTCCATCATTTGCTAATCCGAGCTTAGAATATAAAACTGCTATTCTTTCTATGATAAATAGCATTGTTGAACAGGGGAGACGACCGCTCGCGATGAGCACAAAGGACTATGATGACATGTGATTCTACGATTGAAAACAACATAACAGTCGCAGGCTAACGAAAAAATCATATTCTTTATACGAAAATAACATTGTAGAACGGGAATTTTATTGTTTTAGGTTAATTATACAAATGTTATACACGGGAGTTATACTTACATCCTTCAGAACTCGCAGTTTCTTGTCTCCAATGATCAGCGTGACATTGTTATCCTCATTCGGAGAGCAGTACTTGTCCAGATCAGTCGACATGGCCAATAGATCACTGAAATGTTCAATCCATGATTATAGAAGAACACAAGTTCCTCAAGAAACTACCAAAAGATATATCAATGAATCAACAACATTTCCGACAGGTCCTCGAGACACTTCACAGAAATCTTTATCAAATCCATTCTTGACACATATCAAACAATAGAGAACAGGAGAAATAATCAATTGATCTTTGCTTAGCAAACAAACAAACAATACAACAGAAAGAATCGGAAAATAAGTCAGAATGATACCATTTGAACGTATCTTCAGTTCAACCAATCAGTTCAACATCGATTGCATCTTCCTCCTCCATTTCCAAATTCCTCGGGGTATCTTCATCATCGATAATGTATCCATAGTGGAGGAATCGAAGGGATGCAACAGGAACTCCGATTCTATTCGCATAGAATTTCTTCACATTTCCCATCCTGGTTTCGTACTTCAGGCGAAAGTGTGTCTCGCGCTCGTCCTAAAGTGAACAATACGATAAAAGAGCTTGAGATTTTAGAATAGCAAACCATTTCGAAACGTCATGCTCTATTTGACACATATTTCCCATGCATACTCACCCACCCCGATTCCGGACTGTTGATCATGATTCGGAGATTAAGGAAAGAAATGGAAAATCAGGACCTTATGAAAAAAATATTTTTAAGAACACTGCGCACGCCTGTTCAGATTGCGGAATCAGTAAGAAGGAAGGGGAAAGAAAGCGCGCGTAAGAAACCTACTCCGCTAGCTAGTCTCCGCTTAAACCACAACCCCGCTAGTGAACGAAATAAAATCCGATCCTTACCTCGCCGAAGAATTTGAGCGTGATATACTCTGCATTTAAATCGCCTCCAGCGTTAGCGTTACCAGCAGCACCACTGTTAGCTCTCACCAATACCTGAAAAGGGCTGGTAAATACAAGACAATAAATACAGTGCTGAGGAAAGGTAAGAAAGAACGAGCGCCTCACGCCTTTCCCGAGAGAATCGAGCTAAATTCGCCATTCTCGGGAATGGAGGAAAAAGCTTCTAATGAGTTTTAACCGGTTTTGGGCACCTTGAGTTTGAGTCATGCCCCTGACTACCCCCCCCCCCCCCGAAGTCCCATTGTTGCATATTTAATTTTGGGGCTCCCTATGTCGGGCATGATCTCGGCAATTCTCACTTTGAGAGCTCGTATCGCGATTATAGAGACAGATAGAGCAAAATTTACCTCTGAGTGACCCCCACTCATTTTTCGAGCTCTATCTATATAGGTCACATACACTGAGCGTTAGTTTTAACATTGCTACAGATCGGGCTCCTTTTCTCGAAAGTGTAGGCAAAGGCGCAGCTCAAATTTGCATATTTTGTGCAAATCATCGAGAGCTATCGAATTAGTGGCTTGCGATGAAAATATCGGGGGGAGAACATGAATTATGTCCCTTTTACTTTTTTCCATTTGAAGCAATATCTCAACGTGAAATTTAGAGGTACGCAGATAATTCTCGGTAACACTCATTCGATAGCTCTCGATGATCTGCACAAAATATGCAAATTTGAGCTGCCCTTTTGCCTACACTTTCGAGAAAAGGAGCCCGATCTGTAGCAATGTTAAAACTAACGCTCAGGGGATGTGACCTATATAGGTCGATAGAGCTCGAAAAATGAGTGGGGGTCACCCAGAGGTAAATTTTGCACAATCTTTCAGTATAATCGCGACACAAGCTCTCAAAGTGAGAGTTGCCGAGATCATGCCCGGCATAGGGAACCCCAAAATTAAGTATGCAACAATGGGACTTCGGGGGTAGTCAGGCATTCAAGATGCCCACAATTGATGGGAACCCATTTCACGATATTCTCTCCCTTCCCTGGTTCAGCTCGATTCTCTCATGAGAGGCGTGATATTCAGGGTTCGAAAGCCTAGGGTGAACTTGGTTCCTTTTTGGGGGTGTACGTTTTGCCAACCAAATTTAAAGCAAAACGAACACCCCAGAAGTGAAAATAATCTTATACCGTGACACGAACACCCACGGTATAAGATTATTTTCACTTCTGGGGTGTTCGTTTTGCTTTAACTTTGGTTGGCAAAACGTACACCCCTCACAAAGGAACTTACAGTTAAGGTAGGTTAAGTCAAAAGTGTAGGAAAAGATTCCATAAATTTTGGAATATGCGATAGCCCGCGTCGAGCTGTTTCGAATATTTGCGGTTGCGAAAAGAGGGGGACCCAAGCAACATTTAGCCCTTAGAAAAGGTTGAGTTGATTCGAAGTAAATTCATTTCATCTCTCCCCGCGCTCAATATACGAGAGATAATTGAAAATGAAGAGACCAATGTTTCTCACACCGAACCCTTCGGCGCGCGCAACCAAGAATGACTGGTCTTTCTTTTTATTTTATGTTGAAAAATATCTTCAAATCAACAAAACCTTTTATGAGGGCCAAAACGTTGCTTGGGTCCCCCTCTTTTTAGAACCGCAAATACCTTATTCGAAAGAGCTCGACGCGGGCTATCACATATCCCAAAATTTAAATCTTTTCCTACACTTTTGACTTAAACTACCTTAACTGTAACTCAGTTATAAAGAACATTCATGACTTCTAGTTTTGATAGATCGATAGAGCTCGAAAAATAACCAGGGGCTCCTCAGAATGGAATTTCCCTCAAAACCGCTCTAGAAACGAGATATACGCTGTTAAAGTTAGGGTCGCAGGTAGGGTACTCGACATAGTGACCTTAAGAATGATCTCAGAACAAAATGACTTCGGGTGGTGTTAGGGCATACCTAGTGGTGAATAAAAATAATATTAACATATTTTTCCATTTTGATCCCATTACCAAGTTTTGAAATTCTAGCTCGATTCTCTCGTGACAGGCGTGATATTCGAACTCTCGAAATATTCGAACGCTATATTGTCTCATGCCGCCTTTGATATGCCAATGCCGGAATAATACGATGGTTCTCATCCAAGATATCTCTCTTATCTCGCTTATCATCACAAGGGAGGTGCATACCCTTGGGATGAAATTGGGGTATGAGCCATTCAAAAACGCGTAATAAGTTAGTAAGATTCGGATTATAAAACCCTGCTAAAGTTCATTGTAGCGACCGGGAGAGATCGATAATCGCGATCGATGCTTTCCATTACAGCTTAGCTTACACAGCTTAGCTTAGCTTAGATTACAGCTTAGAGCATGGATAGTATACGCATTTCACTCCACCATGGTCCTGTCGTGTAGTGGATAACCCATCCGGAGTCTATTTTTGAAGCTGCGGGTTCGAACCCCATCGCCGTCACCGCTTTTGCCATATTTCTCATATGCGTATAGTACAATTTTTTACGCGCTTTTCAATGGTATATAGCACATACCCCAATTTCATCTTCCCTTGTCAGTGCGAGGAGAGCCAACCCATGATGTATAATTATAACAATCTTAATTACTCATTTCTCGTTGTGCCCTTGAGTGCAGATATAATAAGTATAACAACTGACGAGTGTCATAATTCGATCGCAGATAGATGCCTTCATCTCTGCTAAGAAATTTGCGTACTGGAGAGTCGACTGAAAATACTTACTTCTCAAATACTATCGCCACACGTTCTAATTAATACTGGGGGAACCACAAAATATAATTGATGTGAATATTTTTCCGCTCCGCGAGCACTATTGTATACGTTAAGAAGTGCATCAGGATATACATTCTAATATCACAGTAATAAAAAACTGTAGATCACATCAAATATAATAATAAAATTTAAAAAAATAAAAGTAACATCGAAAGGTACCTGTAGAGTGCTAATATCGAACGCATTAGAGTAACTCAACAGACAGCGATCTTAAAAATGGGATTTAACGTATTCTCATTTTTCAACAAAATTTCTGGCGCTCTGAGGGTTCTCTATATTTGGTGAATTCGCACAACTTTGCATCCTCCTAACACGTTTTATCTCTAGGCCAAACCTAAAATCGTGCAAAACTTACCCTTAGATTATTGAGTCTGTATCGATCCGCTAGGCTAAGCTTTTCTGCTGTAGAGAACGCAACTGAGGTCGTAAGATGCACCTCGGCATCGAGAAGAATTTGCTAGAATAGACACAAGGTCGGATGAGAACTATGACATTATGCCGTCTGCTTATATTTAATATATCAAAGGACGTGTCGTGCTTCTCATCCCACGTAGTGCAAATAATGATTGTTGTAAAAACTAGTGGCGGAATATTAATAATTCAACCAACTTTGGGGGCAAACAAACCTGCATCTGGAATCGATTCGCAAGAGGGAGTACATGAGCGAGCACGACATCTGCATGATGAACAACTTGGAGAATGCAACTTTGAACTCCTACCTGTGATTTGAGCTTGCGCAGAAAATGTCAATTGTAAGAGGTCTATAAATTCCTGAATAATCATCATTTTTATGGGCTCAATATATAGTGAACAATGCAGAAATGCATGAATCTGACCTCGTAGACGACATCCTTGATCTCCACTTCTTTTTTGTTCTTCTCAGCGAACTCTCCGAAGAACATTGCGGCGAAGAAGGGAGAGTGGATAGACAAGTGCTGCAAGAGGCAAATTATTAGCTTAAAATATTGGAGATTGGAACATTTCATCCAATGTGGTTCCGGAATAATGGCAGCATTTGCGGAAAGCCAGTTAGTGGGACCCTCCGGTTCACCAATACAAGGCCCCCGGAGCACCGACATAGGGCTTTGGAAAACGTCCGTGCGGTGTGCTCACTAACCACAGTAGTGGAGCTTTTTCAGTAGTTTTTCCGCCGACCTTTCCGGGTTTTAGGTTTATAGAATCTCAAAGTGATTCTCCAGGCAAATTAGTGATTTTCAGGATTTTGCACGCACAAATCAGGCAATCTGACTGTACTTTTTTGAATGCGCGCGACTTTTCCTTGATGCCTGTGGACGTTTTCGTTATGTATTTTCTCAGGGGGCCGTGCCAATAGTAAAAAGTTTGTTTCTAGTTTCCGAATAGAACTGCTGGAAAAGAACTAATTAATTAATTAAAAAGTTATACTCACATCCTTGGACACTCGCAGTTTCTTCTCTCCAACTACCAGAGTGATATTCCTGGCATCATTCGGAGCACAGAACATTGCACTGGCCATTCTTAAATCGAAGGAGTAAATACATCCGTAAATGCAACAAGAAACTGTAAATATAAGCACATACATGATTATAACAGGGAGAGTACACATAATCAGAATAAACTTGAACGATCAAGATACTTTAGCGATGCCTCAACAACATCTCAAATTAGTCAACTACGCGGTCTAAAAAATTCTTTATCGACATCTTCTTTTTTGTATGTCATGATCGATTTTTCACTCGGAAATTAGTTTGAAAGAGAAAGAAAGAACTGGGATCATCAACAGAACTATAATTTATTAATCCTATTAATCCTTTCCATTTTAATCCTTTCCAGAACTCCTATCGATCAACCATTCAATTATCGAGTGTATAAATAAGACATAAGTCTACAAATTCATCTAATATACAATAGAAACGAATTTTACAAATTGCATCTAATACATCTAATTGGATGGGTTAGTAATTAGCATCACTAGATCGAGATTTGCAGCCTTTAATTTGTCCGAGAATTGAGCGTATTCTGGAGTCGACTTAAGCAGTTTTATTATTAACCGGTTCTAGGTCGGTTGAGAACTATTTTTTCATGGCGCAGTAGTTTCTCATCCGGTATAGTACCTTATTAATACAACATATAAATATTTTTATAATAGCAAATCCGGCACTTCTTCGATAAAAACAATTGGATCACCTGGAGGTTGTTTATCTTGGGCATAGTAGAAAGGGTCAGAAGGCACTGGCTCTGAACGTTTGTTGTCATGATATAATATTGTGTAGAAAAAATCTGTTTGGAAAGCTTGAAATGAATGCAATAAAATTACCGTGAGCTTATCGAGTCGGTATTTATCTGACAGATGAAGCTTCAGTGCCTGTGAGAGCTTGCTAGCAGTCATCAGATGAATTTCACACTGATCGATCGCTTGCTAAAATAGTAATGTTATCACAAATTAAAGTAAGCGAAATAAACCTGCATCTGGAATCGATCTACCAGAACGAGTACACGAGGAGACGAGGAATCTTTAACTTATGAATAAACCAAAAAAACGGAAAGCCAGAAATTACCGGTAAAAATGGAATATGGGGCGTAAATGCGCGTCCATTCCATATTCCAATTTTCAAGTCGGTATCCCTACTGGGAGCCGCCGAGATATGAACTTGCGGGAATTCCAATATTTCCTCTTCTCCTCGACTTTTTCCACGGTATTACCTTCAAATTTCTCCAGGCTATCTGATACATGATTGCATACTCATTGTGGTCTTCATCGAAGATGACGTAATGCTAAAATTATCATATCAAACTATCAGGTTGTAGGGAAAGTCTTTGTCACTGGATTTGTGTTTACACTGCTCGTCGCAAGTGAACTTTGGCGCTCCCTCGTTTCTAGTGAATGACAATCAGTGAAGGGCCTTTATAGTAAACAACTCCCCATCCCCTTTCCTCCAGTCAATCTCTAGTAGAGCAACGATGTATGTTCCTGGTGCCACCCACTTCCGGCATGTTCTGATTTACCTCTCTCTATCCTACACCACGATGAAGGATTCGGAAGCCCTACTGAAGAATGTTTATCCCACACATGCCCCCTCGACAACACCTCCAGGAATTGGTTCCAACGGTTCGATGAATACGACTTTTCCCTCAATGATCAGGACCTATCTGGGAGTTAGTTGTATTTGGAAATGTTGAAGAACGCTGTTGAAACGGACCCAATTCAAGGTGCCCGTGAAATGACTATTGCACTTAGAGTCTACCATAGCACTGCCAGAGAAGGCTTGACATCTCTTGGGATGAGGAATTTTATCGGTCGATTCATACTCCATGATCTGATCCAAACCAGCCATGACCGTCGAGTCGATATTTTCATTAATCTACTCATTCTCCGAGGTGGGCATCTATGGCTGGAACGGCTCATAACGGGGAATGAGAAGTGGGTCCTCTACGATAGCAACCACATGAGAGCCGAGCGGGTTGGAGAAGGGTAGACTCCATAAGGTGCTATCCAACTTGGCCTTCACCCTGATAAAAACAAGATGCCAATGTGGTGGGGAGTGCATGGGGTGATCTACTCGGAGCTACTCCCTGAGGGCATGTAATTCACAGGGGCCAAGTTCGTCACATAACAACAAAATTTGAAGTTGGAAGTCAATCATTCAAAGCTAAAGGGCAAGAAAGTATATAATCACCAAAATGGCCCCCGTCCCAAGGTCTCCATTCAAGTCAAGCAAGATCTGGCTGGATATGGAAGGATGGTTCTCCCTCACCCCCCGTATTCTCCTGCCATGGGCCCATCGGTTTACAGGCTTTTCGCAGACCTGGTCTATGCCGTTTGAAATATGCGCAGACCTGGTCTATGCCGTTTGAGATATGGCCTTAAATTCCCGTGGAAGTCTCGAGTCTGCTCTCAAGCAATACTTTGATTCGCGCCCAGGCGGGTTCTAAAGGGAGGGGATCCATACATTGCAGGTACGTTGGAAACATATTGTCAATAATGAAGACAAGTATAATTGAACGTAAGCTTTTCCCATTCCCAAGAAATATAGTTTTTAAAAAGTGACAAAGACTTTCCCTACAACCTAATACAAATCAATGAATAGGTCATACCGTATTCGAAATAAGATTCGTGCGCTTAGGTCGGGCCTCTTTGTAGTGGGCGACATATTGTACATTCGCCTTGCACTTCCAACCTCTCCACAGCTTTTTCTCACAGGATAGGACGATATCGATGCTGAGCGGGAATATCGCTGCAGGACGAAGTGACGACTTCCTTCAAAGTCCTAGTGAGACAGCTCTCATTGCACATAGGCATTAGTGATGTGGTCAAATCGGCTTTTCAAGCCGACTTGGAGCCGTCTTCTACTCGGAAATTCAACGAGGAAATTCAACGATGTGTGTGTGCGCACACACAGTATAAAATGAAGAATTGGAATCTCACCATTCGAATCCTCCCTCTTTGAACACTTGAGATTCCACTATTCCAGGTGTGATTGATCTCACATCCTCAAGTTCCCATCGAAAAGAAATCCTCGAATTTTCGTCAATATTCTCCTCTCGGCCTCTTTTGCGAGTAGGTGTCTCATCAATCGCTCTCTTTAATCGCGCGTTTTTCGCCTTCTTATCCTTAGTTAATTGTCTTGGACCTTCCTAATGTCTGATTAGTCCTATATCCAGTCTTTCTCATTCACATTTCCATAATTATCGCTTGAAACTCATTAATTTCATCAGTTTTTCTCCCTCTCCTCTCTGTACTCTCTCCGTTTCCCACACTCTCTCGCCCCTTCCCTCCCTTCCCTTCTGCACTTATCTCTTACTTTGCACGTATCCTCCCCTTTTGCTGATCCTTCCTATTGATTTATCGATCGCTTATCATGGCTACCGTATCCGTCTCCAACATCGTTCCCTTGCCCAACAACAAACGGCGCTCCAACTCCGCCACCTCCTTCCACGCTGAGTACCTCGGTGAGGTTAATGGCATTACTGCCAATTTCACCGAGTACCTCAAGACGATAGAGGAGACGGAGAAGAAGAACCCTCTTTATCTCGCTCTCATGGGATGTGTAAAAGTTCTCTCCTTTACGGTTGAGAATCTCATCCCCAAGGAGTGTCCCATAGAGAAGGAGAAGAGGAAGAGAAGCGTCGTTATCGAGAATCTTCCTGAATCGACCAAGAAGACTGCCAGTGAGAGGATCGACGATGACTTCGTCCAGGTTCGCAAGATCCTCGACATCGTCGACCTCGAGGTACGCCCGGAGACAGTTTTCCGAATGGGCGCAGTCAAGGACCCTAAAAATGGACAGCATTCCCACCCTCTCCACCCTCGCCCTCTGAAGGTTGTTCTGCCCAGGGCTTCCTCTCAGAGGGCACTGCTCATGAACACGAAGAAGGTGGCCTCTGCTCCGACCTTCAAGGACATCCGCCTCAGGCCCTCTCTCTCTGCCGCGGAGCGTGATCGGCAGTGGAATCTACGCCAGGAGAAGAGGAAGTTGAACCATGCTGGAGGCAACTGGGTAATCTACGCAGGCCAGCTGATGGAGCGCGGTAAGGTTCCGGAGTACAGGGCGTCCAACAAGGGTGGTCGTTCTACATTGAACACTCCCAAGGATGTCTTCTCCTTCTCCTTCCCTGCTCCTTCCAGCTCGGTAAACTGCTAGACCCTTGCCGACCCCCACTCCTACCCCCACTGATCCAGACTCGTTCTCTTCCCCCTCTCTCACCTTCCCTTATTTCGACTAGTGCACCTCTATTATCTCCATCTATTTCATGCCTTTATTACAACGTACGTTCAATTAGTAATAAGATCCCTGCCCTTCACCTTCTTAGAGTTTTATGCTTAACCGAGTCCTGGTTGAATAGTCGAACCACTTCCTCTCTCCTGATTGGCGGTCTCCCTTATGTAGTCATCCGTCGTGATCGCTCCACTGGTCGTGGTGGTGGCATTGCTCTCTTTCTCAGAGACCATTTCCACTATACAATCATTGATTCGATACACAGGAACATTGAATGCCTTGCAATTGATCTCCTTACCACGTCGTCACTTTCCGTTCGTCTATGTATCATATATAGGCCTCCTAATTATAGTATTTCCCAGACTGAATCACTTATCGATTGCCTTACCGACTTAGTTTCCTCGTCATGTTACCCTACCGTATTAATTGGCGATTTCAACTGTGACTCTTTATCCATTCCCTCCTCCAATATCGATCGATCACTGACTACATTTGTGTCCACCTCTAGTCTTCAGCATATAATTACTTCGCCCACTAGGCATGATGTATAGATTGGTTGCTAACTAGTGAGCCTACTATTATATGTGACCCTACCGTAATTCCTTCGTTCCCTTCGTCTGATCATTCAGGCATCTCTTTCGAATTAAACTATCATGTTCTCCCGCCACCGCAAATTCTAATTAGGGATTATGCACGTGCAAATTACGAAGACTTTAATTTTTACCTCCTCAATATCGATTGGTATAGCTTGTTTTCTGCTTCCCCTGATCCTGAGTTAATGTATACCATTTTTGTTTCCATTATTACTCAAGGTATTCAAACATTTGTTCCTTTTTACAAACCTAGGCCTATTACTGCTTCTTATCCGCCACACATTCAACGCCTCATACGTCACAGAAATATTCTATTTTCTAAGATTCACTTCGCTTCTGTTCGTATCCAGTATGAAAAAATGCAGTAGAGATTTTTTGACTCAAATTAAAAAATGGAACCAATTTTGCGAAAAGAAAAAAATAAGACAGTCGAAAGACCTCTATCGACATATCCGTTCTCTTACCAAACCCAAGTCTATTATTCCCAAGAAGCTGCAATCCTCTGATGGCTCTCTTGTATCAAACCTCCCTGATATTTCCAATCTTCTTCCTTCTAATTTTGCTACACATTTTACTCTTGACGATGGCGAGATCCCTTCCATTCCCTCTCACCCTCGCCCACCATTCATATCCAACATTTCCTTCTTTCCTCATGAAGTATGTAAAGCTCTGAAGAAGCTCTCACCCTCATGTTCTACTGGATTTGATAATATCCCTCAAATTATTTTTCAAAAATGCGCTTCAGCTCTTTCTCTTCCTCTTTGTGGCATTTTCAACATTAGTATGCTATCTGGTATCTGGTATTGTCCCTTCTCATTGGAAACATTCTCTTATCACACCACTCCCTAAGCCTGACAAGGACCACAAACTTCCTGACTCTTATCGCCCGATATCAATAATTTCTCCTGCTTCTAAGACTATGAAACGGTTAGTCAAAGATAAATTAGCACAATACCTATTTAGATTTGATATAATACCTAAGTATCAGCATGGATATCGTCCCGGTGCTTCAGTTGTCACTAATGTTATTGACTGTGAAAATGACTGGACTCGTGCACACTCCCGTAAAGAATTTACTGATGTTATTTATCTCGATTTTTCCCGTGCATTTGATACAGTTCCCTTTACCAAATTGATTTCCAAATGCTCTCATTACGGTATTCACGGGAATCTCCTAAACTGGATCTCTTCCTTTATAACTGACAGGCATTTCTCAGTCCGTTTGGGTGATTGTATTTCTGACTCTTTCCCAGTACTGTCCGGTGTACCTCAGGGATCCGTGCTAGGACCAATTCTTTTCACATTATATATTTCTGATATCACTTACATACTCTATCAATTCCCCGATGTACGCATTCAAGCATATGCCGATGATATCAAATTGTACATTTCATACCCACTTGAATCATCTCAATCTAAGACTGCCCAACTTCAATGTGCTCTTGATGCTATTTACTCTTGGACTATTATTAACCAGCTCTCTCTCTCTGAATCTAAGTGTACCCATCTTCACATAGGATCGACCCCTCCTTGTTATACCATAAACAATGTAATTCTCAAAAGCAATTCCCCACAACGTGATCTTGGTATTCAAGTTGTTCCTTCCCTTCTCAAAAACGCTTCCATTGTTGAACGTGCTAATAGGGCTAAGACTGCACTCCATATTATGCTGCGTGCTGTCTCAGTTAACTCCCCTGATATTCTTATTAAATGTTATCGCACGTATGTCCTTTCTCACCTTGATTTTGCTTGCCCTTTCTGGAATCCTTATACTAAGAAGGATAACCAGACAATAGAGAAGGTCCAGGAACAATTCACTCGAATTCTATTCTATCGATGCTTTCCTTCTTCATCCTATCCTCTCTCTCTTCCTTCCTATCCTAAACGTCTGTCTACTCTTGGTCTTCAAGCGCTTTCAGAGAGGAGTCATTTTTGACCTAGTTTTCGCCCGTAGGATTATGAATGGCGACACAGTTCTAGATCGCAATAGATTCTTTACTTTCAAACCCCTTAGAGATAGAACAAACACATTTGGAATTCATATTGAGACAACTAAATCAACACCTCGTTTCCATTGTTTTTCCAGAAGAGTTGCTAGTATGCTTAGTGAACTACCTTCAGATGTTCATAGTTCCCCAAGTATTACTGTCTTTAAGAATAGATTACTCAAGTTAGACTTATCTAAATTCGCAATTTATCGTTAGTTATCCATTTTCCACTCCTTCTCGCATCCCCACTCCCATATTCATTTCTACCCCCCCCCCCTCCCCCCACCCCTTAGAGATCTACGGATGCTGTTTCTCGGAGCATAGTCTACCTGGTCTACCCGAGTGCCTCCTCCTCGGTTCCCTCCTCATATGCAGACCAGAAGAAGACAGATGAGAACAGTTGACTAGATCTATGTATTTTCAGTATTGTACCCTCCTACCCGTCACGTAGCTCTATTACTTATATCCTCAGTATGAGGAGAGTCAATTATCTGTACGGTTATTCTATCAATTATTCGTATCTCGTTGCTCTTTCGGGCGTAGATAATATATATATATATATATATCCAAAAAGAGTTAGCAACATTGCAAAAAATTCTGTTTGGATGAAGTACGAAAACCATATTACTGTGAGAAGAGAGTGCGTATCAACGTGGTGTGCATGATATACATCTTAAAGTGCAACAATATTTGCGGAACGAGAAAATATTTTGCTGTGAACATTTTCCCGTTCCGCGAATATTGTTGTACTTTAAGCAGTTTATCATGCACACTACGTTGCTACGCATTCTTTTCTCATAGTAAAAATACCAACTTGACGAGATGATAGTCCTCGTCATTCGAAGTCATGAGCATTGTTGGCATGGCCTAAAAATGGGCTTTAAATTCGAAATGTATTCGTAAATAAAGATACTTTACGATGAGCCGTAGCAACATCTGAAGACCACAAGATCAGCGAAATCGGAAGAACAGTTTATCAACTTCAGAAGAACACTTTATGTACATGAAAACAATAAGACAACAAATAGAAATAACACGGAATAAGACGCAACAAAAAGAAATAACACGGAATAAGACGCAACAAATAGAAATAACATTGAATAAGACGCAACAACATTCATATACTTATGGTATATGCATCATGTTTCTTCTTGAAAGACAGGGAAATGATTTTAGTTCGACGATCTGGCCAATTTCATAATTCGATCGAGAATCGAAAGTTTGAGTTTATCCGAGAAATTATGGTATTGAGGAGTCAACTAGAATGGTTCACATTTAATGCAATATTTAAAAAATATCATAAATATAATAGATAATAAATCGGAAGATACCTCGAGAAAGCTGATGTCACGCGCCGACGAATAAGCCATCAGACAGTGGTCCTGAAATAATAAAGGTGCCACCTCGTCAAGCGATTTTACAGTCGTCAAGAGACAGTGCTAGGTGTAGTTTCGCGAGGCCAACTACTACTAAGACTACGAATTCCTGCTGTCCAAAGAGCTTCTACGGAACGTTACCTATTTTACTATGAAAAATAAAAGACTGCATCGTTACCCTCAGATTGTCGAGTCGGTATTCATCAGAGATCTTCAGCTTCTCGGCACTCGAAAACTTTCCCGAGGCCACCAAATTTCTTTCCATCAACTCGATTACTTTCTGGAACATAATTTATATCTCTTACGTCCAATGAGCCCAACCTTCATCCCGAATCGATCTCCGAGCGCGAGAACATGCAAAATGGTGGAACCTAAAAAAATAAAATACGATTTTCGAAAATATAAAAATACCTGTAATCTGAGCCTGAACGGGAGAGAGAGCCTGCAGGAGATCGAGGAACTCCTGAAAAGTGATAATTGCAAAAGGATTTTTGAAATTCCTCATGACTCTACTACGAGTATTAACAATTATACAATTGATGCTGTATTTCTTACTTCATAGACAACGTCTTTGATCTCAACTTCTTCTTTTTCCTTCTCAGCAAAATCTCCGAAGAATATTGCAGAGAAGTAGGGAGAATCAGCAGTCAGAAACTGAATTGGAAATGACTTCGCGAGGAAAGATTCTAGGCACTTCTTCGCTTAATGGCATCCCCCACCTCTTGCTAATCTAACCCACTCATTTCTTAATGTTCCCCCTGATTTTTGCTGTCCAACCTCGCAATGATGGGAAGGGATGGGAAATGAGGAGGGAGGGATAGTGGCCAGTCCCCGAAGAAGTGCCATACTCGATCAGAACGGCAAGATATCACACAAAATGAAGAGTATTTTCTTGCGAGGTCTTACCCAATAGTCTCACTAGAAATAAACTAGCGGTTTTATTCACTCCAGAGATGAAATACATACACTGCGCAACGTCAGAATCCGCTTCCTAGTGGTCTAAGGCTCTTGCAATTTGGAAATATGGTAGGAAACGTCGGCTGGGGTTCAAATCCCACTCGATGGAGTTCCTTCTGCTACTTTTGCCCAACTGCGAGGATTTCCGCAGTCATTTCTCTGATCTTGGCTTAGCTGCTCGCGTAAGGTGGAACCAAAACTTTTTTCGAACAAAGTTTCGCACTGCATCCCATGTTTCCAAAATGCAACCGCCTCAGACCACAAGGCCATGAACCTATTTCTTCGCCCTCATCTGATCTTGAAAAAACGACGTATATGGAAACGAAGAAATTCAAGTAGATAAACCCATGTTTTCAGTTAATTTTTAACAATCAAAAAACATTTTAGAAACGTCACTCTACTCACCTTCTTCGAAACTCGAACTTTCTTGCTTTCGATGATCAAAGTTACATTATCCTTTTCATGAGCCGAATAGAACTGGGCCAGATCAATCGGCCTTTGCCCGATATAATCAGCGCTCAAATGAATAAATTAAGACAAAAAGCTTTTCTTATGTGCAGCAACTGTGATAAAAACATTTCGCATAATATGGGTTTAGGAACAATTCACTCTACTAGTGCTCGAGAACACTAGTGCCGTCTCATTGTTGTATGCACTCCCTCACAGCTGAAACGGTCGAAAGAGCGGGATAAAGGAACAGACGGCGACCCCAATGCCGCTCTTCACACTGAGCGCGACAGAAAAACCATTCCTAATTAACAGATAAACTTAAACTGACCCTTGCGCTTTCATGATCTCTATGATAAATTCAACTCTGTACTTGCTGCCAATTGTGAAGTATCCCAATTCGAAATTGTGGAACCCGCACTGTTTTTGCTCGTGAGTGAAAGTCGATGGTCTCTGTAACTTTTCTTTTCGAAAAATATGAAATGTACGTGACTCACTACTTCAGAGTACGGCTTTCCAGTCGCTCGATGTATTAGCAATTCCACGTTAGCTGCGCATTTCCAGTCTCTACGATCACTTTTACAGCTGAGAAAAAATGACTTTGATCCATTGCTGCGACTCCCAAAAGGACGAATAGACGCTTTCCTGGAAAATAACAATATGTTAAATCACTCATTTGAAATATGTTTTTTTTCCTGAAAATCGAGAAAGCCTAATAGCTTCTTGGATAGTTGCCCCCCCCCCCCCCCCCCCCCATCCCCAATCATTTCGCACCTCTTCCATCTCGGAGGGGTTGTGTGCGACCGAAAATCAGGGCACGATACGTAGAAATCAGGGCTCGATACGTAGGAGTGAGGTAAAGGAGGAATTTGGAGGGGAGGGGGGGGGGGGTGGGCCAACTATCCAAGACGGCCCAAAAATCGATATAATATAAAATCCCACCATTCGAATCCTGCTTCTTTGAACACTACGGAGTCCATTACATACTCGTGATCAAGTAACTTTTCACGATCAATTTCCCACCGAAAACAAACTTTCGACTTGCCGGTCATTCTGGAATCGAAATGCGAGATTAAAGCGTCGAATTAATGAAAGGATTAATGCATGTCTAGACAACTTCGTTCATTACCATAGAAATTGTAAAAGGAGGTAGTACACAAAAGTGAGAGGGATGAGAGATGGCTAAACGGTCGCGGACGCGCGGGCCTCGCAGAGGGCTTCAGAGGGTTTCGAGGCCCGCTATGGCGTTATGTGCCCCACATCGAACAGAGTTTGCAAACTCCGCCCCTTATCTCGCCAGCCTCTTGCCGTCTCTGGAACCCGGCATGGTTAGAGCGCGCGCGAAAGATAAGCCAGGCGACCGGACGAGGGAGAGGGAAGCGATACGACGCACTGCAACCGACCCCCTTTATTGGAGGTCGCGGGACACGCGATCTCACAAAGTAGATCAAGGGCCCGCAAAGGCCAACGCTAACAATAACAGGGACTATTTTCATTCTCAATACTCTCTCACGTTACTATGACTAAATCAGAAGCGGGTACTTTCCTAGAAGCCTACCAAGCCCCGCCCCCGACTCCGCCCCCAGGGCGGGGACGGAGCCCGAGGAGTAGCCCCACCCACTAGGGGGTGGAAGATGACTCCATCCAAAAATGGCCAGAAATTCCCCTCTAACGGGCAAGGTAACGGGTACCTGCAGGAAGGGAGAGAGGGGAAGGTCGGGGTACCGCGCGCTCTACTCTCGCCGGGTGAGAGCAACGCGAGAGAGAGAGAGGAGGGAGCGCGTTCTGCCTTTGCTCTCCGCTCTCTGTCTCACCCATCCATTTCAGTCCTCACTCTCTCCATATCACATGCTCTCTCGCCCCTTCCCCTCTCCCCGCAATATCGCTGTTTTTCAGGCACGAAGGTAAAGGTGTATGCATAGCGAAAAAACAACAACAACAGGCAACTACAGTGTCACTCAAGGGGGTAGGATACGGTAACGGCCTTAAGGATGGCGTAGAGTCGATCTTCATGGGCTTACCGGTGATTAAAGAGAGCAGCTCCAAGGTGGCTATTCAGCTGCGTTCTATGGGTACCATACCGAAATTTGTTCTGCAGTTTCAGCTTCTGCCAACCCCCCTCCACGGTGTTCATGCAGGCCCCAGGATCCTTATCCTTGAAAGTGATACTACACAGTCAAGTGGGTGCACTTTCGTCCTAGCTTAGAACACTATTGTAGCCCTTCCAGCAGTCAGACTGGATCTGGGTTCCGGGCCTTCCATCAGTCAGACTGGATCTGGGTTCCGGGCCTTCCATCAGTCAGACTGGATCTGGGTTCCGGGCCTTCCATCAGTCAGACTGGATCTGGGTTCCGGGCCTTCCATCAGTCAGACTGGATCTGGGTTCCGGGCCTTCCATCAGTCAGACTGGATCTGAGTTCCGGGCCTTCCATCAGTCAGACTGGATCTGGGTTCCGGGCCTTCCATCAGTCAGACTGGATCTGGGTTCCGGGCCTTCCATCAGTCAGACTGGATCTGGGTTCCGGGCCTTCCATCAGTCAGACTGGATCTGGGTTCCGAGCCTTCCATCAGTCAAACTGGATCTGGATTCCGGGCCTTCCATCAGTCAGACTGGATCTGGGTTCCGGGCCTTCCATCAGTCAGACTGGATCTGGGTTCCGGGCCTTCCATCAGTCAGACTGGATCTGGGTTCCGGGCCTTCCATCAGTCAGACTGGATCTGGGTTCCGGGCCTTCCATCAGTCAGACTGGATCTGGGTTCCGGGCCTTCCATCAGTCAGACTGGATCTGGGTTCCGGGCCTTCCATCAGTCAGACTGGATCTGAGTTCCGGGCCTTCCATCAGTCAGACTGGATCTGGGTTCCGGGCCTTCCATCAGTCAGACTGGATCTGGGTTCCGGGCCTTCCATCAGTCAGACTGGATCTGAGTTCCGGGCCTTCCATCAGTCAGACTGGATCTGAGTTCCGGGCCTTCCATCAGTCAGACTGGATCTGGGTTCCGGGCCTTCCATCAGTCAGACTGGATCTGGGTTCCGGGCCTTCCATCAGTCAGACTGGATCTGGGTTCCGGGCCTTCCATCAGTCAGACTGGATCTGGGTTCCGGGCCTTCCATCAGTCAGACTGGATCTGGGTTCCGGGCCTTCCATCAGTCAGACTGGATCTGGGTTCCGGGCCTTCCATCAGTCAGACTGGATCTGGGTTCCGGGCCTTCCATCAGTCAGACTGGATCTGGGTTCCGGGCCTTCCATCAGTCAGACTGGATCTGGGTTCGGGGGGGGGGGGGGGGGCACTTGACGAACGCCGCGATGAGCGCGTTGGAATCTCTCTTCGCGACTGGGAGGAAGTAGTGAATAATGGGCCTACTTTGTTAAGACCATTGTTAGGTTCGCTACCGTACACCTTCTGTTAATCTGTTTGAGGTGAGATAGCTGTCACAATTTCGTCAGTGATGATGTAACGGCTCCTCCGCCCGCGCGAGGGAGGGGCGTGGGAGGGGGCGGACCGGCGCGGACAGAGTGAGCATAAGAGGAGGGACCGAGAGCGCGTGCTATGGGAAAGGGGGGGGGGCGGGTCTTGGTAGGCTTCTAGCAAAGTGCCCAGAAGTGCAATACCTATTCGAATAGGTATAGCCAGAAAAATGGAACCGTAGTTCCCTGTGACATTATTAGCACAATCAAATCAATCTAGCGCATGTCCCCCATTTAACAGAACGAATCTATAAGTGAATTGTCTATTCCCTTCCCTCATCGAGAGAGGTGACTCTCACCTCTCTCTCCGCACACTCTCACTTCCACACGCTCTCTCGTCCTTGTTCTTCCCTTCCCTCGATCTCGCTGGCACAGAGTACCGACTGTGCAACTTTCTGAATTCGGTACCCACAACGGTGAGATCTATCATCTATCATCTATCGGACCGTTCCCCCGTCTCGCTCTCCCTCTTTCTCAGAAATGACTCCCATAGGATCTCCAGCCGCGAGGAAAAGGAAGTACACTGTGACCGGATCACTCGAGGATGTCCTCCATTTCTGAGTCAGCAGTGGTGTGCTATGAAAGGTTAAGCTTTTTTTAAATTCCCCCTTCCGTCAGAAATGCCCCGGTATCCAGAACAAGATCGACAAGGAGCAGCAGTACTCGCGCAGTCTCGAGAAGCGGATATGTGAGTTGGAGAACCGCATCCCCCCTCCCCCAGATTCGAGTGTAACCAATGACGCTGATGAAATGGATGCCGCCCTCCTCCTCAGCTGCCCCTGCCCCGCTCCTAGTCGCGAACACCACCTCCATCTCCACTGCCATCCCCTCCCCCATCTCGCAGCCTTCCCCTGAGCCCTCATCCGACCTCGAGAGGAGCGTAGTCATTGCCCGCCTCCCCGTCGATTCCTCCCTCAGTCCGGTGAAGCAGATGCAGAGAGACTACAACCAGGTAATGGATCTCACTGCCCTCGCTGGAATACCCTGCCTCCCCGTTTCAGTATACAAGATGCCCCACCACCCACTGCAGATTCACCAAGGTGGTTCTTCCCATGCGCAAGCATGCGGCCCTACCGGATTCAACTGATTGTTGTCTACCTTTGTCAGTCCTAGTCCTCAGTAGGGCTGGCAAAGCGAATTCGCAAAGACTAAGTTAGCTAATTCCGCCCCTCCGCTCTCTCGAACCCGGCGCGGTTAGAGGGCGCCGGCGAGTGATGAAGCGAGGACAGTGAGAGGGAAACGTTGCGAACTCACAATGAGGATGCGAATTCGCATCCCTCCTACACGCCTCCATGAGAGGTTGCGTAGTCGCATTAGAGATGCGCGGTAGTGCGAATTCGCTAACTTCGAATTACCTCCAGTGAAATCTCCCAGTGGTGCAGGAATTCTCTACGACGATTAGATCGCATGAAAGGATTGATTGATTGGCTATCGTTTATTTGTCTGCGACCAGTACGGAAGATCGGTAATTAGATGGGCTAATAAGTAGATGGACAATTGGGAACTTTCCTAGAAGTCTAAAGCACCGCCCCTTGGCCCCTCCCCTTCAGAGTCGAAGACAAGTACCTAACCTTAAGCAGCTCAAGTCCAAGCCTAAGCAGTGTAAGCAGATCCCTAAGCAGTCTAAGGCTCAACCTGAGCAATCTTTGACTCTCTTTGACCCTCGCAAGACCCTAAGTCGTCTTATGCACGGACTCCCACAGAAAATTAACCATAATTTGTTGCGTTTGCTTCACTTACTTTTCGGTGCATGATATTTTCACGTACTATCAAGGCTGCGCAAGCAAGTCGTCTGGTCCGGCGAGAAGGATCATGTTCGCGTGAAAACCTAATGAGGCGACAAAGTACGGTGCTTTTGGGCTTTCGAATTTTGCCAACGGTCGGCAGTGACGTAATCCATGACAAAACAGCAGCCAGAACCGGAAGCCTGTTGAAAGTGCTAATCCGCTAATCATCGTGATATGCAAATGCTGCAGCACTAGTGAATGTCCCATGGCGGAATGCTTGCCAGATCCACAAAATTAGTCACGATTCTTTTTTGTGGAGAGCTGAAGCGAAAATTTCCCACTATTTGGGGTGTTCTGCTTATGATAATAAATGGGTGGAGCGGCGGAACTTGCTACGCCTCTAGGAAAGCTTCTAGCAATTGCAGTCAGCTTCAGCTTGAACAAACCCAGATTTCACGAATTCCCGCTGTATTTATGTTGCATGAGCATCTCTTCCGCTGTTCGGGATTCAAGCAAGCATCAACTAACCACCCGCAAGAGATCATCAGAGTACAGAACAAAGAAGACAAGGACGGCGACGGGGAGAGAAGTCATATCAGCGTTCCCTCCAAGAGAGCAAGTGAGAAGGTGAGGAGCCTTGCTTTACAGCAACTGCGAGATCAGAATGCAGCTATTATTCACCATTTGACTGACTGCAAACTTCCCGAATGATTGAAAGTTAGGAGAAGGCATGAACGAGTCGGAGAAAGATGGCGTATCAATGACCCCCTAACAAGAGAGAGAATAAGAGAACGACGGCCTTAATTGACCGTTGCGAGTAGCAGCGAGGTCAGAATGCAGCTATTGTTAACCGCCACACGTATATTAAGATCTTCGCGAAAGACTGAAAGTTAGATGAAGACATGGACCGGGATTGGTTAAGATATCACAGGCATCGTGCAAGTGCAACAATTCACAATTGGAGCGCGTCAATTCACGTCTCAACTTTATTCGAAACTCGCGATTTCCACGAAAACAACATTTCAAAAAATGACGATCGATAACCATAATACTGGAGACGATTAACAAACTAATAGTGGGGGTGTACGATGTATAAAAATGATAGTGCAAAAGTACGGTATTGGTTCACAACCGGATCGATAAAAATGTGAGGAATCAATGGCGATCTCGCTTCCGTTCTCTACTACGGGACCGTTTCCTCTCCTCGCTCTTGTCTCTCTTGCGGTCTCTATCCCGGCTCCGGCTCCGGTCCTTGCGATCTCTATCCCGGCTCCGGCTCCGGTCCTTGCGATCTCTATCCCGGCTCCGGCTCCGGTCCTTGCGGTCACGGTCACGGCTCCGGCTCCGACCTCTTCTGTCTCTTTCCCTGCTCCGGCTGCGATCCTTACGATCACGGTCGCGGCTCCGGCTCCGACCTCTTCTGTCTCTATCACGATCGCGGCTCCGGCTCCGCTCCTTACGGTCCCGGCTCCTGCTCCGGTCCCTCCTGTCTCTATCCCGGTCACGGCTCCGGCTCCGCTCCTTGCGGTCACGGTCACGGTCGCGGCTGCGGCTGCGCTCCTTCTTCCTGTCCCGTTCTCTCGACTTGGAGCGCGACCTGCAAATATAACCAGTTGGCGATCGTTCCGCATACCGTAGTCAATCATTCTAGGCCC
Source organism: Pristionchus mayeri (assembly GCA_036245805.1). Classification (NCBI taxonomy): domain Eukaryota; kingdom Metazoa; phylum Nematoda; class Chromadorea; order Rhabditida; family Neodiplogasteridae; genus Pristionchus; species Pristionchus mayeri. Next base: position 36,075,645 of record BTRK01000005.1, on the reverse strand, counting down.
TACACCTACGCGAATCAACCGTTGCTGAGTGAACGCTCAACTAGTGTCGATTCGCTCATACACCGTAAAAATCGATAAATCAAATCACTAAAAAACAATCGATAATTACCGTACCTGCTCTTTCTCGACTTTTTCTCACTCTTACGTGAGGAGGCAGTCGACTGCGCGGCGTCCGATGGCGAGCTCCGCTCTCGCTTTCGCTCTGGTGGGGTCGTTGAGGTACCGTACACCCGGTGGCTAACGTAACTCTAATCTACCGTAACCTCAGTGTGCTACCGTAATCCTAGTGTGCGCCTAATCCTACGGTACCTCTGCTCTTGCTGCGGCTTCGGGAGCGCTTGCGGCTCTTCTTCTCTTCTTTTTCCTTCTTACTCTTCTTTTTCTCTTTGTCCGTCTTCACGTCTCCTGAATCTGCAATGAAAGCCCGCGTTTAGGAGAGGTCACCAATATCCCGATGAGAAAGGGGTACGGTATCCGACAAATCGGATACCGTAATCCCCTTATATCAGAGCCACCGTATCCCCGTCCTACCGTAGTCCCCTTGACCTACCTCCATCTTTCCTATCATTCTCCTTTTCACTTATCCTCACTGGCTCGTCAGTGGTCGTGGGGGCTTTGGGGGCAGAGGCGGTGAGCGGGGCCATGGGCGGCAGAGCCGGCGCCTTGAACACAAAGTCGTCCGCCGCCTTCGGGCCGGTGCCAGAGCCGGGAGATGAGGCTCCGCCCACTTCCGGTTCCGATGCAGCTTCTGACTCCTCTTCGTCACCGTCGTCATCGTCGCTGTCCGCTCCTGCAATGTCGATTGTCGAATCATTCATTTTACCCAAGCTAATCAGCTACCATCAGCAACAACTATCCCCATTACACTTATGGCCCTGGTGAAACCGAGAACTACCAGGTTATGAATTGATATTTTAGAAAATAATTAAATAAATATTAAAATAAACCAAGCGAGGAGATGGCTGCGAGTGCCGAACTGGAGGCCAGAAGCTTCGGCTTGGCTGAAATTTGAATTGTTGGGGCAAATTAATTTTTGAATAAGCGTAGGAATTCATATTTAGAAACAACTGGTGGGGTTGCCTCGAAATGCGTGGCAGCAAATATTTCATCCGTGAAACCGTACTCTACCAATTCATAGGGCAACATAGACTCCTCCCCTCAATGATCCTACAAGCTACATTCACGTTTCAAACCTCCCTCTCACTCCATTGAGCAGTCATCCCTCGGATCACCATTAAGTAATATTAATGTTTCACCTACACTACAAGATACAATACACGCTCACTCTCCAGAATATCCCACAAGCGATATTTATGATTCAACCATTAAACAAGATTCCATTCTGATTTAATCTGAATGCACACACAAGACTCTTACCGGTGCAGGAAAGTACCACCATCTCTAGCAAGCAAGACCCCTTTTTCAACAACACAACAAGGCAGATGCATGTTTCAACCCCATTACAAAAGACAATCCTCTCTGTTTTCCCATGATCTACAACAAGCTACATTCATGTTTCACCCACACTAGATGGAGCAATCACCCCCGGATCTCTAGTTCATTTTGTTGATGTAGATTCATGTTTCAGCTGCAGTACAATATTCGCCCACAGGATCTCCAACTAGTAAGAATCTTGTTTCAACCCCACTACAAGAAAAAAATACCTCCCCTCTCCAAGACCTCCGTCAAGTTAGGCTCGCGTTTCACCATAAATACAAGTCACAATCCCCTCCCCCCCCCCCTAAAATCACGAACCAACTGTACTCATGTTTCAACCCCACTCCTTACCTCCAACAAGTTGCATTCATATTTCACGGGGCAATCAAGTCTCAGTTAGATTCATGTTTCAATCCCAACTACAAGAGACAATCCTCCACATTCCCCAGGATCACCAACCAGCTATTTCCGTGTATCAACCCAACTATTTACTCCCCCCCCCCTGCCCACCCTTCTTTCCGCTCCTCCTCATCTTCTCCTCTTCTATCTCTCCCTCTGCCAGCTGCTTGATCACTCCGTCAGTCGTCTCCAGAAGCATCGTAGTCATCAAATGACGAATGAGCAGGAGCTGAAGAGGTCAAGGATCAAAGATCAATAAAGTACGAGGGTATAAGCAAATATGCAAAGAATAGAGAGATCATCAAGTGCGCACGCATATTGCAATGAATTGTTGAATTTGAATTGGTTTTATGATTCGTAGAGAGGAAAGCACTGGTCAGGCACAAATTTTCTTCTTTTGACCAAAACGCGAAGCAAGAATCAACCGGGCGTAATTTTTTACCACAATTTTTAAAATTAGTCTTTTAAAAATAAATATAACTCACCGCCTGCTCTCTGCGCTCCTCCTCGGTGAGTGGCTCGGGCTCCTCGGGCTCGAGGTCGCGCGGCGATCTACGACGATTATTCATAATTAACCGAATATCAGATCAGTGCTCGTAAATCTTCAGTTTCACCTAGTCCTAAATATCTAAATAGTCCCTCAAGTTAGCCATCAACAACTATTAGTCTTTGACCATTCTCACCTCTCACCATCTAGTGACATGCAAATCTAATGTTTCACCTAATGCTCAAAGAGAATACCCAAATACAACTCTTCTACCAGATTAGTGTTTCAACCACATATCAAGCTCCAATCCCCTCACCTCTCATCATCAGCCTCCGAGTTGCGGCTACTCGGGTAGCGATTGTTCTTGCCCTGCTGCAGCAGTCCTCCCTCCGCTCCTCCCCCGCCAGCATCCTTCTCCCCATCCGACTCATCGTCACTGCTATCCTGTAAAGGCAGAAATTAGTTTGCAGGGATGGCTTAGAAAGGGAAGGCTTTCCCGGAAGACTCGCCGGTCAAGTGAGAGAGCACATAGAAAGTGAGTCACTCCTTGACAAGCCACCACTACAGGCTAGATAAAGTGAATGACGCAACTAGTCGCATCCATGTTGCAATAATCCAAAAAAATAAAACTGAAATCGAATCCCTGCGAAAATCCAATCACAACATCCATCTAACATAAGGCAACACTACGGAACGGCAAATCACCAGGTATCATTTTTTTTCATTCAAAAACAAATTTGCCCATGGGGAGACCAAGGCAACGCAAGATCTCACGATTCCACACAGTAAACCCCAAACTCGCACTCATTCCATCCGCCAATCTACCGTAACCTACCGTACTCTCAGAAGTACCGTAATCACTCACAAACTTGCTCTTGCCCTGGGCGGCTCTTCTCCTCGCTCGTTCCTCCTCAATGTGACGCACGCGCGCCTCCTTCTCCAGTTGCTTCGCCTTCTCGCGTTCAGTCTGTATGAGGGGATTATCGATTTTCTTCTAATTATTGATTTTTTGAATTATTGATTTGCCTGCCGATTACTATGTTGCTTAATCCGAATCATGATTAATTATATTTTGCCAGCAAAGAGTGAACATTAGCAAAACTTGTAAAGAGGTTGAGAACTAGATCGCCAGTTGAAACACGCATCTCATGGCAATGTTTTTATTGCGCTGCGCTGTATTGTTGAAACCCGGTTTTCATGGGTAATGAGTATCAAGAGTATTTTTCCCATTAGGCGCAGAGATAACAACAAGAAACTGGCGTGGCTTGACCGCTCGTCGAAACATCTATCTGACAGCCATACAAAATATCAAAACACAATAATGGGGGCCTTTTGATGTATAGATGAAACCGAAACACTCCCGTTTCAACAAGAATCAGTGAATCATGCGCGCCATAACTCAATCCAAAGCATTTCATAGCGATTGCCACATAAATTCCCTTATTTTATTGTTTGCACTCAGCAAGACCGTCCCAAGAGAACTTGTTGAAACACACTTCTTCCGAGTCATCTCTAAACAGCCACTCCTTCAGTGAAGGACCTTCACCATCATAATAAAGTCAGTCCTCCAACACTTCCCTCCTCCCTCTTACCGTACCTTCTCGAGTCCATCGCGGATCCAAGCTGGGAGAGTCTTCCTCTGTTCCATCGTCGGTCCTCCCATGCCCCATGGTGGAGAAGGAGAGTGATTGTCGTCCATAGAAGAGGAGGCTGCAGCTCCGCCCCTCCAGCCATCGTAGCCAACCTGAGAGAAGAGGTTACGGTATACGCCGATCGATAATGTGATACTGTAGCACAAATGAGAGCATAGTGTGATTGCATGGCGACTACACAATAATATTGTTTGTTTGTAATCTGAATGCATTCAAGACTTTGGATCACGGTGGAGCAAGCAGCCTTCAAAATCTCGTGCAGCACTGATGTGCCTGCTCTCACTACATTTCCCCAGAGCTGTCCTAATGTCAGAATCGTGCTGCGCTTGTGAGCTTGGTACCAAACTACAATCAAAAATACAATCAGCATTATAGCTAAGCCTTCTTCTCAACATTGTACAGCTCTGATCCACCTACATGCCATACTGAAAATTGCGAGTCTAGGTTCCAAACTACAAACAAAAAAACCCATTGGCCTTCCATGCTCTTCGATAGGTCGTATGAGAACTGAGGTTGGCGAAAGAGACAACTTTTATGTCAGGCACGGTAAATAGCTCTCACTAGGGATGGCCAAACGATGTTAACGATTCGTTACCCTGGGGCGGCGGGGTAACGAATCGCTACGTTTCTAATGGAGGAGGGGGGGGGGGGGGTAGCTACCCTCGTAGCGCATCGCTACCATTCCGGCACTCGCGTTCTCCCCTTGCCCTTCTCCTCGCCACGCGCACTAGTCGCGCCGGGTTGGAGGTAACGGCGTCGCTACGCCGCCGTCCCGGGATATCACCCCCACCCCTGCTCACCTTTCCCTCATCGTCCCTTCCTCCTCTCATCGGAGGCATCATTCCTCCGCCCATCATTTGCGCCATCATCTGTGGTGGTGGCGGCCCGAGACCTGCGGGAGTACGATTTCACTTGAGCAATATTGATTGATTGTGGAACATCCCGAAAGGCAGATTTTGTTAACTGGCAACTACATAGAATCCGACGGTTAGGCAACCTAGGATATCGCCGTTGGAAACACAATGCTGCTCACATAGAGATCGGGCTAATACCGTATTGCCACAACAATCTACCGTATTCTACCGTACTCACCGAGTAGATGGGGCGGCGGTGGGGGCATCATTCCGGGCGGGAACATGCCGGGTGGCGGTGGCCAGATCGGCGGCCCGCCGTGCATCATCTGAAAAAGGTATCGCATTTAGACTTAAATTATAATAAATGATGACAATACAATTAGGAATCGTGCAGCACTCCGACAATAAAATTTCTCCCCCCAAACCCTCTTCAGATCCTCGTGCAGCAAGCATTCACCGAGTGCGATTGCGCAAGCGTTTCCCGTTTGTATTTAGCGATCATGACTTGCAACTTTCCACGCGGAGACAATCAGCCAAATCCTATTTTGTCAGTGACGCGCGCGCTTCAATCAACCATATAGGATGCTAAATCAGTCGAATATAGCTGGTGCTTACTCTAACACGGGATGGCTTCACACGAAATCCTAATTCAGCGTGTTCTGTCACTGGTAAAATAGGCGAGAGCATGCCGAATAAAGAGATTGCTAAGCCATCCAAACCGCTAGCCTAGCTTCCAAATATCGATTCCCGTACCATATTGGCGGGTGGCGGGAAGAAGGGAGGCTGCTGCCCTCCTCCTCCTCCTCCTCCGTGCATTCCTCCATTCAACGAGTGCGATGAGGAAGAGGTCGTCGAGGTCGTTGACTCCGCCCACTCGCCGCCCATCGGAACCGACGGCTGCAAGGGAAAATATATTAATACTAATATTGTAATTAAAGTAATTACGTATTGTCCACGGAATCCCTCTTCTCATTGGTGCAAGGCAACATCTGCTACTGTGAGAACAGAACTCGTAGTCCGTTGTGTCATGTTGCGTGCGCCCTAAAATATGGCCCTGTTCAGTTCTTGGACAACACAAATGGAACGATTTATTCGGTTGTAGTTTGTAGTTTTCGCGTTCATTTTCGCTCTTTTGCTTTCATATATTTTAGCACGGCTAGATGATGGCTGGCAGTAACTGGAAATGAAACAAAGCTGTGAAAAAAATTAATTAAAGTAAGAGCGAAAATGAACGCGAAAACTACAAACTACAACCGAATAAATCCTTCCATTTGAGTTGTCCAAGAACTGAACAGGGCCATATTTTGGGGCGCACGCAACATGACACAACGGACTACGAGTTCTGTTCTCACAGTAGATTTGGGGAACGCTTGGTGCCACAATGTTGCGGGTTGAAACTCAACGACCTCATCAGACCTCTCGCTAAGTGCAAAAATGTAAATATAACGCGTGGTTCGCTGTTTCATAACTTATATTTATAAATAAATTCGAAACGCGCAATCACCTTGGGATAGTTCTTCTCGGTATTGGCTGCCGACGGGAAGAGGTTGCTCGCCGCGCCGGGCGGCCCGTCCCCAATGCCGTCTGCAATTAGCACTTATTAGTTAATTAATTATCCAGAATTCATCTTCTTTGTGCATACAACAATGGTGATTCGTGAGAGGGTGGATTGTGGACAAATTAGAATCGATGTAAAAGGTTCGGCGATGATTAAGACATGACTTCTTGAGAATTAGGCTAATTAATAGAGTTAATTAATTGAAATTAACACTTACATCCCCCGTGCGCCCCATACCCATCGTCTACCTGCTCATACTGATGGGGTCGGCGAGAGCGATCTGTAACGAAACAATTGACTAGCCTGTCCCCGAGCAACGGGGACGGGTGAAAGGCGGGCACCAGCTCTGGTACCAACTAGCCCCGCCAACTCTGTGGGCCCTGCTGAACTAGGTTTACGTATAACATTAGACATGTTTTTTCAGTATGTTCTGCTTTCTTATCCGGAATAGGAAACCCCCTTGGCTTTAACACTCGTTAGCAATCGCTGCCCGTTTCGGATAGACCATTCAAAAGGAAAAATATTTCGTTTGATCACCTTTCAGAGGGGGTTTAGCGCATAGTAGTTTCGAAAGCCACTCTACGGCTCAAGCTGCACAATCAAACCATGCAGTATTCGCAATGGGCAAACAAGGAAAACTGCCCACGCACACACGTGGGCAGGGTTTGCTACTGAGTTTCAAAATCCGGGAAGGTGCCCACTAGATCAGCCACAAAACGGGCAGAATCTACGGCAATGGTACACTAACAGTGGAAATTTGGTGTTAAACTAGATTCTTGGTGGTAGCAACAAAGTTGCCCTCATTTGTCCACACGCAGCGCAACCCCACCTTGTTCCGCGTGGTAGCCTCCTCCGCCTCCGTTATGCTGCGGAGGCTCCTGATGATGACGCCACGATTGTGGCTCCTCATTGTGGCCGTGGTAGTCGCCCGGGTGGTGCTGGTGCTGGTACCCGCCCCCGCCACCGGGACCATCGCGGTACCCGCCACCGCCCGACTCGTCGTAGCCTCTGCCCGGTTCGCCCCCGTATCCGTTGCCGTTGTACGATGGCATGCTGGAGAGATAAAAGTAGTTCCGATATGATAACACATCAACTCCAATTGAACCAATTATGAGACTTGGCAAAATATTCAAAGCATAATCGAGCATGGGTTGAAGCAGAGAACTGAATACCGGCGGGGTTCAGGGTCAAAACCGGGGAGGGGTTGATAAAACAAAGAAAATTACAGTTGGGTCTCAATTCAACACCGTTCGGGTCTTCGCTTCAATGATACGCACCTATGCACTGAGAGGAAATACAATGCCGTGAGAAGGTCGCTAAAACGGTTGTTTTGAGGACTGGACAAGAGAATTTGCGTAGCGAGTGGCTTAATTGCCGTGAATTTTTAGGAAATATGTAAATAGAGCTAACACATAAGCTCAATTTGTTTAAATAATTATTATTGAGAGCTCACGATGGGGCAGCATGCGGCATTTGCGGCGGGTCTTGCTGTTGGATCCATTGCTGAGCGAGTGCGGCCCAGTTGACTGAAATTATCTAATTAGAACAAGAAAAATTAAGCAAAAAACGGGGATCGTCAAGTGAAACATGACCAGAAGGACGCAATTTCCGTTGTTTCGAAAATACATTTGACGATCAGTTTAATTACGCACCTTGCCCATGGGGCATCGCCTGATACTGACTCCACTGATCCATCTTGCTTCTGTTAGTGGATGAGCATCACCAAATCAGAACTGAAAAGAGTAGGAACGATAGGGAGAAATTCGAAACAACACTGAAAACACGAGGTTCGTACCGCTATAAATTGCGACAGATTAGGCTGATTGATATGCAAGAGAGGCCTAGATGAATGGTAGTGGCAATAGCAATGAAAAAACAAGGATAACAGCGCCATAACAAGGATGTTTTTATCGATTTTGTTCGAAAATTGCGACGCGCCAGACCCATTCGCTCGCAAATTACGGTAGTCGAACCCATTCGCGCGAACAATCGAGCACTGACTTCTTTCTTGAATACAAATTTATTTTAGGGTCCACCGCGTGAAATTGAAAATTAGATTAAAAAATTATTTGTTATTTGCATTAAGGCAGTCGGCGATGCAGAATTCATATTCTACACTCAAATCGTGATCAAAATTAGAACTCATCGAGCATTTACGCTCAAATCTAAACCCCGCCCCTCAGGCGTGTCCTGGCGCAGTCCCGGACTCGGACACTCATGGCATACTGTATGGCCAGAGACGACACCAAACACCGCCGAATGACTTTTTAAATATTATATTTGTATTTTTATTAATAATAAAGCACATATAAGTTGTTTATTGAATTTGTGGATAAAGTAAATTTGATAAATATTGCATGGGATGAGGGATTGTTTGAAGGGATAATGTTGAACACTGAATAGACAGCATAGAATATGCAGTACTCTCAGATTGAATAGAGACTATTACCATTATCGATTTCAGCCTTTCCTAATCTTCGTGATCTACCACGCATCTATCTGCTGAATTAGCCTGGTGGATAGGAATGATTTCTTATGTTGAGGAAAGAATACATGACCAGAGCAGGTTACACATGAAGGGGATTTCTCCTGGATTGTTTTTGGAGAAGTGATCTTTGATCTTTGCTACGAATGTTGTTATTTGTATTAATTTTACAGTATAATCCTGACCTGAAATCATTAAAATGTATGCTGAGAAGATCTATCTCGATTCAAGAAAGTTACTGTAAGCTGTGCCTTCCATTTTTGTGATACGATTCCTGAATTTGTCGAGATCTGAAGATGGAATATCGATCGAATAACAAATTTATGATAATTTTAAGTGCCCTATTTAAAAGCCAGCTAATTGTATGCCCTCTATTCCACATTTCTGAAAAAAAATCGGGATCTGAAGTCGTCGGATGAAGAATGGGCAGCCACTGGAAGTGTTAATTTTGACGGGGAGGAAGTTTGCAAAAGACAATCTACATCCACTGGGAGATTAGCGTTAGGGCGTGGGTCGTTAATGGCCTTTATAAGTGAGCCCCTCCGGGCAGGCTCTCTATCGTCCTACGATGAGTCAAACTGCTGCCACTCACATCTGCACCGAGCTCAAGCCCTCCGGCGATGTCTGCAACTACGAGACAACTAGGATCGGGAATCTGGATCGCCATTTACAAGTGAGTTACGGCTTAATTTTGTTGACTGATATGACAGTGACGCCGTTGGGAGAGTTGTTGGGAGGGTTACTGTAGGCATAATGTAGGATGAGTACGGAACTTATATTGAAGGAAGGTTACGGTAGGAACACTGTGGGGAGGGAAACGTTACTTATATCGAAGGAAGGTTACAGTAGGAACACTATGGGAGGGATACGGTATTCATATTGTGGGAGGGTTACGGTAGGAATACTGTGGGAGAGATAGTCATGGTTTGGCTGGGAAGCCAACCCTTATCACTTCATGTTATTGCTTTGTAGACGGAGCATGGCTTCACTGCCGAAGCAATCGATGGCCTGAGGAAGAAGAGAAGGGAGGAGAAGGGGGCGGCTCGACTGAAGGACGAGACGAATCTGCCTGAAGTGTGTCCTGCTTGCGAGAAGCGATTTGCCTCGAAGGAGTCTCTCCGTAAGCACGTCAGCAGGTTTCACAAGGAGGACAAACCGGTGAGTTCATTTTCTAAACACTAGCCAGTAGATTTCGTAATTTGAGTGATGGTCTCTCCCTTTCCCACACTCTCTCGTCGCTCGACCGTGTAGTCAGTTACGTATCTGAAATGAAGGATAGATACTATACAGTATGGTACTTTGTCATATTTAGGGTGCAGCCACTAACGTTCGTTGTCCTGTGGAAGAATGTGCTGTGGACGGAATGAGATCGAGGGAAGAGTTGGCTGAGCACTGCCGAATGGATCACTCTGAGGCCGGAGAATTCGAAGTGATCGAGAGAAACTTCGAGTCAATGGAGGAGATGGAGGTGAGCACGGTCGTTGCAAGGATACTGTAGGGTATGGGATACGGTAGGAGAAGGATACGGTAGGAGAGGGATACTGTAGGGTGATGGGGTACGGTAGGACAGGAGTAATCACTTTCGCTTTCAGAAGTGGAAGCACCGAGTGGAGACTCTCTCCATGGCGTCCTTCACTAAGGACAGGCACAAGGGCGCCCGTCAGTACTACTGGTGCTCGAGAGGAAACAAGAGCCGAACGAAGGAGGACTCACAGCTGAATCGAATCTCGAAGAGGACTCAGAGTCACTGCTCGGCATTTCTTAATGTGAGTTTCTTGAGATGCCTGCTAGCTTTTATCCGGTGCTCATTCTCACACTGACCTATTGCGAATGGAGAGATGATTCCTTGACGTATTCAGGTATCGATCGGAGAAGGAGGAGTCGTCACCGTCCGTGCCTGCCTTGACCATGTCCATCATGAGTGCGACCCTGCTGCCATCCCTCTCAACCAGACCCAGAAGGACAGCCTCAATTCGATCCTCACACAGGTATCCATTCAATTCATGTTGTTCTGCAGGGTTACTGTAACATCTCATTAGAGCACTATGTGAGAGAAGAGGGTGAAATTCTTTCAGGGCTACACCGTGGCAAAGGCGAAGGAAACTCTGCGGGACTTCGGGGAGCAGCATCCTTTCTACTGGCTGTCGTCTGAACGAAGTCTGAGGAAGCTCATCTCTACTCGGAAGGAGAAGCCATGGGAGAGGGAGACCGATGATCACGAGTCGTTGGTGAAGAGGTTCACTCAGGAGAAGGAGACTACTGGCATTCGTCACCTTCAAACCTCGAAGGACGATTTCCAACTAGGTGAGGATAGGATAAGAGTCGTGATTGTCTGCAGAGGGTCGGTTGAGAGATTCTTCGTTTCAGTGATCATCACTCCCATCCAACTGGTCTGGCTGAAGAAGTTCGGACACCGGGGCATCAGTGTCGATGACACATTCAACACTTCCAAATGGCCGTACAAGCTGACCACGGTGATGGTTCTGGATGAGAAGGACCGAGGACTCCCTGCTGCCTTCCTTATCAGCTCACACACAACTCATGCTGAAGTCTACCTTCTCTTCAAGGTCAATTCTACCTAGTGATAACTAACTGAATAGTGATATCATCTAATGAAGGGAGTGAGCGGGAGTGTATTCTTGATGGAATCTGTTGTTCATTCCAGAGTATCCGTGATCTCCTTCCCACTTTCGATACTCAGTGGTTCATGAGTGACGACGCGCCCGCCTTCATCAACGGCTTCAAACGCGCCATTCCGAAGACCAGGGCTGATCAATTGCACTGCCAGTGGCATGTGATCAAGGTATTATCGTTCATTCTACCGTAATTAGTTCCTACCGTACCCATTCCTACAGTATCCAAACCTATTCCAGTGTTCATTCATGATTTTGCAGAATCTCAAGCAGTATGCGAGCGACGTCTACGGAACGAAGGAGGAGCGAGGCAAGCAGGTGGCTGCATCTGCACGGAACATCGCCCGAGCCATACAGAAGAGCGAGTTCTGGAGTCTGGCCACTTCCCTTCTCTCTGATCTGGAGACCGATCTACCCGCAGACAAGCTCTACAAGAAGTAACTGGAGAGATACCTCCACTCGTATTCCCTCTGGGCACCATTCATGAGGTAAGCTAACCCTTCTCTCCAGTTCACACACTCTCTCGCACATCTGATTGGCGAGAGAGTACATGTAATGCAGAGACTATTGTCTGATGAATGGAATTATTTTCACTTTTCTTTTCAGAGTGCACGCCCCCTTCAACACCACGATGGTGAGCGAATCCTTCCACTCGAAGCTGAAGATGAGTGTACTCGAAGACAATACACTCTCGCATGTAGATCGTCTTGCCCATCTCCTCCTCGCTCTCCCTGCTGAAGTCTCTGAAGAGCTCAGAATTGCTGTGAGTCCCAATCTCTTTAAGTGTCTCATTTTCCCGAACCATTTAGAGAGAGATCAAAGATCAACCATTTAGAGAGAGATCAAAGATCAACCATTTAGAGAGAGATCAAAGATCAACCATTAGAGAGAGATCAAAGATCAACCATTAGAGAGAGATCAAAGATCAACCATTTAGAGAGAGATCAAAGATCAAGTGTTGATTTCCAGGATCAGAAGAAGTACGTGGGCGGAGTCTTCCGTCTACAAGCTCAGATGGCAGCTCACAAGAAGGGAGTAGCCTACGGAGAGAAGGAACCGGTCATCGACAGACCAGACAAGAGCACGTGGATCGTCGAATCGTCGAAGAAGGATGGGACCAAGTACAAAGTCACTGACTACGGTCAGGACTACTGTACCTGTGACAGGAAGAACCTGCATTGCATGAGGTGAGTCTCTCTTCATTCCGTTATACTGGCCTAACTCCATGATAATAATTACTTTGTAAGGTGCGGAGTCTGCCCTCGTCGATATCGGTGCAACTGCCAGGAGGGAAATCGATCTGGCACGAATTGCAAGCACTGCCACTGGGCGATCCTCTCCTCCAATCATGATCCCGATCCTGCCGATCTCCAAGATGCCAGAATTGAAGTTGGTGAAGCCGTCGATTTGGAACATAACTACGATGCGATGCCCCCTCTCCAACCGATAGAGGTAGTCAGCCCTCTCCATCCTACTCATCATCAGTGAAGTGTAGAAAGAATGTCTTAATCGTTTTCCAGGATGATATTCCTGCCCAGTTTCAAGCCGATGACATAGATGAGGAGGAAAGGGAGATGAGGGAGAGAGAGAAGGAAGAAGAGGATCGAAGGAATGATGAGAAGATGAAGTACCGCGGCCTGATGCTCGAGGTATACTGAAAATACATCATATTTATTGTAATTGAGACAAAATCAGTTTTTCACTATGCGATCTTTCAGGCACTCAACAGAGTGACTGCTGGAGTGAGAAGATGCATGAGAGAGGATGATGATGATGCGACAAGACTGAAGGAAGCATACGAGGGTATACTTATGGTGATGGAAGGATTGGGCATCGACAAGGATCAAGGAGCAGTGAGGGGAGAGAGACCGAAGAAGAGACAAGGAGAGAAGGGAGCGAATCTGCTGGATAGAGAGACGGTAAGCATTCACCCACTCTCTCACTTTCACATTCTCTCTCGTTGTCTAGAGTGGATACTGTAACCCTATCTGTCAAACCTATGCTGATGAGATCATTTGCAGAGAGGAGAGATCAAGAGGAAGAGGAGAGCAGCCATGGGCCGACCTGCTGCATGGGCCGACCTGCCCTGTGCGGAACCCAGAGGAGAACATCGTCTGTGTGCAATGCAAGAGGGCCGAGCCCATTCCATTGCCGGGTAAAGAAGAAGACGATATTAACTGGGTCGCCTGCAACAATGAGGACTGCGGTCTCTATTACCATGAGATTTGCTGCCAGATCGATACTGTATGTATGTGCGGAAATGGAGTCGATCTACAAAGAGATTGACGACTAGACCACCACCATTTCCTTATTGTCGTCTGTTCATCTGTGTTCTTCCGTTGATTTTATTTCATTTTGTTAATTATGTTGTTCGAAAATAAAATTGAATAGCAACTAAAGTGTTTTAAAAGACATTAAAAATAAATATAATATTTAAAAAGTCATTCGGCGGTGTTTGGTGTCGTCTCTGGCCATACAGTATGCCATGAGTGCCCGAGTCCGGGACTGCGCCAGGACACGCCTCCGCCCCTCGTGGTGTATGCTGAGCCGCGCGCATGAATGTTCACGCGTGCGGCTTCAGTTCTCTGTGTCAACCTATATATTTTCTGAACAATGTTTTCTGATGTTCGGTCGAGTAATCAGTTTATTTTGCTTAGAATTGTTAACACTTTCGTTTTTGTTGTTTTTGTACACATTTGCTAGTTTCAGATGGGTATCGACATCAACCACAAGCAAGATAGAGGTAGTCCTGGGCCAACTACAACGAGATCGTGCTCAGACGCCTGTTCATGTCACGCAAGAACCGTCGGAGATGAAGTAATCACCTTCGACCAGCTCGCAACTCGTGTGCCCTAGGGAGAGAACACCCTCTTCATCAAGGTGCGTGAAGTTATTCATTCAAAGAAAATTAATGCTAGTATAGAAATATCTAAACCATATGTGTATTCTATTTGTGCTTTAGGGTCTCCGCAAGGCTCGCGAGGCCGAGCGACACTCGCATGGCAAGCCCTTCGTCCGTTCCAAGGGACGCAAGTTCGAGCGCGCCAGAGGAAGAAGAAAGTGTAACGGATAAAAGGCATTTTATGTCTGTGTTGTGTAGGTCATTTTCGAGTTAAAAAGTTATAAATGTAAAATAAATGTGTTTTTGACCAATTATGTGTCAATACACTCAATACACTAATATAGGTTAGTGTGTCCTGATTTTATGCGATTTTCATAGTCGATCTAAGACTAAATATTTATGATATGTCATTGCAAATCCGGAATTCAATGAGGTAGCCTTAAGTTTTAGTTGGTATTGTTTAGAGTTTCGGAAAGTAATTGAATCTACGTAGATAGGAGCGTGATAAGATGCACGAACGAAAGAGTAGAATGTTCAATTATTTATATTAAAACCATGGAGATTGCAAGGGGGAGGGGGGAGGTAAATACTTCGGTATAATTAGTAATTAGTTACAATAGAGTAACGGTTTGTTTTCCAGATTTTAACACGGACTTCAAGGGGGTCAGAAGGAATAATTTGGAGAGGACAACTTCGATAGGAAACGACAAAAATAATATGCTCTTGACATTTTAATCTAGTATATTACAACAGAAATGGCGCTATTCGGGGGGTCTCCGCCACATCAATCTAATAGTGTGTTATGTTGTATTTCATTATGCATTTTCCTTCATGTCCTCAATCATCTCGCAATCAGATCGGTCTGTATCCATCAATGCACCACCCTCTTCTTTCACAATAGGCACTACTGGGCTGACTCGCTTGCGAATGTCTCCATTCATGAGATCACTCTTATACCACTCTTCCGTCCAAATCATCTTTTTGTTGGATCCGCACTCGTATTGCACTAGTGCATATGGAGTTCCGAGCTTGGATGTTTTCATAACAGAAAGAATTTGGAATGGATAGGGAATGCTATCCAGAATATGGACATATTCGCCGACCACTTTCGCCGCGTCTTGACCACTGAATACATTCAAATCAATTTTCGAGTCGTGGTCGATCGCTCTCTTCACTTTCTCAATCAACTCATCCTTAGATAGTGCAATCGAGTTTTTGCTCGTAGTAAAACTCTTTGACCGTAAGCAGCTTGATTCAATATTCGCTTTCGAACACGCAATTGAATCTTCATAGATTCACGCACTTTTTCATCAGTTGATCCTCGGGCAAGAAATGCATCGAGGTCAGCTCTTGTAGGGAAGTATCCACCACTACTGTATAAGTCTTCAAAAAGCTTCTCCGAGGCAGTTTGAATATGAGCAGAACTTGAGTGCTCAATTTTCAAATCCTCATTCATCTTATAATTAACTTTTTCGAGAATTTCTCGTTCTGCCTGTTTCGCCTCCTTCTCAAGAATCGGAGCGAGGGCAGTGCATTCATCCATCACTGTTTCCTGCAGTTTCTCAGGCATTGAGTTAAACCACTGCATCACGGTTCTTTCGTAGCATAATTTCAGTGCCTACTCTAGACATCCTAGTGTGTGGAGCTCTCTTCATGACGTAATCCAAATCACCAAATGCTGCCTCTACGGGAACATTGGTGCATGGCGTTCCAGAGAATGCAATGCGAGTGCATGTCGCTTGTGCTCCGGTCGAGACGCACAGTGAGTAGTATTCTCCACCCTTGAGGAATGGAGCGAAAACACGCCGGAGGAATGGACCCGTAACCATCATCGCCATTTTCGCTACCTCAATGGCCAATGGTGAAGATGGGCACTTCACAACGAAGGAAGTGTCGGGGTTGTCCAGATGGAATATGTCCTCCGATGTGAATGCACTCAAATCTGGCGGGGTACCTCCAAAGAGTAATTGGGGATTGTTCGTTCTTGAATCAGTCCAAGTCAGCAGCTCTCCGATAATCTTCGGAAAATCAAATACATGAATTTTTTCATCATTAGCAATCCTCCAAATAGGTCCTGTCAAATAGCAATCGACTAATGCAAGCACTAGAATTTGAGCCAAGTATATCTCGTTGCACAATCCTTGCTTGAGAAATTCGACCTTATCTGCTCTATAGTTGTTCAAGAAGAGCAAGAAATGATCGAGATGAGCAATAATTAGCTTTGCTGCCGCTGGCACTACATTGAATCTATTGCCAGTCAACGTTGGAAGTCCGATCATTTCGATCCGCTCCACTGCGCACCTCGCCTCATACTCTTTGTATGTTAAGTACTTAGCAGAGGCTCTCGGCCCAAAATGTTTCATCATCTTTCGTATGAGTTTGATCGAATTAGTCTTTCCTTCTGCAGATTCTGATGTCTTAGTACGATTGTACTCATGCTGTGCAAAAACAGTACAGATCGGCTCAATCAAACTTGCTACAATATGCACCAGGCATGGGACTGAGATGAATTGAAGATGCATATTTCACTCGCTTGGGGTCATAGTGGCCCATCCACGACGAACAACTGGTAAGATATGACTCCTGTAGTCTCTGATCAAATTCGCAAATTTCGCTTGTGTGGATGCGCGATCTCCCATTGCCGCATTGATCGCTGTGATAACGAGATTACGGAATCTCGGCGTAACAGACATTTGGGGTCTCGATGCCGAGCTGGATCTATCGATCTCGTCCAGAATGGCGAAGAAAGTGTTCAGCGATGTGAGCGCATCCTTCGATGGGACTTCACGGACCCCCAACACTTGGTTGAATGTCTTTCCATCTTTGTCTGTAATTGTACCAATGTATGATTGCATAGTATGTGTCCGTTTTTTCGTCTCATCGGAGCACACAGTCACTCCCACGTTTGTATTTCTCTCGTTGTTTACGGCCTCAGCCAATACACTCCTATTTTGCTTCTGGGCAAGTGCCATGGCAGTGAATGTATTGTGGGCGACACAAGTTGCAGATGGTAGATCACTGAGTGTTTGACCAGTCATGTTCCGAATAACCGTTTGCATAACTGGAGCGACATTCACGTCGCTCACTCCATATTGTTTGAGCTCAATTGCCGTTTTCCTTGTGTTCAGTGTGTATCGTCCACCCTCTTTGGTCACGATAGTATTTGAATTGCGAATACCATTCGTATTCTCATTCATGACATCCTCCTCTTCCCTCACACAGACTCGTTTTTTCAACAAACGCATCTCCCTCCGTAGTTTCTTTACTTGGGACTTTGATTGGGAAAGCTGCGACTGAGCCCCCTTCCATTCACTCTCAGTATCATCCAGTTTCCTTTTGAGCGATGAGATCTGTTTGCCTTTAGATCTGTTCATTCGCCTTTCTTGCAGCAGATCTCTCCACAACCGATCTCTCGATTCTCTCACACGTTTCAGGTTCATCTTATCTATTGGAGTGGTCTTTCCCATGGAAATCACTCGCGAGTGAGTGCCGATAGGCCCTTGCGAAAGGAAAGGAAGTGCATTAAAAGATGCATTCGAGACTGAGGGCGTGAAGACCGGGGATGGGAAGGAAATGCGGTCTGAGTTTGGAAAAGTGATTGTATGTGGCGGAGATGGGCATGATGGGAGCGAGGAATGGGGGGGGGGAGTATTGTATGATGAATGAGGAGAAAGGGATGAGGGGGTGGAAGTTTTGTCATAGGAGGAAGAGGAAATGAAAGGGCTATGGGGCAATTTACAAGGAATATTCAATAGGAATTCGGGTGGCATACTAATTTCACGTATAGAAATTCGGGTAGAATAATCGAAGGAATCTTTCTTCTTATTAAGTTGTGCTTGCCTCTCAATATTTGTCCATCTCCTCACAACATTGAATAACTTCTTTCGATCGATAGAAATATGCGGTGGCAGGGCGCTGAAGTACCTTCATTACTCAATGAAAATAGACGATCTTTCTCTGATTTTTTTATCAATTTGCATTAAGATTAGTTATTAATGTTCGATAAGAAATCTACTACCAACCGCGTTGCAAGTGAATAGATTGAGGTTGCACTGGACTTTGCCTCAGCATCCAGATACAGTAGCTAGAATATCAGTATTGTGCTTGGTGAACAGTGTTTCAAAATAGTGCATAGTGGTTAAGCAATATACATATAATTGTTCCGTACCTCTCCCACGGAAATTGATTTCCCATCGAATGACTGTTTATTCGTTGATAGACGAGCAACTCGATGATTCCCTTTGTCTGGCACAATCTTGTTTCGTGAGACCTGATTAAATGAGAACTACCCAAAAAAATACTAGCAATTGCTCTCCTCGATTTGTCCCCACTCTCGTTTATCTACCGTATTCATTCCAGGAACCTAAGTGAAAACAGTGGGGACAGTGAGAGAAAATCTTCAATGATCAGTGGAAATGTAAAAGAAGTTCAACTCCAGAGGAGATTTTGTACCTGAGTTTCTGGCTGCTCCATCCTCTCTTTCATTCGATCACTCTCACTGTCATCTACCGTAATCGCTTCGGGAGAGGGAATCTGAAGGAGTAGAGTGTGTTACTACAGATGAACGGTGCCTTTTTCATTCGACTCTGTACCTGGGAATCTAGTTGCTCCCTCCTTTCCTCCATCTCCATTCCTTCACTCTCATTGTAATCTACCGTAATCGCTTCGGGAGAGGGAATCTGAAGGAGTAGAGTGTGTTACTACAGATGAACGGTGCCCTTTTCATTCGACTCTGTACCTGGGAATCTAGTTGCTCCCTCCTTTCCTCCATCTCCATTCCTTCACTCTCACTGTCATCTACCGTAATCTCTTCGGGAGAGGTCACCTGAATGAGCAGCATGGGTTACTACAAAGGTTACTGTGAACTATTCATTCCATTCTATACCTGAAGTTCTGACTTCTCCATCTTCATTAGATCATTCTCTCTTCGATCTATCGTAATCGCTTCGTGTCGGGCCACCTGAGTGAGTTGAGTGGGTTACGATAGCAATTCGGAGTATTGATCGCCCAATGTATTCATTGAACTGAAAACTTGTCAATGAATTTTATTATTTCTCCGAATTTAGCACTTGTTCGGAAGGATAATCATGTTCAGGGATGAGAGATTTTGATTGAAAAGGGCTTCTGTACGGTGAAATATTCAATCGATTTTTGTACCTGAGAAGACTCCTCCCTCTCATCCATTTTCATACGATCACTTGCGCCATGGCCTATCGAACTTGTTTTGGGAGGAGGCGTCTAAGTGAGTCATATAACTTACTGTAGCAGGATATCGTTCTCTAACCTTTGGAAATATCTGGTATGTTGATGGAGAGGGCAAGGAGGGGAAATCATCTTCACAGAACAAGCGAATTTGCTGTAAACGAGGTTCTAATCCCGAGGAGTACGGCAAAGGGAGTATTTCAATTGAAATATTACCTGAGAAGACTCCCTACTTGTCCCAATCGACTGATCAGTGGCAGCTTGATCTACGGTGCTTCGGGAGGATGCCTAAGTAAGTCAACAGAAATTTATTCACTACTTTATTCCTTCATTTTACAAGAAACATAATTGACTGAGAAGTAAGGAATGCCAATTAAAAAATATCCCACCAGTTCTTGGCGGACTTTCATTAGTTCGATTCCCTTCCAATTGCTTCCCCTCCATTTCGCACTATCAATTGCATCCGGATCGAACCAATTCAATCCTGAATAGAGATAACTTACTATTTCAGAAGAGATGAAAATTAATAGTATCGCAGTGGAATTCGAGACAAAGGGGGGAGAGTATTGAGGGCAGGTCATACTCACCGATTCCCCAGCGGGTGTCGGAAGGGCTAGCCTCAACAAGGATTGCATCCCCAGTGGCAATCAATTCCTCTCTCAATGATCCATTTTGAGAGAATTTGAGGTAGAGTGCCCGATGCATCACTCCACGGGACACTCTATTCCACCTGAAACTGTTTCCCTCCAACGAGAAGTCGTGACTGACTCACTCCTATTCGCATGATCTAGGGTTGCAGAAACAATATGGATGAGATCGTACCTTCTAGCTCTATTCCCTTCTTTGTTTCACGAGCTCGCACTAGAGAGGTCACGATACTCTCCCCTCCCTTCCAATGCCTTGATCAACGGGGGAGCGAGTCGAGTAGAGAGAGAGAGAGTGAGCAAGGGGAGAGAAGGAAGATCGGAAGGGGTCTGTTGATCTTTGAGGAAAGGGTGTCAATAGAGATCCCGCTTAGAAAGTGAGATCACGCACCCACTGGAAGTTTGGCATGTGGCAGAATAGACAGATCTACTTTTTCCTGAAGATTTATTGCTGAGCACTATATTGTTCATTCGCAATTAATTTTAGTGTAAAAAAATCGACATTTACCACAAGTTTAATTCGCTTTTCTAAAAAATCTCAATGATAGATTCAGGCCATTTTAATTTATTTGTATCGCCTCATTGTTATTTATACATAGCTTGAAATGCTAAGATAAGCACTCTCTAGAACAAGAAATAATCAAGAAATTTAAATTTTCCACGTGACGATGTTTCCTAATTTTACAACCAGACATTTGACGGTTTTCATTTTTGATTTTCCGGTTCGGTGGTCCCTAAATTTATTTTCGCAAATAATTAAATGGGAAAGCGTCAAACTAAATAAGTTTGTTATGACGAACTTATGAATAGAAATTAGCCAAAAATATAGTTAAAACGGGACAGAAAGCAATGGAATATTTCCGGCGTTTACCAGGCACAGTAATGGATGAATATGCCGGTAACGCTTCTCCCGGCTTTAGTATTAAGTACTGATTATTTTAGTGAATTTGGGCACATTTTATTTTATAATGAATTTGATTGCAAAACAAGATATTAGATCCTTTTGTCTGATCATTCAGGTGATAATCGATTTCTCGTTTTCTCTTATAATTAGCGTTCTAGTATAAGCTAAATGAGCAGAAGATACCTTCCCCCACAGAAAGCAGCTCAGCTATCATCGTATATGCCCACTATAACCAGTAGAAATAAACCTCTGCCACTCCTCCTTCGTTCATTTCTCATAGGTCGCCCAAGCGAAATAGCACATGAGATAAAGAAAGGCACTTGAATGCTGAGTTGAAAGGCAAAGGTATAAACACAGTACTAGGCGCAGTCGACTGACTCTCATCGTTTTGCATGCTCTCTCGCTTTCTCTAGTCTGTGATCACTCGCCCTCTCCGTTTAGCCAAATGGGGAACAAGGGTGTGGATGATCTAAGATCCATACCGTTGTACCCCATTGGCTATACGAAGAACAAAAGCATGAGAACTATGACGTCATACCGCTTTTGATATATCAAAGGCGGCGTGACCTCATATTGGGTTGTCCCATAATTCGTGTCGTTTTTCATCCACATTTAATTTATCGTAAACAATCAAACACCTTCATTACCTCATGATGTATTTAATAGAAAACTCATGCTAAGAAATTTATCGCACATTTATCTCCAGCTTACATTGCCTAATGATGATGCAATAAGTAAAAATATGGAATTTCCAACCTTTTTTTCAAAAATTTATAGTTATTTTACGAGTTAAGTTTAAAATCCCTAGCACTAAGGGTAGAAGGGTAATGCATGACACTTCGCATTAATGCTTCTAAATCATAGTTTTCTGAAACGATTGCTGAAATATTTCACAATATGTCATCGGAGGGGAGTTTCAAAAGGCTCGATTTCATGATTTTAGTATTTCCAATGATCCAACTTAGCTAATTTGGCTATGATAATTCAAATACAATTATTTGTAAACGATTCCATACTGTTCCGGAAAGAAAATCCGCAGAATTTTTCAAACCACTTTGAAAATTGTGGGTTTTGTAGTCACCCCGCAAAGCATTTAGGGAGACAGGGGTTGTGCCAAATAATCTTATTTGCCGCTAGAGAATAACTATGCACTGCACACTTATTTTTATCTGTGAATTAGAGTGGATTTTTTTTCAATTTTAAGATCATCCAAAAATTAGCAAAAATTTCGCAATCGTCTAAATCCCCTCCACGGCAATGTATTTACTCGTTGATGCACCTATAATGTAGTGTGCTGGTCACTGTATCTAATGCATGATACAACAACTCAAAAACTTTACTTGTTCCAGCGAAATAGTATTTTAAAAATGGCGACACGAATTATGGGACAACCCAATAGTTCTCATCCTACCTAGTGCCTAGCTCGGTACTGTGTTCGTACGAACGCATTCGACAAATTGACGGTTTCTCAAATGTGTGCACTAACAAGAGACTGACTGTCTAACTATCTCTCTCTTTCTCAAGTTGTACCACTCATGATCCTTGCCAGTGGGTTCGTCGCATCACCCCCGTCTCCCTCGCCCTTTCGGAGGGAATGAGATAGTGGGGACTTAAGGAAGAAGTTGGTGTGAGGTTAGATGACAGTAGGAGTAGGGCTGGCAAATCGATGTATGTGATATCGCAATTCCTCGACACTAGAAATTATGATATCGCAATCGAGAGGCGAGCGCTTTGCAAGTTCACATTATCACAAACCAACTCTAGTGCGAAAGCCTTATCTAGTGACAGCTTAACATATCTTGATCGTATTTGGGGAGAGAGAGAGCAGAAACAAAAAATTCCATTACAAGACAGCAATCTCGATGGGTTGAAAAAAGGTACAATTCTTTTCCTGAAAACAGTATTGCCAGACCTCTCAAACAGAAATAAAAATATGAATGCAGTGGAAAAAAATGAGCAGAATCAACACAAGCCCAAGTCTCAAACTTCAAATATAGGGAACCGTTCCTTCGAACAAGTAGTATCTCAACTCCAAGAATTTATTTATCGCACTTCTCATAACTAAATCAACAATGGACGATGAAGCATAAATGTCAAATCACTTCGTATTGACCACGACGGCATCGTAACGAGACAACATAACAAAAGAGTCTTAACTAATTCCTCGGAGCAAAGTGTTTAGATCTTGACAAAACGTTCGCAAATTGCAATCTTCATGTCTCCAGAGAAGTTTTCGAACTCGGGGAAGTTCTGAAAAATAAATCATTCCCTTTTCACCGCGACAAGTCATCCCATAGGTGGGCACAATTGAAGCCAACTTCAAGGCCCCACCGGTTTGGAGCTCCGACACACTCGACAAATACATTTGTTCACCCAACCCACCCCGGTTTGTTTATCCTCGACCCCACCTGCATTTAGTTGTGTTCATTCCTGCCCACCTATGATTAATCCTATTTCCATCACCTTAGATAAGTAATTGAAAAAAAGAAGCTTCAAACCTTGAGCTGCTCAGCCAGATTAGTGACGTTGGTGAACGAATTGAGGCAGTGGTTCTGAAAGATTCGTTCGCCTATCCAATTGAAATGGATCTACAATCCATTGAGAGATTTCGAATATTAAAAAAAATAAAGATTAGTGCCGTCATTTCGGCGCGCGTTCTCTACATTTCATGTGCTCTCTCACCGGTCAGACAGAGCGAGAGAGCTTGGGAAACGAGGAGAGCACGCACCGATGTGCCATCACTATTGAGCACTTTTCCAACACTAGGTGAGCAGTGTTCAAATGAGTATACCTCATCGAAGAAGATAAATGAAGTTTACCTTGAGAGAGGTGAGCCTATACTGATCAGCGAATAGCAGTTTGTTCAATTAATCGAATCCTCTGGACTGGATGAGATGCTTCTCTGACTGATTCAGCACGTACTGTGAAGATACAGTATTGAAAGTAACGAAAACAGACAATTAGTCATACCTCCATCTGAAACTGATCGGCCAGCTTCAGAATGTGAGGCACGGTTCGATCTGATAGTTTAAATATTCTTTGATATTCATAAGAACGTTGTTTGTTTCACAGGAACGTTAGCTTTAGCTTACGTGTTGAGATTATAGAAAATGCCAAAAGACAGTACCAGTGATATCGATAGATCCAGGGTAGATCAGATTTAGCAGATCGAGAAAGTCCTAGTAAAAACAATTTTTAAAACATTTTTTTAAAGATAATCAAATGAAATTAATTTATATTTGGAAGCCGGTCGCAGATAACTGACCTCATAGACAACATCCTTGATCTCCACTTTTTCCTTTCCCTTCTCTGCGAATTCTCCGAAGAACATTGTCTCGAAGACAGGAGAATGAAGAGCCAGGAGCTGTAAAACGTGAAATTGAATATGCTGAATAAATCATAATCTTTGGACAGTACGATTGTCGATTTAAGGAGCACGCCCCCTCCTCAGATTGCAAAATAAGGGGAGTCACACTCTCTCGATACCTCCCCTCATTTTGAAAACCATAGTGATAACATAAATTTTCCATGAAAATATTATCGAATTACAGTCTAATTTATAGATTCTAAGTTTAAACATATTCACACCACCTCTTTGATTACGTGCAGTTTCTTCTCTCCGATCTTCAGAATGACGTTGCTCACTTTGCTAGGTGAAGCAAACTTCTCGGGATCAGCAACGACCTCTCCTCTTTAATACGTTAATTGCGGTTTTATAAAAATATTCTAGCATATAGTACTATTATAACTCTTTCAGTAGGGTATGTGAATGGTTTATGAATCCACACTTAGCTCTAATTAATCAATGAAAAAATACATATTGTACACTGCATGGAAACATATATTTGAATTTCTAAAAGGAAGATATTCGTTTGCCTAGGGAAAAGATAAAAGTGACTAACCTCTTCGGGATGATGTTAACACGAAATTGAATCGCTACTTTATCATCGACATTGTATAACTGAAAAAGAAACAAGTTTACTGATTATGAATAAAATGCAACGGTTATAAGAAAAAAAAGTACATTGTTTCGTGGAAGTTGAATAAATACAAAACCTGTCTGCTCATTATTGATCCCCATGATAAAGGACTATTGTAAATCCAAGTGGAATTAATATCATCGAAGATGAACGTCTCCTGATATCAATTTGCATTTAATTTTTAAATTTAATAAAAAAATATAAATGGAAAAAGAGAAATTCTACGCAATTTTCAAAACAAAAACCTTAGGAGACTTGAAAGGAGTTCCATCCACTTGGAACATAACCACGTCCACCTCCGCTTCACACTTCCAATCTTCGTAGTGATCTACGTCGCAATAAAGCGAGAAATCAACCATGTGATAGCTATCCCTCTTTCCTTTCTCTACTCCAGCAATCCTAAAATAATAAAAAAAATCAGTTATTTGCGTCAGTTGATAATTATGATTGGGACTTTTCATTTTCAAAAATTTCCAATCTATCTTACCTCAGTCCCATTAGATAGCTAACGCAACTTGAGTTCATTATTTTGGGTCACGCTTCTTCATTTCTCCAGACCGTTCAATAGTCGAGAAAGTGTGGATAAAGAAAAAATGTGACCCGAATTACAAAATTCAACGGCTTCCCGTACATAGTTTCATCTTTGTAATCCAATTGTATAGTATGACTTCAAGGGGTGATGCCGGAAATCTTACCGGTCTCCCCTAGCAGTACTCGCCTCTGCATTCAAATTTTGAAGAGGAACTTGCATAACTCATTTAATTTTGATTAAAAAGCTTCTTTCTGTTTGATAGTTAAAGCGCTTGATCTAATCTATTTTTTGTATATTGATGTCTAAGAGCTCAGACTCACAGGAACCTTGCCATACTCGCATAGGCAATTGTTTTGGCACTTAAGAGTATATTTAAGTTCCTCTGAGTCTGAGCTCTTAGGCGTCAACATACAAAAATTTGAATTGTGATGCGGGTGCCAGGGGGAGACCGGGGACATTTCCTGCATCACCCATGCCAGGCTAAGCTTCGCTTATTGGTCGGTATAATGAGGGTCGTGGCTAGTTGGTCCACAAAGATATAATATATACAATTGCAACACTATTTCTGGAAATTCTAGCTCTCCCTGTATGATCTAAGAAAATATATTAATATGAGAGGAATCGCGAGAGAATCGGCCACTCCGCGGCAGTAGAATTCAAATTCATCCGATCCGGCTGAAATTTTGCCCATGGGTATTTGGAATGATGATCTTTCAAACTGCGTCGTCAGAATTTTGATATCGGTCGTCATCGTCGAGATTCAGAAGGCCAAACTTGACAATATCGCTTTTCGACAGTCAAATCGCGCTCACTTAAATGATCATAAACTAGTTTAAAATAAAGATAGAACGCCGTTCTTTTTAACAATGAAAGCTACCATAGGCTCTGTAGCACGCTTCAATGAAAAGATAGATACTCACTTCCAACAGATGAAATGTTTAGCTCATCGAGATCTACATTTCTAGCCATGAGCGGGGCAACTTTGCCCATTTTGACCTGCATTGCAGTTATGTGCCTTTTCTTGAAACCCTTAGATGAAATACCGTGTTTCTAGATGCCCCGTTTCTTTGAGGTGTTCTGAGGGATGTTTCTACATTACTTGAAACCTATTCCTGACATTTGGCCTCATCTCAAAAGGTGAAAATGGTCCATTTATCGATTTTTCGACTTTAGCCTCTACAGTAATTTCCAACCAATTAAAGTGGTATAACTATTGGGGAAACAACTTCAAATGTTGTTATGGATGATTTTCGAAGTATTTGAGCCCAATGGTGGTAACTGGGAGGTTAGGAAGTACCGGTGTCAGGTACCCATTTTGGGGCCACCTGACAAAAGCGAGCCCCACTTTTTTTCCCCTCCACGATTTTTCCAATTTTTTGCTTAAAGTTAGACACATATAGGTACTCTAAACCGAGAGTTGCTATTTTGTGCACTTTTTCCGATTTCAAAAGTTTGGTCATTTTTAGTGAACCCAACCACCCTGAATCAGGACGTGCACGAAGAATGACATCCTCAACACAAATGTTGTAGAACTTGATGGTAGCTTTCATTGTAAAAAAAGAACGGCGTTCTATCTTTATTTTAAACTCTTTTATGATCATTTAAGTGAGCGCGATTTGACTGTCGAAAAGCGATAGTGTCAAGTTTGGCCTTCTGAATCTCGACGATGACGACCGATATCAAAATTCTGACGACGCAGTTTGAAAGATCATCATTCCAAATACCTATGGGCAAAATGTCAGCCTGATCGGATGAATTTGAATTCTACTGCCGCTGGATCCCCTGAAATGGTCGATTCTCTCGCGATTCCTCTCATATGAAGAAAAAGAAATAGATAACTCACCAATTGAATCCTCCTTCATTGAACTCTCCCGATTCCGCATCCCCACTTTTTAATTTGGCAGTGGCATTATTGATTTCCCAACGAAGAATGAAGTGTAAATTATCGCTCATTCTAAAATCGGAAAGCCGTAAATTTACCGCAAGTGATAAAACAATTATGAAATATCGGTATTAAAGAGCAACAATATTCGGACACTCTTCTCTCGGAAGCTGGGTTCAGAAACTAAACAAAACTAATACGGAATTTAAATATCGTGTTACGGTATGCGAACCGTTCCTTTCTCAAAATAGTGGACATATAGAAATATTTATTCAAATTCGTGCACAGGATGTAATTATTGAAAAATAACAGCCATTACAAACATGATTCCAAAACTCCTCGTATTTGATAATCGAGTTAAATATTGACGAATCGATCGCAAATGGCGAAAAATTTCAAAAATTCAATTTTCGCACTACAAAATCAGCGATTTTCGGGGGTTTGCGAAAAAAGATGTTTCACATCCAGATGAGATCTCTTCAGATTCGGAATCTACGTCCATTTCTACCCCGGGAAAAGTTGTATTTAGGAAAATTAAAGGAGGAATATTTGTCTAAAAATCGCGTTGAATGTCAAAAAATGCTGATTTTTCGGTTACATTCCAAAACTTGGAAGTCAATTATCAAGCGTTTAGGCCGAAAGTAATAGAGTTATAGTGTTTTTTTCACTAAGTCATGATATGATCAATCAGAAAAATGTCAAAAAACGCGAAATTTTCTTATTTTTCAAAACTCGATTTTTCGCCCCTAGAAAATTCCTATCATGACTTTGTGTAAAAACACTATAACTCTATTACTTTCGGCCGAACGCTTAATAATTGACTTCCAAGTGTTGGATTGTAACCGAAAAATCAGCATTTTTTGACATTCAACGCGATTTTTAGACAAATATTCCTCCTTTAATTTTCCTAAATACAACTTTTCCTGGGGTAGAAATGGACGTAGATTCCGAATCTGAAGAGATCTCATCTGGATGTGGAACATCTTTTTTCGCAAACCCCCGAAAATCGCTGATTTTGTAGTGCGAAAATTGAATTTTTGAAATTTTCATACTTTTCTCTACAAGGTACACAAAAACCATAAGCATGAAAGTTTTTCAGCCCGAGACGACGGTCATGTTTCTTTTTTGAACGACTTATTTACTCAAGTTTTAAAAATTATATGAATTTTTGAATTTTTAATATTCCAAGAGCCGGCATTTAGGTAGTTTTGAGATTCCGGCTCCACAAAGTTAATATAAAAATCCTAGTACTTGGGGACATCCACCATGATAGTTAGGCCAAGATCTGAGCAGTTTGAACATTTTGTCAAAAGGGGTGTTGGATTTCATGCAGTCTCTCAGAAGACACGTGATATATGGTTTAGAATTGGTGTATTATCCTACTTCAAACTATTCGAGTATAGATATAAATGGAACCTTCAGCTTCTCAGCCATATCGGTGATCAGAGCGAACGACTTGAGGCAGTGCTCCTGACAAGAAACAAATACATACTTATACTGAAATTACACATAGAAAAAATATAGAAAAGAATGACATGGTTAAAATTAAATAAGCACAAATAACTGGAATATGGACTGTAATACAGAATACTCGTGTGCATCAGCAAACACACCTTGAGAGAGGCGAGTCTGTACTTATCAGCGAAGACAAGTTTCTCAATTACGTCGAATCCAGTTGACTGGATGAGATGCTTCTCTGACTGCTTCATAACGTGCTATCACGAGATATGTTGTTTTACAAACTGACGTAAAAAAACTGACCTCCATCTGGAATCGATCGGCCAATTTCAATATGTGAACCACCGTGCGATCTGGAAAACGTGTTTCACAATCATAGAATATTGCAAAATCTTCTTATAAAACAAGTTTTCTGATCACAAAAATAACAATACCTGTGATTTCAACTGATCCGGGGTAGATCAGATGAAGAAGATCGATGAATTCCTGACAAAATATTAGAATTACTTAATTTCGCGCAGAGATTGAAGAAAACCAATGTTAATTTAACATACAACCTGACCTTACACACAACATCCTTTATCTTTACTTTCTCCTTGTCCTTCTCAGCAGAATCTCCAAAGAAGAGAGTCTTCAACACAGGAGAATGGACAGCAAGGAACTGAAAATATATAAAGTTATATGAAAATAACCTACAATGAAGAGCAGATTTTGTCCTAAAATTCACGAAATGTTATCGTATGCATAGTCATGATCGCAAAAACCACATGGCTAGTTTGGAAACATGAGAGGTACCTCCTTGTTCACATGAATTCTCTCATGTCCGATCTTCAGAATCACGTTTGTCATATCGTTCGGTGCAGCGAAAATGCCCAAATCGGCAATTGAAGTTGCTCTTAAAACACAAAATATTCAGCATTAGTTGTTTGCGGGCAATAAATTCTAAAAATTTTTTCTCTAAAGTAACGGAGACAGCATACCGGCTGGTTGTGGTGCCACTCATAATCGGAGGGAGTGTTTCCTCATTCGAAGTTGCTCTTAATACAAAATCATTCAGATATTCCTTAATTATCGGCAAATTATGATATAAAATGAACATAAGAACAATAGACGAACTAATATATCACGGGTCTTCCGTACGAATGCAGGAATGTAGATAAGCCACCAGAAAATTATCAAAGTCATGAATTTTGATGAAACTTAGTTCAAAGATACTATTGGAGGCCCGAAGAAGGTCTTGTTTTTTTCCAATTACTATGCTAAAAGTACACGTATGCAACTGATAACGTAAAATTTCAACCATTGACTCGTTTAGGTGATAAGGCATCTCGGAAAAAAACATTTCGGAAAAGGAAGTTTCGGAAATTCCATCTCGGAAAAGTGTCATGGAATGGAATTCCATGTTCATCTCTAATCCCAGTTGATCTAATCGTTTGATGATTCAGGGGGCGGAGCCACCGGAGAGAGCGGAGACGGGCATAGATGTGAGCTTGAGACTGGAGATGAGACGAGATACCCGGAGCCGACCGGTCGGCTCTCGATTGTGTTGAGCGTTATTGTATTGTATTGGATAAACCTTTGTATTGCCGTATCGTGTTTAGCATCGTATTTGTAATGGGACATCAGAACTTTTAATGTTAGCGGCTTCGTGGTTCTTCTCTTCGCTTGGCAGGGGTGGAGAGGTATCCAAGACTTTCCAAAAGTACTGATGTCAATTTTTTTCCCACCGACCTATGTTTTCACGCTTCCACTGCTTTGCGCTATGTTCCGTCTCTCATTCATTCGATTCTCTCATCTCAGCGATTTATCGTGTGTTATGTCCGTCACAGTGTATGTTGTTTGTTTGTCGCTAATTCTAGTTATTAGGGCTGGAGACGGTCTATCGCTTATGTTCGATTTGATTGCAATCACAGCCGGCCGAAGGATAGGTAGGCGCGATGGCCTAAGTAAGAAGGCATCGGAATGGCTGAAGCCACTTTGGCTTAGACGTCAGTGAATGAAAGGCCAGGTAATGCCAGGGAAGGCAAGTTAAGCGCGCGGCTCCAGTTTAAAGGTACTGTGGAAGCCACTCCAGCGGGAAGAAGCTGTAGAGTAAGAGTATTTCGCCTCTAGAATGAGAGAGGGCGCAGAAAGTGTAAAAAGAGAGAAGAGAAAATATGAAGAAGAGAATCGATCGAGTTTTGTATCATAATTGGCCATGTTTCCTCTTATTTGTTTCGTCATTTGTGTGTGTTTTCGCCTCACAGGCACCTTTCCCAGATCGGGTGAGAAGGATTGGCAGTCTGTGGGGTATTTGTGAATGAACTGAAGTTTCCCGAGAAGTAAACGAATGCCACTGAATTTGGCGATCTAATCTCTACTATGAGAAGTCATTCCAAAGGGAATGCTGAGTAACGGTCTGCTTCTGCTCATTCTGCGCGCTCTCTGTTTCTCCCTATCCCATGAGGGGGTGTATGGAGAAGAGAGAGCAGGACCATTACGCGCATTTTCCTTGCACGGTGAGAATGCCCACTGGCGGCGTCTTTGTGTCTGCACCCTGCGAGACGAGTGAGAAGTGACTTTGGGCGAGAGGGCATCTGTTGATCTGCGCATCTGTTATTGAACGCGTAACATGTGCCTTCTCACAAAGAGAACTCGTAGTGAGAATGTTTCGGAATGTACAAGGAAAGGGTGTTCCGAGGGGGGGAAGGAAATGGCTCTTTTGTCTTCTTTCTTCACCTTTCCGTAATGACCTTTTCCGGAATCTATAGCGGCGCTACCAATCAAGCAATGAAAACATTACACGATAAGTAAATAGCAAAATGCCGTTATTAATTAAAAAAATCGCTGAGAAAGCACAAAATCACTATGGTCCAAAAATAGGGCACTTGGCAAGTTGCCAAAGTCGCATATCCTGCACAGAACTTTTCAATGGGCTCTTTCAGAACGCAGTGAGGCCCCGTGATTGATCAGATGGCTGATAGCGCCAATTTCGACATTTCACCCACGCGTTCCATAGTGTTACAGTGTGACCGGAGATCATATTGGGCGGGGCCAAGGAGCCAAGTGGGGCAGAGGGGGAGCGCAGAGAAGCGGGGATATTCAGTCGCGACCATAGTTGCCCACGCCGCCGGCGACACCCATGACCCCTATTCATGGATGAGCGCTGCCTCACTTTTTAAGTGAGGCAGCGCTCATAGACGTATAGGTCATGGTCAAAAAATCGATGGCAGGTCATGGGTAGGTCAAGATTAAGTACTATACCAATCAATAGTACAGTACTTCCTGATACCGTATATAGCTACCGTAACCCTGATTACCGCGAACTGATTTTTTTCAAAAATTGAAAATACCGTACCCTAATTTAAAAATAAAAGTACCGTAACCAATCGATAGTACAGTACCATCAGATACCGTATCCCACTACCGTAACCCCGACTATCGCGAACTAACTTTATTTTTAAGATGTCCTGGTGACGTGCACTATCGGTCTGGTGTCGTGAACGATCGATTGTACAGTACCGAACTGACTACCGTAACCCAGTTCCGTGGGTCAGATCCAGTTCCTTGGGCCAAACATTTTTCTAAAAATCCAAAATTATTTTATAAAAATCCTAAATCGATCATAAATTGGTTCTATACTAATTAGAGTTACGGTGGGATACTTCAAAATAATTTTATTATAGATTTAGAATTTTTAGAAAAATGTTTGACCCAAGAAACTAGATCTGACCCAAGGAACTGGGTTACGGTGTTAAGAATGAAGGCGCCTGCTTCCCCCCAGACTCGGTTAGGAATCGGGAAACAGGGCTCCACTCCCACAGATTCCGTTCTGGGATTAAGTCCGGGCGGAGAAATCAAGATTTGGGCAGCACTTCGTGCCCACAAAATTAAATCTCTGCTCTGACTGGTCACCCAGACACGGCGAGACGCTACACATAGTCGCCTCGAACCACGGGAAGCTACACAACCCGGCGTTATGGTGCTACACATAGTCACCATAACAGAACGTGCTACACTTAGTCACGCTCACACAAGAAGAAGCTCGGCAAAACAAGAAGAAAGTGCAGAGAGAAGACAAGGAGGATAACGCAGAAACGCACCAAACGACCACGTGAATAAACCCTTGAAATCCCATTGCAAACGCCCCTTGAATACGAGAAAAGATAATAATAATTATTTATAAAAAGAGAGCAGCATAACACAACATCCTCCGACGACGACCGGGAGAGGAAGTGAAATAAACAAGAATTACAAATGCTGCGGTGCAAGGCAGTACCGTATGCTAACAATCGTGGTAAGAAACAATGACACTCGGGCAACGAGACGGGGCAACGATTACGGTAGGTTTGTTCAAAGGAGGGAACAAACGTGTCATACTTATTATTTAATGTACGAATTAAATATTGTAATGCTTATTGGGAGTAATTATTAATTAATTGGGGATATTCTAGCGGGAAAACCCTTCCTTCTACATGCCCCCCTCCTGGCAAGCGATTGTCCCCAATCGCAATCTTCATCTTCTTGATATTCTTCTTGAAAGAGAGAGTCTTCACATGCACTCGTCAGCGCCGGCTCGGGCTCGTCTTCTCGTCCATCCAAAACTGAGGGCTCGATCGGCTCTTCTTCGTACTCCTTAGCTTCCGCATCCGTATTGCTCGAAATTGATCGTCTTCTTGCACAGCTCGAACTCGTCCGTCTTCTTGTCCACGGCACACAATTGATCTCATTGACCACGATCTCAGAGTGGTTACTTCTGCCTGTGGACATGCTTCCACCCGCATTCCACCATTCATTCATCGTTCAGATCCTCCACAATTTCCAGAAAGAGTTGCCCCTTATTGCACAATCCTTTCATTTATCCATCATCATCATTCTAGGCTGGTCTTCCGCCTTTCCATCATCATCATTCCATGTATTATTTACACCATTTCACATCCATCGATTATGGTAGACCGGTGGGTTGCACCGCCTCTGACTACCGTATCCATCACTCATAATTCTGAGGCAAGCCTGCTTTACACCACAGGTACTCTCTTGCACTCATCCAGTTCCTCTCATTACTTTCCATCACCTGCACCCCTGCATGCCACTCGACGTGGACTTCTCATCACCATGCCACTCGACGTGGACTTCTCCAACAACATGCCACACGACGTGGACTTCTCATCACCATGCCACTCGACGTGGACTTCTCCAACTCTCTGCCACTCGACGTGGAATTCTCCAACACCCTGCCACTCGACGTGGACTTCTTCTCAACACACAGTAATCATCACTTGCAGGCAACTCCGGCCACTCCACAACACCTCATAATCCTCCACAACCTCCATACTTTGCGCCATTCATTTCCGTCCACCGTAATCAGGTCTAACTGGCCGCATTGTACTTCTCCATTTTCACCACATCCGTCTTAAACACCTTTTATCGATCCTCCACAGATGGTGTAATTCCATTCAAATAACACATAATCATCGAACAATACCTCTACAACGTTCCTATCAACAGGTACTATCATTCCCTGCTGCTTACTCAGAATAAATCTCATTAGGTTGGCAGGAGATCGGATACATCAGGGCATTCCATCCTCCTGGCTCTCACATCTCCACCGCCACCACCACCAACCTCTAGTGGTCCATCTCCAGTATACATCTATCTATGGTCGGTCAACCACCTCTGGATCCATCAGGTACTCGCCTGGCTCACTGTGCACCGCTACCATTTGGCAGGTATTTTGTCTATTGAACTCGCCGCTCTCAACTCAACCCTTCGGCCCTTACACACCGCCCATACACTAGTCATCACACCTCCCATGAGGTCAAATCATTATCCAGTTCCACCACCATTCCATTCCCTCGACCACTCTCTAGGTCGGGACTTCCTTGGAATGTGTAATAAATAGCTGCTCTTTATCGTTATTCATCTTTACTCAACGTGCTTTCATAGATCCATCCAGCCATCGTATCAAATCTCATAAAAATGACTCCATTTTAATCGATCTCGGAAAAAACGGGTCGGTTTTTCGATCCTCCACAGCTGACGACCGCAACGCTCCACGCGACGCGTCTGCCCATTACTGGCTGCAACACCACTGATATTCACTGTATGGCCATAATCAGTGCTTCTCAGAATGCCGACAACAAAAACGGGCTCGTTTTTGTCACAACCGCGACGCTTCACGCGACGCGTCAGCTTCAATCTCGACTATTCTCACTTCTTTCAATCACACGTCCGCTCTTCGAACTTGGCTTGGCCCCCATGTTAAGAATGAAGGCGCCTGCTTCCCCCCAGACTCGGTTAGGAATCGGGAAACAGGGCTCCACTCCCACAGATTCCGTTCTGGGATTAAGTCCGGGCGGAGAAATCAAGATTTGGGCAGCACTTCGTGCCCACAAAATTAAATCTCTGCTCTGACTGGTCACCCAGACACGGCGAGACGCTACACATAGTCGCCTCGAACCACGGGAAGCTACACAACCCGGCGTTATGGTGCTACACATAGTCACCATAACAGAACGTGCTACACTTAGTCACGCTCACACAAGAAGAAGCTCGGCAAAACAAGAAGAAAGTGCAGAGAGAAGACAAGGAGGATAACGCAGAAACGCACCAAACGACCACGTGAATAAACCCTTGAAATCCCATTGCAAACGCCCCTTGAATACGAGAAAAGATAATAATAATTATTTATAAAAAGAGAGCAGCATAACACAACATCCTCCGACGACGACCGGGAGAGGAAGTGAAATAAACAAGAATTACAAATGCTGCGGTGCAAGGCAGTACCGTATGCTAACAATCGTGGTAAGAAACAATGACACTCGGGCAACGAGACGGGGCAACGATTACGGTAGGTTTGTTCAAAGGAGGGAACAAACGTGTCATACTTATTATTTAATGTACGAATTAAATATTGTAATGCTTATTGGGAGTAATTATTAATTAATTGGGGTTATTCTAGCGGGAAAACCCCTTCCTTCTACAACGGTAGTCAGTTGGGTACTGTACAAACGATTGCTCACGACGCCAGACCGATAGTGCACGTCACCAGGACATCTTAAAAATAAACTTAGTTCGCGATAGTCGGGTTACGGTAGTGGGATACGGTATCTGCTGATACTGTACTATCGATTGGCTCAATCAATCAATCAATTTATCTTATCAGGCAATAGACGCTCAGAAGATGATAGGTCGACTAGTTGCACTCCACCAGTGGGTGCCAATAGCTCGGGTTAGATCGTCTCTCCATCGTGCGCGAGGCTTTCCAGGGGGACGATTCCTGTTGTAGGGGATCCAGACGGTTGTTGCGCGGCTCCACTGCTCCATTTCCATTCTTCTGACCTTGAGGGCCCAGCGCGCTTTCCTTTTCAATCCTTCCTCAATCCAATCCCGCAGCTTCGTCATACCACGCACGCGCTCATTCCTCCAACGGTCTCTCAATGTTACTCCCACCATCTTCCGTTCCATCTTCCGTTGAGTCACTGCCAGTTGCTCTTTCTCACTTGCTCGTAGCGCCCACACTTCACTTCCGTAGAGAACGGTGGTTGTGATGCAGCTCTCGAAGACTCGCCTCCTGATCTTCATGGGAAGAAGGCGGGAGGAGAGCAGATGCGATAGCTTGCTCCAGGCCAACCACCCCAATCGAATCCGATGCTCTATTTCGTCGGAATGATCCAGGGGAAGAGTGATCCAGGGGACGATTGGTTACGGTACTTTTATTTTTTAATTAGGGTACGGTATTTTCAATTTTTGAAAAAAAATCAGTTCGCGGTAATCAGGGTTACGGTAGCTATATACGGTATCAGGAAGTACTGTACTATTGATTGGTATAGTACTTAATCTTGACCTACCCATCACCTACCATCGATTTTTGGACCACGACCGCGCTGCCTCACTTTTCACCATGAATAGGAGGTCATGGATGAGCGGTGCCTCACTTGCCGCCGCCAGTGGTGGGCAACTATGGTCGCGACTTTAGGTAGAGACCACAAGCCACGCCCACTTTCAGGAATATTGGTCCGACAGTTCGAATTCTCAACCAAATCGGACGATCAAAAGTGATTTCGGTAGCTCTTAGGATCCTTCACAAATGACCACTGGAGCATCATGAGCAGACAGCTTTAATTAGGTTAGCATACGCTAATTAAGGCCAAGATAGAGGTAAAATGGGTCATTATACTAGTGTGCAGCTGCTCCACTCGCAGTTTGTAGTTCCTATCAGTAAGAAACATCGCACAAAATTGGAAAACAGAAGGATGTTTTTCCGAATTGTCGGAACGTTTACCAGATTTAATAAAAAAAATGCAAAAAAGTGCAAACCTATTTCAATAGAGGGGATTCGAACCTGAAAGATTCGGGCACTAGAGGTACACCTCTACCATCACACCAAATGGACAGTTGCTATAGCGAGATCAACACCGACTGATGAATGCACTTGATGACTTGTTCAGTTTACACAAATTTCCAAGAGTAAAGTTTTCCGATAATAATTCTTTGCAGAGTTAAAATATAGTTCTAAATGACAAAGCATGGTCTTATTCCGACCGAAAGGGTTGCATTGAGCACATAAAGTGCCTGGTACGACGATTTCGGCAGAATGGGTTGTGGTCTCTAACTTTAGGCAGGCAGTTTTGATAGTCTTTCTCTCCTTACGTTTCCCCTCTTTCCCTTCTCCCTTGTCCCCTCCCTCCTCTTTCTTCGCCCGTCTTTACTTTCTTTTGCTCATAACAAGCAACTGTTCCCATCCTCTCACATACTAGAACACTTTTAAAATATGATAACGCGCACATTCGTATACTATATGCTCCCAGTAAACAAACACTTGCTTGTTCTAGATAAACTTCGCATCAGAAGCGAATGGAGGACGAGTTCGACGAGCTGGACACCACTTTCAAGAAAGAGGAACTGGACAACAAGCCGGCATGGACCGGCACACCTCACCCAGAGGCGGCAGGATCTTGCCGCCCTCGGGACCCACCCCTCGTTAGGTAACAAAGGGTGGGCGCTCGAGGGTGAGCCCACGAAGATGACCACAAATGATTCCCCCAACCAAGTCAAAAGCCTGTTGATAGAAAAAGGAGGATTGGCAGAGGATGACTCAAAGAAACTAGCAAGGGCGACCCCAATATCGCTTGACAACCTCTTCTCAGCGGTTCTCGAATTGGACAAGGCGGTCGTGAACTCCACGAAGAAGGCAACGAAGGACATCACATTGAAGGTGAACCGTTGTTTCAAAACAGTCTCCACCAGGATTGATCACTTCATACCAGTGGTGTCGGCCCTCGATACTTTCACTTACAGAGAAGGAAAGGGTTCGATGATTCCTTTCTCGGGAGAAGGGGATGAAGAGTGGTTTACGTGGCTTCGCAGGTTCGATGATGTTCTTAGCATGGCGCCCTCAAGGATGCGCAGAAGGCGTCACTTCTGATAGGTAACTTGTCGGGGAGGGCCAGAGATTCTGTAGATGAGTTGGATGCTGCCGATCGAGTGAAGTATCGGAAGGTTATTGATAAGGTGACCAGTCTTGCAGAATGCCCCGAAGAGAGGGCACTAGCTAGGCAGAAACTGAACGCTTGCAGGCAGGAACCTGGAGAAACTGTCCATACATTCTTCTCAAGGATTCAACGCTTGGTGTGCTCTGCGATGAGGGGTAAGGCCAAAGCCGTCGTTGAGGAACGCGCCTTGGAGGAATTCGTCGATCGATTGACACCAAGGATCTCCTACCAGGTGAAAGCTCAGGTGCCTGACACCCTGGAACAAGCTTTGAGGCTTGCTAAGAGATGCGAGAGCCTCATTAGTGAACTGGCTGGCTCGATGTTCGTACTTGGGGATCCCGCAGCTGGTGTATTCGCGTCTCAGGTATCGGGCACGGGTTACTCGGGAACCCACAACTCTCAGGTACCATGCACCACGGCGCACAACTCGAGCGAGCAAGAGCGAACTTCCAGAGAAAGGAGGTGATCTGCTTTAGGTGTGGTATGGAGGGACACATTAGGAGGGACTGCTGGGAACAACCAGTTCCCTACCGGTGTTCTTCTTGTCAGTGGCGAGGGAGCTACGGAAATGAACGTGGGCATGGAGGGGGGCGATGTGGAAAAGGAGATTTCTCTAGTTTCAACCGCGGTTCTGCCAACGAGCAGAATCCAAGTGGCTTCCGACCTCAGTTTGAGCCAATCTCCCATTTCCAGGAGCAACCCGCATACTTCGAGACTCCATATCAGTACGTCCCTGCGCAGCCAGTGCAGATAATGCACCAGTCTCCAGTGCCCACCTACCCTCATCAGGCACGGGCGCAATTCATCGGGACACCTATGCAGCATCGATCTTATGGTCAGGCACCCACAACCTTATCATTGAACACTGGCAATTCCCATCATAATACGGAAGAAAATTGGGAAAGTAGAGTGGCTGAGTTAGAGAATAAATTGGCCGCATCTGAGAGACGTTCTCAATTTATCTTAGAGAAACACAATGAGGTGGTGTCAAAATCGATTGACTTCGTAGGCAACCCTCTGTTGCATAAGAACAAACCGCCTTCGGTTTCAGTCGCAACAGTGAACGAGCTCATTGAGTAAAAGAATGCATTATGCATGCTAAGTGTTTTGTTTTCTCAGTGCGTCGTTGCAACTTCCTCGAGAACTTTCCGTGCTGATAATTATCAGCTGGATGGCGTCTCGAAGGAAGGGGCACATATCACCACTCCATCCTATCCCCATCAGAAAACTGTCAAGTCGTCAGTGGAAGATGGCATCAAATCCTGACAAGCATCCTATTTCGCTCAAATCGATGGGGATACTCGACATTAGGATTCATTCCCAGTGGGTGGGATAAAATGCCATTACTGCAACAGTGTGCCCGGCTCTGCCGTACTCTTATGAGTCTAATATGATCCGTTCTCCTCGCAGGTACAAGGAGTGCAGACAAAGGGTGGAAATCAGTGACGAAGCCGTCTGACAGGGAGATTCAGGAGGTACACGCAAACTCTCATGAGACGGATGGTCGACAGCACTATTCCTTCCGGACAGCATTCAGCTGCATTAACTTCACAAGTGAGTGACAATCTCCATTGTGCAGCACCCTGGATGAGAGTGGTTATTCGCGCCAGGGCGGTTGTGACAACGGTGACATTTTTGTGTTGTTCTTAGTGGTTGAGGATTCTCTTGGTTTAGAGTAGTCTGAGGACAGACTATGCTAAAGAGGGGGAGTAGTCAAAGGTTGTGGGAGGCATTGACCATACAGAGTAGTAGGTGATTTTGCTGATCGTGTGGAAACTGAGTAGTCTGAGGACAGACTAGTGTTGGTGGGGTAAGATGTCATGGAATGGAATTCCATGTTGATCTCTAATCCCAGTTGATCTAATCGTTTGATGATTCAGGGGGCGGAGCCACCGGAGAGAGCGGAGACGGACGTAGATGTGAGCTTGAGACGGGAGATGAGACGAGATACCCGGAGCCGACCGGTCGGCTCTCGCTTGTGTTGAGCGTTATTGTATTGTATTGGATAAACCTTTGTATTGCCGTATCGTGTTTAGCATCGTATTTGTAATGGGACATCAGAACTTTTAATGTTAGCGGCTTCGTGGTTCTTCTCTTCGCTTGGCAGGGCCCGCCAAGGGTGGAGAGGTATCCAAGACTTTCCAAAAGTACTGATGTCAATTTTTTTCCCACCGACCTATGTTTTCACGCTGCCACTGCTTTGCGCTATGTTCCGTCTCTCATTCATTCGATTCTCTCATCTCAGCGATTTATCGTGTGTTATGTCCGTCACAGTGTATGTTGTTTGTTTGTCGCTAATTCTAGTTATTAGGGCTGGAGACGGTCTATCGCTTATGTTCGATTTGATTGCAATCACAGCCGGCCGAAGGATAGGTAGGCGCGATGGCCTAAGTAAGAAGGCATCGGAATGGCTGAAGCCACTTTGGCTTAGACGTCAGTGAATGAAAGGCCAGGTAATGCCAGGGAAGGCAAGTTAAAGGGACCTGGCACTCTTAGAACATTGCCGCCCATATGAAATGTATCACCTTTCCGTTCATCTTTGTCAAAAAATAAAAAAATAAAAATCAATAATTAAGCTAAGAATGAATATCAAAGTTCAAGACCGGAGCCGGAATTAATACTCGGGTTGAAAAGGTATTAATTCCGGCTCCGGTCTTGAAGTTTTATTTTCACGGGCTAAGAGTCTCGGCTTACTGTGCTTTTTGTCTTATAGATCTTTTATATTTTTTTGTAATTTTACTTATTTCCATTTTTGTTTGATTATGCTCGCCGAGACCCAATTCAGCATGGCTAGCGTTAGGAAGAGACGTTGCTTCCTCTGTGGGGAGGAGGCGGAGAGTACAAGGAACTTCCCTCATCGGTCGAGACCTCTGCTTCAAAGGGAGTGGCTGCTCAGACAGGGGCTAGATGAACAGGGAACAGCTCGTCTAAGGGATAGACACTCTTCGGTGAAAGAGCCTAGATGGTGTTTGCGCCACTTCGACTCCCCCTCCGATGAACTACCCAAGGACGTGAGTTCTATAAATTGTTTTACTAAAATGAACCTCTTCTGCCCGCGTGACGAATACACCTGCCCATTGCTTCAGCGCCGAAGTGTCGTTGTCCGCCCTGTTTGCATCCCTACTGTCCCCCTACGCACGACTAGACCAGCGGATCTCGTTCCGCCATCCCAATTCGCTGCCACACAACCAGTTTACCATCAACCCCCACGAAGACAAGTGAGTTCGGCTGCAGCCTAACGATATCTGAATGAACATCAATGGGAGATTTATATCTACGATAAACTGCAGTAAAACTATAAGGCACACAACATCAAACTATTGATCGATCTTGACACAGTAGAATCATCGACCTACAATCCTCAATTAGACATACTAAATCGACTGATCATGGAGCACATGCCCGTTCCAGGCAGGACCAGGTTCGGTTCGTCGCTCCCGATCACTTTCTCCAATCGCTTCGCATACAGATGTAAGTGGAAAGTATATTCAGAACTCAAAGAATACATAATCAATGATTTTACATAAATGTCATCATGAAAATTTTGAACAATAAACTTTACATAAATGTAATCATGAAAATTTTGAACAATAAATATCGGGACAACTAAGCATGCAATAATGATACGAAATAATTGATGAAATCTAAAAAAAACAAAAGGTTCCTCGATGGCGCCTCCCCCCTCCCGACTCCGACGACGATCCAGACGACGTCGGTTCCTGGAATCAAATGGATGAGGTCATACCAAAGAGGTTCAAAAGTGATCGCTCTACTGCAACAATGGCTACTATCCAGTCACAGGTGAGTCATTTCGGGGTAATTTTGCCAGTTACTAGTTGTAGCACTCGGAGTACCGGTACTCTCAAGATTCTAACCAAGGGGAAGAGGATGAGGAAATGGAGGAGGAAGAAGAGATTGTGAAAGAGTTGGGCCGATATGCCGTGATAGAAGATGCTTGCCTGAAGCGGCTGCTAAAGCGGTGTGAAGAGTGTGGGGAGGTACTCGACCAGAGTCTGATCGATATGAGGAGAGAGGGAAGTGCATGGGTTGTCACCTATCACTGTCTGAACCACAAATGCAATGCCGTTGTGACCATTGAGACCCAACAGAAAGTGGGAAAAGGGAGAGGACAAGTATTCTCGTTCAATCATTCTCTCGCCATTGCTGCATTTATAACTGGAACCCCTACTCCGGTAAGAAGCAGTATCTGTGGCTAGGAGGTTTCCTGTTTTACAGAGGTTGTGTGACCTTGGATTTCTTCTCAAACTCGATTTGCCATCTGACCGCATTATGCGCAAGACAGTTCGTGAAATTGGGAGCGTATCTATCGAACGAGTATACGATTCCTGGCAAGAAATGGCAAGAGAAATCGCGGTTGATGCATCTTTGGTATCCTCATGTATTTTTGAAAATCTATGATATTTCTATAATAGGGTAATGGACTAGAAGTATCTATCGATGGACAGTTTGATGCTCCCGGCCACACGGCAACTAACAATAAAAACACGGTCATCGATTGCCATACGAAACTTGCAATCGCGTCGGCCGTATTACACAAGGGATTACCA
This sequence comes from Pristionchus mayeri, assembly GCA_036245805.1. Taxonomy (NCBI): domain Eukaryota; kingdom Metazoa; phylum Nematoda; class Chromadorea; order Rhabditida; family Neodiplogasteridae; genus Pristionchus; species Pristionchus mayeri. Next base: position 36,032,655 of record BTRK01000005.1, on the reverse strand, counting down.
GGAATAGGTACAATTGCCGCACTAAAACGAATAATCTGCAATCTCAGACGGAGTTTCCTGTCGTATGGAATCAGTGGGCACCCACCAAGCGCTTGTCGAATTAATCGATAACGGCATAGAAATAAGGTGATGACGTTTATAAATAATAAAGCCATTCATCCACGTATTCTAGACGGAGAGTAGGTGATCAGAATATGATGGTTAACAAGATATTGCGCGAGGATCCAAAGACAGCGAATATAGAGATGACGCTAGACTGGTGGCACGTTCAGAAGTCCCTGAGAAAGGAATGGTGGCAGGTCGGGTGTACACGAAAATCTAATAAATTTCGTAATCATACACTATTCAAGATGGTGAAAGCAAATCCCGCCCTCGCACCCTTCTACCGAATGTTTTTCAACCACCTGTTCCATGTGCACAAGACATATCCCAAGAAAGAAGATCGCCCTCGCGCCCTCGAAGTTGTTCAGTCGTTTGTTATGCATATCCTGGGCAAACACAAGTGGGCTAAGGTGATACTAATGCAGTAGAGTGTCATCGGTAGGTTATGTTTATAGAGTGATGAGTTCAAATTGATCACGAAGTGCGAACATGGGAAACTGAAGAGGATGAAAAGGGGAGAAAAGCGACTGACATTGAAGGTTTGAATAGGGGAAAGCTAAACTATTTCGAGCGTGTCACTAATTGTAGGCTGGCAGCAAAGAATTAGAAACGGTTAGAGAGATGCTGTTCGCCCCCAAGTTTGTAAAGGCTTTCCTCTCTGCTGCCTCGCTCATCGACACTTCAATCAATGAATCTTTTCACTCGCTCAGTCTTATGTATTCGCCGAAAAGATTCGCTTGGTCAGTGAATGATCGAAAGGAAATAATATTCGATTGCAGCGCTCCCCACTATTACTCGTTGAAGACCAAAGTGTCCATTCTTCACTATAATAGTCTCGCTTTTGATGACATATTAGGGACGAGAGGAGAAATTGGAAATGCGCTCGTTTCTAGGAAGGGAAGATTAGTAGCAGCGATTAAGAGAAAGAGAGGAAAAGGCACCCATTGTTGGAGGGATGAGGTAAGAAAGACTGTTTTCGGAATTATATGTATGAGCAATTACAGATTATGGAAGAAAGTCTACGCGTGAGAGACGAGTTGAGCGAGCAACGGGTGATGCGAAGAATGGGTGTTCCCCGAGATGATGTCTACGATGAGCTCATTAGTTGGTGGGAGGAGAAGGAGAAGGCTCAGCTGGAGTCGGGTTATGAGGATTATGAGAAAGAGGGTTTCGATTTCGGGGACTCTAGTGAGGAAGAGATGGGACCTCAGGAGAATGCGGGAGAGGACAAATCCCAAGAATTCTAGTACTTGTGATTCTCGCTTATATGTTGATAAAAAATACAAAGCAATCATCCATCGGACACCTAATTTTAGAAATTGTCAAGGGATATTGAGAGGAAAGGATACGTGTTTTCATATAAGCGAAAGTAACCCACTCTCGGGGTAGATCTCCTCGAGGGTGGTGGTCTTCCTGTCCTTGACGGGACGTCCGAGCTTGCTCGCGGGCATCCGTTCCTTGTCTCTTTCCTTTCCTCTGCATCCACAGCTGCAAAATGAATAAGAATATTTTTACATGGCACATTGAGATAAACAATATTTACGTGATCGGGTACCACGTGGTACGGTCCCGGCATCATGTGATTGATTCCTGGTACCACGTGATATGTTCCCAGTACCTCGTGATACCGTCCCGGGGCGGTCGGGTTCCGAAATGGTACCGTGAGATACGGACCTGGTACCGACTTGGTCACACATGATACTTATCAAGGACTGATATGCTAGAGACATGAAGCCGAGTCCCCACTCACGGATGGCGGTGGCCCCAGTCCGACGTGACCGTTGTAGTCTCCGATAGCGGCGAAGGCCTTGAAGCGGGTTCGCTGTCCGGCTCTGTAATGAACATATTTACATAAAAATAGACTATGTCGGCAATGCTCGAAGTAAACAAGTACAACAAACGACCTTGTACACATACTTCCTATGTCAACGATTTGTCGGCCCAGGTGAGGAAAGTTTTCACCGATCAGCAATATCACAAACCTGGTCTGCTTGTGGATGGGGATGATCTTGAGGACCTCATCCTTCAGGTTGTAGCAGAGATAGTCGATGAGCTCGAACTCCTGAAGTGTTGTAGAAACTGGTAATGCTCACATAAAAAAGTTTTTTTACTCGCAAGCACATTGGTGCGGGGAAGTGTGTCTAAGCCTAGCCTTTCCCTATGAGGCCATTTTTCTCTCCTAAAAAGCCAAACTCAATTCCACGATATAATCAAACATGTTGTCAGTATAAAGTCAAAGCGTATTATCCTATCGATTTTATGTTTATGCCACCTTAGCAAGTTTTAGAACGAAAATGAAACATAGAAAAAACATGAAAAATCATGTGGTATTTTTTCTTCAAATCAAGTAGGTAGGTGTCAATTTCGATATTTTTCATGCTATGTTACGCACAGCACCATTTTCGAACCGCAAAAATACGGAGAACATTTTAGTAAAGTCGAAAACCATAAGGACGCTGAATCCAAAAAAAACGATAATCGGAAAAATGTTTTCGAGCTGTAACATTTTTTAACTTGAAAATTTAAATTCTATAAATAAATATTAATGGCATAGTAAAGGCAATAAATAACCTATTAGTGAGCTATGAACGCAACTTTGCAAGGTGTAAAATGAAAACACATGAATGCACTACGCTGCGATTGACATCCGAAGATATATTCCCGTCAAAGAATAAAATAGAGCCCGCTTATCCTCAATCTCTACCAAACTAAATAACTTATGCAAGATTCGGGGGCAATACATGCTATGGTATACTTAGAAATTAGAATATGGAACGTAATTTTAATAAATAAACGTAAACTAGCCTTTGTTGAAGCAGATCTTCTTGAGACGCTCGAATTCCTCACGCCACTTGTTGTCCATTCCGGTGGAGAGAACCTAAAGCATATCCATGGTAACCTCTACAGGAACAACATGTTTTGCAATCGCCAAATGTGAAGATATAAACAAATGAAATATGGTTCTAAGAATATTACACACCTGGGCAGTCTTTCCACCCTTGTAGTCTTTCTTTATGTTGAGGAACCAGTCGGGGATCTTGTACTGGGTAGGGTTCAGCATGGCGGTGGTGATCTTCTCGATCTCCTCATCGGAGAGCTCTTCAGCTCGTCCGGTCAAGTCCCTGAAAAACAGCAGTACATAGCAACCAGCGTTATCACGAACTTGATTAGCCTGACCCTGACTCTAAGCATTCTAATCATGTAAATAAGTACTCGAACAAACAGAGTCTAATGTGAAGTTCAGGGACCAATAACCGAAATTAAATAGGAGCAAACCTTGACGGGCGCCAGAGCGAAGGGGTCATCTTGTTTCCATCGGTGTTGCTGTTCATCACGCGATGAATGTGCTGGAACTTCTCGGGCATGATGAGGGACGACATGGCTGTCGTGCCTTAACTGAAATGGCTCGAGTTAAAGCGAATTCTCACGTAAAAGAGCGAAAACTGAATAAAACATTGGCGTCAGAGGGATGTTGTGTATTCCCTAGTGTGGTACAGAGAGGGGCCGCAGCGTATAAGTGACTAGTTTATACAGAGACGAAAAATAGACATGGAAAGACCGGGCGACTAGATTGCTCGAGAGCTAAAATAGCAATTGACGAGGGGAGAGAAGGATGCACTTCGCGAGAACGCGCGGGAGAATGAGAGTGCGAGAGAACGAGCGGGCGCACGTGCATTCTAGTCAACAACTTGCACATGGAGCGTAAACAAGACATGGAGCGTAAACTAAACATGCGACATGTGAGTGTCTGTGTACCGGAATAAGGGTAAATCGATATTAGCATGATCCCTATACAACACGGGCATTAATTGAAGCCAAATAGTATGTATGCCGTTAATTAAGGTGTTTACCGGTCTCGGTAAAAGAAGAACGGAAATAATGCACGAAATACGAGTGAAAAACAGGAAAACATCAGCCAAATACGGGCAAACTTGACGCAGAGTCGAGGGCACAGTCGCGTCCTCCCAACCCTGACTGCCGATCAGCGGGTCAGCATGGCCGGATCCAAGCAGCCAACTGACCCGAGCATAACTATGTTTATCGTAATCGGGGCGAACACGCGGAACAATGAATTCAAACCGTATTTTTAAAATCACGAATTAAATTTAATTATTTTTTAAAATTTTTTTTATTATTTTTAGTGATGTTTTTGGATCATTCTACGCGCACAGGGATAATATGGTTTTACGCTTCCAGGTCCCTTTAAGCGCGCGGGCTCCAGTTTAAAGGTACTGTGGAAGCCACTCCAGCGGGAAGAAGCTGTAGAGTAAGAGTATTTCGCCTCTAGAATGAGAGAGGGCGCAGAAAGTGTAAAAAGAGAGAAGAGAAAATATGAAGAAGAGAATCGATCGAGTTTTGTATCATAATTGGCCATGTTTCCTCTTATTTGTTTCGTCATTTGTGTGTGTTTTCGCCTCACAGGCACCTTTCCCAGATCGGGTGAGAAGGATTGGCAGTCTGTGGAGTATTTGTGAATGATCTGAAGTTTCCCGAGAAGTAAACGAATGCCACTGAATTTGGCGATCTAATCTCTACTATGAGAAGTCACTTTTACTAAAGGACATATCGGAAAATGCCATTTCGGAAAAGGACATCTCGGAAATTTTGGCAAAATTCCAAGAGCGCGCACATAACTTTCGAAGCTATTTTATCCTGATTAAAATATTATTTTTCTTTTTCTTTTTATCAATTTCAATGTATATCTAGTAGAAGTATCTGACAATAACAAGAAAATTGCGCGAAAGTGGATTTTCAGTGTAAAGTTTCCGAGATGCCCTTTTCCGAAATGGAATTTCCGAGATGTCGTTTTCCGAAATGTTTTTTTCCAGTTGTCTTATCACCCTCGTTTAAATACTCGATTTATGAAATATTGAAGAATAAAACGAACTATCCAATTCAATGTGAAAGTCAATGGTCTCTGTTATATTTTCAGTCATTGGAAAGAGATAGATTTCATACCTCTCAATTCTGAGTATGCGCATGCGGAATTCCACAGTGACTTTGTCGTGGCCACTCAGAATCTGAAAATGATTGGTTGCATATTTTATTTGTCTGCTATGAGCAATATGTGCTTGTAAATAGTCATTCAATTAAAAATGTATGAAAACTCTTTTCATTACAATAAAACTAACCACTCCTCTTCTCAAATCTTCCCATCCCGACTCGTCCATATTGATCACGAGGAAATCGTTGACGTTAAAAATATATCGAGTCTGAGGACAATTAATTTTGCAAACGATTTCAGGTAAAATGGATTTGCAAAAACGAACCTCTTCACGAAGCGTGTAGGGCTCTTCATTGCCTAGCCATAGTGCATAAAGGCCAATTTCGGCTTCACATTTCAGAGGTCCATTGTGATCCGCAGAAAATCGCATGGAAGTTTCTGCATTGTTGCCCCATGAGCCGAGTATTTTCTCGATTTTTGCAAACCTATAAATTTCGGATTTCACATTCGCTAGAAACTTTTTATAGAAGTAAAATAGTCTAGGATATCAATTATCTCGGTATTTCTGTAAAATAATTTACTGCACTTATCTAGGACTGACCATCTGATCCCGCCATCGTTGAACACTTCTGATTCCGCCTTTCCCGTTGCGAGAGTTGCATCTTCGATAACCCAATGAATGACGTTAACACGGTCAGTCATTCTGAAAGAAGTTGCAGTAAATGTAACCTATAGATTAAACACTAGAGCTTCTGGTTAAGCTAATTACAAATATAAATATCATCGTACGGAATTTATACCGTTTCCATTACACACACTTAGCACGAACAAATCGTTTATTTCACTGTACGAATTTTTTTATTTTTATTTTTTTGTCGTACGAATGCAGAAACACAAACAAAAACTGTCAACAAAATTCATAAATGACGGAGAAAACAACAAATGCTTTGCAATGTTTAACTATTGACGAATCTATCACAAATGGCGATCTTCATGTCGGCAGATAATTTATCGTACTCTGGAGACGACTGAAATAATTCTATATATTTCACGTCTCGTAATCAGACACCCCAATTGTTGGATCAGTGCACATTTACACGGAATTATTTGGCAATTTTTAAAAAAAATTAGTTTCGAGACCGATCGCGAGAGATGATTCTCTTTCTCTGCGCTCTCACATCTATCGCAGACCCCTTGTACACCGCGGTGATTATGGTGAAGTTTGTTCTCGACATTTTCTAATTTTCAATACATTGTGGAATATTAAAAATAAGAAAATTAAGATAGAACCTTCATCTTCTCGGCCATATCGGTGATCAGATTGAACGAGTTGAGGCAGTGGTCCTGGGAGTCACAATATATATAAATAATAAGAAATTTTTTTAGGAAAATTCTGAAATTACACACAGAGAACAACACAAACTATTTTAAAGTTCCCCACGAATATCAACTACATAGAGGATGGTCAATAAAACAACAACAATTTTACAGGGGCTCAAAAGCGCCTCACAAGTAACAGAAACGTCGTCAGGGAAAAGCAATCTCAACAAGAGAGATTATCGAGCAAAAGTGCGCCAGGAGTGAACCTTTAGTACAGTCATGAGATCCCCCAGCGTGCTTTAACAAAGTACCTTGAGAGTGGCGAGTCTGTACTGATCGGCAAGGAGAAGTTTCTTCACTACATCGAATCCATTCGATTGAATGAGATGCTTCTCCGACTGCTTCAGTACGTGCTATAACGAGATGTTATGCAAACAACACCTTAAAACTAACCTCCATCTGGAATTGATCGGCCAGTTTCAATATGTGAACCACCATGTGATCTGAAAGAAAGGATGTCATAAACATTGGTACGAATATTACAAGGACTATAACAAATTTTCTGATCACAAAATAACAATACCTGTAATTTCAACAGATCCGGGGTAGATCAGATGAAGAAGGTCGATGAATTCCTGACAAAATATTACATTTACTTGATTTTCAGCAGAAATTGAAGAAAAGCTCGACATTTTCACTTATGATATCATGCAAGCTGACCTCATATACAGCATCATTTATCCTTACTTTCGCTTTGTCTTTTTTAGCGACATGGCCAAAGAAGAGAGTCTTGAAGACAGGAGAATGGATAGCAAGGACCTGGAAATAAATATCTTTCGCCATAAACTCAATAGTTACAGCAAGCGAAATGAATCAATGATGCGTCTTTTCCCAACATATATTCGGAATTACTGGTTGCAAATGATGAGCAGATGAGGTCAGACTATGAGGAGAAATATGAAAATTATATGTCAGCTTATGCAATGAGCTGATTTTCCCATAAACATTTCTTTTTTTGTTAACGATTTTCGTTCTCAGTAATGGGAACTTTCCTAGAAGCCTACCAAGCCCCCTACTCTAAATCTGAGCCCAAACAGTCTAAGCAAAACTCGAAGCAACATTATCATGACCTTAAACATTCTAAGTTAGGGTCTAAGCAATTTTATAATGATAAGACGACAGAGGGGGGCAGGACTTGGTAGGCTTCTAGGAAAGTGCCCAGTAATTATCGGAATCTTTACAAAAATATATAATTTAATTTTGAGATCGTATGAACGAAATATGACATTGAGTGACGAAAGAGCATGGCACTTTGTAAATGTGAGAGGTACCGCTGAATCATGGTCAGTGCACCTAGGGATTACCATCTATCACTGCTCTCCCTCCAGCTGTCAACGGAGGAGAGGTAACCAGAACAGTCTCGATAGTGCCACCATGCGTTAAAGTCTCTCAGTCTCCAACAACACAGATCTTGTGTATAAACGTACCTCCTTGGACACATGAAGTCTCCCATCTCCGATCTTCAAAATCACGTTGCTCATATTGTTTGGTCCAGCGAAAATTCCCGGATCGGAAATCCAAGTTGTCCTTAACACGAACTCATTCGCCAATTCTTTGATATTAGGCCAATTTAGATTTCAAAACAAAAACTATGAAATATAAATAATGACGTTTCGATGTATCACTATTTCACCGCCCATTTACACTAATAAATAGAATAAAGTTTAACTACATATGAAAAGAATACCCCTCCGAGCTAATAATGTAGATGTGGAATTCCAATGCAGTCTTGTCGTTGAAGCAGTACTGAGTTATGTTTTTGAAAATTAATAGTGAAGAAGGAGTTTTCAGTAATTAGAATTTCGTAGTTCCTATCTGTATATCTGATACAAAAAAATAAATTGCTGAAATGCCGATCAAAATATAATAAAAGGTCATGTCCCGTACCAAGAATCCCCACTCCGAAATTTCTCAAATTGGGTTTGCATTGTGGCTATGTACTGAAGCTTACTTTAATTGATGGCGTAGAATCAAGCACAAACAATTTCAGAATCTGATTTACCATATCATCTGTCAAGAAAGTCCAAAAATCGTAGTTGTCGAGCTTCCAAATGGAATTATTGTCATGGAAGTTGAACGGTCTCTGAATGATCAAACTCATCATAGCCCAAGCAATAGAATTTTACATATTTCAAATGATTTTTTGTCAACCACAACTTCATGCAAAATTTCGACATGATTGCATCCAAAACAAAATTATATTCAAAGATTGGAATCATTTGCACAGTATAAAAATATTCGGTACCGCATTGCATGAGTGTTCGCCATAACGAAGTTGCACATTCCCCTCACACTTCCATGGCCCATTGTGATCCACACCACATCGCAGCGAGAAATCTGTGTTACCGAACGCGTTTTGCACAGCACGAGCAGTCCTGAAAACACTTGTTGCAGCACATTGAATGTAGTTTGATAACCAAACACAGTTGTTGGTTTTGAACATCGCAAATGGAAATGAATAGTAACTGGATGACCATTTGAATCCTCCTTCGTCGAACACTTCCGATTCAGTTTTTCCCGCTGCTTGAGCCGCAGTCGCATTGTTGATCTCCCATAGAAGGACGAAATCACTGGCCATTCTGAAACTTCCTTAGATTGCACTTGATGAGTCAATCTCCCCTTCAACAAAGGAATTGTGTCAAAAGTTGACAGAAATATCAGCAAGGCCGCAACCTTTTATTTTCTCAAAAAACTGAACTAAAAAAACGAGCATATTTATCGAATTGGTGAAAATATAGACATGAACCGAAACGACAGACAACAACAGACTTCTAATAATTAACAGTTTTGGATTAAGGTAATGGATTATGATGGGAAACATAATAGATCGAGAAGATGGAAAGACATGCTAAATCCATATCAAGGAGTGTAGAGTTCCATGATTCGATCACAGATAGCAACCTTCATATCGGCAGAGAAGTGATCGTACTCAGGAGTCGACTGGAATGTGAAATACAATACCAAAACTCAATTATAATGCTCATAGAATGGTATTTACTAGGCGTTAAATACATTTTTTTCGCGTATACACAAAAAATCACAAACCTTAATCTTCGAAGCAAGACCACCCACACTGCTGAACGAGTTGAGACAATGATTCTGAAAATATTATGCAAAGTAAGATAAAAAACAAAAATACAATAATCAAAACACAATAATGATAGATATAATACTATAATTTAGATTTCGCACAAAAATGGACTCTCAAATTATTATTCTGTGAATAGTAAAATGTATTCATACCTTGAGAGAAGTGAGTCTGTATTGGTCGGAAAGGAGCAGTTTCTTCGCCTCCCCAATTCCATTCGAATGAGTGAGATGCTTCTCCGACTCCTTCAGAAGGTCCTACAATGAAAACTCATTGGTCAACTCAAATTTGCGAGGTAGGAGAGATAATGCATAGTCCAATACAATATTATACAATTCAGATGGTAATAAAATTGCCATATATTGCTCAACCTTTCCCATTCTAAACAATAATAAAGGAAGAAAATGTGATAAAAAACACTCACGTTTATGTGGAATCGATCGGCAAGCATCAGAATGTAAGGAACATTGCGATCTGAATACAAATAATTATTCTGAAATAGTAAACAAATATGTTTCAGATTCCACTCTACCAAAAATGGCCATAAAGAAAGAGATGAGGTGGAGTGGACTTACAAAGACAAGTCAGGGCTAAACATAAAAAGGTTACCCGTAAGCTCAGTAGTTCGAAAGTGAACCAAATGAAGAAGGTCGAGGAATTCTTGAGGAGACGCAGCATGTTGTTGAAAAAAATAACATACATACCTCATAAACAACGTCTTTGATCTCAATTTCCTCCTTGTTCTTCTCAGCGAATTCTCCGAAGAAGAGGGTCTTGAAGACTGGAGAATGGACAGCCAGAAACTTAACAATAATTAAACTAAACCGAAATGATGATCACCAGTTTGGGTGTTAGAAAACAGCCAACAATCATGCTTTGCTAAACTCAAGAAACACATCAATGAGTTTTAGTGATTTGACATATACGTTTGAAGACATTAGAATTACCTCCTTGGAGACATGAAGTCTCTCCTCTCCAATCTTCAGAATGACATTGCTCATGTCGTTTGGTGCAGCGAAAATTCCCGGATCAACGATTTCGCTATAACTGTATAATTGTTTAGTGGTCATCGATTTCTGAAGAATCCTATAATTCACCTAACGAAATATTTTAACTTACCACTCATCTTACAATGTGTGTCAAAATTGGAAGGATTTATTTTTACCTTTCCGAAGAGACCCATATTTTCCTTAGGAGGATCACTAGCATAAAAGTGTAAAACTATCTTGGAAATGGTTGGAATCAGCCAAATGTGGTATGACGCATTCGGAAGTCCATTTTTTCAATTAGATGCCGATAGAGAGAGTGAGAGACCAAACCTCTTTGGGATAACGTTGACGTGAAACTCGATAATAACTTTATCGTTGATGTTGAACATCTGAATACCACATGCTTAAATTCATCAAGAAGGTTTGGATTACTATAACATAGCCAATCAACATAAGTATTCATAAACGTTACCTCGGGACTCTCCAATGATCCCCATGACAGAGGACTCTTGTGAAGCCAGATCGAATTGTTGACATCGAAATTAAACATCACCTGATTATAAATAAAATGTTAAAAATATTCAAATATTTTGCTAATGACGTTGCACCCTATTGTGCTCCTTTATTTAAATATTACCTTAGGGGATTTGTAAGGTGCTCCGGTCACTTGGAGCATATTAAAGTTCACTTTGCGCATCACAATTCTCGTTGTTCTCTACTTCACAGCGGAGAGAAAAATCCGCCATGGCAAAGTCACCATCAAAATTTTGCTTCACTCCAGCAAACCTGTAATTAAACACGAGTTGAATATTCGCGAAATTTTGTTATCATAATGTCAGTGTCATTCGCTCTGAAAAATTTAGCGAGAGAGCATATACAAATGTGATTGCCTTCTTGTCGCACACTCAACTCCCCATTCCTGAGATTGCTGTGTATTCGCAAACAGTACACATATCTTGATTTATATAAGCTAGGAGTAATGCTATTATATTCGCTATGAATGAGAGCCGAAATATGTTACACCCACCACTTGAATCCCCCCTCATTGAATTGTCTCGAGGTCGTCTCCTCCGTTTCGAAAGTCGCCTTTGCATTATCGATTTCCCAACGAAGGATGAAATTGGTTTTGTCTGCCATTCTGAAACTTCGTTAGATTCAACAAAGGAATTGTGTCAGGAGATGACAGAAATATCAGCGAGGCTGCTAACCTTTACGTTTCTCATAAACTGAAGTAAAAATAATACGAACATATTTATCGAATTGTTGGTAATATAGACATGAACCGAAACAACAACAGACTTCTCATCATTAACACTTTTGGGCTTACACAAAGAAACTGATGGTAAACAGAGCAGATAGAAAGTGGTGGGAGAGGGAATCGACAGCAATAGGTTAAGATGGTAGTCAGAACAGAAGAAGAAAATTCATATCCAAGGAGTGTAGAGTTCCATGATTCGATCGCTGATTGCAGCCTTCATTTTGTCAGAGTAGAGAGCGTACTCACGAGTCGACTGGAATTAATTACTTTGAAGGACTAAAGCAATCTAGTATTGGGGTGTCCGGAAAGTTCGTATAATTTTTTGTTTTTATTTTTTATTCAATGCTTTACAATTCTCAGTGACCAATGTATGCCCCCTTCTTTCTCACTACCTCCCTCCAGCGATTGGGCAGGGTCTCGATTCCTCTCTTCCAGAATGCGGGTTTCTTCGAGACCGCCCAGTTCACGAAAGCCCTCACAACTTCATCTCGATTCTTGAACTTCTTTCCTTTGCAGAAGTCAGAGAGAGAGCGGAAGCAATGGTAGTCGCATGGGGAGAGATCCGGGGAATACGGTGGATGGGGAATCCTCTCGATCTTCAGCTCGTCCATTTTCTTCTGGGTCATCTTCGCTCGATGTGGGCGAGCATTGTCCATCAGAAGAAGAATTTTGCCCTGGTTCAGGAGTCTGGGAGGGACTCTGATCGCGACATCTTCCAGTTGTTCAGAGAAGAGGTCGGCATTGATGCTGGTGCCAGGGGCGAGGATCTCCCAGTAGATGGGACCGAGCACTGAGAAGAAGAAGCAGAGGGGTTCCTTCTTTCCGTGCTCTTCCTTCTTCGGGACGGGCGTGGGCTTCTCATCTGCATCCACCCATTGCAGTCTCCTCACAGGGTTATCGTACGTGATCCACTTCTCATCTGTAGCGATGATGGAATTGACCCATCGAAGATTGGATCTACGATGGAGTAATTCCCGACAGACTTGAACACGATTTTTCAGCTGTTCGGGGGAGAGGTCATGGGGAATCACTTGTGGGAGTTTCGGCTTCTTCCCAGATCGATGGAGGATATCGGACACCGTTAATCTGGGAGTACCAGTATCCTTCTTCAACTCACGCACACTGGCCATGGGCTTGCGCTTCAGTGTGCGGAGAACGAGAGGCTGATCGAGGGAGGGAGGGCGTCCAGAGCGGGGTTGATCATCGAGACCAAACTCCCCTTTCTTGAAGCGGGAGAACCACTTATAGCAGAAGGGTATGGAGGAGGCGTCAGCTCCTTCCGACTGGGCCAGGGCAGAGTGGGCCTCCTTCACAGATCGGCCAAGACGGTAGTAATGAAGTAAAACTGCTCGGAGGTATAGATGGGAGTCCATCACAAGAATCAATGTAGCAACTAGGAGACTGATTAAATCCTCTCACTACTCAACGTCAGAATGATGCAATACATTGTTGACAAACAGATTGCGAAAAACTGAACTTTGGAGCTGTTTTTCGGAACTTTGCGATAAAGATATGAAAAAATAGTCAGCATATGAAAGAAAGCGGATTGTTCGACGAACATTTTCCTTTCTTTGGATGGGTCGGAAGCGCTAATTTGAAGGCAGGGGGTCCGATTTGGCGAAAAATTTGATAAATCACGAAATACCAAAAAGGTATTGGGTTTTTATGCTTAATCAACAGGTCCCTATAGGTACTCTTTCCAATCAAAAAAGAAAGGTTTGTAGCTCGCGTATATGTAAAGATAGAATCTTGCTTTCAACAGATAAAATGTTCAGCACAAAGTACTCTACTATTTGGTGCAACTCACTAATCGATATCTCAAAACGACACGGGACCTGTTGATTAAGCATGAAAACCCAATACCTTTTTGGTATTTCGTGATTTATCAAATTTTTCGCCAAATCGGACCCCCTGCCTTCAAATTAGCGTTTCCGACCCATCCAAAGAAAGGAAAATGTTCGTCGAACAATCCGCTTTCTTTCATATGCTGACTATTTTTTCATATCTTTATCGCAAAGTTCCGAAAAACAGCTCCAAAGTTCAGTTTTTCCAGAAAAAAATGTGACTCTGCCCACTTCGAAGACGTACCACGTCGAGAAAAAAATATTTTTCGGAAAACGACCAACGCCATTTGAAAGAGCTCGTTTCGAAGTACTATTAACGTTGTTTGCGGCCCGATTGATGGTCATGAATTTCCACGTCCCGGCATGGCCCAAAGATCTCGAATTTCTCCCGATTCCTCTCATATGAAAAATATTATTTACCGTTTCTCAGCGTGCGATTACAAGAGGGTTGCTTAAGGGTTGTATCAGTTATGAAACATGTCCTTTTTTTTCATAACTCAATAACTTCAAACTTCAAAACCTCTCCGAGTTGAGAATACGAAGGTAGAAGTCAACAGTAAACGTGTCGTTGATGTTGAAGTGCTGACCAATATTACATTACTTCTTGACATTTGGCAAACATAAATTGAATGGAAAGAAGGATAATTGCCAAACAAGCAAATTATGCCGAGACGTCATTACCAGATGTGTCAAAACGTCCCAGTTGAAACTTTTGGGCAGTGCGATGGAGTTGTTTTCTCTATTGAAAACGAGACGATGCTACAATAACCAATTGATTAGAAGACAAAAATAACCGAAAAATAATTGGGTAATGATATAATTTCCGAAATATGAATTTCCACATATTTTAGGGTTGGCCAAACGATGCCGCATAGCGGAATCGTTTGGTCTACCCTAGTATACAGGGTGCGTAAAACGTATTGTGACAAAATCAATTGCATCCTACGCGAAATGTATTGTTCCAATATATCTCAATTTGTTACACTATGTTCCTCAGATACTTAACTGAGCAACCCATAAATGACGTTAAAAAATTCTTAACAGCTTCTTAGTATTAATGTGTTAAATAAATGGCGCATCAAAAGTGGCGCTTTTACCATACTAAATGAGACGTAGTCTTGAATGCCCAAATATACCAGAGATATAAGTTGAGCATTCACATATTGTTTTATGATAAGTAGGACAGTATACGAGTGTAAATATGTGAATCCCTCAATTCGTGGCCTACGTTCTACAGCAGCAAACATTTTTAAATAGCTTTCCAAGGAACGGCCCTCGAAAAAAAATTTTTGTACTCAGAAGTTGTATTCATTAATGTTGAAAGTTATAATATTCGCCTTATATTTTATATGATACTCAACCACTCAGCAGCGTAATTGTGCATTCAGTGTACTTCGGGATTGGGAATCTGGATCTGCAGATTGTTCGAATCTCTCCCAAGGGATCAAATCAGCTATATTTGGTCATTTTAGATTCATACGTTATGACCTTGTTTTCATTCAATTTTATACTATAAAAATTCATGATTCGACCGTTTAATAAGCGATACATGTTTATGTCAAGAAATAAGCATGCTGAATATGAAAACTGAAAATGCCACTTTCTTTTTGTGTCATCATCAAAGTATGAGTTCGTTAAGTTGATATTTCTCTGTTCCGTAATAAGAGAGTGTTTGCCACGAACGAACATTCTAATGTGGAATGGTTTCTCTCTATAATAAAGTTAAAATAGTGAGGTAATGCTAATCCAAATTTCTGGAATTATCATTTATGCAAAAAATGAGTAGCGGGCCAAGGTCACATTAATTTCAAACGGAAATTTTCGCTCCTCTAAGTGGCAGAGCTCCTTGGTGGGAAACTAATATTATTATATTGGAGAAATTATGATGTAATGATGTCTGCCGTTTAAGGTGTGGAAGAATACGTCCACTTCGGTTTCACATTTCCAGGGTCCTTTATGATCCAAGCAGCACCGAAGAGTTAGATCAGCGTTCGAGTTGAGCATATCAAGTGCAGCGGTCCTGCAAAATGTTATATTTGTATACCCACTGCACAACGGAGGAACTGTGTACCATAGTGAAATGAGAATGGTAAACAAACCATTTGAATCCTCCCTTGTTGAACTCTTCCGATTCCGCTTTTCCCATTGTATGCGTCGCCCTCGCATTATTGATCACCCACTGGAGAACGAAGTTGGAATTGTCAGTCATCCTGGAAATGAAATGTATTAATTATAACAACGACGAAATATCGTGCCCCTTATGTGCGGCGTTTTTATTTACAGTTAATCGTTGCGTTTGAAATTTCAAAAATAAGATACTGATTCGGAAATCGAACCGATATTCAGAAACTTCAACATCGGCATGAAAACAACTTCTTTATCTTACTTAGAAACAACACTTTGTAAACGAACAACGCATAGCAGGTAGTAAATGATAAGAATAAAGCGATAAAAGTTTGAAGAGTTGTGTTATCAGGGCTTCTGATTACAGTAATAGGTAACAATCAAAACAATAAACTAAAACAAAGATCACTTATGATTGTATTTAGGTCAGTTTCATGATTCTGTCACAAATGGCGACCTTCATGTCAGCAGAGAAGTTGTCGTAATCAGATGACTGAAACACAAAAATGTAGACAGGTGATTGCAAATAGATGTGGACCAACCCTCAGCTTCGTGATCAAATCAGCAACATTTGTGAACGAGTCTAGGCAGTAGTCCTATAACATTTTTTTAACATTTGGAAACTAAAAAAATAAACAATAAGATAGTTCCCTATTACCTAGCTGAGCTATAACAGACTTCTTTCCTGTGCATAAAACAGCCAGTTATTTTAAAATATTTATCGAAATATACTCTAAATAATAAAACAAGTAAAAACCTTGAGAGATGTCAGTCTGTACTGGTCGGCAATTAGAAGCTGCTTTTTCTCTTTGAAATGGGTAGATCGCATGAGATACTGCTCAGATACATGAAGTACTCGCTAAATTGATTAATTCAAATTTCCAATATTTCAACAGAGAAACAATTGATGAGATACCTCGATCTGGAATTGATCAGCAAGCTTAAGAAGATGTGGCACAGTGTTATCTGAAAAGAAACAAATATTAAAATCTTATGAAACATAATAGGGTCAAATAGATAATTACCCGTGATATCCACAGTTCCGAGATACAACAAATGTAGAAGATCGAGGAACTCCTGTAGTATTGAATAATGTGGAATATTGTTTCGGGCGCCGTGTGGCGTAGCTATGCCAGAATTAGATTGAAGGGTAAAGACCCCCATTACTTGTTCCCGTCAGATCCAATCGCGCAAAATTGGTAGTGATTATCAATTCATCATAAAGTAAAATGATCAAGTAGCTATAAACAACATGGGCGCCTTGAAATCTCCCAATAAGCTATTGAGTTCATGAGAAAAGCTCTCATTGCTACACAAACGATGAGTTAGCTCGGCCCTCTCTTGGTGTAAAATTTCCAACATGTGTTAAGCTTTTGAACTATTTATTTACCTTTAAAAAATTACAAGATTACAAATTTCCGAACTTCGTAGACAACATCCTTTATCTCGACTTCCCCCTTGTCCTTCTCAGCGAAATTCCCGAAGAACATTGCATCGAATACTGGAGATTGGACTGCCAGAAACTGGAAAATATTGAAATTTATGGAAGTCACAAAATATCATAATTTAAGCATTCGTCATCACTGATCTTTTCAATTATCTGAAAAGTTAATTAGTTTGCAGCAATCCCACGGCGGGTTCCGAAATGAAGTGTTCAAAAATAGCGCGTAAATAGGTCTGTGTTCGAAGCCTGCTAACGAGTGTAGCCAGACAGCTGGGAATGGATCGATAAGTTGAAAGACGTTTAAATATAATTTTATAGCTGTTTAAGCAAGCTCGATTTCACGAAATATCATTAATTATCGCGAAAATAATCGATAATCATGCCAAAATGAGCCTTGAAAAGTTTGAACAGTTTTACGAGTTATTTCCTTAATTAATGGTCTTCATTATTTATTTCTGTATTACCTATAGATTCATTGATGATATGTCCCCCTACCTTTGAAGCACATTCATTAACGCACAAACTATATCAAACATGAAATATGAGCAAAACATGTGAAAGCCGGGTTTTAGACACGATTTGTGTAATCGTGGTGAGGTTTTCTATACCGTAATATTTTCTTTCTCATGTACACCATAATTCCCTGCACGTCAAAGGGGCTTACTCATCAAAACCCGCCGTGATCCAATTCACTATATTGTATATCCACTAACCAATAGGGCCAATAAGGCGAATCATTGGATTATCGAAAAGAGAGAAGAAGGTAAGTTTCTTACGAGGATAATAAAGATACCTCTTTGCATACATGAAGTTTCTTATCCCCGATGATAATGATGACATTACTTTTGCGATTTGGTTGAGAGAACATGTCGGGATCAGCAATCGATACCCCTCTTAAAGATGTTTACATGATTTCGCATGAGAAGAACATATTTGAAATGGATCCAAAATTGAGATTTTAATATAATTACTGACCTCTCAGAATGGATGATGTGAATATCGACTTCCAATGTGAAGGTGTCATTGATGTTGTAAGTCTAAATGTGAATGTATTTTTAAAAAATGGTTATCATGTGCTTATACTCATTACCTTAATAATAGAACGAGGAAACCAAACCAAGTTAAGAATACAATATAAAAACTTACCGAACTAATCAATTTGTTCCACGTGAACCAGTTTAGTTTATTGAGCTTGTTATTTGTATGGAAAGAGATGCGTTTCTGCACGTAGAGATAGTATTAAACAAACATTTACGGCACTTCTTGGATATTTGGCCCATCCACCCCCCACCCTCCCCCCAATCATTTCTCATTCCCCCCCCCCCCCATCACAGAGGGGTTGCGAGACCCAAAATCAGGGAGAGATGCATAGAAGAAGTGCCACATTTACCAATTCGAAATATCCCATGGCATAAAAAAGTTTCCAGGCGATTCTAACTTCCAGTCACTCCATAAATTGGTTACTATGCCTCTAACAATTCGTTTATTCGGCATTATTCGGCTATTACATTCTTGCCCAGATGGAGCACATGCACCTATTTATGGGAGGGGGGAGACCAATGATCAACACTTTGAACGCTACGGAACAACCGTATTTGAGATATCTGAGATCTGAGAGATATATCTGAGAGAAACACCCTAAAGGATTCATATCTGAGAGAGATACCCTAAAAGATTTCCAATGTAAAACCAAAGGAATTAGAGGGTTCATAATAAGAATGAATTGCAAATACCTTTTCGTAAGGATACTTTCCTCCACATGATTTAATTAGAAAGCATTGCACTTCCGCTTCACACTTCCATGGTCCGTTGTGATACACATCACATCGAAGAATGAAGTCTCCTTTATCGTTATCGTTTTGATGCCTCTCATATGCAGCGATCCTGAGAAATAATAAAGCCAAAATATAATAAGGGAACCTTGTTGACATTATCTCCCTCGGGTTCACAGTCTCATTATTCGCTAAAAAAAATTTCGTCGACCTCGACTATACTTGGGTTTTTGGATCAGCAACTCCCCTTTCTTCACAATTCACTAAGGTGTTGATGTTGCTATGAAGATCTAGTGTTTCGAAAGTACAACTTGAATACTTACAAAATTTAGATGTTAATGTATCCCTACTTACTAACCATTTGAATCCTCCGTAGTTGACCGCTCCCGATTCCGCCCTCCCCGCTCCGTGAATTTCGGTCGCATCATTCTTCTTCCACCGAAGAACAAAATTGGAATTTTCGGTCATTCTGGAATGAACCAGTTATTGAACTATGGGACTACGATTTCAAAATTAAAATACTCAAATAAAGTAAATAATCTAAGAGTGCTAATGAAGTACTGCGCATAGACGGAGATATATGGTCCTACGAATTCTTTCAAATCAAAGATAAGATCAATCGGATGTGAACCGATATTCCATCTCAGATAGGAGATAGAGACAAATTGTCATCCTGGAATAAATAGTTTCAAAATTTAAATGCATAAAGTATTTTTAACTTAGTATTATACTTTTATATGGAAAAGGGAACTTAAGTATACGACTGATTACCAGTGATATCCAAAATATCACTTTTAGATAAAATCATCCTGATAGTAAACCGAATTATTTCTCTTAATAAAGAATTGTACCTTTGATCTTTCGAACCTTTCTGACATAGAACAGCGATGAGTTAAAATCATAGAACAAGTGCATGTGCATTCATTTAAATCACAGATACTCAATCGGAAGTTGAACCGATATTCAAACAATTACGTCTTCGTCAAGAACACAACTTCTTTATCTTACTAAACAAAAAGGCTTTAAGATGAGGGAACAATAATAGACAGGAAAAGAGAACAACAACACATGGTAACTTGAAACGTTTAACTCAGCATGATGGACCAAAGCAAAAAGCATTGAAATTCAACAAAGCCATTATGCGAGAAGTTCTTAGGATAATTCCACGATTCTGTTGCAGATTGCAGACTTCATATCATTAAAGAGGTTGTCGTACTCGGGGAAAGACTGAATCAGAGCATACATCAGCGGAAATCGAAAGGTACCAGAGTACATAGACAGTGTTAAAGTAACCGGACGAGGACGAAACCCTGATATGACCCTGAACTAGTAGCGTGTACGAGAGAGTATGCAAAAGTGAGAGAGCGCGGGATTACGCTGATCATTTCCGGCTTTCCCTTGAGGCTATTATTGATTTTTAGCATTTTTGTATATTCATTCTCAACTAATTCAGCAATCGGCTATTCGATGGAGGACAAAAAATAGGGGGTCAATTTTGTCCTCGTCCGGTAACTTTAACACTCTGTCGCATTTACATGATCTCGAGACAAGTGTTCACGGAGCTAACTTTGTTCCAATATGCCAGAAAAACGCATTTAGAGAGGTAAACTTATTTCCCTCTGTAGGACGTAGGACAAACCTTCAGCTTCTTGGTCAGTTCAGTTGCACTGCTGAATGATCCGAGGCAGTGATCCTTGAAATACATGTTTTGCACATAGACATACCAACAATTGAAATAAAAAGATGGTTGAAGCAGATAAAAGAAGTACTCTGAGGAATGCGAGCCTATACTGGTCAGCAAAAATCAGCTTCTTCATCTCATTGAATCCAGTCGACTGCTTGAGATAGTTTTCGCACAGGGTCATGATTCTCTTAAATAATAAAAACATCTAACAGTTACACATGCATGCACTATCAATAACATTCATCTGGAATCTGTCTGCGAGCTTCAGAATGTTGGATACTGTGAAATCTGAATATACAATAATTGATTACATTTTTGTGAAGGATATTTACCTGAGATTCCATTCGTTTCACAGTAAATTACGTTCAGAAGTTCGATGAATTCCTATAAACAAATTTGAAATTTGGTTTTAATAATCCTAACCTGATAAATGGCATCCTTGATTTCTACTTCCTCCTTTCCCTTCTCGGCGAAATCACCGAAGAACATAGTCTCGAAGACGGGAGAATGAAGAGCCAAAAGCTGAACAGCCACAAGAATATTAATTGTTTCAGTACATTTATTTTGTATTCTAGGCAAACAATATGAACGAAACAAGTTAAATGAGAAAGAGCACCTCTTTGAATACATGCAGTTTCTTATCTCCAATTTTCAGAACGACTTTGCTCATTTTATTCGGAGTAGCGAACATGCCCGGTTCAACAGTGGGCCTACAAATTAAGAATATTTGATATTGCTGAACAATTCCAAATAAGTGATCTATTTCTTTCTTGTATAAAAAGATACATATGTACAATGAGAACAGAAAACGTAGCAACGGTGTTGGTGTGCGAGAGGGAAAAATCTAAGCTAAAAAGAGCGACCGGGCTATCACACATGGAAAATTTAATCATGAATAGTGGAAATGTCTAAATTTTACTTCGAGTAATCTCACTATTACTTTGGCTTTAGGTAGCAAAGTAGGATCACGTTTACATTAAAGCAAAAATATTCACCTCTCCGGAACGATGATACGAATCTTGAATTCTGCAGTAAAGGAGCCATTTGCAATGTAATCCTGAAAAAAAATGATTACGTATCTTTATTAAGATCTGAAATCATGACATTTTCACTATTTTTGTAGTAAAAATACCGAACAACCAGAATAGTACGAAAGGATATTGATTTTCTCTCTATTAAAAAAGTGAATATGTATAAATAAGATATTGTGGAAAATCAGAAACAAAATACGAAATACGAGGTATTATAATATGCTAGTAGTAACCAAAAATACCGAATCGATCAAACGGTTCCAGTTCCAATTAAAGGGAAGTTTAACAGAGGTGTTGTCATTATTAAACGAGCATCGTTGCTGAAAACAAACATTAATCAGAAACTAAAACAGTAGAAATTATCGGTAAATATAATATACCTTCTTGTTGCTCGTCCGTTTTGTTCCATCACTTCTGAGTAGAGAATGTTTGAACACCTCGACCTCACACTTCCAAGGTCTTTTGTGATCAACATCACATCGCAGAGAGAAACCCCCAAAGGTCTCATCATCTGAACACTGCTCGAATGTAGTAGTCCTGTAAATTAACCGGTGACTGTTAACTCAACTCTTCCTTTTCAAAGTTTTTGAATATTAACAGTTCCAGAGTTTGATTTTTAGGCTACCGGCACTATAAGCATCTGCAGTTAAATCCAAAGAGCGAATTTTGTAGGTCTCAATGTCAACTGTTTTAGATGAAAATATTTCTAAATTTTTAAATGACAAAAGCAGGTTTCACATTTAGGCAACCGTGAACATTCTTCATATCAGATTTATAAATATATTCTGCTTAACATACCATTTGAATCCTCCCTCGTTGAATACACCAGATTCAGCTCTTCCCGCTGCATGAGCACCTGTCGCGTTATTAATCACATATCGAAGGACGAAGTTGGAATAATCGGTCATCCTGAAAAAAAGCGACCATCGAGTGTTCTCACTCTCCATAATGTACATAACAAGACGTTGAAGGATTAGCACGGCTAAAAGTGGTTCACTAGCACCATAGAAGTAAAATGTAGATAACTTTCAATCTAAAAATGACTGGCCCGTGCAATAAAACTGGCCCGTGCAAATACGCATAAAGCCTTCTGATTAAGAAAAATATATGGATGGTCAATATACAATATGGATGAAAGACGGTCAACGACGCGGACCAATGAGTACTCACACCGCCCCTTAGCTGTGCAGGAACCGTTCTGGGGGTGCCTTCCCGGGAAGGCCTCCCCTACCATGTATAGGAGGGTCATGGTGAAATCGATAAAAGGTCATTGATAGGTCAAGACTAAGTACAATATCCAATCGATAGTGCATTATCGATTGATACCGTATATGCCTACCGTAACCCTCAATTATCGCGAACTGACTTTTTAAAAATAAAAATTCAAATTACCATAACCAATAGATAGTACAGTACCCCAGATACCGCATATGGCTACCGTAATCCCGAATATTGCGAACTGACTTTATTTTTTAAAAGTCCTGAAGCCGTGTCCAATCGATTCTACAGTACCCAAGTAACTACCATAACCCGGTTCCTTGGGTCAGATCCAGTGCCTTGGGTCAAACATTTTTCTAAAAACCCTGAACATTTTTCGAAAAATCTGAAATGAATCGTAAAATGACTCCACAGTTATCAGAAATATGATAGCATTCTTTGATACTGCGCAAAGTTGGGGCTCCTAGTTCCGAGTGGTCCTGCAATCTCTCAGAAGACGCGTGATATAATAGATGTACTCAAGATAAGCATTAAGCTTTATGGAAAGGGCTCTGTGCTGGAACATCAGTGTCTGCGACCCGCCAACCGGATGCCCTGAAGGCTGACAAATACGAAATACATAAATAAGCGAGAGAAGAGACCGGTCAACTATTTGGATCTAAAGCAACAACTGAATGAGAGATGCTAAGGAAGGGACTCGAGTGATTCGCCATAGCTCTGATTTAACTGCGACTTTCAGTTCTGCAATTACGCCATTCATTAAACACCACAGTCCGAAATAGTATTCTTTCCTTTAAAAAGCTAACTGCTACAAGGAGAGATATTTCGTCGGAAAGACACTTTAAGAGTGCATACATAATGAGAAGAGGCAGGAAACAACAAAAAAAAAACGAAAAACCTCGACAAAAAACTAGTCCAACGGACCGCGGCGCGAGTTAAGGCGCATGCAGAGAAACAGATTATCCGAAAGAACTACCCTAAGGGCTAACTGATAGATAGGAGAAACGATTTTATATCGCGCGCGACAAATCTGTCTAAAAATATTTAAATAAATTGAAATATCAGCAAGGTCGCGAACCTTTTCCCTTCACATAGTGATGCAAAAAAGACACAACGAATTGATTTATATCACTTCTCACAACATAGACAACAAGAATTCTTCTTCTTATCCTTAACAGGGTTAGATTAGGGTGATATATTATGATGGATAATTGAAAAGACAGGGAAAATGGAAGAACAGGGTAAATCTATATTAAGGAGTTTGAAGCTCCAATGATTCGATCGAAGATTGCGGCCTTCAAATCGATAGAGAAGTTGGCGTACTCAGGAGAGGACTGCAATGCACGATATTTAAGGGGGTGGACGTTTCCGCAACGGAGAACCATTCGCTTAACAGAAGGAGTAGCAACATGGGGATTGTTGCGTTGTTACCAGTATGTGCTCCCCTGCATTTGCATATATCATTCATGGTCTATGGATTTCCACGAACGCTTATTCCGCTTGTTTTTAAGCGATTCCATTCATACACGAATTGTTCAATTCTTAGTCACTGTACATATCACTCATAGTACATAAACAGAAATCTAATTTTGAAAAATAACACTGTTTGAATAGAAGGCGTCGCTAATGCCGATACCGGACGCCATTTTGAGCATGAGCACGATTCGTAAATTTCGCTTATTCATAGAATGTGACGTGTCCGATAGTCAAACACTTAGCTAGTATTAACCTCAATATTAGCAGCAAGATTAGCCAGATAGCCGAACGAGTTGAGGCAGTGATTCTGAAATTTTTTTCACATGAACAAATAAACAATCATTTTTTCCGCTCAAAGTAAAATGGAAGATGCAAAAAAATCCAGGGAACGAAAAAATAATTATTATTTCATGGTCTCGGAAGAATTATATTTCTACCTTGAGAGAAGTGAGTCTGTATTGATCGGCAAGGAGCAGTTTCTTCGCCTCTCCGATTCCATTAGAGAGAATGAGATGCTTCTCTGACTCCTTCAGAAGGTCCTGAAACTCTCATTCCCGAGGTAGATAAGGAATGTCATAGTTCGCTGGAATATTGTACAACTCAAGTGGTTGAAAATGGCAATAGTATTTGATAAAGGTTTTTGCATTTTCATCTACTTGACTTGTACATGATTCCATATATCTCACTCTACCTTTCCTATATGAACCAACAAAAAGGAAATATATTTAACACTAACGGCCATCTGGAATCTGTCGGCGAGCTTGAGAACATGCGAAACATTGCGATCTGAACATTTTGAAATAATAAATAAATTGCAGCTTCAACCCACTCTATTAAAAAATCATCAAGACCGAGATGAAGGGGGAAGGACTTACGAAACAAGTGAGGCCAAAATATATCTTTAAAAAATTACCAGTGAGCTCAGAAGTCCGAAAATAGACCAGATGCAGAAGGTCGAGGAATTCCTAAGCGGTTGAAGAAAATCAACTTTGAAAAAACATTATGAACCTCGTAGACAATGTCCTTAATCTCAATTTCTTCCTTGTCCTTCTCAGCGAAATCTCCGAAGAAGAGAATCTTGAAGACGGGGGAATGGACAGCGAGGTACTGAAAATAAACTTTACTGATATAACAAGTATCTTAGGAACACGAAACATACAAGAAACCTTCAAAAGCAAAGGTGAAACATTTCGATGCTAACTCTTCAAAGGTATATAATATTTACATATACGTTTGAAGAGATGATGGTTACCTCCTTCGACACATGAAGTTTATTCTCTCCAATCTTGAGAATGACATTACTCATGTCGTTCGGTGCAGCGAAAATACTATTTCCACTTAAATAGAAAAGTAATTCCACATTTATGCTGTATATAGTCAATCTCAATTACTAATAAATAGGAAATTTATTTATTCAATACTCACAAAATATCGAATGAATTAAGCAGATTACCTCTCCGAGCTGAAAATTTCGATATGGCATTCGACTGCGGCCTTGCCACGATTGCGGTACTGAAGAAAGAGGATTTTGTAAACTAGAAGTACTGACTTCACACAGAAACAATTAAAACTATGCGAATAATCGAACAATAGAATACTTCAAAAAATTAATTACCAGATGATGCAACAAGAAAGGCCATGCAATGGTGCGTAGGAACTTCTGGTTAGAGTTCTCATTATTGAACTCGAACAAATTCTGAAGCATTAATATTCTTAATTATTGAACACATAATTTTGTTCAACAAGGATGTTCGTGTTTTCAAAGTTGAATAAACGCTTTCAGAAATCGTAAAGGTATAAATATTGAAAGAGTGAACAAAATAACCACCTTCTCACTGTAGTATGTACCATCCACTCTGAGAACGCGAAGTTCCGCATTTACGTTACACTTCCAGATTCCGTTGTGATTCGCTTCACATCTCAGAGTAAAATCTGTCCAATTTGCGATGTCACGTTCAGCTGAGGCACTCCTGTAAATATAACACATATTCATACGGGGCTAATTGAACGGTATTTCTGGTCATGTTAGCATCTGCTTCGCCATATTAATAATTACAAGACATAGTCAACCCCTCTTTCCCTGGAAGGGAGTGCCAACTCCCGCCGGCCACCCGGAGACAGTTGGAAGACATAAAAAATTCCGAATACTCACGAAGATAATAGTTCTCAAAAATATAGTCGACACTTCTAACCATTTGAATCCTCCTTCGTTAAACACTTCCGATTCTGTTTTTCCCGCAATGAATTTTGCAGTTGCATTATCGATTTCCCAACGAAGAATGAAATTGGAATTACCGGCCATTCTGAAACTTCTTATTCTATTTGATGGATAAATCTCATTAAGTAAATCGTCGAATAGGATATTGGAATACGAGCAAGGTCACGAACCTCTTATTTATACGCATAGTAAAGTAGAACAAAAACAATTAATTTCTTTATTTCACTTCTAGCACAGACATGAAAATAAGCAACATCGAATAAAAGGCTTCTCATAAAAAATAATTTTTGTATTAGGGTTATGATGGTAAACAGAACAGATGAATGAATCGGATAAACAGGCTATATCCATATCAAGGATTGCAGAGCTCGATCATTCGATCTCTGATCGATGCCTTCATATCAGCAGAATAGATAGCGTACTCGTGAGTCGACTGGAATGAATTATATTGTAGGACTAAAGTTCAAATTTTAAGAAAGATGAATAATGGTAAAGGTAAAGGTAAAGGTACATCCCGTCTTCGAGACTGGGCTCGCGGGAGAGCACTGCTAGGCAAGTGAATAATGGCACATATAGAAAATCTCTACTTTTTAAAACTCTCTCGCCCAGTTGAACAGGAGAGGGAGTGTGTAACACTGGGAGAGTTAAAGCACAACTGCAACTTACCTTAAGCTTTCCAGCCAGACCACTCATGCTTCTGAACGAGTTGAGGCAGTTATCCTGAAAATTAAAAAAAACTCCTTTTTTTATCCAGTGTTCCCATCACGTATACGAGTTGGAACAAGGAATATTTGTTGATTATACAAACTGGAACCAACAAATAATATTCTACAAAAATGCAGTAGTAAGTACCTTGAGGGAAGAGAGTCTGTAATGGTCGGCAAGGAGCAATTTCTTTCCCTCTTCGATTCCCGTCGTCTGAATGAGGTACTTCTCTGCCTCCTCCACCAGATTCTGGAATGACTCCTGACAAGAGTTCTCTTATTGGAAATGGAAATGTAAACTCCATTGATATACTGTTCCTTCTGCGCAGTCTTACTTACTTAGATACTTAGAAGATCCATCTTCAACGGCCGGTGCCGCGTGGATCACAATTCCGCCAGTCTTCTCTATCGCGCGCGCGCGTAGTCCAATGACGGTAGGGGGCTCTCGAAGCTGAAGATCTCGTCGATCGTCCGGTAGCGTAGGGCATCTTGGCATACTCCTCGATCGAGTCTCTCCATCGAGCAGGCGGTCTCCCCGGTGGGCGAATGAGTTCGGGGGAGGGGAACCACTGAGTGACCCTTGTTGACCATCTGTCGTCGTCTCTTCTCAGAACGTGGCCCGCCCATCTATGCTTCGATCTCCTGACGTATTCCACTGGGTCGGTAAGGAGGGAGAGGCGGCGGATGTCTTCACTGCTTTGCTTCGATTGCCTCATCACGTGCAGGCCTCATCACGTGCTCATCTGCGCAGTCACTCATCATTATTGCAAATTCAATATTACCGGTCCTTTTGAAAAAAAACCACCGAGGTCAACAAGATAGCCATTCACACAAATGCAGCCAAAGTAAGAGAGGATAACGCAGTACTATCTTCCCTACTCATTTCCCTTTCTCTATTCACGAGTATTCAAAATAAACAAATTACGTGACTCACAGTCATCTGGAATTGATCGAAGAGCTTCAGGATGTGAGACACCGTATGATCTGGAAAAATATAAATTAAAAAAGTATTTCTAAATCATAATAATAGATATAACAAAAATTACCGGTGAGCTGCATTGCGCGAAAATATACCAATTTCAGAAAATCGAGGAACTCCTTAACAACTGTATTTTTTTCGATTAAAACAATAAATTATGAACCTCGTAGACAATATCTTTGATTTCAACCTCCTCCTTGTTTTTCTCGGCGAAATCTCCAAAGAAGAGTGTTTTGAAGACGGGGGAATGGACGGAGAGATACTTCAAATACAACACATCATTTTAATTTCTTGTGATTTGATCATCCTATATTATTATATTATAACTAGAACAACTATTTTATGTGTAAAAGATGTTTAAATGCACCTAAATTCCAAAACAATCACACACAGTGATAGCATTCATCAATGAGTTTAATGAATCTATCAAATCACCTCCTTGGATACATGAAGTCTCTTCTCTCCAATCTTCAGAATTACATTGCTCATATCGTTCGGTGCTGGGAAAATACCCGGATCGGCGGTCGAAGTTCCTCTTCAATGATTTATTTTAACGCTCCATTTATTTCAGGATAATTTCGATTTCCTAAAAAATCTAATGATTGGCCAAAAGGGATTTTTTTTATTCGCATCTTGAGATCTACATTGAACTGAAGGTAGGAGAAGCGCAGATTGGAATACAGTTCTTAAGTAAAAATAAAAATGATTACCCCTCGGAGCTGATAATATGGATGTGGAATTCGACTGTGACCTTGTCCTGACTGCAGATCTGAAGAAAGAGGGGTTATGGAGTAGTGGAATAAAAATCACCCTCCTACCCACCCTTCTGACTATCTACAGTAATTGATAGAACATATAGTACAGATACAAACAATATTTGCTAGTTTTATCGCTCAAGTTGTGCATTACAATCAATATCTTAACAAAATTAAGAAGCACATATAAACGAATCCAAGTTACATCATCATGCGTCCAGAAACTCCATCCAATATACTTCTCAAGCTCCCAGATGTCGTTATTGGATTTGAATAGCTTCTGAAGAGTCTACGAATACCGTCCAAAAATATGATATTAAAAAACATTTCCTAAACTTTTACTAATTTCGTGAACCGCGTGCACATTGAAATGGGGAAATAAAGAAGGTTAACCTCGCTATTCCATGCCGTGCAATCAACTTTGATAATTCGCAATTCCACATTCGCGTTACAATTCCAGGGTCCATTGTGATCGACTCCACATCGCAGCATGAAATCAGCCAATTCCCCAAAACGCCCAATCGTCCTCTCGGCCGTAGCAAACCTGTAAATGTATTTAAGGGACTATTCAGCAGGTATTTTTCTGTCACGCTTGCTTCTGTTCACCATTTGAATCCTCCCTCTTGGAACTCTTCCGATACCGTATTTCCAGCATCGTGAACAGCCCTCGCATTACCGATTTCCCAGCGAAGAACAACGTTAGAATTATCTGCCATCCTAAAATCGGAAAGTCGTAAATAGTCGAACGAAAATGATAAATTAATCATTATAAATTCAATTGTACAGATGATATCGCGATTAAAAAACTCGAATATTTATCACCCTAACCGTCTAGAAATAAAGAACTAATTGAAATCCGACGACCGACCCAAAGACCGATAAAACGATAATTGAAAGCCAAAGGCAGCAGCCTCGTCTTTTATCGTTAACTATTCATTTCAATCTATATTTAAAGTAGTGTCGTACGGAACTCAAACCGTTCGTTTGAGAAATCAACACAGATTTACGACAGAAGTTCATTTATTACACTTGCAACAATAAACACGGATAAAAATGACAATACTAGAGACCGCAGATTCTGCCGTTCTAGAAAAAACCCTCCTACCGTACACCAAGGTTCCACACAAAATATCAATCGTGAGCTGATAAAACATGGCTACTCGCGAATTTTTTTTCGTATTTTGAGCAAATTTTTCTGATATTTTTTTAATTTTTAATTGTAATGTGATAGTTATTCTACAATCTCAGCTTACTACTTACTGGCTCAAGAAATCTTGCGCTCACAAGAGCTCTTCCAAAAACAGGTTATATATCGGCCTCTTAAATCTAGTTTTTCGTATTTGGTTTCGTGAGGCTTTCATTCAATTTTGACGATACTACTATGCGTTCCCAATGATCTTTAATTCTATGAAAGATTGGAAGGCGCCCAATCCGGCCAAATTTTTTTACATCTAAACTGTCCACACGTTCCTTTCACTTCAAATGACCTACAAGCGCCTACTATTTGTGTTTCTCTAAAATAGTAATGGGCAGTTATCAGAAAGTCATGAAAAATCTCCAACACAAAATTTCCAATTTCCTAGCTTTTGTATGAGCACATAGATCACGAAAAGGTAAGCAATTCACAGAAAATGAAATAGGTCAGCTGATCATTGGATTATCGATCGAACTATGCGGAGTAGCGTATGGACGCGATAGAATGATATCATGTGAAAGAATTACTCCTATCGTTGGTTCAAAATCTCGAACTTATTTCAGATAGTATACGGTAGGTTGTAGAATCGTGATATCCTTCGACAACTACCTAACGACTTTCCGTTGTTTGTTGTTACATGGAACGTATCATCAGTGAACTAGGCGACGAACGTAATCCCTATAGGCCTCACAACCCTATGGAGCGCTGCGAGATGATCGGAAAGGCGTCGTCATAAACAATGTATTTCATTGCTGTGAAAATAGATAAATTAATATGTGTATGCCACACGCAAGTTGAGATACTGACACTGAATATTGCATTCAATAAAAATATTGGCAATGAATATTGATTTTTCAAGACAACATTAAAGTTATAGATTCATAAATCTGACCTAAGATGTGCTCAAACTCAAGCGAGTTCAGTGTTACGGTAATCTTGCTCAAGTTAACTAATTTTAGAAGCATTCAATACAGCTGGATTTTTTTTTTCAGTTAAATCTATTCATATTTGAAAAATTAGAGGTGTTAGATCTTTCGATTGCAATTAAAGAAAATCCATCAAATTCATTTTCATGCGACATGCTGCGGTTCCTAAACATTACACAATAGAAACAGCTTTTTAACCACAAAAATATTGAACCGATTTTATTCACTAGCTGGTAGTGATAAAATGTTAGCCTCTGATGATTCGATCACAGATTGCACCCTTCATTTCTCCAGAGAATTCGTCGTACTCGGTTGATGACTGGAGTGAATCATTATGGAAAATGTTATTCCACTTATATAATCGTGAGACAGACCACAAACCTTGAGCTTCTCAACCAGACTAGCATCACTTTCGAAAGACTTGAGGGAGTTATCCTTAACATCAATATATTTCTAGAAGCTCCGTAAAATATTCTCTGTATTTTTCTACATTTGAAGTGGATTGCCCTTTTTACAACGGAATAGATTGGAATATAAAAATAATTAGATATAAACAATACCGCACTTTTAGGGATGTCAATCTGTACTGATCGGCAAGAAGCAGTTTCTTCACTTCTTCGAATCCCGTCGACTGCATGAGATACTTCTCAGCCTCCTTGACCACACGCTGCGATGAACGATCATTTCACACGTTTCAGAGTTACAAAATAAGGAAAATTTTAGATGCTCACCTCCATCTGGAATCGATCGGCCAGTTTTAGAATGTGAGGCACCGTGCGATCTGAAAGTTTTCCTATCTAAAATTTGTATTCATTGCATTTAAAAGCTGGAAAACGGAAATTACCAGAGATCTCGATCTCTCTGTAGAGCAAATGCAGGAGATCGAGGAATTCCTGAAGAGCGTATTATCTGTACGTCCTGCATGGCAAATACACTAAAACTTACTTCACAGACGACATCTTTGATCTCAATTTCCTCCTTTTGCTTCTCAGCGAAATCTCCGAAGAATAGTGTCTCGAACACTGGGGACTGAACAGCCAGATACTGAACAAAACAAATTTGGATTCTTGAAATAGCGGATTACCGGACAATCTGTATACTTTTTCCTAAGATCGTTTTAGGAAAAATGTGCGCAAACCTCCTTCGATACGTGAAGTTTGTTGTTTCCAATCTTCAGAATAACATTACTCATGCGATTCGGAGCATCGAGGAAAGACGGCAGATTAATCTCGCGTCTAAGAATATGAAAGCATATTATTTACCACTCTTCAGTGTTCGATTACAAGAGGGTTGTTTAAAAGTTGTTTCAGCTATTAATTATTTCCGATCTATTTTTATAACTCTATAACTTCAAATTTCAAAACCTCTCCGAGTTGAGAATACGAAGATGGAAGTCAACAGTAAACGTGTCATTGATGTTGAAGTGCTGATCAAGATTATATTACTTCTTGACATTTGACAAACACAAATTGACAAGATAAACAAGCAAATTATGCCGAGACATCATTACCCGATGTGTCAAAACGTCCCAGTTGAAACTTTTGGGCATATCGATGGAGTTGTTTTCTCTATCGAAATCGAGACGATGCTGCAATAATCAATTGATAAGAAGACAAAAAACAACCGAAAAATAATTGGGTAATGATATAATTTCCGAAATATGAATTTCCACATATTTGGCCAAACGATACCGCGTAATGAATCGCCATGTGCCTCTCCCTAGCATATTTATGAATCGCGGTAGTGAGGGGGCGTAACGAAAACACGTCATGTATTGGCCAACCCTAGTGTATATTAACACTGAACAGAATTCATATAAAATTTTCTAATAATAAATTATGTAGTCTTACAAAATAACAATTAAATTAACCTTCACTATGTAATGATGTCTGCCGCTTAAGGTGTGGAAGAACACGTCTACCTCAGCTTCACATTTCCAGGGACCCTTATGATCCAAGCAGCACCGAAGAGTTAGATCAGCGTTCGAGTTGAGCATGTCAAGGGCAGCATTCCTGCAAAGTAATATTTGTTTACTCACTGCACAACGGAGGAACTCTGTACCACAATGAAATGAGAATATTTATTTTATTTATTTTTATTTATCGTACACCACTAGGGTGCTTCGGCAAGTGCAGAATGTGCGTGAAATGGGGGTAGGGAGGAGGTGAGAAGGGGGTCGATCTTCCGAATTCTGTCGTACAAGAGGAGAGTGCCGAGGGGAGGGTGCCTCGTGAGCGGGAGGAGTGACCGCTTGTCCAATGTATATCTTATTGGAAGCTTGTGCAACAGAAGATCGGAGAATATCGAAGGTCGAGGGGACATGCGAAGGGTTGGGAATGGTTGGGGGAAGGGTAGGGAAGAGAGGAAAAGGTGAGGGAGGGTGATGATAGCTGCTAAAGATTTCTGATTTCTATCCCAAGAGTACATAGAAGATTATGGTGATTTAGCAAATGAATCTTAACAGTCTCTATAGACAGCAGAGGATTACAAATTAAGTGGAGCTTATTTAGGAACCTGGCTGTTCTATGCGCAAATGATGCCTTCAAATTTTCCTTTCGGAAAGCGGGAATGTGGAGAACAAAGGCACAATGACGTCTGCTAATAGTTCTATATGTGTAGAAATTACTAACAGGCAACTCGACAGCGTTGGCGAAGATTTTAAGGGCAAGCACTATGTCAATGACAATACGGCGAGCATAAAGAGAGCGTAGAGAATATAGGGCTAATCGATCAGAATAAGAGGGGAACGACAAGTCAGTTCGAGAGCAACGAAAATATAATAGTCTACTAAAAAGGTGTTGAACTTTCTCTAATTTGTGAATACGACCAGATGAGGAGGGTGACCTGACGGGGGATGCATATTCTAGTATGGGAAGGATAAAGGATTTAAATGCAGATATATATGGGGCAACGATAGTGCAGCTGATACTACGGAAGAGTAAATAAACTAATGATGATGCCTTATGGCAAACAGTATGGATGTGAGAGTCAAAATTTAGGAGAGGATCAATAAGGACACCTAGGTCACGGATTGACTGAGCTGCTTCAAAGTTACAGGAGATCAAGGAATAGCTAATGTGGGGATTGGTTTTGCCTATGTGAAGTACGTTGCACCTTTTTCAGTAACTTCCAACTGCCATTTCTTGCAGTAATCTAGGAGCCCAATGATACCCGATTGAAGTTGAGAAGGAGAGTCGGAAGGGGAAAGTGGATCGAAA
This sequence comes from Pristionchus mayeri, assembly GCA_036245805.1. Classification (NCBI taxonomy): domain Eukaryota; kingdom Metazoa; phylum Nematoda; class Chromadorea; order Rhabditida; family Neodiplogasteridae; genus Pristionchus; species Pristionchus mayeri. The sequence continues at coordinate 35,998,305 of BTRK01000005.1, read as the reverse complement.
GTAGTAAAGAGTTTGATGTCATCAGCGAAGAGCCGACAAGTGAGTTTGGGGTAGAGGAGAATAGTAACCAAACCATTTGAATCCTCTCTTGTTGAATTCATCTGATTCCGCTTTTCCCGCTGCATGAATGGCCCTGGTATTATTGATCACCCACTGGAGAACGAAGTTGGAATTGTCGGTCATCCTGGAAAGAAAGTATATAAATTATCCAAAAAAACGAAATATCGTGACCTCCTATGTGCGGCATTTTTATTTGAAGTTTATCGATTTTTTCGTAAATCATACAAGTTAAAACAAAACTATCCAATTTATTAATTATCAAATTCAAAAATTAGATATTGATACGGAAATCGAACCGATATTAGGTAACCTCATCATCGACAGGAAAACAACTTCTTTATCTTCCATAGAAACAAGATTTTTGTAAACGAACAACGAATAGCAGGCAGAAAATGATAAGAATAAATCAAGAAAAGTTGAAACGGTTGTGTTATCACGTCTTCTGATTACAGTAATGGGTCATAATAAAAACAGTAGACTAAAAACAAAGATAATTTAGAATAGTAATTAAGTTAGCTTCATGATTCTGTCACAGAAGGGGACCTTCAAGTCAGCAGAGAAGTTATCGTAATCAGACGACTGAAAAAACACAAATTTAAACAATGATTGCAAACAGAACCGACCCTCAGCTTCTTGGTCAAATCAGCCACATTTGTGAACGAGTATATGCAGTAGTCCTGTAACATTTTATTAACATTTGGAAATTTTTAAAAAGCCATAAAATAATTCCCTATTACCTAGATGAGCTTTAACAGAGTCATGTGTACAAAACGCCCTGTTATTGTAAAATATGTATCAAATTATTCTGCAAATAATAAAACAAATAGAAACTACCGTACTTTGAGAGAATTCAGTCTGTACTGGTCGGCAATAAGAAGAAGTTTCTTCTCGTTGAAATTGGTAGATCGCATGAGATACTGCTCAGATACATGCAGTACTCGCTAAATTGATTAATCCAAGTTTCCAATGTTTCAACACAGAATTAATTGATAAGAAACCTCGATTTGGAACTGATTAGCAAGCTTAAGAAATTGCCGAACCTCGTAGACAACATCCTTTATCTCCACTTCCTCCTTGTTCTTCTCAGCGAAATTCCCGAAGAACATTGCATCGAAAACTGGAGATTGGACTGCCAGAAACTGGAAAAGATTAAAATTTCAATTATCGAAGAAACGAAATAATTTAAAGAAGGAGTGTCAGCAAAGTTGAACTTTTGACAGTGTCATAACCATGACCTAGCTTTTCATAACCATAAGAAATTCTGAAATTTTCAAATTCATATCTTTACTTTGAATCGAGTTATTACTAGTTGGCAGAGTGCCATAGGCGCTGATAGTCCTTGATAGGACAGGGACGTGCGGGAATTCCAATATCTCGAAGATTTGTTAAAAATCTTTGGGTGGGAGTCGAACCCGCAACCTACCGATCACATGGTGGCTGCTCTACCGCTGAGTTGTGGAAACGATGGTTCCTACCCTCTTACCTCGCGCTATGATATTTGGAGGGTTGGCTAGGTCATTGCTATGAAAGCGTCAAAAGTTCAACTTTGCTGACACTCTTTCTTCAAGCTTTAGTCATCGATGATTTTTAACACAATTATCTGGAAAGCTGATTAGTCTGCAGTAATCCAATTCATCGTGTCGTATATCTGCTAACCAATAGCCCAATAAGGCGAACCTTACCTCTTTGGACACATGGAGTTTCTTATCACCAATCTTAATGATGTCATTACTTTTTCGATTTGGTAGAGTGAACATGTCGGGATCAGCAATCGATACCCCTCTTAAAGATGTGTAGATAATCGCATGGCAATAACATATTTGAAAAAGAACGAACAATGAAATTTTAATCTAATTACTGACCTTTCAGAAAGGGTGATGTGAATTTCGACTTCCAATGTGAAGGTATTATTGATGTTATAGGTCTAAATATGAGTGTACTAATCAACTGGTAGTTATAGTGATTTCGTTTTTTATGTGCTCATTTTAATCATCTGATTAACAGAACGAGGAAACCAAACCAAGTTAAGAATACAATATAAAAAATTACCAAACTAATCAATTTGTTCCACGTGAACCAGTTCAGTTTATTGAGCTTGTTATTTGTATGGAAAGAGATGCGTTTCTGCAAGTAGAGATAGTATTAAATAAACATTCACCATATCGAAATGACCCATGGCATAAACAAAAGTATTCAGATAATTCTAATTTCCAGTCACTCCATAAATCGGGTACTCTGTCTCTAACAATTCATTTGTTCGGCATTATTCTACTGTTGAACTCTTGCCATATGGAACCTATGCCCCATTGATTAAAGGTGGAGACCGACAAACAATACTTTAATCGCTATGGAACAGCTGTATTTTCATATCTGAAAGTGACACTCTAAAAGATTTCGAATCGAAAACCAAAGGAATTAGAGGGTTCATAATAAGAATGAATTTGAAATACCTTTTCGTAAGGATACTTGTCTCCACAAGATTTAATTAGAAAGCATTGCACTTCCGCTTCGCACTTCCATCGTCAATTGTGATACACATCACATCGAAGAATGAAATCTCCTTTATCGTTATCGTTTTGATGCCTCTCATATTCAGCAATCCTGAGAATTATAATAAAGGCAATAGCATATAAGAGAATCTCGTTGACATTATCTCCTTCGGGTTCACAGTCTCATTATTCGCTATACTGATAAATTCTCATCGACCATTAACTTGTTTTTTTGGGTCAGGCACTTTCATTCGTTAAGGTGTTGTTTTTGTTATGACGATCAAGTGTTTCAAAATGTTAAAGGTAAATACTTACAAGCCTGGGATTTCAACCGATTCCGCTTTACTAACCATTTGAATCCTCCGTAGTTGAATGCTCCCGATTCCGACTTCACCGCTCCGTAAATTTCGGTCGCATCATTTTTCTCCCATCGAAGGACAAAGTTGGAATTGTCGGTCATTCTGGAATGAACCAGTCGTTGAATTGTGGAATTACAATTTCAAAATAAAATAAAGTAAATCATTTAAGAGTGCTATTGAAGGAGTGCGCATAGAGGGAGATGTATGCTCCAACGAATTCTTTCAAACCAAAGATACGATCAATCGGCTGTGAACCGATATTTCCATCTCAGATAAGAGATAGAGACAATGTCTCATTTCAAAATGAACACAACTTCTTTATTGCCAATGAACAACTGGAGAAAATACAAAGACGGAGACACAATAACGATAGTTGACAGCACATAGTAACAAAAACACAAGATTATCTAACCATTTGAATTATCATCTCACTTCAGATTACCGTAGTTGGGATTGGGAAAACGTAACAAAGGGTGAACAATTCTCAATTATCGCTTCTTCATTCTTAATTTTGCTTAATCATCATGTTGCAGATCGCAACCTTCATGGCGTCAGAAAAATTGTCGAAATCGGCAGACGACTGGAAATATATTATTTCGCAAATTCAGAAACACGGAGTGATCTTAATGATAGAAGCGGACCTTCAGCTTCTGTGAGGTCAGGCGATTTGGGGCAGATGTCCTGATATAATTTTAAAACAATAATGAGCTACTAAATATCAAATTCATGAACTATATTTTGTTCGAGCTCGATTCAAGCGGGATTAGACTCTAAAATAAGAACAAGATAAATATCGTACCTTGAGATTGTCGAGTCTGTACTGATCTGCAAAGAGTAATTTCTTCACTACACCAAATCCCTTCGACTGGATTAGATGCCATTCAGACTGTTTCAGCACGCTCTGTAACAAACTTCAATTCAGGAATGAAATAAAAATAACCTCCATCTGGAACTGATCTGCGAGCTTCAGAATGTGAGGGATTGTGTGATCTGAGCAATAAAATTTCGTTAAAAAATAGAAAGTCTTAGCAGCAAATAAAATTGTACCTGTGATAGTCGATTGAAGGTGGACGAAATGAAGTAGATCTAGGAATTCCTGAAAATCCGTGTAAATTACATTACAATAGGACTCTTGTAAGTTACCTTGTAATTAACACCCTTGATCTCGATTTCTGCCTTTCCTTTCTCCGCAAAATCTCCGAAGAACAGATTCTCGAAAACGGGAGAATGCACGGAGAGAAACTGGAATGCACGTGTAATGATATTAAAATGTAACATTTTATTTAATCAAATTAAAATGTGTTAGACCAGAATCTTAATTACCTCCTTGAATCTTCAGAATGACGTCACTTCTCCCGTTTGAGGCATCGAATTTACCCGAATCAACGATCAGCTCGCCCCTTATATCAGATTAAATTTTAAAAACGAAAATAACGATTTAAAGAAGACAGAGAATTTCAATCGTTTTCATAATCAGGAAACAGTAAGAAGTCCTTCTTATTTTTTAAACATTGAAAAGTCGCAATCTCATTGCTAAACCTTTCTGCTGAGATGATTCGAAGATCGAATTCCACAGTAAGGGTATCATTGGGAGCAAACCGGTATGCCTAAAACAAAGAGATCCCACGAGGTAATGTGTAAACAGAAATCCAAGCAATCGTGTCAGTGCGAGTGCAGTGGAGAGTAAAAGACAAGTGGGGAATTCGCGCAGTGGGAAAAGCCTAACTCAGTTTGCGATTCTAGTCTTCGCGTAAAACTGTATTAAAACGTTCCGCTCATATTCTCCATCGACCACTTGTATTTTATTCTCAGCAGCAATCGCACCATTGCTTGTATTTCTGCTCTCACATAACAATATATATCCCATCTAAGCTTCCATCAGCACACAATGAGTGGACAAAATTTTGAAAATCATGCTGTTAAGTAATCAAAAAATAAAAGACATCAACGAAATTATACCGATTCAAGTAAAAAGTCCCAGAACCAGTTCACAGTATCGAAGGTGTTATTTTCATGGTACGAAACGCGCTTCTGCAAGTATGCATTACAAGTAAACGACAATGAGCCTCATTTGTGATTAATGACTTAGTAAAGTATTACCTTGACGCCAAAAATCTTACTTCCATTTCTATGAATCAGTGAATAGGTCACATCTGCTTCACAAGTCCACGGTCTTTTGTGAACCACCCCACAGCGCAGAGATACATCTCCTCTGGTGCTATCATCTCCATGCCTCTCAAATGCAGCAATCCTGAAAATAATATTATATTTGCTTAACCTAATAACACACGTCTTCTGAGAGATGGCAGGCGGCGTTTGACAAAATGTTCAAAGTGCTCGGATCTCATTGAGATTTTTGTGGTAGGTGTCCCTAAGGTCCAGAATCTTTTTGTACATACAGATTCCGCGATTTCTCAAAACTGCCTAAAAGCCGGCTTTTGAAATTTCGAAATTTCGAAAATTCATAAAATGCTTCAAAATTGAGCTAGAGTTTCGTTCCAAACTGGCCGCCTTGTTACGTAGAACAACTTTTATGTTAAAAGATGAAGTTTCGAAAAGTGCAATAAATATTTTTTTCGACATATTTTTTCTCATTTTTTGGCCGTCGTGAAAAAATAAGTTCCCTTGCATCCTGAGATTTCATCAGAATTGTAATATGCTACCTTTTCTACCCCTGGAAAAAATTTTTCACGAAAATCGAATATATAGTATTCATCGATTTTTGGCCTCAAACATGGCGAACCTCGTGTCTTCAAGCAAAATCGAAAATTTCATGATGTCATATTTAAGTAATTATCGCACATGGATATCTTTTCATTCCGTTTTCACTGTTTGCTGACCTATTTATACCGATTTAAATTGAAAAATCCGAAGATTTCAATACTTCCTAAAATCATGAAATCTGAGAAATTTTATGAAAAAATGTGATTTGTGAAGTATTGTAAATCGGTATAAATAGGTCGGTAAACATTGAACACGGAAAGAAAAGATATCCATGTACGATAATTACTTAAATATGATATCATGAAATTTTCGATTTTGCTTGAACACACGAGGTTCGCCATGTTTGAGGCCAAAAATCGATGAATACTATATCTTCGATTTTCGTGAACATTTTTTTCCTGGGGTAGAAAAGGTAGCAGATTACGATTCTGATAAAATCTCAGGATGCAAGGGAACTTATTTTTTCACGACGGCTAAAAAATGAGAAAAAGTATGTCGAAAAAATGATTTATTTCACTTTTCGAAACTTCATCTTTTCGTTACACTAAAAGCGCCAACATAAAAGTTGTTCTACGTAACAAGGCGGCCAGTTTGATTTTTTGAACGAAACTCAGCTCTATTTTAGCTCTATTTTGAAGGATTTTATGAATTTTCGATTTTTCGAAATTTCAAGAGCCGGTTTTTAGGCAGTTTTGAGAAATCGCGGAATCCGTTTGCACAAAAAGATTCTGGACCTTAGGGACACCTACCACGAAAATCTCAAAGAGATTCGATCACTATGAACATTTTGTCAAGGTTGGTCTCGATTTCATGCAATCTCTCAGAAGACGTGTGATAACACAGTGTTATATTATCCGTGTAATTACAGGGTTATTATCAAAATGTTTTTTAAAACCCTCTATGTTCCCGCAGAAGAGTATGACTTTCTACAATAAAAGTAAATTAAACGGTAAATTATTTGAGGGATTGGAAAGGAGGTGAAGAGCCAATACATCTTAAATATTTTAAAAAGCTACATTTCTAGCCATTTGAATCCTCCTTCGTTGAACTCTCCCGATTCCACTTTAGTACCCGCCGCGTGAACCGCCGTCGAATTGTTGATCACCCATCGGAGAACGAACTTGGAATTATCGGACATCCTGAAAGGAAAAACTGTTAATACAATTGCAAAGATGAAATTCACACTCAGGAGCAAAGCTATGAAGATTTAACGCTAGTGAATGAAATTTTCTGAAAATTAGGCAATCAATTAAAATATGAGCCCGGTTCTCTTAGAGTCGAACAAAGTATGGCACAGTGTTTTACGAAAAATTGAGAAAATGGGTTTTCGAGGGTGCTGAACACAATGGTAAACTTCATTTTGCGTCAACTCGACCGGTTGAGCAATGCTGCATGTAGGCTTAATCTATATTTCTTTCAATATCTCAACAACCGATTAACCAAATGACTTCAAACTAGCACAGTGGTACAATAAGATTGGAATAACTTCATTGAAATCAAATTAGAATATTTTAAATTATGGCAAATATGAATAATTTCCGTTCTCGAATGTACAAAAATTGAAAACACGAATTACACCAGTAGATGCGCCTTGCACTAGCGATCATTTTTCGCATGCAGAGTATGGGGTTTGATCCCCGCTCCCGTGTGCTACGCTCCATTTTGTGCCTTGATGTTGTTCTATTACCGTGCGCATAGGCCCAGAGAGCAAGAAATGAAAGGAAATGCCTTTGTTTAGGCGAGGTCGAAAATGAAACATATTTCATTTATCACATTCTGGCGCTTGTTGAGCAGCAAAAGGGCGAAAATATTCCTTGAAAAGACATGTAACTTAAAGGAGCGGGGGTCAAACCACATACCCTGCATACGAAAAATGATCGCTAGAGCAAGGCGCATCTACTGATGTTATTCGTGTTTTCAATTTTTTCCTTATATTCGAGAACTGAAATTATTCATATTCACCATGTCTTAAAATATGTTAATTTGATTTCAATGGAATCATTCTGAACTTGTTCTACCACTGTGCAAGTTTGAAGTCATTTCATAACTCGGTTGCTGAGTTATTGAAAGAAATGTAGATGCAGCCTACTTGCAGCCTGGCTCAACCGGTCGAGTTGAAAATGATGTTGACCATCGTGTTCAGCACCCTCGAAAACCCATTTTCGTCAATTTTGGTATAAACACTGTGCCAAGCCCTGTTCGACTCTTAGAGAATCGGGCTCATATAGATTAACAAAATCGGTTGCTATAAATGTTTTCTTCTATTCCCGGCCGATTTAGCAATATGAACGGACATGAACACCTTCTATCACTAGAGGAAAGAACGAGAACCATTCAGGAAGTTTGCCCTTTTCGAGCCTGTATCGTGAACTTTTCGTTTCCCAAAGGAAACTTTTCGTGTCTGTATGGCATATAAGGGCGATGAATAGTGAATCATGCCAATACCCACGCGCATTCATTTGAATCATAAATATTCGATCGGAAGTGTAACCGATATTCCAAAAATTCCGTCATCGACATGAACACTACTTCTTTATCTTACTTCAATAACAGAAAATGTAGAAATGAACAATGAATGATGGATTGCGAATAATAAGACCAAGAAAAAAATAATTGCCTTATCATGACTTCAAATTGAGGTGCTTGGTCACAGTAATAGTGGAAAAACGATAGAATATAGTCAGGAAAGAAATCTTAGGCAATCTTTGCGATTCTATCACTGATCGCAGCCTTCATGTCATTAGAGAGACTGTTGTACTCGGGGCACGACTTAAAAAACGAAAACACTGGCATTTGAGATGATTCACAGATTCAATGAGCTGTTTGAACGAACCTTCATCTGTTCAGCCAGAAGAGCAACAGATGTGAATGATTTGAGGCGACGGCTCTGAAAAATATTTTAAACATATTTATCTTTCTCAGATGCCAATTTTTCACTTCTCCTTCCCTGAACCGGAAAAATAGTTAAAAGCGAGATATTTCGAAATCGAATTCAACAAATAAATGTTTATTCCGATAATATAAACCTTCAGAAATTCGAGTCTGTACTGGTCAGCGAAGAGCAGTTTCTTCATCTCGTTGAATCCCGTAGACTTATTGAGATGCTTCTCCGATAGATCAAGAACGCGCTGAATTTGATAGTCATTCACAGCGAAAAAGGAAATGAAACCAATTTTGGACAAAATCGAACCTGAATCTGGAATCTATCAGAAAGCTTGAGAATATGCGGCACAGTGCGATCTAAATATATCTTTCACAGAAATAATTATCTTTATCCTAATTAAATCTGACCTTGAAAATATAAGAAAATATAAAATATCATGAAATCTTTTTAAAATATTAGGTTGGTGCAAAGGTTTCTTTCTTTTTTCATGCACCAACATTCTGACCTCCCCAGGTAGTCGTAATCATCCAATCAAATAATTGTTTTGCTGTTGATACGGACATGGGTACACACTATAGCGAATACAATATTGTGTTGATTCGATCAATTAGAATAGAGTATTTTATTTTGGTTGTAGTCGGACCAGGTCGAGCAATCCGACTTTTCAATTGCTTTAGGCTCCGAGGGGAATAGCGCAAAGGCTACATTTAGCACATTATTACAAAGTACTTTGACTGGGTATGTCATACCACATAGCCCACCAAACCTGCCATGAAAAACCTACTAGAAATGTTGGCCCAATTACAGAACTACTGTCTTTGAAAATCATAGATCACAATTTGCTGAGCGCAACTCAATTATACAGCATTGATGAATGCTCAATTTCGATGGGTTGTGAAGTCCTTTCCCCTGTAAGTATTATAGCAAATTTAGGAAAGGATAGGCCTTCCCGTTGAAGTACTGCAGATTTCGAAATAATCGTGTTCTGATTCATCCGCTGAAATCAACACTTTTTGGATTCCCCTGTCTCCCACACACGTACGAATCCGAATTTTCTGTGCTTAGTAGAACAAAGAACTCCTGTCCAAGTGTTCCTCAATTGGGTAGAATCAGAATCCCACAAGTATTCGATAACTTGAATTTATCCCAAAATGCTCAAAATGGCCGTTTTCCGATGTTAATTTTCCGAGACTTATCAACTTCTCAGAATGATGCGTAGATCCAAATCAAATGTATGGTAGTAATCTACCGCCATGGCCATAACACTTGGTATTCAGAAAATCATGAGAGTCTAGGCACGCCAACAGAAATTTGAAAAATAATGTGTTCCAAAAGTCCTTGCACTGGTGATTCGGGGGAACATATATTCCGCTGTAACGAGTGTCCTTCCCAAATACCTACACTATTGAATATAGTAACTGTTACCCAATTCCACTACCCATGGCATTTGCGACAGTTGCTCTCCCCTGTTTTTAATATAGGCTTATGTATGGGATACTGCGGTGAGCCGAAGTTGCGTTTTCGTCAAACTTATTTTCTTTACGTACAGCTTCTTCGTAATTAAATCATATTAGTTCCATCGCAGTATTATAGCGCATGATTAACCTAAAATGCATACAAGTTCTGGAAGGAATGATCTTTCTGCAAAAATTAAAACAGTAAATTTTTTCGGAAATTTTAAGATCATTTTTCGATGCCACTTCATGGTCGAAAAAATAATTGATATTATTTTTCCCTCCATGCTCGCAAAACGTTCCATGCACAACGTAATATGAAGTACCACTGAATATATCCAATTAGCACACATTCAAATTAGGGTTTGATTTGACTTCGCACTTCAAGACACTTCTTGGTACACTTCAAGAGGAGGAGCACGGACGGATTCCCATCGTCTCGAGTGATCTACCGTCAAGAAAGCCCCGCTGTCTGCGTTGTGAGTTCCTAACCGGCGCAAGTCAGGTGTTCGGCGGCAGGATGATCTACTTCAATGCTCAACGGAGATCCGTCACGATCGTCCCTACAGTTGACCAGAGAAGCCAAAGAAGATCCCATCCCTTGACCTAACGACGCTCTGAGACCGAAGATCCCCATTCCCTCCACACTGAAGTCACCCTCCTGCAGGACCATTGTGCCTGACGTCAGGATAAATATGATATGATAAATATGATTGACTTCGCAAAGAAAGATCCGATGTTATTCTATATGAGTATGATCAACAACGAATGCTATCACGCATAAAATACGAATGCATGACATAAATTAAGCACACTGAAAGAATCTTGGGATCATGCATTTCAAACTAATTAGTTAGAAGAAGAAAACCTTCGAGCGCCAGTGCAGGAAAAATATTATAGATGAAAAAGTGACGGTGGGTAACCAGAGTACCCCTTACTTGTGTTACAAAAAGGAGAGAGCAATTGTTGCAAATTCCATGGGTAGTGGGGTTAGGTAATAATTACTCTGTTCAATAGTTTGGGTATTTGGGAAGGACAATCGTTACAGCGGAGTATACGTTTCTCCGAAGCACCAGTGCAAGGACTTTTGGAACACCCTAATACTGTAATAAACAATCTATCTATTCCGAAAGAAATTGAATTACATACATACCCGTGATGTCCACCGTTCCGAGGTACAGCAAATTCAGCAAATCGAGGAACTCCTGTTTTTCTCCCTCTATTATTTCCCTAAAACGATTTTAATAACATCGTATACCACATCCTTTATCTCCACTTCCTCCTGGTCCTTCTCAGCGAAATCACCGAAGAAAAGAGCCTTGAAAACGGGAGACTGGACGGCCAGATACTGGAAAAAATATACTAGAGTGATAATATTACTGATTGAATATTGAACTACAAAATAAAGATAATATACTACTTAAGAGTTGTTACCAACTTGAAGAAAACTTGCCTCCTTGGAGACATGAAGTTTCTTCTCTCCAATAATCAGAACGACGTTGCTCATCTCGTTCGGTGCAGCGAATATATTTTCAACGATCGGATCGCTTATTAAATTACAACTTGAGTTAATTCATTTCAATAAGAATATGCATTACATAATGCTCTATCGGAAATAAAATATAGCAATATTAAAACGTTCCGACAATGCTAGTTGACCACCTAAGCCGTTAAATCGCTGAGCCGGCCTTTTAGTACTTTTATTATTATACTCTTACAAGTGTTTTAATTTAAATTCTTGCGTTTAATCATCACAACATGTCAGGCCATAGGGATTAAAGGACATATGCGGCAGGGAAAATATTAGGAAATAACTTTCTAATTTTTCGTTCCGCTGGTTTAGTCGCGTACTCGGCATGGTGTAGGACATATTTTTTCTAATCTTATATTATCAACCTTTTTTCAATGAACACCCGAAACAAATTTATTCTGAGATTACGGTTACAGGGAACGATTTTTTTCAGTCAAAAATATGTCATAAATGTAAGGAAATTGAAAAGTTCATTAATTAATCTGGAAGCAGAAATATGCAACTGCGTATTAAATAATGTTTTTTCTGACCTCTCTGAGTGAGTGATGTGAACATCGAATTCGAAAGTGAACGTATCGTTGATATTGTGGTTCTGAATAATATGCAATAGCTATTAGCATATAAATCGTGTAAGCAATCGAGGATAATGCGTTTTTCCTTATTCGTTCTCACCTGCTTCAAATATACGTGATCAATCGCAAAATCGTAAAATCAATTGAGAGCACTCTCACAAATCACATTCGCTACCTACAGCATCCTACAGCTTTAACATGATTTTCGATTTAAAAAAATGCCATTTTGAGAAGCTATTCCCATAGCCGAAAATATAATAATAATGAATGTCCGAAGACTAAACCTGCAAGCTCAAACATACCCGATTCATTAAAATATTCTAGTCAGACCAATCCTCCGTAACAAACTTGTTGGCTGCATGGAATGAGTAGTGTTTCTGCAAGCAAGGGTTCAGGTAAATCATATGGCGTCCTGTTGTCCAGGGCTTATATAAAATAGATAAGAATTAATCAGTCTACCATTTCGCCAACTAAATTACCGTATCCGATTTCCAATCTCCTCCAACTCTATGGCGTCCTCCAATCGTCACATCAGCTTCACACTTCCATGGTCCTTTGTGATCCACGTCACATTGCAGAGTGATATCCGCAAAATTTGAAGTGCCTTCTCGCTTCACGAATGTAACGGTCCTGCGAATAATAATAGAGCAGATAGATCATTAGAAATAGCAAAATGTGCTAGAGACAAATGTTTTTACAAATGCTTTGCATAATGAAACTCCTTTATAGTTAATCATATTCTCTGCAACTTGCGTTGGAAATGCCCTCTCCCCATCACATGACAACTTCAATGTACTATGTTCTTTCTGACTTTTCTAACTGCAATAATTACAAAGTGGGCAATAATATAAAAACCGAGACCTTATATTATTACTTTTTTTTTTTCGAAAGTATTTTCTTCGTGACTAACCAATTGAATCCTCCTTCATTGAATACTCCCGATTCCGCTTTTCCTGCTGCGTGAACCGCAGTCGCGTTATTGATATCCCAGAGAAGAACGAACTTGGAATTGTCGGCCATCCTGTAAAGAAACATTATTCACTTCAACCATTTGCGCATGGCATATAACCTATGCAAAGAAGTATACAAAAATAAAAAAGATACTATACAAAGATGTAAATGGTGTGCTAGTGTAACGCAATTCTGCCCAGATTTAGCCGATAACAATGTGATAAAAAAAATTCAATATAAAATGAGTAAAATCTAAAAATACGCAAAAGCGACATAATTTACTACGGTATGTTTCTACGTGGTGTTTAGCAACTTCTGACTTTTTTTTCGTAATTATGAAATATATTTAAATGTTAAATATACACGCAATTATCCCATCTAAAACCTACAGCTAAACAGTGAAAAACAGCAACTGCGCTGAAATGTGCGCGAGATGTAAAGAGAGGAGACGCTACGCGTGACGCGACGCGTCGTCTCTCGTTTTTTTAACTTTATTTGTCACACTGTCTGACGTCTCTGTGCTGCTCCACTCTACGCGACCGCGACGCGATTACGGCGCACCACCTAAACGTGCAAAAGGGGTTGTTATACAAAACAAAGGTGTTAGGCGAACAAAGGCAGAGGAAATGTGGAAAATCCTAAGGCGTTCGAAGGCAAACATGATATTCACAGGAGCGAGAAAATGGTTGCAGGTATTACCGACAGGTTCGCAACCAGTAATAAAAATTAACAGGAATAACAGAAAATTCATGAATTATATTTATCTTTGCCATACAGTCACTTCGATAGATCATGCTTTAACTTACGGAAAAAACAACAAATACTGGTTCAAATTCAACAGACAAAACTATTCAAATAAGTGGTTGTCATTATAATGCACTGATAACGATAACAAAATCATCGTAGAACAAACGAATAAACTTCACTCGTATCAGTAAACATCCACTATGCTGTCCAATCTCACGGCTGATTCAGCTTATTATACTGATCGGAGATTGCAATCTTCATTCCTTCAGAGAAATTTGCGTAATGAGAAGCAGACTGCAAAATTATAGGATCTCCCCGTGTGTCAATTGTGGTTTCAAGATAAATCGAAAAATCAAACTCGAATAAAAACTTTTCGAACTATTTTTCTTCAAACTTAATACTTTTGTTGCAATTATAAATTGTTCCGCTCTGTCTAAAACATAATTCATAAACAAATCTCGAAATCCGAAGGGGAACGAATTAAGACAGCGATTCTGAAAGTATTTTTTTTCTTTTAAATCGGTACTTTCATTATCAGAGAATGCATATACCAATATGTGAAAAGGATAGAATAGATTCATAAGCAAAACAAAAAATAGTAGCCAATCCCAACTTCAAATAATTCAAATATATATGCTACCTTAAAGGAATTGAGTCTGTATAGATCAGCCAGGAGCAGTTTCGTCGATTCTTTGATTCCTTTTGACTTAGTGAGATGCTTCTCTGATTCCTTCACAAGGCACTAAATTGAAGATTGTTTCATATTTGGAAACTTTCCTAGAAGCAGACCAAGACCAGCCGATAGTTAACTCCCCTTTGGTAGGCGGAGGAAGTGGACGAGCACCTAACCTAAACCAGCAAAAAATCCAAGTCATATCCGTATGATATCCGAAGACAATCTAAGCATAAACCCGATCAATCGAAGCCGGACCATAAGGAGACTTATAGAAAGGGATGTGCTTCTAGAAAAAGGCCAATATTTGTCACACCTCAACTTGGAATTGATCGGCCAGTTTAAGAATGTGCGGCACCGTGCGATCTTAAAAAAGGAAAAAAAAAGGTGAATAAGTAATACTAAAAATAATAAAATACCAGAAATCACAGCAGATCGAGAATAAAGTAACTGAAGAAGGTCGTGTGATTCCTAAACCAAATGAAATTGTTTATAGTTTATACACAACATGCCTTACTTCATACACAACATCTTTGATTTCCACTTCCTCTTTATCCTTCTCTGATGCATCACCGAAGAAGAGAGTATCGAATACGGGAGAGTGGAAAGCCAAAGACTGGAAGTAAGTTTATATTAATCCTAACTCGAACACTTCCTCCTTCTAAAGGCGTCCAAAAATCGGTTTCGGAATCGATTTGCCATGGACAGTTAAAGAGTATTCGCTTCGGGTTTCTAAGGTGATTGAGTGGTGATCCCCAAAGGAGAAGCCACACCAAACCAGTTTCCTTCCACGCTCTCCTTAATCACAATGAAAATTTGAGCAGCGCCTTCGGCGTGCCTCAGCAAATCACTGTTAGATCTCGGATCTAGTCACCGCACAAAGGAGTGACACACCGGTAAGATATCACAGAGTGTTCGCACAAAGGAAACACTCTGACGGACCGCACAAAGGAGTCCGCTTTCACGCCAAGACAGGGAAATAAAAGGCGAAGTCGGGTAATTCAGTGGTTGCGAACCACTCGGAGAATATAATAGACAAAAGAGGTTTGTTAAATTAAAATAATTTATAAAAGAGAAGAAACGTAATTAACAAATTTAAGGCAGGACTAATCTAGATTCTAAACAAGAATCACAACAACTCGACGACAAGCGTCAATTACTCAATCAGGAGAATCACTCCAACTCTGGGGAAACTCAATGAAATCCTAGAGAAACTCTAATTAATTACGAAAAAATAGGGAGCAGGAAAGTGCGAGAACATTGGGAGAAGTCGAAACAAGCATGCACTCGCGTGCATGCACACTACACTATTTGACGGATGTGCTTACGGCTCTAACATAGAAGGAGTGGTTAAGGAAAACCACTTATAAAAACGGGTGGTAATAGTAAACCACTAATCAGAAAAGATGATAAATACAGAAAAGGGATCGCTGGGCGTATCCTCTTCACAGTTATCCACGCGAATTATTTCTCCCTTCCCTCCCATTCTCTCATCGATTTGCCTTTTTTGCAATCCGGTCATACATGGTTAAAGACATAGTATTATATATAGGTATGGATTATAAATGTTCACAATTTCATATTTATCGAGAATACCTCTTTGTGCACATGAAGTATCTTCACTCCAATCTTCAGGATGATGTTACTTCTACGGCTTGGAACAGCGAACAAGTCAACTATAGATTCTCCTCTCAAATGTTGTATCGTTAATTTTATGAACACATTCGTCTAATCGTTGCTCAAATCGCGTTTTCCGAAATTTCAAAAAGAAATAGGCTGACCAACCTGTCCGCAGATATGATATCGACACTGAATTCTAGTGTGATTGTATCATTGATGTTGTACGCCTGAACATATCTATATTTAATTGCGAAAATCGTGGAGTTCATTCCATCAGAGAAGTTAGAGAGCTCGGGAGACGACTGGAACAAATATCACTCAAGTCATGAACATGAACTAGAGTTAACCAACCTTCAGCTCCTTGGTCAGAGCAGCAACACTGGCGAACGAACCGAGAGAGTGATCCTGCAAAAATACACAGTAGCGCCGGAAAGTAAGTTAGATGTCGCAGCGCTATATAGCAAATCCATCAAAGAATACGATGCGAGTATTGCGTCATCTCGTGCATCATAACTGATTGCGTAGTGATGACGCAATCGAGCAACACTTTTTTCAAACATCTATTATTCTTACATAGATTTTTTTCAAATCGCCAAAGTCTCTGAGCTTAGAGACATGCCCAGGGCCTACCCAGAATATAGTTTTGAAGTTGCTGCGCGACCGCACATTTGCTGCAGCAGTGCTGCAAAATCAAGGTCTGAAATTCACAACTCAGCTCCTAGAAAAGCTAGAGACTCGTTCAAAACTCCAAAATGATCGCCATCATGAATAAATACGATCCCCAAGAATGTGAAAACGATATCTCATAATTTATCCTCAGGGCATGAAAAAAATCCTTTTTTGTATGACCATTTTTTGGACATCCATAACTTTGTGGGAAATGTAGATAAAAATCTGGTTTTTTGTATAGGAATGTTCAAAATGTATTGAAGATCTCATTCCCAACTTTTTAGAGCGATTGAATATCTTTCCTACCCGCGGCGAACGGTTATCGGAGGTATACTCGTGTCTGGAAAGACCTTGTTTACCACTGTGGTCGAGAGAGTGCGTAAACAGGGTATTTCCAGACACGAGTATACCTCCGATAAACGTTCACCGCGGGTAGGAAAGATGTCCAATCGCTCTAAAAAGTTGGGAATGAGATCTTCAATACATTTTGCACATTCCTATGGAAAAACCAGATTTTTATTCACATCTCCCACAAAGTTATGGATGTCCAAAAAAATGGTCATTCAAAAAAGTGTTTTTTCACGCCCTGAGGGCAACTTGAATACCCAGGAAAAACGTTTTCGAAAAATAGAGGTCATTGGTCTCAGAGCCGGCTTTTAGGAAATTTCCGGTTTTGCACCTGGCTATGCTGTATTTCAGCTTCCAGACAAGCTACGGAGATGGTAAAGAGCTCAAAATGCGCGGAAAAATATTTCCTGCAACTTTTATGTTGAAAACTTTTCATGGGAACTCCAACTAAAAATGCTATTTCCGCGAAACCGCATTCGAAATTAGGTAATAATTGTTTTCATCATCCGGAAGGGGACCTGTAATGGGTTTCTGTTGCATAATATGAGAGAACATTCATGCATATGTATAGGAATAATATTGGCGAAGGAATAAAGTGAGCATTCAACTACGATATTTCGCGATATACAGTCGCGCCGGAAAGTGAGTAGACGATTTTTATTTTTGATATAACTTTTGTTACAGTAGGCCGATTAAGTTAAATGTTGTGGCACTATATACCAAATCCATCGAGGAATACAATGCGGATACTGGGCCATCAATTGCATCATCACTGATTTTGTAGTGATGACGCAACCGAAAAACACTTTTTCAAACATCCATTATTCTTACATAGATTTTTTTCCTGCTCGCCAAACTTTCTGAGCTTGGAGATATGTTCGAGGACTATCCAGAGAAACAAATTTAAGTTGCTGCTACGTCGTACCTTGGCTGCAGCCGTGCTTCAAAATCGAGGTCGCAAATTCAGAACTCGGCTTCTAGAGAAGCTAGAGACTCGTTCAAAGCATCAAAATGATTGCCATCATGATGACAGATGATCCTGAGAATATGAAAACAATAGCTCGAAATGCAACAAATAAAAAAAAACAATAGCCCGACCCGTGGCGACCGTTTTTCGGAGGGATACTCGGGTCGGGAAAACCCCGTTTACGCACTCTCGCACTCTCTCGCCCATAGTGGTAAACAAGGTGTTTCCCGACCCGAGTATCCCTCCGAAAAACGGTCGCCGCGGGCAGGAAAGTTATCCAAACACTCCAAAAAGTTGGGAATCAGTTCTGCAATCATAGCTGTCCAGCACTGGCGGCGACCCTCAGGGGGGGGGGGGGGGGGTGCGCAAGCATGAACCCCGTGTCATGGTCAAAAATCGATTGGTAGGTCATGACTAGGCACCGTACCCAATCGATAGTACAGTACTTCCTGATACCGTATATAGCTACCGTAACCCCGATTACCGCAAACTGATTTTTTTCAAAAATTGAAAATACCGTACCCTAATTAAAAAGTCAAAGTACCGTATCCAATCGATAGTACTGTACCACCAAATACCGTATCCCACTACCGTAACCCCGACTATCACGAACTAACTTTATTTATAAGATGTCTTGATAACGTGTACAATCGGTCTGGAGTCGTGAACGATCAATTGTACAGTACCCAACTGACTACCGTAACCCAGTTCCTTAGGTCAGATCTAGTTCCTTGGGTCAAACAGTTTTCTAAAAATCCAAAATCATTTTATAAAAATCCTAAATAGATCATGAATTGGTTCTACACTAATTAGAGTTACGGTAGGATACTTCGAAATAATTTTATTATCGATTTAGGATTTTTAGAAGAAAGTTTGACCCAAGGAACTAGATCTGACCCAAGGAACTGGGTTACGGTAGTCAGTTGGTTACTGTACAATCGATCGTTCACGACACCAGACGGTAGTGGGATACGGTATTTGGTGGTACTGTACTATCGATTGGATACGGTACTTTGACTTTTTATTTAGGGTACGGTATTTTCAATTTTTGAAAAAAAATCAGTTTGCGGTATCCGGGGTTACGGTAGCTATATACGGTATCAGGAAGTACTGTACTATCGATTGGTACAGTACTTAGTCTTGACCTACCCATGACTTACGATCGATTTTTTTACCATGACCCGGGGTTCATGCTTGCTCGGGGGGGGGGGGGGGGGGTGCGCAAGCATGAATAGGGGTTCATGGGGGTCGCCGGCGGCGTGGACAGCTATGTCTGCAATACATTTTGAATATGATTATGCAAAAAAAAGATGTTTACTAAACTTTCCCGCAAAGTTATGAATGCCCAAAAAATGGTCATGCAAAAAAGTGATTTTTTCATGCCCTGAGGGCATATTTCGAGCTATTGTTTTCACATTCTCAGGATCATCTGTTATCATGATGGCAATCATTTTGATGCTTTGAACGAGTCTCTAGCTTGTCTAGAAGCCGAGTTCTGAATTTGCGACCTCGATTTTTAAGCAAGGCTGCAGCCAAGGTACGACGTAGCAGCAACTTAAATTTTTTTCTCTGGATAGTCCTCGAACATATCTCCAACCTCAGAAAGTTTGGCGAGCAGGAAAAAATCTATGTAAGAATAATGGATGTTTGAAAAAGTGTTTTTCGGTTGCGTCATCACTACAAAATCAGTGATGATGCAATTGATGGCCCAGTATCCGCATTGTATTCCTTGATGGATTTGGTATATAGTGCCACAACATTTAACTTAATCGGCCTACTGTAACAAAAGTTATATCAAAAATAAAAATCGTCTACTCACTTTCCGGCGCGACTGTACGTAGTCATGTGGTAAATATTCAGAATTTATTCAGTACAGTGCGCCGTAATTCGCCTTACAATGGCAAATGTGTGTGATTTGAGATGTTTCTGAAGCAGATGATTCAGGTTCTACTGAAAAACCCAGAGTTTGATAAAGTTCAAAAAATCGATTTTCACAACATCAATTTCTCCCAAGTTTGTGCAATTATAAGTTCGCGCATTAACAACTGCATGCCGAATACGAAGGTATGATTCGTAGTAGATACCGAATAGAGTTGAAATATAATAAATTTGATGGATTCATGGCGTTGAATTTCGTGTAATTTTCAGTCAAAAATGCAATCCCAGGAGCGTAAAAACTAATAAAATATGTTTTCAGCTGAAATTATGTTGTTATTTATCAGATTTGTGTCTCTAAAATCAAGAAATAATCGCCTTAGTCAGAAAACGCCGAGAAACCATCAAATCTATTCGAATGCAAACATATCGAAAATTTCAACACGAAAAAATCAAATGTATGCCCACACAAATTATTTTATGACAATGTTTTCTGACTAAGGCGATTATTTCTTGATTTTAGAGAAACACATCCGATAAATAACAACATAATTTCAGCTGAAAACATATTTTTATTAGTTTTTACGCTCCTGGGATTGAATTTTTGACTGAAAATTACACGAGATTCAATTCCATGAATCTATGACGTTTATTATATTTCAACTCTATTCGGTATCTACTACGAATCATACCTTCGTATTCGGCATGTAGTTGTTAATGCGCGAACTTATAATTGCACAAACTTGGGAGAAATTGATGTTGTGAAAATCGATTTTTTGAACTTTAACAAACTGAATTTTTCAGTAGAACCTGAATCATCTGCTTCAGAAACACCTCAAATCACACACATTTGCCATTATAAAGCGAACTACGGCGCACTGTACTGAATAAATTCTGAATATTTACCACACGAGCACGTTTATCGCGAAATATCGTAGTTGAATGCTCACTTTATTCCTTCGCCAATATTTTTCCTATACATATGCATGAATGTTCTCTCATATTATGCATCAGGTGCAAAACCGGAAAATTCCTAAAAGCCGGCTCTGGTACCAATGACCTATATTTTTCGAAAACATCTCTCCTGGGTATTCTCCCACCCAAATTTAGGCAAGAACGGAGGCAAATGTTTGAAAATGTTCCCGCACACCTCCTCTGACTCGTGATACCTGTGATATGTTGATTGCATATTACTATATATGTTGATTGAATATTTTGTGTGCGGTAATTAGCGTTCACGAGGCCGGTTCTATACCAAATTCATCCTCGCTTCTCCCCCGGTTGTAGAAATATATATTTCAACAGCATAAACTTCAATATTAAGCCCACATAGTCGATTCAACAATATTTTAAAAAACTGCGCGTAAATCGGTTAGCGCTAATTTTAAAAAATACGGTACTTAGTGCTTGGTCCTCATGGAATTTGCGGTAATATATTTTCATGGCGCTAATTTAAAAAAAATTGCACGGGTGTTGGGTAACTTTAAAGAAGGATAAATAGAGAAGGAGAGGCTCACTTTCCAGTGAAACTGCTGTCCGCCATATGGACATTCATGGGATTGCGATTGGGCACCGACATTCCTGAGAGAAAGCAATGTTCACTTATAGCTGTGCAATCAGCGACCATTGAGAATCATACAGATTATACGGTTTGGTTGTGCAATTAAAAATAAGGTTAATGAGGATACTTTAAATACTGCACATTGGAACTGTCAATATTAAATTAGATTTATTAAATTATAATTCTACCTACTGGATTGTCCGGGCGCGCGCAGAAGCGTGTGCTTTATGTAGTAGGGAGGCGCCTTCGCGCTCTCGGGCGCTTTGGTCGCGGTCGCGGGAGCGTTCTCACGCACGCGGAGAAGCGGACGGAACGGATGCTCGACCGAGCTGGCAGCAGCCCTGAGCAAGATATGACAGTTGCAAAGGTGTCTCAAACCACAATTCATGATGCAAGCTCTCATATTTAATATTGTTTTTGAGACCTCAGGTTAGCAATGATATGGTAAAATGTGAAGGGCACTTGAAGCATCAGGCAAAATAAGGTAGAAGTCAATCTAACCTCGCCTTCCAAGGATAATCCGCGTAAAGATGAACAAATTTTAGCCCATTGGAGTAGTTATCCATCTGGAAAAGAAGATTTCTAGGTAATGTACAATAAGAAGCGGGCAGCGATCAAGGTATGATCGAACGGATGATCAAGCGCAAAAATAATATGATTTGAGAACATGTAATGATATACAGCTCATTTATTCCGGTCATGCGTAGCCAAACATGACGGCTGTCAGCAGAAAGACAGCAGAACAAGCGATCAGGCATAATACACACATAACATTTGGGATCAAATTTGTAGAATGACTCTCTGACAAGTGTATCGAGGACTAATTATCAGGTTGGTCCATAAGTTTCTGACTATTTTCATGTTCGGACATTTTGACCTTCCCCGTCCAACGCATTCAGTCAATCAACTAATGGCTATGCTTAGTTGATGAAGGCTTGGGAATACTTTTTATGCGATGCGATATCGGGTCAATTCGATCAGGAAGGATGACACTATTCACAGTCAAAGTCTACATCGTGCTTGATTTTCAATACTTTTCAATTGATCGAAAATCCTAGGGGAGAAGTGATTAAGATAAAAGCGATGGATTGTTGAGAAGCCTATTACAGGGACATATAATTTGACACTTCGGAAGTTCTGGTCTTCTGAATCCCCGCTTAAAATTTTGGCCAAATCAACAAACTACGCCATTTTCAAAATGCTTGTTTTATATTTTCTGGCACTGTACTCGTATAGATCGACCTCGAGAGCTCAATAGTGGCTCAATATTTTCTACCTTCCTATCTTAGTACATATTTATATTTGGGAGCCGATTCATAAATCAATAGGTAATTAGGATATTTCGGAACTGCGATGTAGAAATTGAAACATCGAAATCAGCATGTTTTGTTGTTTCTCTCTTCTCACTGGCAATGAAGACCGAGTTGTTCACGTTTAACTGAACATGCAACTCTTGCCCTACTGCATATATGTTGGGCAGATTCAGGAGGTCTCAAATATTTGAGAAGTTTAGCTCAACCAAAAACACCGAAAAACTCTATTTTCGGCAGTTTCGGTATGAAAATAATTTTCTCACGTTCAATAACCACTATATTCAATGTAAATGTTTTATGGTACTCCACCACTACTGACGTCACTAAAGCTATAGAGGAATTACAGGCAATCGAAGTAGGCCAGGAGAAATTATGAAAAATAAAAAGTCAGAAACTTATGGACCAACCTAATACGTTCCTAAGCTGTGGCGTATGCCAAGAAACGTTTTTTCTATGAGAATATAACAAATGTGGCGCTCTGCATCAAAGGAAAGCATCAACGGGCTACCCACCATCGCCAGAACAAAGAACATCCACCGAAACAACAAAGAGAACAACAAAATACAGCCCCAGCCGAAGATCACCGGAAAAAATTCCGCGTTTTCAAAAATGATACAGTAAGAATTGCTAAAACCGTATAATAGTATGCCTGATTACTAGCATTTTCGAAAACAATACAGCGATGACCCTGATTTTCAGGGGTTTTCACCTCGTCAGTACGTCTGTTACTACTTTCCTATATTTAGCAATTATTTTGTAGCACAGATAACACAGCCTTTATTTTCTGTGTTGGTTACTTTGTTCCTTGGCGTCGTACTACGCGTTTCGCAATTATTATTGATATTTTTTCCTTAATCTTGCTTTGTTTCTGCATTTGTTGCCTTATTTGTTCCTAATTTTTCCTCTCGAGTTGCCACCAATACATTATTTCAGATGGCGGAGGACTTCTCGAACGGTTTGACCATCGTTCCACTCGATGCTGGTTATTCCATTCTCAGGTATACCTGCAGGTAAACAAAATATTCGCATTTAATTATTGTTTTATGGGGGTGCGTAGCTTACTACTTAGTATATTTAGTCATGTTGTTTATTTATTTCACCTAATGGCTGGACAGACGCTAGTTTAGCCTCTCCACGTTCAGCTCGCCCATCGCGACCGGCCCGCATCCGTTTCGCAATCTCTTCCGGGCGAGGGATCCTCCTCCCGAGTATTCGTCCAGGATTCCCGCTATCACGAACGCACCTTTCGAGTACAAGTACGACCACGACCTCCAAGGACCACTCGCGCGAGGAGAAACCGGTGAGTTATTTTTATCTGTATCGTCCGCATTTTGTCACGGAACATGCGCGTTTTCTGCTTTTCATGCACGAACGGTCCTTGCTAAACGATGTCACACCGCGTTTACATGGAAATTATATATGGTCTCGAGTAAGTGACTTGCAGAACGAAAGCTTCTATCTCATGGTAATAGAGACCGCAGTCCTCATTGTTGCAGGCGACCCAGTTAATATCGTCTTCTTCTTTACCCGGCAATGGAATGGGCTCGGCCCTCTTGCATTGCACACAGACGATGTTCTCCTCTGGGTTCCGCACAGGGAAGGCAGCAGGTCGGCCCATGGCTGCTCTCCTCTTCCTCTTGATCTCTCCTCTCTGCAAATGATCTCATCAGCATAGGTTTGACAGATGGGGTTACAGTATCCACTCTAGACAACGAGAGAGAATGTGAAAGTGAGAGAGTGGATGAATGCTTACCGTCTCTCTATCCAGCAGATTCGCTCCCTTCTCTCCTTGTCTCTTCTTCGGTCTCTCTCCCCTCACTGCTCCTTGATCCTTGTCGAAGCCCAATCCTTCTATCACCATAAGTATACCCTCGTATGCTTCCTTCAGTCTTGTCGCATCATCATCCTCTCTCATGCATCTTCTCACTCCAGCAGTCACTCTGTTGAGTGCCTGAAAGATCGCATAGTGAAAAACTGATTTTGTCTCAATTACAATAAATATGATGTATTTTCAGTATACCTCGAGCATCAGGCCGCGGTATTTCATCTTCTCATCATTCCTTCGATCCTCTTCTTCCTTCTCTTTCTCCCTCATCTCCCTTTCCTCCTCATCGATGTCATCGGCTTGAAACTGGGCAGGAATATCATCCTGGAAAACGATTAAGACATTCTTTCTACTCTTCACTGATGATGAGTAGGATGGAGAGAGTTGACTACCTCTATCGGTTGGAGAGGGGGCATCGCATCGTAGTTATGTTCCAAATCGACGGCTTCACCAACTTCAATTCTGGCATCTTGGAGATCGGCAGGATCGGGATCATGATTGGAGGAGAGGATCGCCCAGTGGCAGTGCTTGCAATTCGTGCCAGATCGATTTCCCTCCTGGCAGTTGCACCGATATCGACGAGGGCAGACTCCGCACCTTACAAAGTAATTATTATCATGGAGTTAGGCCAGTATAACGGAATGAAGAGAGACTCACCTCATGCAATGCAGGTTCTTCCTGTCACAGGTACAGTAGTCCTGACCGTAGTCAGTGACTTTGTACTTGGTCCCATCCTTCTTCGACGATTCGACGATCCACGTGCTCTTGTCTGGTCTGTCGATGACCGGTTCCTTCTCTCCGTAGGCTACTCCCTTCTTGTGAGCTGCCATCTGAGCTTGTAGACGGAAGACTCCGCCCACGTACTTCTTCCGATCCTGGAAATCAACACTTGATCTTTGATCTCTCTCTAAATGGTTGATCTTTGATCTCTCTCTAATGGTTGATCTTTGATCTCTCTCTAAATGGTTGATCTTTGATCTCTCTCTAAATGGTTGATCTTTGATCTCTCTCTAAATGGTTCGGGAAAATGAGACACTTAAAGAGATTGGGACTCACAGCAATTCTGAGCTCTTCAGAGACTTCAGCAGGGAGAGCGAGGAGGAGATGGGCAAGACGATCTACATGCGAGAGTGTATTGTCTTCGAGTACACTCATCTTCAGCTTCGAGTGGAAGGATTCGCTCACCATCGTGGTGTTGAAGGGGGCGTGCACTCTGAGAAGAAAAGTGAAAATAATTCCATTCATCAGACAATAGTCTCTGCATTACATGTACTCTCTCGCCAATCAGATGTGCGAGAGAGTGTGTGAACTGGAGAGAAGGGTTAGCTTACCTCATGAATGGTGCCCAGAGGGAATACGAGTGGAGGTATCTCTCCAGTTACTTCTTGTAGAGCTTGTCTGCGGGTAGATCGGTCTCCAGATCAGAGAGAAGGGAAGTGGCCAGACTCCAGAACTCGCTCTTCTGTATGGCTCGGGCGATGTTCCGTGCAGATGCAGCCACCTGCTTGCCTCGCTCCTCCTTCGTTCCGTAGACGTCGCTCGCATACTGCTTGAGATTCTGCAAAATCATGAATGAACACTGGAATAGGTTTGGATACTGTAGGAATGGGTACGGTAGGAACTAATTACGGTAGAATGAACGATAATACCTTGATCACATGCCACTGGCAGTGCAATTGATCAGCCCTGGTCTTCGGAATGGCGCGTTTGAAGCCGTTGATGAAGGCGGGCGCGTCGTCACTCATGAACCACTGAGTATCGAAAGTGGGAAGGAGATCACGGATACTCTGGAATGAACAACAGATTCCATCAAGAATACACTCCCGCTCACTCCCTTCATTAGATGATATCACTATTCAGTTAGTTATCACTAGGTAGAATTGACCTTGAAGAGAAGGTAGACTTCAGCATGAGTTGTGTGTGAGCTGATAAGGAAGGCAGCAGGGAGTCCTCGGTCCTTCTCATCCAGAACCATCACCGTGGTCAGCTTGTACGGCCATTTGGAAGTGTTGAATGTGTCATCGACACTGATGCCCCGGTGTCCGAACTTCTTCAGCCAGACCAGTTGGATGGGAGTGATGATCACTGAAACGAAGAATCTCTCAACCGACCCTCTGCAGACAATCACGACTCTTATCCTATCCTCACCTAGTTGGAAATCGTCCTTCGAGGTTTGAAGGTGACGAATGCCAGTAGTCTCCTTCTCCTGAGTGAACCTCTTCACCAACGACTCGTGATCATCGGTCTCCCTCTCCCATGGCTTCTCCTTCCGAGTAGAGATGAGCTTCCTCAGACTTCGTTCAGACGACAGCCAGTAGAAAGGATGCTGCTCCCCGAAGTCCCGCAGAGTTTCCTTCGCCTTTGCCACGGTGTAGCCCTGAAAGAATTTCACCCTCTTCTCTCACATAGTGCTCTAATGAGATGTTACAGTAACCCTGCAGAACAACATGAATTGAATGGATACCTGTGTGAGGATCGAATTGAGGCTGTCCTTCTGGGTCTGGTTGAGAGGGATGGCAGCAGGGTCGCACTCATGATGGACATGGTCAAGGCAGGCACGGACGGTGACGACTCCTCCTTCTCCGATCGATACCTGAATACGTCAAGGAATCATCTCTCCATTCGCAATAGGTCAGTGTGAGAATGAGCACCGGATAAAAGCTAGCAGGCATCTCAAGAAACTCACATTAAGAAATGCCGAGCAGTGACTCTGAGTCCTCTTCGAGATTCGATTCAGCTGTGAGTCCTCCTTCGTTCGGCTCTTGTTTCCTCTCGAGCACCAGTAGTACTGACGGGCGCCCTTGTGCCTGTCCTTAGTGAAGGACGCCATGGAGAGAGTCTCCACTCGGTGCTTCCACTTCTGAAAGCGAAAGTGATTACTCCTGTCCTACCGTACCCCATCCCCCTACAGTATCCCTCTCCTACCGTATCCTTCTCCTACCGTATCCCATACCCTACAGTATCCTTGCAACGACCGTGCTCACCTCCATCTCCTCCATTGACTCGAAGTTTCTCTCGATCACTTCGAATTCTCCGGCCTCAGAGTGATCCATTCGGCAGTGCTCAGCCAGCTCTTCCCTCGATCTCAGTCCGTCCACAGCACATTCTTCCACAGGACAACGAACGTTAGTGGTTCCACCCTAAATATGACAAAGTACCATACTGTATAGTATCTATCCTTCATTTCAGATACGTAACTGACTACACGGTCGAGCGACGAGAGAGTGTGGGAAAGGGAGAGACCATCATTCAAATTACGAAATCTACTGGCTAGTGTTTAGAAAATGAACTCACCGGTTTGTCCTCCTCGTGAAACCTGCTGACGTGCTTACGGAGAGACTCCTTCGAGGCAAATCGCTTCTCGCAAGCAGGACACACTTCAGGCAGATTCGTCTCGTCCTTCAGTCGAGCCGCCCCCTTCTCCTCCCTTCTCTTCTTCCTCAGGCCATCGATTGCTTCGGCAGTGAAGCCATGCTCCGTCTACAAAGCAATAACATGAAGTGATAAGGGTTGGCTTCCCAGCCAAACCATGACTATCTCTCCCACAGTATTCCTACCGTAACCCTCCCACAATATGAATACCGTATCCCTCCCATAGTGTTCCTACTGTAACCTTCCTTCGATATAAGTAACGTTTCCCTCCCCACAGTGTTCCTACCGTAACCTTCCTTCAATATAAGTTCCGTACTCATCCTACATTATGCCTACAGTAACCCTCCCAACAACTCTCCCAACGGCGTCACTGTCATATCAGTCAACAAAATTAAGCCGTAACTCACTTGTAAATGGCGATCCAGATTCCGATCCTAGTTGTCTCGTAGTTGCAGACATCGCCGGAGGGCTTGAGCTCGGTACAGATGTGAGTGGCAGCAGTTTGACTCATCGTAGGACGATAGAGAGCCTGCCCGGAGGGGCTCACTTATAAAGGCCATTAACGACCCACGCCCTAACGCTAATCTCCCAGTGGATGTAGATTGTCTTTTGCAAACTTCCTCCCCGTCAAAATTAACACTTCCAGTGGCTGCCCATTCTTCATCCGACGACTTCAGATCCCGATTTTTTTTCAGAAATGTATAATAGAGGGCATACAATTAGCTGGCTTTTAAATAGGGCACTTAAAATTATCATAAATTTGTTATTCGATCGATATTCCATCTTCAGATCTCGACAAATTCAGGAATCGTATCACAAAAATGGAAGGCACAGCTTACAGTAACTTTCTTGAATCGAGATAGATCTTCTCAGCATGCATTTTAATGATTTCAGTTCAGGATTATACTGTAAAATTAATACAAATAACAACATTCGTAGCAAAGATCAAAGATCACTTCTCCAAAAACAATCCAGGAGAAATCCCCTTCATGTGTAACCTGCTCTGGTCATGTATTCTTTCCTCAACATAAGAAATCATTCCTATCCACCAGGCTAATTCAGCAGATAGATGCGTGGTAGATCACGAAGATTAGGAAAGGCTGAAATCGATAATGGTAATAGTCTCTATTCAATCTGAGAGTACTGCATATTCTATGCTGTCTATTCAGTGTTCAACATTATCCCTTCAAACAATCCCTCATCCCATGCAATATTTATCAAGTTTACTTTATCCACAAATTCAATAAACAACTTATATGTGCTTTATTATTAATAAAAATACAAATATAATATTTAAAAAGTCATTCGGCGGTGTTTGGTGTCGTCTCTGGCCATACAGTATGCCATGAGTGTCCGAGTCCGGGACTGCGCCAGGACACGCCTCTGTTCAGACACGGCAAGGAAGGCTGCTTCTAGTCTTGATCAGTTTGATGCACTTTCGGGTATGCAATTTCTCTGGTCTGTGCAGCTTTACCTTCACTTCAAACGTGATTTTTAAAACATTCCCTTCAGCCCGTTTCTCTCGTCTCTCCACTTCTAGTTCTCGTCCCGTGATCTACCGTTATATTGATTCCATCAAAAGCTCCCTTGCTCTTCTGGAAGCCATTCATTTCGAGCTATTTATGCCAGGTAGGATATTATTTATTTTATTTATTTATATGCACTTTGCGAGCGTATGTTGTCCGTTTAATATTTTTTATCGTAATTTCATTCATTTTCCCGCTTTAGATTGTCCCGACCTCCGATTTCTCGCCGTCCCTGTGGCGACCGTACCCCCTGGTACCGCGGAAGGCGATTTCTTCCGAGTGCCCGATGCCGATCTACTCTCGAATGCATCTTTCGCTGTCAACCTGGGCAAAGTGAAGTATCCCGTAATGTGGGAAGCGAAACGAACGGAGAAGATCGTATTCGCTGCGCATTTAGAGGAGACCGGACTGTGTTACATCGTGAAGAGAAATGTGAGTGGCCTTATAACTGATCTCATGGTTCTATTGAAGGGAATATTTTTAGCATGCAAATGTCCACAATTCATTGTCTCAACCAAGTTGAATTTTTCAGGCTCGAGCAGGTGGGGAGAGTGCGATCAGCGCGCTGTTCGATCGTGATTTATTCATTCGCGAGACTCTCTTCCCCGATGAAGACAGTAGGAGGTAAGAGTAATAACAATTCTTTTTTTCAAAATAGAGCATAGTAATCATGTTTACGTATCAGAATGGCCCGTCGGAAGACTTTTTTCAGCCGGTCATTCATTTTTTCGCTTATGATCATTACCTTATTTGCCTATGGTTCTCCTTGAAGGGAGCACTCTCTGGTGCGAGTATCGATGAAGAACATGCTCACTGCTCATCTCTACCCCGTTGAACCGCCCCTTCTTCCGCCCTCGATTAACGACTATGCGATCGAGATACTACGAAAGATCTGTCACAGGAGGAAGTAGAGGCTGTGTACGAAGAATTGACGGGAAGATCACTTGAAGAATTCGTTTACAAGGATACGTTGTGTCGTAAACTCGAAGGCTATGCTTCTAATAATCTTCTACTGGAGGCACTGGATGTAGTGGGTAAGAATGGCGTTTCATGATAAATGTGAAGTCGAGTTGTGCGTAGTCAAATTAGCCAGAATATGCTAGTGATGGCAAATCGTCCCGTGCTCTATTCGTTACACACGCCCACTATGTATTACTGGCGAGAGAGCGTGATATGAGGATGGGCACTAGCTCGGATGAGAACTATGACGTAATACTGCCTTTGATGTATCAAAGGCGGCGTGACGTCATACTTCTCATCCGAGCTAGTGCCCAGCGCATGCCGACTTGACAACACAACCTTAATTTTTTTTGTAGAAGCACGCTCGAGGGAGAAGGAGCAAGATCGGAGGTCGTTCACAGCCGTTTTTGGCCACTCGAATCGAGGTTTTTGCTCTTTTTTTAATTGCTTGTTAATATTTCTTTTACTCTGATTAGCAGAAACAATCCGTTTAATGTTTTGATTTCCCGTTCTTGGTAAATGCTGTTTCGTTGTAGGTTCGACTACCGCTACAGTCGATGGGAAGCGGGCGCCGTTCGATCGGCGCAGCGAGTACCTCAAGCGCGTCTTCGAGGTGCGGACGTCCTCGCAACGCGCCGGATGCGTCGTGACCGCGGTGCGCGCGCTATCCGCGACCGAGGAGACGCGGATCGAGGACAGACTGGGCGGCTTCACCACCTACGGAAAACCGGGAGCTCTGGAGCTCATGGACGAGTTGTTCCGTCTTGGGTCGCAGTTCCGAGCGAGCGTTTCCCGTGGAGAAGATACGTCGGATATGGGAGAAATGAAGATCGACGAATCGATCATCCTACAGACGATCATGGACAAGACTATCGGAAGCCTTCGCGAGTGTCGACCACTTCTCGATTGCATTTATGGGATGCACAAGACTACGGTAGCGACCGCGGATGTGGGCCTGCAGAGCATGTATTTCCGCGACGGAACCGTCCTCAGACTCAACGCGGCGCAGTCACGCGCCGTCCGCCTGTACGCGGACGAGAATGGACCACGCGTCTTCTGCATCCTCTCGTCTCCCGGATCAGGCGAGCACAAGTTACTCAGTTTTTAATTTTATAATTATGTTCGGGGTATACTGAATTGGTTGGTTATTCATTGCGACATCGCAACCCCCTCCCTCCGCAGATTTCCCAACATGAAAAGGGATGTTTTTGTGACTTCGCAACGAACACCGAATATCCAGAATGATACTGAGCCCGCTAGAGTACTGTAAGGTAGTGGGCTATCAGCATGCTTTTCTCTTTACTAAACAAGAGGGTATTCGGATTTGAGAGTGCTGGAGCCTCAATCTAGAATAGATTACGGTAGTTCTATATTCAGGCAAGACTACGGTAGCGGCCGCTATGGCCGCTGAGGTGGGCCAAGAGGCGAGAATGAGCACTCGAACGAAGATTGGTCGATACAACGAGACGATCAGGGAGCACTACTACAGTAATGTGCAGTTGCTGCTGTCTGTGCAGAATGTGAGTTATATGAGACGTCTCTAGGTCGGATCATCACCGTCGGATGATAACCAAAAATAGCACCCTTCCTCAGGATGCTCACAGTAGGTTGCTCACGTCTGAAAAATGTTTCCGTTTAAGTTCTACAGAATGGTCCATTTACTTGGTTATCATCAGACCTAGTGCCTTTAGATAAGACACTTTAATTTTGATCGTGTATACTATCATTGTCGAAAAAAACAGAAAAATAAATTAGAAGAGAAACATCATTCCAAACACAGTGATAAAGTCAGTTGTAGGTGGCCGTGGACAACATGGGAGCGGCGCTCAAGAAGATGGACTACGGAGGGGGACAAGTCTACAATATGAAGTCGTCGAAGAAGCTGAACTTCAAAGATCCCGCGCCCTACGATTTCTTCGATCTGATGGACCACGACGATCTTGATGAATGAAAGTCTGGCCAGGTTAATCTTTCTCAATTTAATTGCTATTTTTTCATAAGTTTGATACCATTTTGAGTAAGTAAAACTGCTCGATTCAGATCATCAAAACTACGGTAGTGAACGAGAAGGCGAAGTCGAAGACGAAAAATCGCAAAGAAACAAAAGAGAAGAAGGCTCAGAGGATCAAGGAGGAATGCATCACTCATCATAGAAGAGAATTCGAGAAGAGACTGAACCCCAAGGTTTGACATGTATATTGGCTTACATTTTAACATCATTTAACTGACGGTAAATAAGATACTAAAGCGAAATAAGATGATCATCATATAATAAATGAGGTATTATATATAGATTATTCTCTCGACGGTAGAGATGGTGCTCCAAAAGATGTACACCGACAGCAAACTGTGCAGCTTCATGCCCTACGTCAGAAGAGTCATAATCGATGAGGCATCTCTGATGACCGAAGCCGCCCTCTACGCCATAATTCGAAGATTCCCTCACGTAAGTTCCGTGTTGCATACTCTAGAATAAGATTGCGATTATATCCCTGACCTCATTTCCCCGTCGCTATCGTCTCAACTTGAGACTCTCAAAGTAAAATATGACGTATAAAGAATATAAAGGTCAGGAGGTGTTATTTCTGTATTGTGTTTAATATATTTCAATATTCAGGCAAGAATCGTGCTGATTGGTGACGACCACCAACTTTTTGTGCTAGACCTGTGGGTTGACGATCGGTAACTTTGTGCTCAAATTAATGAACAACTCTTACCCTATCCCTCACTAATTAGGAATGTTACAGAGGTCGCTACTTTTTCTAGGGTAATCCGTGCCTGAAGACCCTATATTTTAGGTTTTCTGTCACCTCAATCGAAAAATAATTGATAAACAAATATCACTTTTTTAGATGAGAAAGCCAAGTGGGCTCTTAAATATTGAGGTAATAGAGAACCCTTAAAGTATTGATGATAGCGCCCATATGTAGGTGTCCGTCTCGTCAATCCTTGAAACAGGTGATTTGTTCGAAAGAACTGATTTTTCTAAGTGTCCGTGATTCATTGGCTTGTGCGAAGCCTATAACGAATTCAGCAGCTCTCTCTTTTTGGTACTAGGTAGTATACGTCTAGTGCTTTTTAATAAACTTTGTGAGCCTCCATCTAAAAATTTCTCTGCGAAGCACAGCAACTTTAAATAAAATCTTATTTTTTTCTGAAAAATTCAAAGTTACGCAGACCTTGATTTCTCGCATAGTAGAGATACTTGCACCATTTCAATGACAATATTAAAAAGGTCGAACATGTCCCTATATATCGACATCAGGACAATATGTGGCGATTTGAGCCAACCAAATTATACGAACTCAAACTTGGGGTCCGAAATCGGTCAAAACTTTATGACCAACCTAATAATAAATGAGGTATTATATATTTTCCAGCTCATTCTCTCGACGGTAGAGATGGTACTCCAAAAGATGTACACCGACAGCAAACTGTGCAGCTTCATGCCCTACGTCAGAAGAGTCATAATCGATGAGGCATCTCTGATGACCGAAGCCGCCCTCTACGCCATAATTCGAAGATTCCCTCACGTAAGTTCCGTGTGGCATACTCTAGAATAAGATTGCGATTATATCCCTGACCTCATTTCCCCGTCGCTATCGTCTCAACTTGAGACTCTCAAAGTAAAATATATAAAGAATATAAAGGTCAGGAGGTGTTATTTCTGTATTGTGTTTAATATATTTCAATATTTAGGCAAGAATCGTGCTGATTGGTGACGACCACCAACTCCCTCCTTTCATGTATGACAGCAATATCCTGGGCCAGGAGTTGGCTGGACGACCCGCGCTTTCTGTGGCTATGAAGACTGGCAAAGTTCCTGTTGTGGAACTTCACGAGATCTACAGAGCTCCTCCCTCCCTCGCAGCTCCCTACAACAGACTCGCCTATGGAGGGAAACTTGTCTCGAAGAAGGTCAGACAAAAATTGTGGGGTTCTCAATAAATAGTGTGAAACTGTGTCTAGTATGCCCGCTAAGCGGCATAAGTTGATTCATAAGTTTCGATACAAGGTATTTTTGCATTTTTTTCGGGAATTGTTTGCCTGTCTTCGATATTACTTTGGCTTTATTTGAGGCACTATTGACGCAGTACAATCTTAGTTTTGTTCAATAGAAAAAGGAATTTCCTAAAAAAAGTGGTATTTTTTCGGTATTTTTTATGCACTTTTCAAGCGTCCATGAAAGAAAAACAGATGGGTTGCAAGGTCCGCAATTTCGTGCCGGCACTGAGTGCAGGTGCACGCTTCCATAAAACACTTTAAACGAGATCGTTACTCTCTCTCAAAGAAGCTGTGAGGGAACACTACCGATTTCGACCTACAAAATTCGAAAATCAGATTATTGTATGTGAATGATTATTCGTACAGGCCCATAAGTGCGCTATGAAGAGCACGCATACACTAATATCATACAAAAATGCAAGAGAGAATTGCTAAAGGCTGAAGCAAGTCAAAGCTTGAAATTGTTTCGAAACTTATGAATCAACCTAATATATTGTTATTGTTATTGTTCCAGGCAGAAGGTGAGTATCCCTTGAGCACGATTGGTCTGGTCCATCATGGAGTGCCCCAATTGCTACTCATCGATGTCGATGGAAGAGAGGAGAGAAATGAAACGACGATGTCACTGTCGAATGAGAAGGAACTCGAAGCACTTCTGCGGTGCGTGTCTTTTAATCACTTGTTAGATATTTTTTGAAAAACGTTCAAGCATTGTTTACAGGCTCCTGAGGAAGTTCCCTCGCTCCTGGTCAAAGGACATCATGACCATCTGCCTCTACAAGGACCAGAAGAAGAAGTATTGTAACCCTATATATGCATTTTCCAATTTCCCAGCAGATACACACGTACAGCTTTGCTTTCGTGTTTTAAAATCTGTTTTCGTATCGAACTTGTCCTAAAGGGTATATTTCGGTGTAATTTGATACTGCTCTGATTATTTTTGCTTTCCAGGCTTGAAGAAAAACTCGAGAAGGAGTTTGCATACACGTCAGTTTTTTCACGCATTCTCTAACCTACGAGAGAGTGTGTGAAATGAGGAGAGTTGTATCACTTCTCCTTCAAATACCCGGTATTCCAGATGCAACGTTGCCGTTTCTCGTCAACAGAAGGCGTGTTTCGGAGAATTATGCCAATTAGGCTTTGCTAAACGAGAGGTGAGACTCTCTCGGCAAAATCATTCCACAAATCTCCCTCTCGACTCTCGATAGTCTCTCAGAACTAATTTATCCGAGAGTCGACTCTCGGTGAGAGCTGTCGCGAGAGATTCAAATTCATTCCTCTTATCGAGTTCCTTTGTTGTGGACGATATCTAGCCCACCCCAACGATTGAATTGGCATGTGTTTCAAATGTCATTCTTATATTTTTCTCTCTCTCGGAGGGTAATCGCTCTCAAGAGAACTCTCGACTCTCGACCGAGAGATGCAAATGAGCTCTCGCTCGAGACCACCGGAATGAGAGTCGTCTCGACCAAGAATGAAAGACGGTTTCGCGAGAAATCTCTCGTTTAGCAAAGCCTAATGCCAATTGAATAGTGGGATGGAGCAATGCCATAAATTCGCCATTATGTTCGGTCTTTTCAAATGAGCGAGAGAGCGCACAGATTGAGTAAACTCATTTCTCGCGACGCCATTCCTATTGCAGAAACAGCCGAATTGGTGAAGAGATCCGTTGGCGGAGGTGGCAACGATATGGATCGACAGATGGCCGGTATAATCAATTCACTTTTTTCACCTCAACAACTTCTGAATAACTTGTTACTTGTCGCTAACACTGTTTTCTTCCTGGTATGATGCTATGCTGTAGAACCGGTGTGCCGTTTGCATGTTACAGAACTATTATTTTTCAAATTTTACTAATTTCATTGCAGATCGCATCGCTCGTATGAGAATCGGATCATCCTCTCGTCCCGTGATCTACCGTTACGCCGATATTATCAAGAATTCGACCGCACTTCTGGAGGCGATTCACTTCGAACTGTTCCTGCCAAGTACGCGTTTCAACTTGCTCCAAAGCATGTTTTTCCTGGGTCTGAAATAGTTATATTCGATTGAATTGTATTACCACCGTACATAAATTTCACTTACCAATAAAGAAGCTATATTCCTATACTTATTTATCACTATATCAGTTCAAATCGATTGACATCGTGTGGTGGCTAATGAATTCCTTTTTCAGACCGGCCCGATCTCCGCTTTATCGCCATTCCGCTCACTCCGAATACTGCGGAAGGCGATTACTTCCAAGTGGCGGAGGCTGATCTACTCCCTTATCCTTCGTTCTCCGTCAAATTACACAAGGAGATACCGCAATATCGATTTTTGGAACGTTTAGAACAGTTCCAACTGCCGAGGATATTGCACTTGAAAACCTTTTTGTTATTCCATGAAAATTCACTCCGCAAAGGTCTGGTATTAGCAGAGGGCTCCATCTCGATCGTACCAGTTGTGATGTCGAATCTTAAAACTATACGTGGGCAGGCAACGACCCACAATTTTTACAAAGTTGTTCAGTTCCTCCAGTATTTTGACTCACAGTATCCTGGCAAACAGTGATTCTAAAAATCTAATGCCTTTGGTCCTAATCCCTTATGAGATAATCTAATGCCATCAAATTTGGGCCAGACCACTACTGTTTAACACGAGTCTTCTTTGAGATTGCGTGAGTCCCCGGCACCAGGAGCCCCGACTTTCAGCAGTATCCACGAGATAATTATGCCGAAGTATTAGGGTGTCCCATAAAGAATTACAATTTTTTTGTTTTTTTTTGTTTTATTTTTTTGTTTTGAAATGCTTTATTCTCAGTCAATAACGTATGCCCCCTTCCCTCCCACTACCTTCTTCCATCGATCAGGAAGGGTCTCGATTCCTCTTCTCCAGAAGTCCTGGGTCCTGGAGTCGATCCATTCTTGGAAGGTAGTCTCGAGTTCGTCTCGGTTCTCGAACTTCTTCCCGCGAAGGAATGCGGAGAGAGAGCGGAAACAGTGGTAGTCACAGGGGCTGATGTCTGGGGAGTACGGTGGATGAGGCAACCATTCGATTCCTAGTTCGTCCAGCTTTTTCTGAGTGATCTTGGCATGATGAGGGCGCGCGTTGTCCATGAGGATCAGAATCTTTCCATGGCTCAGGAGTCTGGGAGGCTCTGATGGCCATCTCATGCAGCTGAGCAGTGAACACCTCTGCAGTGATGGTGGCACCTTCAGGAAGAATTTCCCCGTAGATGGGACCGAGCTCCGAGAAGAAGAAAGTGAGAAGCTCCTTCTTGCAGTGCACTTCTTTCTTCGCGACAGGCTGGGGCTCTTCATCGGGCAGTCTCCTCGCAGGGTTGTCGAAGGTGATCCACTTCTCATCCATAGCGATGATGGAATTGGTCCAATCAGGACTGGCGCTGCGGCTGAGCAATTGCTGGCAGACATCGACTCGCTTCTTCAGCTGAGCCGCCGTGAGATGGTGGGGAATGAAAGGAGGGAGTTTAGGCACCTTCCCGGCTTGGGTCAGGATTCGATGAACAGTTGACCTAGGAGTGCTCATCTCCTTCTCCAGATCGCGCACACTCTGCTTGGGGTTCTTCTTCACCGAAGCGAGAACAAGGGAAGGATCATGGATTGGGGTGCGACCCGAGCTGTGGGAAATGTCGAGGGAATAGTCTCCATTCTTGAAGCGGTGGTACCAATTATAGCAGGTCTTTTGAGAAGGGGCCTCAGCTCCTATGGTACGGACCAGTTCCGAGTGGGCTTCGGTGGCGTTGAGGCCGAGAAGGAACGAGTGAAGTAAAACTACGCGTGCGTCACGAGTACTACTCATCGCTAGAATCGACGTAGAGACTAACTGACTGAGGGAATCGACTAGCTCGCGCGCGCGAAGGATTGCGCAATACATTGTTTACCAGTTATAACTTGTAAACAAAGCGATCGATCGAAAGCAAACTTTTTGCGCGAATGCAAAATAAAATTGTAATTCTTTATGGGACACCCTATTATGTTTCGGACGAGAACACTTTTGGCGTTGGCCGTTTTTGTTGAACCGGCTTTTAGGCATTTTCCGGTTCCGCTCCCAGCTCTACCATACAGGGTGCGAGAAAAGTATGGTGACAAGTCTTTTATGTAATATCTCGCGAAGTAATGATAGCATAGATTTCTGCTTTCGCCATTGTATGCCTGCGAACAGTACCTCCAACAATTTTATTACAGTTCCCCATCTATCGATTTTGTCTTTAAGAGCTTTTCGATTTTCAAGTTCGAAAAATGGGCCCTTGGCCCGCAGCTCATTTTTCTCTTTAATTAATAATAAAAAATCTTCGGATAATAATTCCCTCACTTTCTCAACTTGAGTATGGAGAGCAACCATTCATCTTTAAAGTATACTTGTTTAGGCGGAAATACGATATCAGGAAACGGAGAAATATGAAAATAACTGCATCACACTTTGATACGGAATTATCTTTTTGAAAAATCACATTTTCGAATTTCTTTCTCAGCATCCATATATTGAGATATAAACTTGTATGTTATATGCGAGGACCGAATTATGAATTTTAATAGCGTCAAACTGAATGAAAACATGGTTTAAATTACTGAACCATACGTGTGAAAATGTGGCTGAAAACGACACTTGGGACAGATTCGAAACTGGTACAGAAAGCAGATTCGCTTTCCCAATTTAAACTGAAAGCATATTTGCACTACTGAATGTACGTGTACCATAATACATACGGTTATATTTTTCTATCATTCATATTTGAAGGACGCGACATCTTTATTTGAGAAAAATTTTTCGAGGGCCGTTCGTCACAGCTTACTTTTAAATATTTTTAAGCTGTATAACCAAATCCCCAAATTAAATGGACACATATTTAGACTCGGGCACAAGTGTCCTTCTTAAGAAAAAATAATGGAATGCGCCACCTATTACATTGTTGTAATGCGGCATTAAAGAATACGACTCATGCAGTGAGAGAAACAGGATCGTTTTTCTTCACTAAATTTTTAATAAATTAAATCTCGTAATCTAAAAGAAATATTTGTTTGATACGTGAGCGCTAAATAGCTACATAGCTAAGGTACATGGTGCAAAAAATTGAGAAAAATTATTGGGGTGTCCGGAAAGTTCGTATAGTTTTTTGTTTTTATTTTTTATTCAATGCTTTACAATTCTCAGTGACCAATGTATGCCCCCTTCTTTCTCACTACCTCCCTCCAGCGATTGGGCAGGGTCTCGATTCCTCTCTTCCAGAATGCGGGTTTCTTCGAGACCGTCCAGTTCGCGAAAGCCCTCACAACTTCATCTCGATCTTTGAACTTCTTTCCTTTGCAGAAGTCAGAGAGAGAGCGGAAGCAGTGGTAGTCGCATGGGGAGAGATCCGGAGAATACGGTGGATGGGGAATCCTCTCGATCTTCAGCTCGTCCATTTTCTTCTGGGTCATCTTCGCTCGATGTGGGCGAGCATTGTCCATCAGAGGAAGAATTTTTCCCTGGTTCAGGAGTCTGGGAGGGACTAAGATCGCGACATCTTCTAGTTGTTCAGAGAAGAGGTCGGCATTGATGCTGGTGCCAGGGGCGAGGATCTCCCAGTAGATGGGACCGAGCACTGAGAAGAAGAAGCAGATGAGTTCCTTCTTTCCGTGCTCTTCCTTCTTCGGGACGGGCGTGGGCTTCTCATCTGCATCCACCTATTGCAGTCTCCTCACAGGGTTATCGTACTTGATCCACTTCTCATCTGTAGCGATGATGAAATTGACCCATCGAAGATTGGATCTACGATGGAGTAATTCCCGTCAGACTTGAACACGATTTTTCGGCTGTTCGGGGGAGAGGTCATGGGGAATCACTTGTGGGAGTTTCGGCTTCTTCCCAGATCGATGGAGGATATCGGACACCGTTGATCTGGGAGTACCAGTATCCTTCTTCAACTCACGCACACTGGCCATGGGCTTGCGCTTCAGTGTGCGGAGAACGAGAGGCTGATCGAGGGAGGGAGGGCGTCCAGAGCGGGGTTGATCATCGAGACCAAACTCCCCTTTCTTGAAGCGGGAGAACCACTTATAGCAGAAGGGTATGGAGGGGGCGTCCGCTCCTTCCGACTGGGCCAGGGCAGAGTGGGCCTCCTTCACGGATCGGCCAAGACGGTAGTAATGAAGTAAAACTGCTCGGAGGTAGAGATGGGAGTCCATCACAAGAATCAATGTAGCAACTAGGAGACTGATTAAATCCTCTCACTGCTCAACGTCAGAATGATGCAATACATTGTTGACAAACAGATTGCGCAATCACTGCATTTGATCGCGAACTGACTTTTTTCCGAAGCATTATACGAACTTTCCGGACACCCCAATAAAACACTGCGCACCAAGAGGGTCTTAATTGAATTGTGTCACAATACTTTTCTCGCACCCTGTATATCAGCTCCCACATGAGCTAGAATATTGGCTTTGGGCTCAAAATGTTCGGAAAATTATTTTAAACAACTTTCCCGTTGACAACAAGATTATACGACAACAATAACACATAGAAATATGTGATAAAGTGATTTCAAAATGAGAAAATAAATTCTAGCGGCTCGGGGACACCCCCATTCAGTGTAAACCGAGATCATTTTTTGAATCTGCATGCATTATTCTATTAGGAAAAAATTGAGCCGAACCAATTGTACCTGGGAATTAACCATTGAAAAGTCGATCATTTCAAATATTCATAATTGTTATTCTTCACGATACAAAGTCTGAAAAATATGATTTTTCATAAATACGGATATCTGTTTTTTCAACTGAATTTGATCGCTTAAATAAGTAATTATAATAAATCAGTAAAAAGAGACAATAGACTTTGTATCGTAAAGAATAACAATTATGAATATTTGAAATGATCGACTTTTCAATGATTTTCGCCTTTTTTGGGCAAATTCCCATGCGCAATTGGCTCGGCTCAATTTTTTCCCTAATAGAGTGATGCATGCAGATTCTAAAAATGATATCGGTTTACACGAAATGGGGGGGGGGGGTCACCGAGACGCTAGAATTTATTTTCTCATTTTGAAATCACTTTATCACATTTTTAGATGTGTTATTGTTGTCGTATAATCTTGTTAGCAACAGGAAAGTTGTTTTTAAACAATAATTTTCCGAATATTTTGAGCCCAAAGCCAATATTCTAGCTCATTAGGGAGCTGATATATGGTAGAGCCGGGAGCGGAACCTGAAAATGCCTAAACGCCGGTTCCACAAAAAACGGCCAGCGCCAAAAAGTTTTCTCGTCCCCAACATACTTCGGTATAATTATCTCGTGGATACTGCTAAAAGTCGGGGCTCCTGGTGCCGCAGGGGTTCCGTTTTCATTCAATCTCTCAGAAGGCTCGTGTTAAAACAACTATTAACTAGAGCCATTAAAGGAGTACCCGGTTGTGTGGGAGGCCCGTCAGCCCGTCAAGATGGTCTTCAAGAGCCAGAAGGAGCAGCACGCACTCGCCTATCTCATGAAGAAGAAAACCCAGGTACGGTGGTTGCTACTGTAAGATACTGCGATCAGTCATGGTGTGTTGTACTGTCAGTTCGCGCAAAAGTGTACGCATGTATACGGTATCAAGGTACTGTAGTATTCCGCGCAGAATATCGTGAAAACGATGTTAAAGCTGAATTTTCTGACTGAAACGATATTTTCATGATTTTAGATGCACTATTCCGATAAGTAACCACTAAATTTCAGCTGAAAACAGATTATTATTAGTTTTGACACTCCCGTGGAAGCATATTTGAGTGAAAATTTCATGAGATTCAAAACCATGACTCTTTAACTATATATCAACTCTACCCTGTATCTACTACAAACTACCCCTTTTCATTCTGGATGTAGTATTCAACGAGCGGATTTATTAATGCACAAACTTGAGAGAAATTGAGGTTGGAAAAATCGATTTTTAAAACTTGACCGAACTTTGGGTTTTTCAGCATAAACTTACTCACGTGTCCCACAAACATCTTAATTTATAAATATTTGTTACTGTAAAGCAAACTACGGTGACATTGATTGAGTTCATTCTCAATATTTATCATATGTCTACGTTTGTCTCGGCATATCGAGTTTGAAGGCACCGATATTTCCTTCGCCGATATTTTTCCGATAAATATGAATGATTGTTCTTTCATATTATGCAATAAAAATCCATTGAAAGTTTCCTGCGTGATGGTGAAAACAATTATTTTCTGAATTTGAATTCAGTTTTGCGGAAAGAGAATTTTTATTTGTTGTTCCAGCGAAAAGTTTTCAACATAAAAGTTTCAGGAAATAATTTTCCGCACATTTTGAGCGCTTTCCCACATCCGTTGCTTGTCTGGAAGCTGAAATACACCGTAGCCAAGTGCAAAACCGGAAATTTCCTAAAAGCCGGTTCTGGGACAAACAACCTATATTTTTCGAAAGTATCTCTCCTGGGTATTCTCCCACCCAAATATAAGCGAAAACTGTGACAAATTTTTGGAGAATGTTCCCGCCCACTCGTGATACCTGTGTTATATAGACCAGGATGTAGCATAATTCACGCCATGCAAGTTGCAAAAAAATGATAATTTTTTGAAAGAATGATGTTCGGTGCGTTCAACTTATGAGCTTTCGGCCACAACATGAATTGTAATCCTACCGAGTATGGAGAGTTCAGTTTTGTGTATGCTGCAAATACTAAAAAATAAAAAATAAATTTTCAGCTGGAGACGGCTACATCTCGCGTGTCCGCGACGTCCGCGCAGCGTGAGGCGCGCGTGGTCTCGCGCGTGCGCGCGCTCACTGATGCGGAGGCTGCGCGGATCGAGGATCGCCTGGGATCCTTCCATGCATTCGGTCAATTGGGCGACGTCGAGCTGATGGACGAGCTGTTCCGACTGGGCTGCCGCCTGCGTGAGATTGACGCGCGTGGCGCGGATGCGGATGCCGACACGGGAGAGATGCGCATCGACGAATCGGTCATCCTCAAGTCGCTCGTTGATGAAACCGCCGGTCCGCTGGCCAAATGCCGTCTGTCGCTAGAGGCAATCTACGGGCGATTGGGTGCACATACGCCTCCTGCGGAACCGCCTGCTGGCGGCGATCACGCGCTCCGCGCGGGAGGCCTCCGCCTCAACGCGGCTCAGGCGCGCGCGGTTCACTTCTACACGATGGACGCAGCTCCACGCGCCTTCTGCATTCTCTCGCCTCCCGGCTCGGGTAAGCACCAACTATGATTGGTTCCAACAATGATTAGCTTTTCCTAACCAGTTAGTGAGAATTCTCAGATTTGACCAAACCAGAAAAATCACAAGTACTTTTAAATCTCTTAGAGTATGTAGAATTGGGAGAGTCAGAGTATTCATTTAGGCAAGACTACGGTAGCAGCTGCGATGGCTGCAGCGGTTGCGCGTAATACGCGTGAGGCGCCAGTCTCTTTCATGAGACGTCAGACGACGGGAGGAGAA
Organism: Pristionchus mayeri; assembly: GCA_036245805.1. NCBI lineage: Eukaryota > Metazoa > Nematoda > Chromadorea > Rhabditida > Neodiplogasteridae > Pristionchus > Pristionchus mayeri. Next base: position 35,954,386 of record BTRK01000005.1, on the reverse strand, counting down.
GTGCAACTGCTGCTGTCGGTGCAGAATGTAAGCTCATGTTCATAGATCGAAAAGTATGTAGATATCGACATGTAAAAAAAACGTACCCTCCATTAGCAAACACATCGAACTTTCTTCATCACATTATGGGCCCCATTGAATGAATAAATAAAAACATGGTCCCGTTCTGGGAAAACGTTCCGCAGCTGAGAAAAACCTACCGCAGTCTCAAAATCCGATTTTCACGTTATGATTGGCTGCAGGTTTATTTTACCCAGCGATGAGCACAAGGTAAAAAGTGATACACCGTTGGATAGAGGACGTCGAGAATAATGAGAATCATCAAAAAGCGGCACGTTTTTCTCAAAAATAAAATTCTTAAAAATTTTAAACTATTTGCGCAGCATGTCTTTTCGATCTCTGCTCATGTTATTTGAAAATATTATTTTATATCATAATTTAGAAACGATTGGAACGTCTAAGGTTTTATCATTATCCATTCCAATATATAGCTATCCAGGTGGCCGTGGACAACATGGGCGCCGCCCTCAAGACTATGGAGTACGGCAGAGGACTCGTGTACAATATGAAGGTGAGATTTTAGTTTTGCCGTGTGAAAAGCCTAACGGGAACGGGGGATAATAATTTATCTCATATTATTAATGAACGAAAGATCAACATGTGTCATTATCAGTTAATGGGTGTTGGAACGAATGTATAAGATAAATGATCTTTGAGGCGACGGCTAAGCTGAATCCGTACATGCCGGCGCCCTTCGATTTCCTCGATCTGGCAGGAGAAGACTCGCTCAAGGGATGGAGAACACTCAGAGGGCCGATGGAGAGGGAGAAGAAGGCAAAGTCGAGGAAGTATGACAAGGTCTGATCTTATCGCACTTATGTGCATTAGTTACCGGTGACTAGTTGCCAAGTCAGAATGCGCCATTTTCTTGTCCTATTCGCTCTAACCGGTCAGACAGAGCGAGGGTGCGTAAAACGAAAAAAAACACGCGCCGATTTGTCTGGACTACGTCGGATTAGAACCAATAATAATACCTTTCCGTAGAATTGTCTCAGAAGAATATTGGAGAAAGGTACTTTGTTTGGTTCTCACCCGACTTAGTCCCGATTTGGCTTCATTTTGGCTGTGTTCCACTTTTTCGACATTCTTGAAAGTTGAAAATTTGGCACTTCTTCGATATTTGGTCCACCCCTATCATTTCTAATTCCCACTCCATCGCCGAGTGATTTTGAGACCGAAAATCATGGAGAGATGCCTAGAAATGAGTGGGGTAGGGGATGAAAGTGAGGGGGTGGGCCAAATATCGAAGAAGTGCCGAAAATTGTATCGTTCACAGGAGAAGAAGGTGTACGAAGAGACGCTGACCACTGCGAAAAGAGAATTCGAGAAGAATTTATGGCCCAAGGTATGATATAATTGGATTTATTTAAATTCAAAATATATAAAGAAGACCCAGTATAACACATTTTTCGAATCACCACCATCAATTTCAAATCAAAGTTGAATTAGTTCATCCGGAATGCAAGAATTGATTGAACAAAGGGCTCACTGTATTTTGATACCGAAATAATGAAACACAATGTGAAAAGTTTAATTCACGCATAGACAATAGAGTCCGAAATTCTGGTGACCGTCTTTCGCCCGGTCGATGGAGAGCTTATAGAATAATGAGACTGTCGTATCCATTCTAGGGTTTCTCCAGTCGGGTATTTCGATTTTTGAGTAGGTTTCAGGCGACGCTAAATAGCATTTCATTTAAAAAGGTAGGCTTCCAAAAAATCAATCGATTGGACGACTGAAACGCCTGAAAATGAAACCCTAATCCACTCACGCACTGAAATAGTCAATAAATGTGTAAGGTTATTGCAAAATAAGATCGTCAAGATTTTGACTCCTTCACTTTATTGTGCTCCTTATTGCATATTTCAATATAACTTTTAATGATTCATATCATTCTCTCGACAGTGGAGATGGTGCTGCAGAAGATGTTCACAAAGAGCAAGCTGTGCGAGGTATGCTATCAATTGCTATACTATTATCTGTTTATCCAAACATCAACAAGCACGATATTATTTCTGAACGAGTATTTCTTTCATAATTTCGTTTTAATAATATTGATTCAGGCTCTTGATAGAGTCACTCGAGTGATCGTGGACGAGGCTTCTCTCCTCACTGAGGCCGCTCTCTTCTGTCTCCTTCGACGATTCCCCCAGGTATGGTAAGCCGGGCAATGGGCTGAAATGGATGGAACTATTGATTTTTTTAAATATTAAAATATGTAAAATTGATTGAAGATAGATATTAAGTGATTATTATATCTCATCGTACGATTCTGTGGCAACATTCATTGATTACTGTATTTACAGGCTCAATTGGTGCTGATCGGAGACGACAATCAGCTGCCTCCCTTCATGTACGACGAGCGGATTCTGGGCCACGAACTGGCGGGTCGACCTGCCCTTACCGTAGCCCTGAAGAGCACGAGGATGACTCTGGTGGAACTGAAGGAAGTCTATCGTGCGCCTCCGTCGCTCGTCGCCCCCCTACAACAGACTCGCCTACAAGAACAAACTCGTATCCCGTATGGTGAGGGTTACGGTAGCGTTGACATATTATGTGATACGGTAGTGATGACAAAAAAACTTGTTAGACCGATTCGTATTGTAAAGTTTTCCTAGTCGTGTACCTAGTTGTACCTAGTTGACCTAGTTTTACCTCGTTTTACCTAGTTGTGTGTGAATCGGGTTACGGTAAGAGGAGCGTACGGTGTCTCTCTTCAGCCCGAGGGCGAATCTCCACTGAGTGTTGTCGGCCTCGTTCACTCTGGATGCCCTCAGCTACTATTGATCGAAGTGGATGGAAAGCAGGAAAGAGAGGAGAAGAGCATGTCTCTCTACAATGAGAAGGAGATCAAGACACTCCAGAAGTACGAGACTTTCTCTCTAGTGTATTCCAAAAATAATGAATTCGAAAATGCTTGCAGATTGCTGAGCAAGTTCCCGAGAGAATGGAAAGAGGAGATCATGGTGATCTGTCTGTACAAGGAGCAGAAGAAGAGGTAGATTTCTGTCGATATTTTTCTATATTTTTCCTATGTACATGTTTCTGGAACCAGTGAGATAATTGTTAATGCTGGAAACTCGGCGTATATTCTCTTCGTTTAACACACACACTCTCTCTCTCTCTGACCGGAGAAGGAGTGTGTGAAACTAGTTTAAAACTAGTTTTTTTTCCATCACTACTAAGTATGTTTTGCAGACTCCAGGCAGTTCTCGACAAGGACTTCACGATTCTCACCGTCGATTCTGCTCAGGTGAATTGTGCTATCCGCTTTAAGATAATTCTCGCATTTACAGTCGCGAGCATAAGTCACCGGACACTTTTGGAATGGGTTTGAAATTTTTAACCAGGAAAATTTCAATTCTGCTAGTTGGACGTTATGCACCAAATTCATCAGAGATTTTTATTTTTGATATTGGGGTATGACGCAATCGCACAGTCGTTGCGTAGTGATGACGTAATCAAAATGTACTTTTTCAAAACGGCATTATTCTTACATGGATTTTTTCCAGCTCGTCAAACTTTCTGAGGTTAGAGTCATGCTCGAGGCCTATCCAGCAAAAACAATTTGAGGTTGCTGCGCGACCGCACATTTTCTGCAGCTTTGCTGCAAAATCGAGGTCGAAAATTCAGATCTCGGCTCCTGCTCAAGCTAGAGACTGGTTCAAGGCATCAAAATGATCGCCATCATGAGTCCAGATGATCCTGAGAATATGAAAACAAAATCTCGAAATTAGCCCTCAGTGCATGAAAAAACCCTTTTTTTGCATGGACATTTTTTGGACATTCATAACTACATGGGAAATGTAGGTAAAAATCTGATTTTTGCATAGGAATGTTGAAAATGTATTAAAGATCAGATTTCCAACTTTTTAGAGCGATTGGATATCTTTCCTGCCCGCGGCGAACGTTTTTCGGAGGTATATTGGTGTCGAGAAGCACCATGTTTACCCCTATGAGCGAGAGAGTACAGGCGTAAACAAGGTGTTTCCCGGCCCTAGTATACCTCTAATAAACGAATTCCGAGGGCAGGAAAGGTATCCAATCGCTCCAAAAGTTGGGAACCAGTTCTCCAATACATTATGAACATTCCTATGAAAAAAACCATATTTTTACCTACATTTCCCATGTAGTTATGAATGTCTAAAAAATGTCCATGCAAAAAAGTGATTTTTTCATGCCCTGAGGGCATATTTCGAGATATTGTGTTCATATTCTCAGGATCATCTGGACTCATGATGGCGATCATTTTGATGCCTTGAACCAGTCTCTAGCTTGACTAGGAGCCGAGATCTGAATTTTCGACCTCGATTTTGCAGCATGGCTGCAGCAAAGTTTCGGTCGCGCAGCAACCTCAACATTTTTTTCTGGATAGGCCTCGAGCATGACTCTAACCTCAGAAAGTTTGACGAGCTGGAAAAAATCCATGTAGGAATAATGCCGTTTTGAAAAAGTACATTTTGATTGCGTCATCACTACGCAACGACTGTGCGATTGCGTCATACCCCAATATCAAAAATAAAAATCTCTGATGAATTTGGTGCATAACGTCCAACTAGCAGAAACCCATTCCAAAAGTGCCCGGTGACTTATGCTCGCGACTGTACGTATAACTTTTCGTATTTCAGGGCAAAGAGAAGCCCATCGTTATTCTCCTTACTACTCGTACGCAGATCCCCAAGGAGGGAGCCTTCTTTAACAGCAAGGAGAGGTGAATATCTGTCCAGAGCCCAACGTTATTTTCTCGGTTAAGGAATTAATTACATTTTATCGAAGACCGATTGTTTCAAAATATGTGCTGAAAATATTGGGCGACTTCTTTGAAGAACAATTGCCTTCCTTTCGTTCGTGGCTGATTTAGCGCGCGTTCGTAATATAGCAACGGTAGATCAATGAGTCTTTCAGATGCAACGTCTCTGTATCTCGTCAGCAGAAGGCTCTCATCGTCCTCGGCTACGCTCCTCTGCTCACAACGAACCAGCCGTGGAGTACCGTAGTCAACGGAAATGACTTCTCCAAAATCAGAGCTGATGACATCAAGTGAATAGTCACGAATTGCTCTGTTGTTGTTAATTTTATCTGATTCATCACATTGTTGTAGATCAATTTGCTTCATTCCCATTACGAGTTTGCTTATTTTTTCAAGCATTTGAAAGATTTGCAATTTCTTGTTCGCTGTACAATTTAATGTATTTTATTTATAGCTACCAACGATTTATTAAGAGACAGTCCACCAGAAAACGGAAAAGGGTCACGGTTGGTCAAAAAATGGATTTCATCCATACTTTTTCCTATTTTAAAATAATTTATTATTATTTTTAGCACAGTCCCTCGAAAATGTACTTTTCTAACGATAATAAATAAATAAAATGACTGTATCACATTTTCATGAAAAATGGTTAACATAAACATTGATCAGCTCGACGAGCTTTACAAGATGAGCACCAACACGAAGGCATTCTGATAAATTTTTATTTTTGATCTACTTTTAAAGCCGATTATCGAAAAACATGCCCCAAAATTTTTTGTTCACTAAGGGGTCACTCGACGCAGAATTTTATGCTCTACAACATGCACCGTAGGTTTGTTTGCGGTTTTTCGATTTAAAATTTAAAAATTAATAAAAACTGATTTTAAAAAAAAGAAAAACCAGTTTGCGATTGAATATTTAAATTGAAATATATCTCGTTTTTGTTGCCTAGGTTAGTATGTTAATAAACCACACTAACCTCGGACCTAGATCTCACCTCTGAATTTTGCCGAATTTCGAATTTGCAAATTTTGATGACCCGGCATTTCAATGTTTCAAGAGCATGAGCCATATAATACTCGATTCAGTGAAGAGGACCCATGGGGGTATCCAGAAAAAAAATTTGGTCAAGATCGGCGATGATGATGTCTGGCCTGCCCTGGAATCTTACCGAGCCGGTCTCTTAAGAAGAATATATGCTACTTTTAAGTATTAAACAAGTTTAACTGGTTCATGCTCACAAATTCATAATGAAACAAGTTTGATGTTCATGAAAATTTGTAAGATTCTCATGCGTATTGCTCTCACCAATCTCGATTTTCCCGAAGATCGAAAGAACAAAGCTGCGGAATTTAGTGAAACACTGAAGATTCTTTTAGAAAAAATAACACAACAGAAACTATAATTTCGATTTATTTAGTTAAGCTTGAATGGGCGATGTATTGTTGGGAATTTTACCCCATTCAAACACGACAAAATCGAAGATGTGAACTCAAATTTTTTGAAAATTTTTTACAAAGCTTTTTTTAATGATTTTTATGCACGATTGAAACAATTTGGATGTAACTTGACCAAATATTGTCCAAGTTCTTGAAAATCTGATCAATAATTTCCGTCACCACCGTCGATTTTCCCAGTTTTCGGAAGAAAATATTTTTGGTAAACAAATTTATAAATATGTGAAAATCGACTATTTCAAAATAAAGCAAACCTTCGTGTTTTTTCCTAATTATACGTTTGCGTTCTTCTAGCTTCATTTTTCACTATATTCGTTTATCTGAACCTTCATTTTGTGTCAATAACTCAATTTCGGTAGGAACCCGAAGGAAATTTCGCTTTGGGAGACAATAACGGAAAAGTCCGTTTGAATTCACTTTGGTTCCATCCTATGCAGAATTCATTGGGCTACATTATGAGCATAGGCACGGCTAGCCGTTCTGCTATATTAAAAAATTAGATCAGAAAAACTGAAAATTTTGGGTACGAAATCTATTTTACAGTCAAGTTGGAATCGATGTCAATGATTCGAGTTTCGTTATTGGTGATACCTAGTGCAATGCTGAAGAGATTTTGAGTCCATCCTATCGTGTTTAGGAAATATAATTTTTCGATTTTTCAAATTTCCGACCCTATAATTTACGCATCAGAGACCGGAGCAGGTATTTGATGGTACTCAGTGATACTTGAGGCTAAGGGGTCCATACACGTACAGTGTGGGAGCCTGGACCTCATTCCTAAGGAATCGTGTCCGGGGGGTTGCGATTATGGTCGATTCTTACCGATCCGGTCTCTTAACTGCATACACTGAAAGATAGAAAAAACAAAACAATTTACCGCAATCCAATTCTGGAACTGATGCACCGCTCCGAGATGATCCTGCAGCTGCTGCATCTGCTGCATAACCAGCTGTTGCTGCTGCTCATTCACAGCAGGATTCTGATGCAGCTGCTGCAGCCAGACATCGAACTGAGGAGACGAGACGTCAACTCGTCGTTTCTGAACAGGCGAGGATAGTTTTTTTTCTTCTAAATATTTCCAAATACCTTTTCAATAATGCTTTGGAAAGATTTTAAAACGGGAGTATTAGCAAAACTAGCCAAGGCAAACTGACAACGCAGTTTCGAGACGATCGGAAACCGTAACACATTTCCGAAATTCCGATGTCAAAATCTCATTTCAGAATTGAGTTATGGCTCCATTAAAACATTCAAAATTAACCCTGACGCACAGGCAACGAGTGAGAGAGCATGCGAATTGAAGAGAGTTCTTCCCCTATTTGAAACATATTTCAACCAGGCGCTTTTTCGCTGAGAGTCCTGCTTTAAGAAGAAAATTTTCAAATAAAATGTTTGTTTTGCAATGCTCATACACACCGCAGTACTCTAATTAGAGGCAGTACTCTAATTAGAGTATTCTCCTTCAATTGAACGCATATACCTCGTAAGATACTCTTCGACGTGACGACGCTCCGTCTCCAGCTCATGCGAAAGAATGTTCTCCCTCAAATTTAATAATTTCACAGTTTCCCCATTGTGGTCAAATGAATATAATGAATACATGCTCATTTTGCTAAACATTTAGCTAATGAAGAATATGGCCCCATACTCACCTGAGCATTACTGTCTGATGTGATAAATCTATTATATTTCATTATATTTGCTAAACAGAAAATACAGGACATGTGCTTGGAAACTCAAGCAATTCACTTCTAAAAGACCATGGCAGAGCAAATTCTATATCACAGCGCTGTTAAAACACAATATGTTATCTCTACCCTTCTTCCTTTTACTCACCTCTCTACTCCTTTCAGCGTTTTCCCTTTCTCCTCCGCCAGTAGATTAGTCAGATCAGTAATTCTGCAATTTGGAAAACTTTTTTGGAAAGACGCGATATTGCAAGTAACTCTCATCCGAGAAGCAAATGCATCCCTCTTATTTAGAAATGTGAAATAGCAAATATAAGCAACAACATGACATTAAATCCAGAACCATGTCTGTTAGAGGATAGGATCGTGTTTGAAAATATCCATATAAGCCTACTGAATTCATCCAATTCCACTATTCACTGTATACTCACTTCTCACTGGCTGCCTTCCTTTCCTCTTCCAGTTGATTGGTCAGAGAATCCACTCTGAATTTAAACAATTTATACAAGTTTACAAATTTATTGAAATGTCATTCTCTCTTCTTCTCCAGTTCCTGATTCTTCATTGCATCGAGAACACCTCGCTTCGAATCTAAAGAGAAACACCAAATCTGGATGAGCTTTCCTTCTCTTAAAAGCATTACTTTGTAGTACAAAATATGAATTGCTACTGTTCTCATTTCACAATTTCATTTTTTTCAAAATGAATTCAATCTGGCGCGCAACATGAACGACATTAGGTCGGATAAGAACTATTTCGTAATTATGCATTTGAAACATGAAAGGCTTCATGACGCAATAGTTCTCACCCGACCTAGTGCCACGTGTGCAGAATCAGTGAAAAACTAAGCCATACCGAGTTGACTCTCAGCTCTCTCTGCACGTAGCTCATACTCACGAGCGATGCGACAGAAGCGCTGTAGAATAGATTTTTCCGATAAATATCATTGCAATAAAATACACGGAACGCGTCCATATACACTCTGTCTAATAATATCAGAATATGCACTTGAGACTCCAACTTACCCGGGGATTTGCAGAAACTCCATTATTTAAAAACATACCTGGAACTTATCCTCCGACTTGTTCAATTTCTCTTCCGTCTCGCGAAATTTCTCACGCAGTTCGAGAACTTCGAAAGACTGGAAACGAAATAGTGATAAGTGTGTCCGTCATGAGAAAGATTTGAATATATCAGGAGTTTATGAGGAGTTCGATAATTACTAGTTACATTGGAGTCATGCGACTAACACGTGGAATGCACAATACAATTAGTACGCAGTAAATTCTCACCTCTTTCTTTCCGAGCTTCGGCTTTTGCTCAATGGGCTCATCATCGTCGATGATGATTACTTCATTTTCATCATTCTGAAAAAATATTGTAATCAGTAGACAAATAATCTATGATTTCGTAAGAATTGAGTATTCAGTTCGAATAAGTACATAATTTCTAGAGCTTTAATGATTCACACTACAGGAGAAATAATAAGTAATACATAATTCAACAAATGCTAACCTTACGGCGACGATTTTTACGAGAAGCATCAGCCATCCTTAATCCGTACAATAAGATCGAGACTGAGATTGATTTCATAAATAAAGTGGCACTTGGTGAAAGGTATAACATATTTGCACAAGAAATAATCAATCAATGTACTGACATGATGCATAATTGAAACATTTCTGGTCAATTGACTGCTAGCGCTCAACAGAAACGTTTATCAATTACCTTCTGAAAAAATTCGTTCGATTTTTTTCAGATAAAGAAATAGAAATAAAGAAAACAATGGGAGCATAAAAAAGACAAGAACAACAATCCATTACGTATCACTGTAAAAGGTAAAGGTAAAGGTAAAGGTACATCCCGTCTTCAAGACTGGGCTCGCGGGAGAACACTGCTAGGCCAGTGTTAATATGGGCTGATTCAGTCTGGAGTGCCCACCTTTTCGCCAGACCTATTTACCTGCGTGATCTAGGCACGACTAACAATTCCCCGTCCCCAATGGGTAGGCGCCTTGATGGGGCGGAGAGGGTGTCACGGCCGGGGAATCGAACCCGGGTGGGATGGAATGGGAGGGTGCGCCATAGACCACTACACCACTTCGTCTCTTTGATGCATACGTATCACTGTACTCTAACAGTATCACGATCAATAAACCGGTTCTTTCTTTAATAGATACAACATAGAAAATTCGAACGAATGAATTGATTTAATTGGCTGGTTTTCCAATTTTCATAGCACGATCCAGAATTGCGGCCTTCAGTTTGTCCGAGAATTGAGCGTACTCCGGAGTCGACTGAACGTAAACAAACCTCATTATGCTAATCCAGAAATAACATCCCGATAGACATATAAGAATGACGCACATTTACAATTTTAAAATACCTCGAGAGAGATGATATCAGCAACAGAATGAAAACCCAGCAGACATTTGTACTAAAACGGTTTTAATCTGTAATTCAGTTTCTTAAAAGTTAGGGTATTTTCCAGCTTGGAGAAGAAATAGTGATATTTAAAATATCACAAAACTAGCAAATTACCTTGAGCCCTTCAAGTCTGTACTGATCGGAAAGATGAAGCTTCAGAGCCTTTGAGAACTTCGTTGTTTTCACCAGATATTCCTCGGATTGGACAAGAACTTGCTGAAATGAGAAATAATAGATATGTACGAGTGATACACAAGCCTTCATCTGGAATCGATCTCCAAGAGCCAAGACGTGAAGTAGAGTGAAATCTGAATATTTTAATTTGTCTTCAGTCTGAGAAAATGGATTGATACCGGTGATCTGAGCCGGCACTGGGAATATCATGAGGAGTAGGACGACGAATTCCTTTAAAATAAGACATACATTGAAAATATTTAAATATACTGTCGAGGTAAAAGGTAAAGGTAAAGGTAAATGTACATCCCGTCTTCGAGACCAACTCGCGGGAGAACACAGCTAGGCCAGTGTCAATTTGCGCAGTAAGGAGCTTTCGCCAGACCTTTTTACCTGCGTGATCTAGTCACGACTACCAATTCCGCGTCCCCAATGGGTAGGCGCCTTGGTGGGGTGGTGACGGTGTCACGGCCGGGAATCGAGCCCGGGTGGAATGGAATGGGGGGGGGGGCGCCATAGACCACTACACCACTTCATCTCTATCTATACTGTCGAAGACGGGAGAATGAATGGCCAGGAACTGCAAAAAAAAAGAGAATACAAACATTTCACTTAAATTGATCTTTACATTCTGTATTATCTAATATCGACCGGGAACTTAATTTTACAAAACCACAACGCCTCTATTTTCAATTTCTATTCATAATGAATAAAAAAACCCACATCCATCGAAACCAGCTGTTTCTTATCTCCGATAATCAGAGTAACATTGTTAGCTGCTTTCGAAGAACAGAATTTGGTCAGATCAATAGGCGGGGGTTCGATGCTTCAACGTTTATTAAGAGATAAAATGAAGTTAGCTTTCCGCATTGTAAATATAAATGCAATCTCACCCTTCCGATCTGATAATTTAAATCGTGAATTCGACAATGTGCTTATTGTCCACAATGCAAACCTCCATCGGCCATCCATCATCGAATGAGTGCACACTGAGATCTTCATCGAAATTGACGTGATGCTAAAGTGATTATTAGATTATTACATGCAAAGGGGATAAGATTTCCTCGCAATGGTATGGCGTGGGCGGCGCAGTAGTGTGAGGCACCTCTCAACATACAAGGCTCCCGAGGTCGATCCCCCGCCTGGACGGACCAAGCCCTCTATCCCCCGGGGTCGGTAAATTGGAATTGAACAGGTACAAAGGCGTTTCTCAAGACTCGTCTTCTCCCGATCTCTCCCCTTCTTCCTACCAAGAAAGACTGAAGACGCTCAACCTCCCTTCTCTCTCCGATCGTCGTTTAAAGATCGATCTACTCACCTGTTACAAAATTATTTTCGGTTTTTATGATATCGATTGTCGTTCATTCTTTAATTTCTCCTCCCGAATAGGTATCACTAGAGGTCAGCGTCTTAAAATTTGCCCATTTCGTACCACTAGTCAACGGTTTGCCAGTTTCCTGTCTAATAGAATAGTACCACATTGGAATCGCCTAGACGATTCCATTATTAGTAGCCCTAATCTCTCTATTGTCTCAAATTACATTAAAAATCTTGACTTCTCTTCTCAATAGTACCCTTATATAGTACCTTTGTCGTTTCTTCGACATCGTAATATCGCATTGTGATGACTACTCTTTCCTGTATAATATCCACTATCTTTTGTTCGAATCCCCGCCACGAGCGATAAATATATTATTATTATTATTATTACACCTACTGTAAAATCGCTTGATGTGGCTGCACCTTTTCCTTCTACCTTTTTACTTCCCCACGACTCTCTCTCTTTCTCTTTCTGCACACTCACTTTCTAAAGGATAGCAATGCGAGAGAGTCGATAGAGTAAGAGAGGAAGCGTTTCGTGCCTAGACATGAGCAAACGATTACATTACACTCACCCTCCTTGTATAACCGCCTCTTCCTCCATGGAGATGAAATTCTACATTCGTTTCGCATTTCCAGTCGCTCTTCTTACTCTCACAAGAGAGAAAGAATTTGGTGTACGGAGAACCGTAGTTTGAAGAACCGGTTGAAACTTTCCTAAAATATTTAAAATTATATTTCAAGAAAGTCTCTACAAACGAGAGGGTTATACAGACACACTGAATAAAAATCAATATCACCATTCGAATCCTCCATCATTGAACACTGCCGATTCAACTACAGTTCCGGGAACGAATGAGTCCGCGTTCTCAATTTCCAAACGAACAACGAAATTCGAATCGCGGGCCATTTTGGACTGAAAATGACAAATATGAATTAATCAGGTCCTCTCTAAATTATGCTGATAGGTACAAAGAGATATTGGCCGATGTATCATTAACATCTCATATAAATTCAGACAAGGAATTAACATCAACATTTATTTATTAAAACAAAACAGGAATTAGGCAAAACAAATGGTTGATTTTCTTCCGAATACAAATTTGAGAGGAAAAGTGAGGCGTATCAACAACAAAATGAGAGCAATCGGAACACCTACTAGTTCACTAACCAGCTCAACCACAGGAAACGAAACAAGTACTACGTAAAAATCTAGTAGGATGAATTAATGATTTGCATAATTCGATCGAGAATCGAAAGCTTCATTTGCTCCGAGTAAAGGACATACTATACATACGAGAGTCAACTGAAATTAATACCATTACAATATTAATTAACAACACGAGAAAGTAGCCAAAAATAGAAGAGAAGAACCCACCTCAAGAGCACCGATATCAGAAATAGTTTCGTAACTCATGAGGCAATGGTTCTAAAAAATATTGCCCATAAAGTTAGTAAAAAGTTAATTTTCAAATTTTTGAGTACGAAAGAAAAAATTGATTTCTTCTCATTTTCTAATGCCAAATTCTCCGATTCTTCCTTCCCCGTTGTCTTTCTACTCTCCTCTTCTTCCAATTCCTTCCTCAGTCTCATCTCTTCCATTGCACTTCCATTCTTCTCTTCTTCTTTTCTCTTCTCTTCCACAAGTAACTGTCTTGTTTCCTCCTCCTCCTTCCTTCGCTTATCTCGTGCTCTTCTCTCTTCTTCTTCTCTTCTCTCCTCTCTCAATTTTTCTTCCTTCTTCCTCTCTTCTCTTCGGTTTAAGAGACCCTCCACGAGAGAAGGTAACATCTGTGCAGCGGTCCACGGATGGTGAAAATATGAATAATTCCCATACTTTTTTTCTGAAGTGGGGGTCCCGAGTGCTGATGGCCGGTACCAAAAACTAAGGCTAGGGGTCGATTTTGGAAAAGTTCCAGGTACCTTCCATTTTTGGGGTCAAAAAATTGACTTTCTCAAAATCATGCGCGATAATGAATTCCTAGTGTATTTTGACGCGTAGAATCCGAATTTCTATATTAGGATGCGTCCTAAATTTGCCATTTGATCACTGACTGTTCCTCAGCACAATACGAATTGATTAGGCAAAACTGATAATTCGGGGAATCGTTTGTTTACGTTTGATAAATCGAGAAAGATTGACCCATTGCAATTAAGCGGAACACTTATTTTCTTACAATACCTTAGAGAATCACCTGAAACGATAAAGATACTTCGTCGATGCATCAGAAACATCTTTTACCAGTCAACTCAGACGAATTCAGAAGGATACTTTATTATTCTTTGACATTATATTGATAAAAAAAGGAGATAAAAGAAGGCAGTTAGAGAAAATCAGCAAAAAAAGCAGAACGAAAATCGGCAACAGTCGTATATTCTGATGAAATCAGAAAGATTATTTAATCGGCTGCTTTGAGGAAATTCATCACTCGATCGAGAATCACGGCCTTCATTTTATCAGAGAAATTAGCATATTCGGGAGTCGACTGAAAAGGATCGAATCAAGCTAGATCGATCGAGTTTGAATCAGTCATTTGAAAAGTATTGGAGGTAGTCAAAATAACGTGGACATTTTTATACTTCCTCTCTAAGACCAGGAAATACCTGAAGAGTGCCGATCTCAAGTGCGGTGGGGTAACTCTGAAGACAGTGATCCTAAATTTCATAAATATTAAAATATTTAATGAATATAAATAGTACTCTCAGCTTCTCGAGTCTGTATTCATCAGATAGATGAAGCTTCTCTGCTTTTGAGAACTTGGTCGATGTCATCAGATGAAGTTCGCACAGGACAATCACTTTCTATAATTGTGCTTGGGTCGCATATTGAATATTATTTAGAGTATTTGAAGGAAGAAACGAACCTGCATCTGGAATCTATCTGCCAGAACAAGAACATGGGGAAGCGTGGAATCTGTAAGTTGCAATGGGAATGGATACGAAACTGAAATCACCAGTAATCTGAGCTTGAAGTGAGAAAATCAAATGAACAATGTCGATGAATTCCTGCAAATCTTATATAAAATGGAGAAAAAAATATTCTAAATCCAAATTATCAAATACTTAAGATAAAAAAGTGAATTTTACATTAAACGTAAAAGTTAAGGGCGTTCGGTGTTAGACTGAACAGTAACAACAACTTATCGCTTTAGAAAAAGAGAGAAAGAGATCATATTATTAATTATTATTACATGATAATAATTTTTGAAGTTCTAACCTCATACACAACATCCTTGAGTTCCACTTCTTCCTTTCCCTTTTCAGCGAAATCACCAAACAACATTGCAGCGAAGACGGGAGAGTTGATGGCCAGATACTTGAAAAAAAAATATTTAAATTAACAGTATACTAATTTTCGAATACGGGCGCTTACCAAAGAATTCGTTTTGTATGCACATGAATCACATAATTATTTTTCCAGAATATGAAAAAAATATTCGAATTTAAATCTAGTTTCTTAAAGATTTGTTGGAAAAAATAAGGCAGATATGCTCACATCCTTCGACACGCGCAGTTTCTTGTCTCCAATGATCAGATTGACGTTATTGTGTTCATCCGGAGAGCAGAACTGTCAGATCAATTGGAGCGGATTCAATACCACTGCAATTTTTCACTGATAATGATAGGAGAAAGTATCTTTCACTCGTTTTGTCGTGATCAGGGAAAGCGCGCCAAGTCAAATAATTTTAGAGGGTGTTGGAAAATTTCAACTGACTTCTTTGAACTGATTATATCGATGTGATATTCGACGGTGACCTTATTGTTAATAACATATATCTGCAATCTTAAATTTAACACATTCTTTACTTTCCTCATTAAGATTACTTACATTGTTCGGGTTATTCATAGAAGCCCAGTTCCAGTTCTTATCGAATGAATGAGTACTATTATTATCATCGAATAAAGCGAAATCCTGTTAATGTAATGTGGTTGAAATATAGGACAATCGAATATACATACCTTCATATGTTTCCTGCTGTTATTGGGGGTGAGAAGACGATATTCCACTTGTGCTTTGCAATTCCAAGAAGTCTTCTTATTCGAACAAATTAGCAAGAAGTCGATCTCACGACCGTCTTCAGAATTTGGACGGATAGATGCTTTCCTTAAGTTTCTTAATAAGAAATCAATACTCTCTGTTGTGACAATTGAAAAATATACCAACAAAATAATCTTATTTCCTAATTTTTATGCCTCATCATTCGAATCCTCTCTCGATGAGCACAGCCGATTCATATACTCCTGGAGTAAGCGAATTCGCATTATCGATTTCCCACCGAAGAATAACTTTCGAATCGTTGGTCATTCTGAAAATAAAGGATCCATATCACTGGGTATGTTCATAAAATAGTTATTCTTATATGCATGAACATTTAAAGGATCCACAGTAAACGAATTAAATAAAGTATGAAGGTACTTAACGATGAGCCTTAGCAACATCTTTGCACAACTAGACCATCGAAAACAGCAGACAACTTTACTATCTCGAACTTTGGAATATAAATAAGACTAATAGACTTATAAGGAGTTTACAACTAAAAAATACATTTAAAAAATCTCATATCTAGTTTACTAGTACCAATAAACACAGCAATATTTCACATGAGAACAAAAAGAACAGTTATGAATTTAGCTTGATGATTTGGCTAGTTTAGTCAGTCGATCGAGAATCGCCAATTTGAGTTTGTCAGAGAAATTAGCGAATTCGGGAGTCGACTGAAAATGGGATTTCTTAAAAACAACAACAACAAAAGGACTACCTGGAGTTTATAAATTTCAGACATAGTAGAAATCGCCAGAAGGCAATGACTCTAAAAGTGTGGTACAACGTTACAGTTACATTTTGCAGAAACTGTAGATTTGAAATTCTCACAAAACAAGAAAATACCGTGATATTATTGAGTTTGAATTGTTCCAACAGATTTAGCCTCAGGGCCTTTGAGAGCTTGCTAGAAGTCATCAGCTGAATTATGCAGTAGGAAATCACTTGCTAAAAGAATAGTATGTCCATCATTTTAGAGGAAAAACAAAGAAACCTGCATCTATATAAGAATAACGGATGTTTGAAAAAGTGTTGTTCGATTGCGTCATCACTACGCAATCAGCGATGATGCAATTGATGACGCAATGCATGCATCGTATTCCTCGATGGATTTGGCATATAGTGCCACAACATCCAAATTGCAAAATCAGCTACAACAAAAGTAATATCAAAAATAAAAATCGTCTACTCACTTTCTGGCGCGACTGTATGTACCTCGTAGACGACATCCTTAATCTCCACTTCCTCCTGTCCCTTCTCAATAAAATCTCTGAAGAACATTGCATCGAAAACAGGCGAGTGGAATGCAAGATACTGAAAGATCCAGAAGTTAGCAATGATCACTAATTTTCACAAATAGTTAGAATAGAGAAAATATTTATTTGGAAAACAGAGAAAATTGAGCAAATCCAGATAATATTACCTCCTTGTACACATGAAACTTCTTCTCTCCAATCTTCAGAATAACGTTACTCTTACGGTTTGGTACAGAAAACATCTCCGGTTCTCCTCTAAAAATATGATATTCTTGTGTACTTTTTTCTTGAAATAAATTAAGCTTTCTCCGTAATTCTTAAAACAAAATGTATTAGGTTGTTCGGAAAGTTTCTTTCTTTTATCTTTATCATGCCAATTCTTGTGGCTTTCAACCTCAATTAAATTGTCCATGGCATATGTTTGGGACCTTGGAGGTCGAATACTGCAGTATGCTCAAATCGCATCTCGGTCTCATAGCAGGCTAGAAAAACTATCAAAAGTTAGCCAATATCAAAAACACCTGAAAAGGCAGAATTTCTGTGTTTTTTTGTTGGGTTATTTTTCCCGAGTACTGGATGCATACCGATACTAACCGGATAATATGTGATAGGGCAAGAGTTGATAATAATGATGACAAAGAAAAACCAGACTTTCCACCTTCGAGATAGACGGAGGATATCAATATGCCACCATCTCGAGGTTCGAATTTAGGCATAAGTATTCTGGAAAAGAATGCTCATGAATACGTAATTGGATTCCCACCTAATTTGGGATAGAAAGTGAACATGTAATGTACTTCGCAAATAACAATAGCTTTGTTCTCTGGGTTGACCGAGTGAAGCACAATAAGTTCAAAATTCTACTCGAAAAAATCATGGTAGTGCGGATTTCTCGATAGACTCTTGGTTAAATTAGGGAACACGTCCTAGATTTAAAACTGTACTTTTACTAATAACACTATTTGACGTACTTCACAATAGTGGGTCATTTGCATGCCTATGTCACTTCTGCAAAGCAATATCTGTCTTTAAAAATCTCGAAGAAAAGCTGACTAGGCTAACTTCGGAATACCATTGCTCAAGATCTATTGATCGAAAAGGTTTGTACTACTGGTTGTCACAGAGAGTACCCACGCCCACATCAACTACAAAAAACCATAAGATGATTGGCCAAGTTTAAATAAAGGTGAAGTGAATAATGTCCATACATGAAAAAAGAAAGAAAATTTCCGAACAACCTAATATTAGACTGAAACTTAAATGATGTACAAGCGCGAAATGTTATAAACAATATAAATAACTAACCTTTCCGCATACTTAATAGAAATTTTGAAATCAATTGTGCAGGTATTATCAATGTTGCACGGCTAAACTTTTAGAAATTCATACTTCTAAATATATAGAAATATTAGTGTATATTGGCCATAATTTCCAGTGAATAATACTAGTGCCTAAATTTTTTAAGTCTTACGGAATCAGTATCCAGAATCTCCCAGTAGTACCAATCCACAATGTTGCACTTGTTATCGACACTGAACCTTGTAAATATCTGCAAAATTTAAAAAAATTCCAATATTAAACCTAATATTTGCATGTGTTCCCGAACTATGCAGCCAGTTCTAAACAAACAATGAGAAAGAAATTTGGGGAGTTTTATAGGTCCTCGCCAGGCCCCGTCCCCTTGATATCGCCCCCCCCCCCGGGGGGGCGGGAGGGGATGGTACCAGGCGGCACCCCGAAAGGGGTGGAGTCTGGTCCCCTCCAAAAATGTTCCAAGATGTTTCCCACCCGAACTTAGGAGCGCGATGTTCCCGAGAGAGAGGGGAGGAGCGAGAAAATGCCACCCGCGCGCGCTCTCTAGTCACACCGGGTCGGTGCTCTAATCTCGGGCAGGGAGGGAGGGGCGCGCGAAAAGGGAGGGGGCGCACAAGGAGGGAAGCGGGTAGAGGCGGATGAGAGAACGCAAGGGGAGGGAAGGGGGAGGAGCCTGGCGCGGAAGTAGGAAAGTGCCGAAATTTGAATAAATTTTCAATCGGTAATGAATAAATGACCTTTTTACTCGTATTCGTCAATCCATCATAGTTGAGTAGGGAACAATTCACGTCAGCTTCACACTTCCACGGTCCATTGTGATCGACGCCACATCGAAGAGTGAAATCCGCCTGACCGGTGCCATCTTGACGCATTTCAAATGCAGCAATCCTGCGAATAATAATAATAATAACATTTGACAAAAATTAAACTTAACGTTCACGGTCTATCGACCCAATATGCTTTACAATAAAATCTTAATTCAGATATGTGACGAAATAAGCAAGAAAATCTCGTATATTCAAAACGCGATATTCAGCAACATAGCTATGACGAGCTTAATTCTCGAAATGTTCCTTTCAAAACATTATTTAAATAAGGAATAAACAAAAACACCACCAGAAAAACTACCCATTTGAATCCTCCTTCATTGAACACTTTTGATTCCACTTTTCTTCCCGCTGCGTGAACTACAGTTGCATTATTGATCTTCCATTGAAGAACGAAGTTGGAATTATTAGCCATCATTGAAAGAACCTTCATCCTTCAATCATATTAATTACACAATGATTACATGATTGAGCAGGATAACAAAAGTAAAAAGAAAGTAGAATATGGGCTTCACGACAAGGCGTTCTTTGACGCCCCGCGCCAATTCAGCGTTCAGTGCTGAGATTATTAGACCAAATGTGAAAATGAACGCCATTATAAACGATTCAAGCTCATTGCTCAGCAATAAACAATTGATATTTGGACTAATGTAAAAAAAACAGAAAACTAAAACTACGTAACTACGCTTACAGTATGCTTCAAGATGGAGAGACTGTGCGTGTGCTGACTATCAACTTCTGACTTTTCAAATCGTACACGAATTTAATAAATACTATTTTAAACCGCGGTGTTGGGCAGATTCTGCGGCGTTAAAATTAATGGCTACAACAAATTCGAATTTTTCAAAGAAATCCGTTTAATAATCATGCCAAACTGCGTGTACCGCGGAGTCCCACCGAAGGTTGTATTTGAAATTATCAGACATATTAAGAGAAGCGCTCGGTAAGACTCGATCACCCCGCGGACGCGTTCCTCTAGCAACAAGATCCGGAGGTCCATACTCGGGTGCTAGGAGTACATTAGGCCCAGATTTCTCAAAACAACGGTTATTACCTGATAGGTCCATTATACAGAAAGAAAATCAATTAAAAGTTGAAAATGGTCGAAAAACCATATTTTCAAAACGCTGTAAGATGGATTCAATTTTCAAGTAGCATTAGTCATGTGATGCCTTGAAAGCCTAAAAAACATATCTAGGTGCTTTTCCGGTCAATTTTTAATACTCAGTTCTCACTCAAAAAATCACATTTTTCACTGTAACTGATGCCTTCCTTGGTTCCTCCAATAGTTTTTGTGCACACGTTGTAGCCCGATGGTACCTGACTTCATTCTACCCCAAGACATACTCAATGGCTTTGTCTAAGTTCGAGATTTTTAAACTTGTAGATTTAACAGTGCTGATGTCGAACATGGAAACAATTGTCTTTGGTTGAACTGGAATTGAAATTGATTAGATAAGTAATGATTACAACTTATTTACTTTCGATACTTCATATAACCCTCAAATATCCCGAGTTTTGCTCAATTCTGAAAATTCGATTTTTGATCGTCTGAATTTCCAAAAATTGTGCATCTTTATCTCAATAATTTTGCTCCGGCTCCAATAAGTTTGACTTGGAAATTGTAGTACGTAGAAACACGTGTAATATCTTTGCTAAATAAGAATCACCAGCATTGTCTAAGTTCCTGATTTTTACGATTGAAATTGCGAAATCGCGAGATTCGAAATGTATCGAAAGTGAATTTCGGCGATAATGACGATTGTTATTGGTTGTTTTCAACGGCTATCGGAGTTAATATTCCTGCACTGTAAAATGACAGCCACATAACATACGATTTTCAAGTTTGTTAAAAACCCGATTAACGACGAATTTAATTTCATTATTTACCTCCCTCAAATCTAACCTATCTAAATCAAACGCCAATTGATCTTAGCAACAATCGACAATACGCTCTCACATTTCTAATTGGCCACAATATTATCACCAATAACGCTTTCGAAGTTTCAGATATCTGCGATTCATTAGGCAAAATCAGAAATCTCGAAATATAAATAAATTTGATTTTCGCAAATTTGGTAAAGATACTAGAAAGGCTTTCTTAAGAATGTACTGTACGTCATGATTGGAATTTTATTACACCAGAATAATCACAGTTTTCAATGTTTTAAAAATTTTTTTTTAAATTGAAATATTTCGATTCTCGGAAAATGTCAAACTATGCAATATTTTCACTTTATTCAGATAGGTATGTACGCATACAACTTATTTAAACCGGTGACTCATGAATATAAGCCATTTTCCCGATGAAATTCACTTTCGATACATTTCGAATCTCGCAATTTCGCAATTTCAATCGTGAAAATCAGGAACTTAGACAATGCTGGTGATTCTTATTTAGCAAAGATATTACACGTGTTTCTACGTACTACAATTTCCAGGTCAAACTTATTGGAGCCGGAGCAAAATTATTGAGATAAAGATGCACAATTTTTGGAAATTCAGACGATCAAAAATCGAATTTTCAGAATTGAGCAAAACTCGGGATATTTGAGGGTTATATGAAGTATCGAAAGTAAATAAGTTGTAATCATTACTTATCTAATCGATTTCAATTCCAGTTCAACCAAAGACAATTGTTTTCATGTTCGACATCAGCACTGTTAAATCTACAAGTTTAAAAATCTCGAACTTAGACAAAGCCATTGAGTATGTCTTGGGGTAGAATGAAGTCAGGTACCATCGGGCTACAACGTGTGCACAAAAACTATTGGAGGAACCAAGGAAGGCATCAGTTACAGTGAAAAATGTGATTTTTTGAGTGAAAACTGAGTATTCAAAATTGACCGGAAAAGCACCTAGATATGTTTTTTAGGCTTTCAAGGCATCACATGACTAATGCTACTTGAAAATTGAATCCATCTTACAGCGTTTTGAAAATATGGTTTTTCGACCATTTTCAACTTTTAATTGATTTTCTTTCTGTATAATGGACCTATCAGGTAATAACCGTTGTTTTGAGAAATGTGGGCCTAATGTACTCCTAGCACCCGAGTATGGACCTCCGGATCTTGTTGCTAGAGGAACATGTCCGCGGGGTGCTCAATATGATCGAGTCTTACGGAGCGGGTCTCTTAAAATAGGTTATTCGTCAGCTCAGGCGATGAACAGTATTCAAAGACCGCGGCCTCAGCCTTTATTATTAATAATTCAATTAAAACAATTTGTAAAATAGCATAATTCGGTACTCAAACCGTTCTTTTGAGCAAATTTTTTTTCCCGCCAATTTTTCATTACTACAAAAACTTCAACAATTTACGAGATGTAAATTACACAAACAGGGCGGAGTTCTGAGAGCCGAGATTAGAGTAAACCGTAACAAAACGTCAAATAAATAGTGAAACAGTGCTGTCCATTCAATTCAACGCGAATAAGAGTAAATAAAAAGAATTAAGAAGAGGGGGCGGGTCAGATCCGGGACAGGCGCCCCACGAAGAAAACACCACTATTTTCAACGCGGGCCTATTCTCATATCAAACGGGAGGAGGAATAATCATCATTTGATAATGAAAATAACTGAACAATGGGAGGAGAGGGGGGGGGAGGAGGAGAGAGGGCGGGCCTCTCTGTACGATCTAGGGGAGAATAATCAAGAGATGAGAGAGGGTGAAAACACAATGATGAGGTCCCCACCACAACTTGTACACTAGAAACACGATTGGATCATCGAGTGAAAACTAAGAATTGAATACGGTAATCAGAGAGGGGAGGATAGAGGGGGGAGGCGAGCGAGAGGGAGAGAGAGGAAGAGGTTTCCTGCCATAGTGAAAATGGACACACACTCACAAAAGAAGGTAATTTATCTCATTTATAACATTAAGTATAGATAATGAGAACATGCAACGAGAGAAAGAGTATTTTATTGCGATAACAATATGGAATTCTTTTCCATTAACTGAGTGAGCGCAAATGTTAGCCTCTGATGATTCGATCACAGATTGCAGCCTTCATTTCTCCAGAGAATTCGTCGTACTCGGTTGATGACTGGAGTGAATCATCAGGGAAAATTTAAATTCCATGAAAAAATAAACAGACCACAAACCTTAAGCTTCTCAACCAGACAAGCATCACTTTCGAAAGACTTGAGGCAGTGGTCCTTAATATCAAACTTTGCCTAGGAGGACAACATAATATTTCTATACAGACAATGCCGTACCTTGAGAGATGTCAGTCTGTACTGATCTGCAAGAAGTAGTTTCTTCACTTCTTCGAATCCCTCCGATTGCATGAGATACTTCTCAGCCTCCTTCACCACACGCTGCGATGAACGATCATTTCACACGTTTCAGAGTTACAAAAAAAGGTAAATTTTCGATGCTCACCTCCATCTGGAATCTATCGGCCAGTTTCAGAATGTGTGGCACCGTGCGATCTGAAAGTTTTCCTATCTAAGATCTGTATTCATTGCATTTAAAAGCTGGAAAACGGAAATTACCAGAGATCTCGATCTCTCTGTAGATCAAATGCAGGAGATCGAGGAATTCCTGAAGAGCATATTATCTGTACGTCCTGCATAGCAAATACACTAAAACTTACTTCACAGATCACATCATTGATCTCAATTTCCTCCTTTTTCTTCTCAGCGAAATCTCCGAAGAATAGTGTCTCGAACACTGGGGACTGAACAGCCAGATACTGAACAAAACAAATTTTGGATTCTTGAAAGAGCGGATTGCGGGAAAATCCGCATATTTCCCGTAAGATCTTTTTAGGAAAAAATGCGTGCAAACCTCCTTCGATACGTGAAGTTTGTTGTTTCCAATCTTCAGAATAACATTGCTCATGCGATTCGGAGCATCAAGGAAAGACGGCAGATTAATCTCGCATCTAAGAATGATCATATGAACAAATATTATTTACCGCTCTACAGCGTTCGATTACAAGGGCGTTTAAAAGTTGTTTCAGCTACAGTACCGGTCAAAAGTATTGTTTTTGTCATAACTTTCTTCTAGGATGAGATATCGACTCATAGTTTAGAGCGATCAGTAGGCAAACATCATGCGCATATAGCACCGTGGTTGACGTGGATATAGCCACTGGGCTCTGGATACAGTATTCATTCTGCATATTTCAGATCGGCAAAACATTATGTAGGGTACAGAGATATTTTCTATGATGCCCCACTTCGTGCGGTGGAAACACAACCACCTGTGCATAGAATCCACTGCTAATCTCATTGAACGGATTTCGCAATCTCTGGGAATATCGATTTTCCGAAACATCCAAATTTTCGAAAATTGATTATATCTTTGCTCTACGACAAGCTACAGCTCCCAAATTTGGCATGTAATATGACATAACGATGTACCAATAATTCCCCAAATATTGGGCAGATTGATTGATCGGCGCGAAATTTTCAAAAAAAATTGGACCATTTTTTCACCTGATAGCGGACTTTGCGATGCGTGAAGCTAAAGATCTAATTTTCGGTTGTCTGATGTAGAAAGTATTATTGATAAAACCTACAAGACAGTTTTCTTTTTGGAGCATTTTGAAGGTTTTTATTAGTGATGAAATGAATGGAAATTGTGTATGCGAGATTGTAAAATGACGAGTGAGTTCAAAATGAATCATCGCGGATTCACACCAGATCATGCCACGAACATTGATTGGTCGAGTTATTCATAATTCAGTATTAGCCTGGTTGATTAAAGTGCAAATGATCTCGATAGATGAGAAAAAGTTCTGACTGTGTCCACTTTTCATGACTCAATCCGCTCAAATTCGACCAGGTTTTTGGGCAATAACAACGGGAAAAATGCTCCAAAAATAAAACTGTCTTGTAGGTTTTGTCAATAATACTTTCTACATCTGATAAAAAAAATAGATTTGTAACTTCACGCATCGCAAAGTCCGCTATCAGGTGAAAAATTGGTCCAATTTATTTTCGAAATTTTGCTCCGATCATTAAATCTGCACAATATTTGGGGCATTATTGTTAAATCATTATGCGACGTCACATGCCAAAATTGGGAGCTGTAGCTCGTCGTAGAGCAAAGATATAATCATTTTTCGAAAATTTGGAGGTTTCGGAAAATCGATATTCCCAGAGATTGCGAAATCCATTCAATGAGTTTAGCAGTGGATTCTATGCACAGGTGGTTGTGCTTCCACCACACGAAGAGGGGCATCATAGGAAATATCTCTGTACCCTACATAATATTTTCCAGATCTGAAATATGCAGAATGAATACCGTATTCAGAACCCAGTCGCTGTATCCACGTCAACCACGCTGCTATATGCGCATGATGTTTACCTACTGTTCACTTCAAAGAATGAGTCGATATCTCATCTTAGAAGAAAGTTATGGCAAAAACAATTTTGTTGCAATACTTTTGACCGGTACTGTATGAATTATGTCCGATCTATTTTTATAACTCTATAACTTCAAATTTCAAAACCTCTCCGAGTTGAGAATACGAAGTTCGAAGTCAACAGTAAACGTGCCATTGATGTTGAAGTGCTGATGAAGATTAAATTACTTCTTGACATTTGACAAACACTAATTGAATGGAAAGAAGGATAATTGCCAAACAAGAAAATTATGCCGATACATCATTACCTGATGTGTCAAAACGTCCCAGTTGAAACTTTTGGGCAGTGCGATGGAGTTGTTTTCTCTATCGAAATCGAGACGATGCTGCAATAATCAATTGATTATAAGACAAAAATAACCGAAAAATAATTAGGTAATTATTTTCCGAAATGTGAATTTCCACATATTTGTCCAAACGATACCGCGTAGCGAATCGCTATGTGCCTCTACCTAGCATATTGAGGAATCACGGTAGTGAGAGGGCGTAACGAAAACACGTCATGTATTGGCCAACCCTAGTGTATATTTTCACTTAACAGAATTCAAATAATATTTGTTAATAATAAATTATAGTCTAACAAAATAGCAATTTAATTAACCTTCACGATGTAGTGATGTCTGCCGCTTAAGGTGTGGAAGAATACGTCCACCTCAGCTTCACATTTCCAGGGTCCCTTATGATCCAAGCAGCACCGAAGAGTTAGATCAGCGTTCGAGTTGAGCATGTCAAGGGCAGCAGTCCTCCAAAGTAATATTTGTATGCACAACTCTGTACCATAATGCAATAATTATTCAAGATAAACCATTTGAATCCTCCCTTGTTGAATTCATCCGATTCCGCTTTTCCCGCTGCATGAGTCGCCCTGGCATTATTGATCACCCACTGGAGAACGAAGTTCGAATTGTCGGTCATCCTGGAAATAAAGTATATAAATTATCAAAAAAAACGAAATATCGTGACCTCCTGTGTGCGGCATTTTTATTTTAAGTTTATCTATTTTTTCGTAAATCATACAAGTTAAAACAAAACTATCCAATTTATGAATTAAATAATTCAAACCTAAGATATTAATTCGGAAATCGAACCGATATTAAGAAATATCATTATGGACATGAAAATAACTTCTTTTATCTTCCATAGAAACAACATTTTTGTAAACAAACAACGAAGAGCAGGCAGAATATGATTAGAATCTATACATATATATAAAGCGCAGTGTCTGTGTTCGTGTCTGTTCGGACTGCGAAATGATTACGAAACGTAGAGAGAGAGAACTCGCGCGTCAACAGAAACGAGTGATTGCGAAACCTATTCCGCTAGCAAGGGGTTGTGCTATCACGACTTCTGATTACAGTAATGGGTAATAATCAAAATAGTAATAAAAAGATCACTTAGAATAGTAATTAGGTCAGTTTCATGATTCCATCACAAATGGCGACCTTCATGTCAGCTGAGAAGTTATCAGACGACTGAAAAACACAAATTTAAACAATGATTGCAAATAGAACCAACCCTCAGCTTCTTGGTCAAATCAGCAACATTTGTGAACGAGTCTAGGCAGTAGTCCTAAAACATTTTTTTATTGACATTTGGAAATGTTCCTATTATCTAGCTGAGCTATAAAGAGTTCTTTCATGTGCATGAAACATCGTGTTATTGTAAAATATTTATAAAATTATTCAGTAAATAGTAAAACAAATAAAAATATCGTACCTTGAGAGATGTAAGTCTGTACTGGTCGGAAATAAGAAGCTGCTTCTTCTCGTTGAAATGGGTAGATCGCATGAGATACTGCTCAGAAACATGCAGTACTCGCTAAATTGATTAATCCCAGTTTCCAATATTTCAACAGAGAAATAATTGATGAGATACCTCGACCTGAAACTGATCTGCAAGCTTAAGAAGATGTGGCACTGTGTTATCTGAAAATAAACGAATATTAAAATCTTATGAAACATAATAGGGTCAAATAGATAATTACCCGTGATATCCACAGTTCCGAGATACAACAAATGCAGAAGATCGAGGAACTCCTGCAGTAATGTATAATGTAAAATATTATTTTCTGATCGCAGTGTGGCGTAGTTTTATGCGCCAGAATTCGATTGAAGGGTTTAGACCTCCGATACTTGTTCCAGTCAGGTCCAACCGCACCAAATCGGTTGTGATTCGCAAAATTATCATAAAGTAAAATGACCAAGCAGCTCTAAACAACACGGCTTGAAATCTCACAAGAGGTTGCTCGATGCACGCGAAAAGCTTTCAATTCAATTCAATTCAATTCTTTATCCGCCAGGTGAAGTATAGGGGAAATGCGATAGTCTTCGGTTGCTTGCGGTGGATGTGGTTGTATACAGGGGTCACCTCGAATCTAACGCCCCTAGGGTCGCTAACGGCGTAGATTCGAGGGAGAAAAGAGATAGATGATCTTGAGAATATCTTGAAGATTGAGGGATTGAAGGGGGGCTTTGGTGGGGGGCAGCAGGTTGGGTTAAACTCGCAAGAGTGAATCGGAAGTAAAAGATATGGAAGGTAATGAGAGAAGGTGAGATCGGAAATGTTTAGGCGAGCTTGTTACGATTTCATTAGAGAACACGTTCCATCTGTCGATCGTCCTAGTCACGAAACTTGAGTGAGACTTAGGACACGCGAAAGGTAAGGAAACACGCAAAGAATGTGCTCTACGCAGATTACGAGTGAGTGGGGATATTATATATAGAGAAGAGTGGTCGTAAGAGTAAAAACCATGGATAGGCTTGTGAAGAAACAGAAGATCAGAGAGGAACCTTCTGTGCTCAAGAGTTTGCAATGAAAGAAGGGGAATTAGTTGTAGGTAACACGTGTATGGGATATTGCACCGAGCAAAGAGACGACGAGTAAAGTTACGTTGAACACTTTCTATCGTATTTGCAAGAGTAACTGTAGTTGGAGAACATACTACTGAGCAGTATTCTAATAGTGGTCGAACGAAAGTTACAAAAGCGCGTTTATACAAGCAATGATCTGTGGAATAGAAGCATTTAAACATAATGTTTACTTGCGCTCTAGCCTTTGAAATAATTTTTGCGACATGATCATTAAACTTTAGTGATGGCTGCATAAGTATACCGAGGTCTTTCATAGAAGGGGACACGGAAAGGGGAATTCGATTGATAAAATATTGGGTACGAGGGGTCAGGGAACCATAGTTAACAACAGTACATTTAGTTTCATTAAGGGATAGATTCCATTCTAGAGACCAGGCAAAACTAAGTCAATTGCAGATTGTAGGAGACGGGAGTGAAGAGGCACCCTAGCATAGATCTTAAGATCATCTGCATAAACTCCATATTTAATTTCGGGAGGAAGTCTTTTGGCAAGGTCATTAATAAATAGAATAAATAGAAGGGGTCCAATGCATGAACCTTGAGGCACGCCAGAAGTGATCATTGTTGGAGTTGATATGCAATTATCGATAATAACGCATTGAGATCTGTTCGATAGATAGTTTTCTATCCATGAAACTGTGCATGTGCATGTGCAGAGAAGCCAAGATTGGTAAGTTTAAATAGCAAAAGGCGGTGATCAATGCTATCAAACGCTTTTCTGAAGTCAAAATAAATAGTATCGAAAGACGATTTTTGAGAAAGAAAATGAAGATAACGTGAATGAGTCTGAACAAGCTGGGTACACGTAGAGCGATTTAGGCGAAAGCCGGCTTGGTGAGGGTCAAGGATATTATTCGCTTCTAGATATTCGGTAATTTCAGAAATCAGAATCTTTTCGAAAATTTTAGTTACTGAGCAGGTGAGACTAATTGGCCTAAACCTATTAATTGAGTTTGATGACGATTTAGGGATAGGCTTTACAATAGCGTGTTTACAAATAGCAGGGATTGAATTGTTTAGCAAAGATTTGTTGAAAATAATTAACAAAGGAGAGATAATGGAAAATTTGCACTTAGGATATACTATATTAGGTATCCCATCTGGGGAAGTGTTACATTTAGGAGACAATGACCTAATTGCAATAAGAATTTGGGATAAGGTGATAGAAGCCAGGTCAAATTTTGACTCACTTTGAGAGTGGGTCGGCGGCAGTAAAGGAGAGAGGAGAGGGGAAGATGACACAGATGCAAAATATTTGGAGAATGCTTGCGCCTTATCCAAATTGGTAAGCAACTTAGTTCCATCAACATCAATGATACCAGGTGGTGCTGAATTACTAGATTTGAGACGTGTTTTGCAGACTGTAATACGCCTTGGGATTTTTCGATTCAATAACACGCGATTCGACTCTCACATAATGCGCTCTTAAAGCTTTCTCAAAACGCTTGGCTAATTGTTTTGCGAGTACGCTATTCGGCGCAAGGGAAGTGGCTCTATCAGACTTGAAATGGAGATTACGCAGGTATGGGGGATAAGCAGAGATGGGAGAGGGGGAAGATTTAGGAACGAAGTTGTCAAGAGTGTAATTCATGAAATCTGAAAAATAAGTATAGGCTTGATCAGCATCAAAAGCAGAAAGGGCAATAGTCCAATCGTGAGAAGAAATGAGATGGTTAATTGAATCCCAGTCGGCTGAATGATATTTTCTGGAAGGAGTGAATTCACGGGTAGGGGGAGGAGGGACGCCCAGTGAGAAAGAAATGCTCGTATGATCGGCAAAGGGAAAGGCAGGGTTCACATTGAACACAATGTTATGGTTACATAGAACCAAATCTAAAATATTTTCTCCATGCGTTTTGAAATTTACAAATTGAGTCATGCGGAAGTCGGAAGCAAAAGAAAGGAAGTCGGTTTGAGATGGAGCAGAAAAATTTACCCAATCGATAGTGGGTAGGTTGAGATCACCGCACATAAGGAAGGGAGTATCGATGATGAGGGGTGTGATAAAAGAGAGAAATGATTCAAGAGAAGTAGAAGCGCAAGAGGGGGAACGGTAGACCATGCAAATACGCACTGATTTGAATGGAGTGTTTGCAATTAGAGGTATGATGAATATCAATAATTACAGATTCAATACCTTCACAGGAGAAAGTGTTAACAAGAAAAGGGTTTAAGAGGGGGAAGAAATGATAGCTACTCCACCGCCTCGAGATTTTTCAGCAGTGGAGGGACGATCTTTACGGAAAACTACATAATCATCGTTAGAACACAAAAGATACGCATCACTCTCGTCCTCACGCAGCCATGTCTCACTCAAAAGAATAAGATTGTAGCCTAATGATTTAATATACGAAAATAGATGCGACTTTCGACGAATGGAACGGGAATTACTCAGGAAAGGCTCAATAGAATTAGGAAAAGAAGGAAGAGGGGAGGGAATAAGCGAAAGTACCTTCCTGCTGCGCCCGTCCTAGGCCTGAACCTCCGTTCCGTTGGCGTTTGCAATTCCGGTTGAGGGCATAGGAGGGATTCCGGAGAGGATTGATTTGTTCGCTGAGGTGTCTTCGTTGGTTTTGAAATTGATTGCTAGATTGGCTTCGTTCGTCTTTTCATTCTGGGAGGGTTTTCATTCTCAATGCTACACAAACGATGAAGTAGCGCAGCTCTCTCATGGTGAACAATTTCCAGCATATGTAATGCTTTTAAACCATTTATTTACCTATAAAAATTTACAAAATCAGAAATTGCCGAACCTCGTAGACAACATCCTTTATCTCCACTTCCTCCTTGTCCTTCTCAGCGAAATTCCCGAAGAACATTGCATCGAAAACTGGAGATTGGAGTGCCAGAAACTGGAAAAGATTAAAATTTCAATTATCGAAGTAACGAAATAATTTAAAGAAGGAGTGTCAGCAAAGTTGAACTTTTGACGGTGTCATAACCATGACCTAGCTTTTCATAACCATAAGAAATTTTGAAATTTTCAAATTCATATCTTTATTTTGAATCGAGTTATTACTAGTTGGCAGAGTGCCATAGGCGCGGATAGTCCTTGATAGGGCAGGGACGTGCGGGAATTCCAATATATCTGCTAACCAATAGCCCAATAAGGCAAACCTTACCTCTTTGGACACATGAAGTTTCTTATCACCAATCTTAATGATGACATTACTTTGTCGATTTGGTAGAGAGAACATGTCGGGATCAGCAATCGATACCCCTCTTAAAGATGTGTACATATTCGCATGGCAATAACATATTTGAAAAAGAACAAACAATGAAATTTTAATCTAATTACTGACCTTTCAGAAAGGGTGATGTGAATTTCGACTTCCAATGTGAAGGTATTATTGATGTTATAGGTCTAAATATGAGTGTACTAATCAACTGGTAGTTATAGTGATTTAGTTTTTTATGTGCTCATTTTAATCATCTGATTAACAGAACGAGGAAACCAAACCAAGTTAAGAATACAATATAAAAAGTTACCAAACTAATCAATTTGTTCCACGTGAACCAGTTCAGTTTATTGAGCTTGTTATTTGTATGGAAAGAGATGCGTTTCTGCAAGAAGAGATAATATAAACATTCAGCATCTCGAAATGACGTATGATATAAAAAGGTTCCGGACGATTCAAACTTCCAGTCACTCCGTGAAGTGGGAACTCTGCCTCTAACAATTCGTTTGTTCTACATCATTCTACTATTGCATTCTTCCCAGATGGAACCTATGCCCCCATTGATGAAAGGTGGAGACCAACACACAATACTTTGATCGCTTTGGAACACCCGTATTTTCATATCTGAGAAAGATACCCTAAAAGATTTCCAATGGAATGCCTAGGGGATATAGAGGCCCTTAGCTACCTGATTAGAATGATTTGCAAATACCTTCTCGTAAGGATACTTTCCTCCACATGATTTAATTAGAAAGCACTGCACTTCCCCTTCACATTTCCATGATCCGTTGTGATACACATCACATCGAAGAATGAAATCTCCTTTATCGTTATCGTTTTGATGCTTCTCATATGCAGCAATCCTGAGAATGATAAACCATTCTTGTCTAACAAAACCTTGTTTACATTGCCTTCATCCCGTTCACAGCCTCACTAATTCGTTCAATTCGTAAATTTTCCTCGACCTTTTCGCTTGGTTTTCGGGTCATGTTTTTTTCTTGGGGGTTTGGGCTATTCCTACTCTATTCATAAGGTGTCGCTGTTGTTATGACGATCAAGTGTTTGAAGAGGTTAAAGTTGAATACTTACATACTGAGATTGAACTAAATCCAGCTTTACTAACCACTTGAATCCTCCGAAATTGAATGCTCCCGATTCCGCCTTCCCCACTCAGTGAATTTCGGTTGCATCATTCTTCTCCCAACGAAGAACAAAATTGGAATTGTCGGTCATTCTGGAAAGAAAGATTCATCGAATAAACTGATTAAATATAGCTATTCTAGCTTTGCGGGATCGAAATTACGTGATCTACCATTGCGGACCCGCAAAAGGTTGGACTCCAATTGCAGGCCCGCAATTCCGCAATCATTTAGCCAACCCTAAACCTGATCACGATTTCAAAATTAGAATGCTCAAATAATGAACTGAAGTTAGTGGTAAAGAAAACTTTCAAATGAATAGAACCTCATTCTGATTCCAACGAATTTTTTTCAAATAAAATATACAAATAATCGGGTGTCAACCGATATTCCATCTCGGATTACGAAAGAGACAATGTCTCATCTCGAAATAAAGATAACTTCTTTATCACAAGTGGAAAACAATAGAAAAGATAAATACGGAAACATAATTGTGATAACTAACAATAAGACAGAACTGAAATTGTGTATCAGCAAAACTTCAGGTTAGGGCAGGGAGCATAAGTTCAATTGAAATGATTCTACGGTAGTTAGGGTTTAATGAGTTTGTCCAAAATGAGAACCTTCGTTTCGGCAGAGATATTGTCGTACTCAGAAGATGACTGAAAGAAAGATCCTGGAGGTCAGAAGGAACTATTGTATTTTCAAAAATATAATAAAAAAATAACCTTTAGCATCTCAAAGAGATCAGCCGATTTGAGGCAGTGATCCTAAATTTCGGTTAAGCAACATTTATAGAAAATGGAACAACTGAATCCGGCACAAACATTTTTCAACGGATCAAAATGGTAACTATATTGCATTACCTTGAGAGAAGAGAGTCTGTATTTATCAGCGAAGAGAAGTTTCTGCACTTCATTGAATCCCTTTGACTGGATCAGATATTTTTCTGACTGATCCACGACAAACTATGAATAATATTTTTAAAGAATGTTAATTCTAAGTTGCGATTCCAACCTCCATTTGAAACTGATCGGCGAGCTTCAGAATGTGAGGCACAGAACGATCTAAATGATAAATGAATAGTATATAACAAACAATCGAATATAACCTGTGATAGACGTTCGAAGATACATCAAATTGAGAAGATCAAGGAATTCCTGTAGAAGATTGTGGAATTGCTGTGTGATCCACTACTTAAAAAAGTAGAACCAACCTCGTAGATGACATCTTTGATTTCCACTTCCTCCTTGTCCTTCTCAATGAAATCTCCGAAGAAGAGACTTTCGAAGACGCGAGACTGAACAGCCAGATACTGTAAAATATTCATACCTCCATTAGATTACTATACAATTTTATGAATTTTGAATTAACTGATTATATTCCTTCGTCTCTATTTTGTGTTGGATTGGCTAGCAAATATAATCAGAAATATTGAGAGCTATAGAAAACCAATTGGTTTGATTCTGGTGAAAATAGCATACCTCCTTAGACACATGAAATTTCTTCTCTCCGACCTTCAGAATTACATTGCTTTTGCGAGTTGGTACAGCAAACACATCAGCAATCGGTTCTCTTCTTTAAAGTTCATTGGTTAATATAGGTTTAGTGGTATGAAGAACAACTAAATCAAAAAGTAAAATTAAATCCTGCCCAATTACTATAACTGAAATACAAAGTTTCGAAAAACATTTTAGTAAACCAATGAAACCTGTCCGCAGCAATGATGCGAATGGTGAATTCGATAGTGAGCGTATCATTGATGACGTGACTCTGAATAAACGAATAGAGTGTCATCAAAGTGCTTATTCAAAATCGCATTGCTCATTCAAAATTGCATGGGGATCAAGGGTTGGCCTCTTCAGCAAAACATTATTGATTTTGAACTTCATGAAATGATAATAATTGCACCGCGGGATGTCCGTTTCCGTGAAATCTCTCAGAAGACTAGTGATAAAGTCACGGACAAATTAAACGCTTATACGGACAAATTAAACGCGAATTACCGGATAAGTGAAGAGATTCCAAGACTGAAATTGGGACAGTTTAATGATCGTAGTCTCTCCATGGAAAGATAAATTCTCCTGAATATGCATACGACGTTAACAAGGAAACATTAAATTTGAGCCGAATGCGCACTATTGCATCATTCCGCTTTGGAAAAGTCAAAAGCGGAATGAGGAAATATTTCTCATCCGACTTAGTATACTGGTATGCCAGTAAACACTGATTCGATATCAACCAGATGAAAAAAATGCTCACATTGGTTAACGTACCTTTGTGAAGGTCCCTAATTATTCAAAAACAATATTTATCCTGCTTTGATTAGTTGGCCCATGATGTTTAAATTTTTTTAATAATATAATCATCATAGATGTGCAGGGATTGTATCGGGGGGGGGGGGGGGGGGGGGGGGGAGCCCATCCGGATGGGCACCCCCCCCCTCGACGTATAAGGGTGTCATGGTCAAAAATCGATCGGTAGGTCAAGACTAAGTACCATAACCAATCGATAGCACAGTACACCCTGATACCGTATATGGATACCGTAACCCGCGAATATCGCAAACTAACTTTATTTTAAAAAAGTCCTGGCACCGTTCCCAATCGATTCTACAGCACCCAAGTAACTACCGTAACCCAGTTCCTTGGGTCAGATCCAGTTCCTTGGGTCAAAAATGTTTCTAAAATTTTAAACTCTATAGTAAAATTATATTTAATTATCCTACCGTATCTTTCATGACTGTAGAATAATTTTATAATCGACTTAGGATTTTTTGAAAAATGTTTGACAATTTTAGAAAATTGTTTGATCCTGGGAACTGGATCTGGCCCATGGAACTGGGTAGTGACGGTAGTGACTTGGGTACTGTACAATCGATTGGGCACGGTGGCAGGACTTTTTAAAAATAAAGTTAGTTTGCGATATTCGCGGGTTACGGTATCCATATACGGTATCAGGGTGTACTGTACTATCGATTGGTTATGGTACTTAGTCTTGACCTACCGATCGATTTTCGACCATGACCCCCTACGTCGAGGGGGGGGGTGCCCATCCGGATGGGCTCCCCCCTCGATTGTATCGTGCACAACTATGGTAATCATATTATATGATACTTAAAGTCATAATTTTATAAAGTCATACTGCACAATTACAGATTTTTTAATGGAAATTATTTCCAATTATTTAATAACATAAAAATCCATAAACCTATTTAGTAGTAGAGGTTGGTATTACCTTCAGGAAAGTGTGTTTTCCTGACCGATGGAGCAGAGAATATCCTACTTCCGCTTCACAATTCCAAGGGCCGTTGTGATCTGCATTACAGCGAAGATAGAAATCCGCCCAGCCGCTGCCGTTTTCACGTGGTTCGAATGTAGCAGTCCTGCGAGAAATAGTAAATTAGTTGTCAATACCCACAGATTGCTAAAAAAACAAAAAAAATAATAATATCGAGGCAAAATAGTATCGTACTCCGAGTTTAACAAGAAGACTAGAAGTTCGCACTGTAGTAGATGCAACAAAGATGCATAGTTATGATATTGATTGATTTACCATTTGAATCCCCCCCCCCCCCCCCGTTGAACTCTTCTGACTCCACTCTTCTTCCCGCCGCATGAACTGCGCTCGCATTATTTATCACCCATCGAAGAACGAACTTGGAATCGTTTGTCATTCTGGAATCATCGCAAATTCAAATATGAAACTAAATATATCATTACTCTGAAGTCATACCCTCATCGGCTACTCTACCCTTTCTCACAAAATCATCATCATCACTACCGGAATCTTTCTCCTCATCGTCATCACTACGGGGCTCATCATCATCCTCCTCGCCCTTATCATGCTTGTTCTTGAGAACATTGTTAAAGAACAGGGTCTGGGCGCATCTTCGGTTCGCAACGATGCAGGTCCTACACAGAGGAAGAATGAGACACTGACGTCCTGCACTCTTGACTTCCTTCTTGACATCCTTTGCCGCCTCGACACACTCGTTGCACATGTGCAGTATGACTGCACGTTGGGGCTGCGCGAGGTAGCTCTGCTCGAACTGGGCACACGGCTCGTCCTTGCTGGGAGGCTTGAAGAAGTGCTTGGCCTACAATAGCATCCAATGAATATGCAGGGAAGAATACACCATTACGTGTGAACGAACACGGTAGCGGATACGTACCTTTCCAGTCGTCTTCTTCTCCGTGACAGCCGTCTTCTTCTTCTTGGCTACGGTAGCAAAGGACGATGACGACATCTTCTGCTTGTTCTGCTTGACCATGCCGATGCGCGAGAATAGGAGGACCGATTCTTGACTGGCTCGATTGGAATGAGTTCTGAGGGGAACATTGACCTATTTATACCCATTCTAATGACTATGGGCGGAGCCTGTATCTCTAAATGACATACTATCTCGCACTTCTCTGCATCTCTGCGTCTCCAATCTCTCATACTCTCATAAATTTCACAACCAGATGCCATTCGTACGAATTCAAATGTCGGAGACAGCTTGCTTCCTCGATTGCGCCTCCTCCCACTTTGATTTGAATCAGTACGGTGCTGGGTTCCTGGGTGCAGTTATTCCCGCAGCACTTGCCCTACTCAGTCTAGTTGGTTAACTTTCCTCATGAACAAGTACAAACTTGTACCTTACATGGTCCTATCCAAGGAGGATGCCCAAATAGAGGCCATGCAAGAGGAACTTACAAAACTGCTGAACGACAAGAGTATTGACGATGCCTCTTAACGTGCACTCTATGCAGAGCTGTGGAACAAAATTGCACGGTTCAAAGAGGCCGCATCATCCTCATCTTCCATTGGCGATAAGACTGTTAGGTTCAACATCCCACCAACCACACTCCCTCCTATTGCTACATCCTCAATAGAAACCCAATCCGAAGAACACGATAACGATGACAACGGAGGACTCTAAAATGATGAAGATCAAGAAGCAGAAGACCAAGCTACCACTGGATCAGGTCGGGTCAATGTAGCGCCGGATAACACATCGGACGATCGAGCTCGGAGACGTTCCGCTTCGGTGCCGGCTAACGCTCATCTACGCGATACCGTAGACGATAACGGCGGTACCTTTGTGCTGGCATCACCGAGAGGACCAGAAGGGAGAAGAGTACGCAAACGTAGAGCCGAGGCCGCACAGAACTTACAAGACGTATCCCCGTCGACGACGCGAAACGGAACCGATTTCGCTAATCCTAATCTCGATGGCAACAGAAGACTGAAAAGAAGACATGGACACACGCGACGCATCCCAAACCTTGGAGATAATAGCACTAATAATTCACTGTCTTTATCCGTACATGGTAATAATAAAATGTTAAATCGTTAAATCGAATTCAATTCTCCTCATCAGAAACAAGATCAATGTACTCATAATCGGACTTCTTTGTGGGAATAAGAGCTCGACAGTTTTCGCACAGACGTGCATTATCTTCTCTTCTCTTCTTCTCTCTCGCTAAGAACTCGGTAATTCGTGCTTGTCGTAGCCTCTAAAAACGGCAATACTCATAATCAGCACGACAAAACTCACCATCACTCCATAATGGAGACGAAGCAGAACTGGATCCTTTCTGAGATGATAGTGAATAGAAGTGAGCTAAGGCGTAGCACTAACCCTCTACCCTTATGGGTCTTGTTGACTCCTCGTCCAACATTAGATGACATCGGGTTGCCCTCGCTGGTCTGGGATACGCACGACGACGCCGATAACGAAGAATCAGTTGCTTCATTAACAGTAACTCCTTGACGAACCACAGCATCTATGCCCTGCGAATTCATACCTGAAAATAAGCAGCATGAACGATCATATTTCGGTTCAACGTGGTCCAATTGTGCAGCCAAAAAATGCAATCGATAGCTCCCAACAAGCTCTATCAATTCTTCTAAGAGCTTCCAATCGCTACGACTCTTCGTTTTCAAGTCATTTGATGAAAACTGTCTGAATCTGGTAAAATTTAGATATTTCAGCTACAAATTTCGCATGAGAAGCGTTTTCTCTCACTCTATTTGAATCTTAACAATGTTTTTAGACATTTCTGATTTAGTTTCAAGATATTACCATGGGCAGAAACCCGATATAACCACGTGCAACACGTGAACTGTGAATATCACACCTCCATTTTGGAATAAATAAGATAATTTGAGAAGAGAATTGCATAAATTTGAGCGGGAATGAAACTAAAAATGATTAACAATGTCCAAAAACATTGTTAAGATTCAAATAGAGTGAGAAAACGCTTCTCATGCGAAAGTTGTAGCTGAAATATCATTTTACCAGATTCAAACAGTTTTCATCAAATAACTTGAAAACGAAGAGTCGTAGCGATTGGAAGCTCTTAGAAGAATTGATAGAGCTTGTTGAGAGCTATCGATTGCATTTTTTGACTGCACAATTGGACCACGTTGAACCGAAATATGACCAAATAACGAAATCTTTCAAAAAATAATCAAGTCCAGAAAAGTCGAGAATCACCCATAGTAAATCGATAGTCCAAGGACAGAGATATGAAAACTGGTCAACATAGACACCCACTAATTTTGCATGGAGATTCCATATTAAGAATAAAAACGATGGTGTTTTTGGTATACGAAGCCAAAAAATCGATATTCTTATCACGAAATTCAGTTTTTCGCTATTTGAGGAAGTTGTAGATCTCTCGATTTTGAGCAAAATGCAAAAAAAAAGTTTTCTGTACGATCAAAATTGACTGAAGTACGTCAATTTATCGCAGTAGATCACAAAAATCGATAATGTGCAGATTTCACCAAAATAAGGTGATTGGTCATATTCTGACCCCCAATGGTGTCCATCAACCAAGGCAATTGAAAATCGGTGATGAAAAATATTTCTAGTAGCCAGCGTTCCTACACTTTTACAGGAGACCCGTGATACGTCGTTTCGCACTGCTTCCCTCAAATCGAGAGGAGCAGTGCGAAACCATGAACAGGGGGTCATGGTATGAAAACACCTCGCCGCGAGTGTTGGGCAACTATGCTTGAGAGCCGTGTTCAAGGGGACGTTTGCGGCCAGCACTTTTATGCTAAGTCCTTTAATATCCCAAATAAGTAACCTTAAAAATAATGCATTTGTTTTGCTGATGTCACGGTTCTCACATGAAATACAATCGATTCAAAATTCAGACGAATCGAGCACTGTGTAGACTTTGACTGTGAACAGTGCTATCCGTATTGATCGAATGGGCCCATTACAGCGCTAATTATAAATTGTTCCCAAGGCCACATCAACTGCTGAAAACCATAAGAGAGACTATCTGAGTGAGTGAACTTGTGCTTGGCAAAGTTGGAAAAATGGAATTCGCTCTAAATGTGTATATGTGTAGTACTCTGTGAGCATAGCTCGTGCATGGCATATTTAGTGC
The DNA here is from genome assembly GCA_036245805.1 of Pristionchus mayeri. NCBI lineage: Eukaryota > Metazoa > Nematoda > Chromadorea > Rhabditida > Neodiplogasteridae > Pristionchus > Pristionchus mayeri. Next base: position 35,914,118 of record BTRK01000005.1, on the reverse strand, counting down.
TCTAGGTGCCTTACTGAGAAGTAAGCGGCATGTTAGTCGAAAAACGCCAATTTTCGAAATTTGTCATTTCGCAATCGATCGGAACGAGTCATGCCTCAAAAAAATCGGAATATTCATATGATTATAATTACCAAGTGTCATCCTTATCGGTTCTCAATTCTTTCAGAAAATTCGAAAAATCGAATTTTTTTGTAATTTTGTTATTATTACTATATCGCCGGGGTGGAAAGGGAGCGTTTTTATTTGTGATTCTTGTAGTAGTAATTGTCCACTATTTACTGGGAGAAACTAAGGGAAATTAAAAATACAGTTTTCGCGAAATTCAGGTTGAAGCCCTCAAAAGTGGAATAAAGTCAGTTTGTACTGTCCCTGGCTTACCGTAACCAAAAACAGAACTTGATGGCAGGTGATCAAGAGTTATCCTACATGCAGTATTCGTTGAGGGAACTCCAACAGAATCAACAGAATTTCGATTAACATCCGCGCGCGCGAGAGCGCTGATGTAAAATAATTACCGCAATTTCTCGAATGTTGTTAACATCAGCGCTCTCGCGCGCGCGGATGTGAATAGAAATTCCGTTGATTATGGTGGAGTACCCTAATTGAGTACTGCATGTAGGATAACTCTTGAACACCTGCCATCACGTTCTTTTTTTGGTAACGGTAGGCCAGGACTTATTACAAACTGACTTTATTCGACTTTTCAGGGCTTCAACCTGAATTTTGCGAAAACTGTATTTTTAATTTCCCTTAGTTTCTCCCAGTAAATAGTGGACAATTGCTACTCCAAGAATCAAAAAGAAAAACGCTCCCAAACCACCCCAGTGACATAGTAATAATAACAAAATTACAACAAAAAAATCGATTTTTCGAATTTTCTGAAAGAATTGAGAACCGATAGCGATGAAACTTGATAAATATAATCATATGAATATTCCGAATTTTTTGCGGTATGACTCGTTCCGATCGATTGCCAAATGACAAATTTCGAAAATTGGCGTTTTTCGACTAACATGCCGCGTACTTCTCAGTAAGGCACCTAGAGCACCAAATATGCCATGCACGAGCTGTGCTCACTGAGTACTACACATATAGACATTTAGGGCGAATTTCATTTTTCCAACTTTGCCAAGCCTCTTCATAAATATGTTCATTCACTCAGATAATCTCTCATAAGTTGATTGATCGATTCCTAATAACGGTGCACGTTATTATGTCCGAATATGAAAATAGTCAGAGACTTTTGCATCAGCCTGATACATCAGCTGCTCTCTTCGGTTTTAAATAAGCGTTTAGGTAAGGGATACTGCAATGCCCAAAATACGCGTTTTCCTCAATACTTGTTTATTTATGTACGATTCCTTCTTAACGAAATCATCTTAGTTTCTTCGCAGTTTTATCGAGCATTGATTGATTAACGTATACATTAAATTTGGAAGGAATCATCATGCTGCTGTATCAGCAGCAATAAAAAATTGAAAAAAATTAATTCATAATTTTCACTTTTTCGATATAAATTCATGATTATATAAATAATTGCCATTATTTTTCCCTCCAAGCTCCTCAAATGATCTGCTCACAAGGTAATATGGAGTACCACTAAATATCTCCAAATAGCACATAATGAGGATTCGATTTGTTCACACAAAGAAAGAACCGGTGATGTTCCGTTTGAACATGGCAGGCAATGAATGCTAGCAGTCATAAAATAAAATGCAGTGACATAAGATAAGCACACTGAAAGAATTGTGGGTTAATGTATTTTCAAATTAGTTAGTTGGATCGACAAAATATTCGCATTCCTGAGCGGGATAAAAATTTGAGTCGAAAACATGAATGTTGGTCTCTACAGTATACGTCACTGGATCTTTTCTTAAAACCGGAGAGAGCAGCTGATGCAAATTCCATGGCTTGTATGATTGTGCAGTGGCTACTATATTCACTACAGTTGGCCTTTTGGATGCTCAATCAGTACGGATGTTTTTAAGTTCCCCGAAAAAAAATTAAACGAAATTATGGGACACCCTAATATTCACGAAAACAAATCAATCGCTCCGCGTCAAGAAAACTCCCGAGATCAGCCTTCCGTGGGAAGTTGGCGTATCCTGTCATTGCAAGCAAAGTCAACAGCTGAGTGGATTTTATCAAAAGATCATCTCAACGAAAGGAGTGAGATCCTAATACAATGTTAACTGTATGAGATCTTACATATTTCTTATTCAGGGTCGATTATGTTATCACCAGTTCCACTAAAAATCTTTAAAAACCAAAAAAGTTCCAAAACGACCAGTCCTAAAAATTATGTTCTAATATGGTAATTTACGAAATGAAAGTTCCAACTTGTACCATCACCTTCGGAATACCAGTTCTGGTGTCTATGATTCAGATAAGCAGTTTTTGCCCACGCATCAAACATGTCTTTGGAACGATACTTTATTGTCCAACATATTTATTCCCAGTAAAGCTACAGTCGAGGTGAGCAAGAGAAAGACATATGGAGATCTTCCGTAAAAATAATCGCAGAAAACAAAAGAAAAAAGATAAACAATATCAGAGGAACAACGCGAGCGAAATAATTTCTTATAAAATGAGCTTGTCAAGAACGTTAAAAAGGGATATTTTAATTTTAGAGAACATGGAGGGACCCAATCGACGAAGCTGGTCACTTATCGCTGCATGCGAGGGAGGAGGTTCCGATGGGAGGGAGGTCGATGGCAGGCAAGGGACCTCCGAAATATCCCAGAGGGATTCTCCAGGAATCCACGTTATCGATCTCAGTCTGAGAAGAACACGCTCAGTCATTCGAGCTATCATTTCTTATAAAGTACTCTATTTAGCGTTTCCGACCATCGATAGCAACTTTTTGAAGAAAGTTATTCAATGGTTGTTTTTCAGTCTACATTCTAAGAAAGCATAAGTCATATCTCAACTTAATGTTTCCTATCTTACCCTCATTCCGGTCTTATTCCTTGCTCCTCGATTTCTCAGTCTCACCACGTCCTCTACATTGTCTTCCTTCGAGTGAATGTAAATGGACAGTTTACGACGTTCCGAAGCACCTCAACTGATCACGATCACGCTTGTGTGTGCACGGGAGAATTTCAAGTAAATTTGGCGACCCCCCCCTCAGGAAATAATTAGTTGTTCTAGTGGTTTTCCGGTCAGGCAGAATGAGAGAACACATGAAACGAGAAAAGCAAGTACCAATATAACATCACTAATGCATAAATCGTCATAACCTCACCCGGTGCGATTTTCTTTTCAAAGAAATTGATGAGTTCTTCTTTCGTTATCGTCCTCAGCTCGACCATTTCTTTCTCGTCTACAAATACAACGATCATACAGTAGCGAGCATAAGTCACCGCACACTTTTGGAATGCGTTCGATAAGGAGAGTATCCATCGACTAATATAATAAGAAACCCCAAATCAGAACTACTCAAGAGCGAAGCAAGATATAGCCCGAAATCTCCTGACTTTATTTTGTAAAGAATCTTTTGCACCAACCAGATACATCACCATTCGAAATTGAATTATCCTAAAAAATTACAATATCTACTCACGTCTGCCGAAGTCGTAAGTCCGAAACACTACTTCCTCCCAGAAGTCGTCAAATCTGAACAAAAATAAATCCACTTCTCCCATCGTTAAATACGTGCGATCTATAGGCATAGAAAGCCATGGTTCAGGAATCCGAGCAGCTTTTACGGGGGATCCGTTTATTGGACCTCTACGAAATGTGCCGGCGACCTCCCAAAAACCTTTGAAAGTCAAAAACACCAAGCAGAATTCTATGCTCTACATTTTGATATACGTATTGTTGACAGTCTTCTAAGCCAGTGAAAACAGAATTTGTAAGCTTCTTAAATTCATAACTCTGCGTACCTCTCTAGGAGTGTCTTCGGTTCCTCCTCCAAATCATGCACACAGACCTCTACGTTCCTCGCGAATTCCTCTGCACTCATCTCAGTCAGCAGTTGCTGAATCAATTCATTCACATTTAGCCCATCATCATAATTTCAAAATTAACCTGAAAGGCCATCTTAATAGTTAGTTGCGATCTGTCCTTCTACATTTTTTTATCAAAAGGATGAGTGTAAGCAGTCTAATCCGTCGAATTTTGGAAAGCGATGCAACGCCGTCATAAATGTCGTTTATAAACAAGCCCTTTTTCAATATTCTCACTTTTTTAAAATTTTTAGCAATCCCAGTGGCGGGGTAGCATGTGCTTATAAGAAAGACTATCTGAGCGGATTCACAAATAAAAGATTCCCTGAAAATTATTGCCTAGGGTCAATTTTTCAGAGAAAGAGCTGTCAGTTTTTGAAACTTGTGTTTGGAGCTTCCAAATCCCGGAAATATATAGTGATTCTGAAAGATCTCGACGAGATAAGCATTTCTCCTGTTGGAAGTGAAGGGCTAGCTCATCTGTGAAAAAAAGTTATGTTTGTTTGAATTTTAAAAATTTTTGGCCTGAAAAATTTTAATCCAGGGGGGGGGGGGGAAATGAACAATTTCATTAGATTCCTCATGCAAAAGTACCCAAGTGTACCAAATTTGAAAGAAAAACTCGTCATGGGAATCAGTCAAATGGTAGACCGAAGACTTTTCACCGCACACTTTTGGAATGCGTTCGATAAGGAGAGTATCCATCGACTAATATAATAAGAAACCCCAAATCAGAACTACTCAAGAGCGAAGCAAGATATAGCCCGAAATCTCCTGACTTTATTTTGTAAAGAATCTTTTGCACCAACCAGATACATCACCATTCGAAATTGAATTATCCTAAAAAATTACAATATCTACTCACGTCTGCCGAAGTCGTAAGTCCGAAACACTACTTCCTCCCAGAAGTCGTCAAATCTGAACAAAAATAAATCCACTTCTCCCATCGTTCAATACGTGCGATCTATAGGCATAGAAAGCCATGGTTCAGGAATCCGAGCAGCTTTTACGGGGGATCCGTTTATTGGACCTCTACGAAATGTGCCGGCGACCTCCCAAAAACCTTTGAAAGTCAAAAACACCAAGCAGAATTCTATGCTCTACATTTTGATATACGTATTGTTGACAGTCTTCTAAGCCAGTGAAAACAGAATTTGTAAGCTTCTTAAATTCATAACTCTGCGTACCTCTCTAGGAGTGTCTTCGGTTCCTCCTCCAAATCATGCACACAGACCTCTACGTTCCTCGCGAATTCCTCTGCACTCATCTCAGTCAGCAGTTGCTGAATCAATTCATTCACATTTAGCCCATCATCATAATTTCAAAATTAACCTGAAAGGCCATCTTAATAGTTAGTTGCGATCTGTCCTTCTACATTTTTTTATCAAAAGGATGAGTGTAAGCAGTCTAATCCGTCGAATTTTGGAAAGCGATGCAACGCCGTCATAAATGTCGTTTATAAACAAGCCCTTTTTCAATATTCTCACTTTTTTAAAAATTTTTAGCAATCCCAGTGGCGGGGTAGCATGTGCTTATAAGAAAGACTATCTGAGCGGATTCACAAATAAAAGATTCCCTGAAAATTATTGCCTAGGGTCAATTTTTCAGAGAAAGAGCTGTCGGTTTTTGAAACTTGTGTTTGGAGCTTCCAAATCCCGGAAATATATAGTGATTCTGAAAGATCTCGACGAGATAAGCATTTCTCCTGTTGGAAGTGAAGGGCTAGCTCATCTGTGAAAAAAAGTTATGTTTGTTTGAATTTTAAAAATTTTTGGCCTGAAAAATTTTAATCCAGGGGGGGAAATGAACAATTTCATTAGATTCCTCATGCAAAAGTACCCAAGTGTACCAAATTTGAAAGAAAAACTCGTCATGGGAATCAGTCAAATGGTAGACCGAAGACTTTTCACCGCACACTTTTGGAATGCGTTCGATAAGGAGAGTATCCATCGACTAATATAATAAGAAACCCCAAATCAGAACTACTCAAGAGCGAAGCAAGATATAGCCCGAAATCTCCTGACTTTATTTTGTAAAGAATCTTTTGCACCAACCAGATACATCACCATTCGAAATTGAACTATCCTAAAAAATTACAATATCTACTCACGTCTGCCGAAGTCGTAAGTCCGAAACACTACTTCCTCCCAGAAGTCGTCAAATCTGAACAAAAATAAATCCACTTCTCCCATCGTTAAATACGTGCGATCTATAGGCATAGAAAGCCATGGTTCAGGAATCCGAGCAGCTTTTACGGGGGATCCGTTTATTGGACCTCTACGAAATGTGCCGGCGACCTCCCAAAAACCTTTGAAAGTCAAAAACACCAAGCAGAATTCTATGCTCTACATTTTGATATACGTATTGTTGACAGTCTTCTAAGCCAGTGAAAACAGAATTTGTAAGCTTCTTAAATTCATAACTCTGCGTACCTCTCTAGGAGTGTCTTCGGTTCCTCCTCCAAATCATGCACACAGACCTCTACGTTCCTCGCGAATTCCTCTGCACTCATCTCAGTCAGCAGTTGCTGAATCAATTCATTCACATTTAGCCCATCATCATAATTTCAAAATTAACCTGAAAGGCCATCTTAATAGTTAGTTGCGATCTGTCCTTCTACATTTTTTTATCAAAAGGATGAGTGTAAGCAGTCTAATCCGTCGAATTTTGGAAAGCGATGCAACGCCGTCATAAATGTCGTTTATAAACAAGCCCTTTTTCAATATTCTCACTTTTTTTAAAATTTTTAGCAATTCCAGTGGCGGGGTAGCATGTGCTTATAAGAAAGACTATCTGAGCGGGTTCACAAATAAAAGATTCCCTGAAATTTATTGCCTAGGGTCAATTTTTCAGAGAAAGAGCTGTTGGTTTTTGAAACTTGTGTTTGGAGCTTCCAAATCCCGGAAATATATAGTGATTCTGAAAGATCTCGACGAGATAAGCATTTCTCCTGTTGGAAGTGAAGGGCTAGCTCATCTGTGAAAAAAAGTTATGTTTGTTTGAATTTTAAAAATTTTTGGCCTGAAAAATTTTAATCCAGGGGAGGGGGGGGGGAAATGAACAATTTCATTAGATTCCTCATGCAAAAGTACCCAAGTGTACCAAATTTGAAAGAAAAACTCGTCATGGGAATCAGTCAAATGGTAGACCGAAGACTTTTCACCGCACACTTTTGGAATGCGTTCGATAAGGAGAGTATCCATCGACTAATATAATAAGAAACCCCAAATCAGAACTACTCAAGAGCGAAGCAAGATATAGCCCGAAATCTCCTGACTTTATTTTGTAAAGAATCTTTTGCACCAACCAGATACATCACCATTCGAAATTGAACTATCCTAAAAAATTACAATATCTACTCACGTCTGCCGAAGTCGTAAGTCCGAAACACTACTTCCTCCCAGAAGTCGTCAAATCTGAACAAAAATAAATCCACTTCTCCCATCGTTAAATACGTGCGATCTATAGGCATAGAAAGCCATGGTTCAGGAATCCGAGCAGCTTTTACGGGGGATCCGTTTATTGGACCTCTACGAAATGTGCCGGCGACCTCCCAAAAACCTTTGAAAGTCAAAAACACCAAGCAGAATTCTATGCTCTACATTTTGATATACGTATTGTTGACAGTCTTCTATGCCAGTGAAAACAGAATTTGTAAGCTTCTTAAATTCATAACTCTGCGTACCTCTCTAGGAGTGTCTTCGGTTCCTCCTCCAAATCATGCACACAGACCTCTACGTTCCTCGCGAATTCCTCTGCACTCATCTCAGTCAGCAGTTGCTGAATCAATTCATTCACATTTAGCCCATCATCATAATTTCAAAATTAACCTGAAAGGCCATCTTAATAGTTAGTTGCGATCTGTCCTTCTACATTTTTTTATCAAAAGGATGAGTGTAAGCAGTCTAATCCGTCGAATTTTGGAAAGCGATGCAACGCCGTCATAAATGTCGTTTATAAACAAGCCCTTTTTCAATATTCTCACTTTTTTTAAAATTTTTAGCAATCCCAGTGGCGGGGTAGCATGTGCTTATAAGAAAGACTATCTGAGCGGGTTCACAAATAAAAGATTCCCTGAAATTTATTGCCTAGGGTCAATTTTTCAGAGAAAGAGCTGTTGGTTTTTGAAACTTGTGTTTGGAGCTTCCAAATCCCGGAAATATATAGTGATTCTGAAAGATCTCGACGAGATAAGCATTTCTCCTGTTGGAAGTGAAGGGCTAGCTCATCTGTGAAAAAAAGTTATGTTTGTTTGAATTTTAAAAATTTTTGGCCTGAAAAATTTTAATCCAGGGGAGGGGGGGGGGGGAAATGAACAATTTCATTAGATTCCTCATGCAAAAGTACCCAAGTGTACCAAATTTGAAAGAAAAACTCGTCATGGGAATCAGTCAAATGGTAGACCGAAGACTTTTCACCGCACACTTTTGGAATGCGTTCGATAAGGAGAGTATCCATCGACTAATATAATAAGAAACCCCAAATCAGAACTACTCAAGAGCGAAGCAAGATATAGCCCGAAATCTCCTGACTTTATTTTGTAAAGAATCTTTTGCACCAACCAGATACATCACCATTCGAAATTGAACTATCCTAAAAAATTACAATATCTACTCACGTCTGCCGAAGTCGTAAGTCCGAAACACTACTTCCTCCCAGAAGTCGTCAAATCTGAACAAAAATAAATCCACTTCTCCCATCGTTAAATACGTGCGATCTATAGGCATAGAAAGCCATGGTTCAGGAATCCGAGCAGCTTTTACGGGGGATCCGTTTATTGGACCTCTACGAAATGTGCCGGCGACCTCCCAAAAACCTTTGAAAGTCAAAAACACCAAGCAGAATTCTATGCTCTACATTTTGATATACGTATTGTTGACAGTCTTCTAAGCCAGTGAAAACAGAATTTGTAAGCTTCTTAAATTCATAACTCTGCGTACCTCTCTAGGAGTGTCTTCGGTTCCTCCTCCAAATCATGCACACAGACCTCTACGTTCCTCGCGAATTCCTCTGCACTCATCTCAGTCAGCAGTTGCTGAATCAATTCATTCACATTTAGCCCATCATCATAATTTCAAAATTAACCTGAAAGGCCATCTTAATAGTTAGTTGCGATCTGTCCTTCTACATTTTTTTATCAAAAGGATGAGTGTAAGCAGTCTAATCCGTCGAATTTTGGAAAGCGATGCAACGCCGTCATAAATGTCGTTTATAAACAAGCCCTTTTTCAATATTCTCACTTTTTTAAAATTTTTAGCAATCCCAGTGGCGGGGTAGCATGTGCTTATAAGAAAGACTATCTGAGCGGATTCACAAATAAAAGATTCCCTGAAAATTATTGCCTAGGGTCAATTTTTCAGAGAAAGAGCTGTCGGTTTTTGAAACTTGTGTTTGGAGCTTCCAAATCCCGGAAATATATAGTGATTCTGAAAGATCTCGACGAGATAAGCATTTCTCCTGTTGGAAGTGAAGGGTTAGCTCATCTGCGAAAAAAAGTTATGTTTGTTTGAATTTTAAAAATTTTTGGCCTGAAAAATTTTAATCCAGGGGGGAAATGAACAATTTCATTAGATTCCTCATGCAAAAGTACCCAAGTGTACCAAATTTGAAAGAAAAACTCGTCATGGGAATCAGTCAAATGGTAGACCGAAGACCTCGGACTTGAACGATTTCGAACGAAAAAATCGATTTTTTGCAGAAATCTTTTTAGATGGACTTCTTGTGAACTGTGATGTGGAAATTCAGATTCTACGAGTGAAAACACGCCAGAAAATCTGTTTCTCGTAAAATTCTGAGGTATCGAGTTTTTCGATCTCAAATTCTTCGAATGATTGGATTTTTGGGGAAATTTTCCAATTTCTGAGGTCGAAAAACTCGATATCTCAGAATTTTACGAGAAACAGATTTTCAGGCGTGTTTTCACTCGTAGAATCTGAATTTCCACATCACAGTTCACAAGAAGTCCATCTAAAAAGATTTCTGTATATTTCCGGGGTTTGCAAGCTCCAAACACAAGTTTCAAAAACCGACAGCCCACTTCGGCGCAGCACAGAGACTGAGGGGTCGGAGATACGGCTTTCTAAGGTCGATTTTCTTTCTATACATGAATAATTGACCCTAGGCACTAATTTTCAGGGAATTTTTTTTCTGTACGGGTCATGTGTGAAATTGCTCGATTCTCTCCTCTACTCCGTCTGGCTGCTTCTTTCCCTGCACGAGTAGACACAATGACTGAGCAGTCACTGACCGTTCAGGCCAGGTCCAAACGATGTAGCCTGAGGAAGAGGGAAATAAAAATTTAATAATATATTCAGCACCGAAATAATTCTGCAAAAAAATAATCATCGGTGCCCTTACCCAATTTTTCAGTAGTTCTCAGATATTCGAAAGCTGGTTCGTTGATCATCTGATTTAGAATCGAAAGAAGGCACTTCTCGCGCAAATTTCGCTGCCCCAGTTGAAGAATAATCTGCACAAGGAAATCAGATATCAATAACATCCACTATCCATCACTTTTCCGTACTGTTCTTCAATGTATATTTAAAATATAAGAAAGGTAGAACATTCTTACAGAGTTGATAGTGGTACATATATTAGACCTTATGTTTCCAGAAATGTTGTTGATATAAAGATATAATAAATAAAGATTGAAATAATAATATCATTATAATGGCTGCTACCTGGACACATCCGACTTCGTGAGTGCTCTGCGCATATCGAAAGACGAACGAATTGCCTGTAAATGGACAATTTTTGATAAGATATTTCAGAATATCAGCTCAGAGAAAACAACTGAGAAATATCCTTTGAGAAATTACCTTGTCTGAATTGCCATTTCAGAAAAGTATAAATATTTAGCAGAGGTGCACCGTGTTGGTAGAATGTTTAGAAACCATTTTCTCATGAATTGAGAATTAATATATATTGCATACTTATCAAATAGACTTCCGATGATACGGAAGCCTATTTACTCTCTATTCGGGCTACTCCCTCTCCTCTATCATCCTTCTCTTCTCACCGATGCCCAAATCCAATTCTCTTCGAACTGCAACCTCATTGGCGAATAGAGGACGAGCACGAGGATTGAGAGATCGGAGCTGAGCGATACAAGTGGAGGCGAGAGAGAGAGATTCCTCAAAGGAATACAATATATATAGCAAGACTCCCCATCTTACTAAATAGTATTCTAACCAAATTATTGATTAATCCGATTCTGGCCAATCTACTCTCCTCAATTATTTTATTTTCTAATTCTCGTTACCTGAGCGGTCATATTGCCAAGTACGAACATCTCGACGTGGAATACACCGAGGGATTGTGTAAATGCATGGGATATATCCTCGAGAGTCACGTCTGAAAAGATACAATTATCGGATGTGCCACTCTACGGGAAGAATCTTTTCTCGAATCCTAATCATGAAATGTTCTCATAAATTTTTCTACAGGGAGTCGCAAAACTACCCGGACTCATGTTCATCTGGTATTATATTACCTTTACAGAAGCCGTCGAATAAAGTATAATTTTATAAATAACATTAATATTAGGAAGGACGAATAAGCTATAACTTCAATAAGATTTGTGCCTATTGGCTTGACGTTATTAAGCTATCGCGCAGAAACCAACAATGCCCTGTTCTTAGTGCGTGCTCTCACAAAGTATCTTAATGATGGGCATATGTTCCCAACTGCGATATTACAATCGAACATAGTATATGATAAAAGATTGTCCGTTACTTGTGCTAATAGGTAGATAAAGGATTAGAATAGTTTCACTTCCCTTGTGGCATTATTACTCTGAAAACAGTTGTAGTTATGAGTTCATCTGAGCGAAGGTTCGAATTGGCATATCTTCCCAGGAACGAATAACTAATGTTTGAAATGCTACTTTATAATTATTGAAAGAAGTTGATTTTCATCTTGGAAGATTAGAATAAACGGAAAAAGTTGGACTTGAATTGCACTTTGAGAGCATTTACCATTGCCGCGAATTCTACCACTTCTGGTTCGAAAATCAGTATTTTAAAAGAAGCGGGGCCAAATTAAGGATGTACAAGAATGTGCTAACCAAAATTAAGAATGTGCAATTTCCGCTAAGACTTGATTTGTATATTAGAGTCGCTGCCAGAATATGGAACGGTAATTGATCCTCGTTTTTAGACAAATCCCATGAAGTGTTTATTTTTCCCCATATTCAGTACATGGAAAATGAAACCGTCGAGCAATCTCAAAAAATAAATAACAAGAAAGCATTTGACTTATGAGCCCGTTTGTGTAAGAATTGGACAATTTTGAGGAGATTTGGCACGGTCAAAAAAAGTCAAATCTCTAGAAATTTACGAACTGGGGTAATCTGACTCGCTGAAGACGATAGGTGATCAAAGATTCATGGTTTGTTCCAGACAGCGTGACGTCGACCTGATCGAATCACTAACTTTGTACACAAAACAGGTCACAATATTACAGCATAAATCTTTCGGAGACATTTGATTTGAAGAGATTTTTGGATTCCTCTCGTCAAGGCGGTCGGTTTAGTGTTAGTCTCCCCGAAAACTTTGCACGTACTAAAAAGTTGAATTTTAATAATTTATAATAATTGCTCATGAAAAATGAAATAGACAGACGTGATCTCATCCAATTCTACCCAGGAATATATTTTGGCTTAATTTGTGCGAAATCCTGGCTCCAGAAATGTGAAATTGGCTCATTTCGACGTCACGCCTTCTGGAGCCAACAATCAATCTTCGATTAAAATGAATACTCCTATCGTCTTCAGCGGGTCAGAATACCCAATTCACAACGTTCCAGAGATTTGACTTTTTTGACCATTCCAACAATTGTCCGATTCTATCTCAAACGGGCTCTTATATATGTTTAGCAAAGAAAAAACAAAACATGTGATGATAGGAAAAGTAGTGGAATCTTATCTATAAATTTCCAAATCAACATAAAATTTGACTCTTCAGACTTCATGATAGAGAGTTGTTTCTCCTTGATAAGGACCCGATATCATTCTCATATATTATTTAGCAGTTCGAAGAATGATAGTCAAATACTCTGAGTTTCAAAGTTTAGTCTAATTATGGTAGTAAAGCAAGTTTGTAATATTCTGCGGCGTGCTGATTTAAAACTCTAGCTTCTACAACTGTCCGAAGAGGTCCAAATTATTAAATAAGTTATAACTCTAATGTTAAACAATCTGTTAAATATGCACGTGAATCTAGCAATCAATTTTGAAGGAGTTGGACTTGAACATGCGAGTCCGGGTAATTTTCGGAAATCTGTAGACAGAAGCATCGCAAAATGGCCTGTCAAATAAACAAGATCAAAAGCACGCGCTGACTCCAAAGTTCGGTTTTCCTATATTACAAGTGGTCAATCGTCATCAAAAAATTGAAACTATTGAGAACAAGACACAGCAGAGAGATCGATTCAATTTGTTCGTGGCGGCTCGTTTCGAGCTATCTCATTCTAGGCAACTTGCTTGATGATAGGAGGAAATTTAGGATGTATAATAGCATGGAAATACATAACATGGCTACGCAAATAAAAATAGAAAATATGCAAATATAAATACATATTACTCATGTTATGAGTAAAGAAGCAGGTAGAATATTCTAAACGATTTACTAGAACGATTTATGTTATTTTTACTGTATATATTTTGCTCATTTTTATAAATTTCCCCTTCACATGAGAACTCCTCAGATCGAAATAATTTAAAAGAATTAGAATCTTTATTCATAAAATAGAGATTTATGTACATCTTTTGGCATACTAAACCCTCATTTTCCCAGCCTCACTCTTTCATTCAAGCAAGTGGCCAAAAATAAGAGCAGTCGAGCGCCATGACCAATGAAGGAACTCGGTCTCTCTAACATGCTGTACAACAGTTAAAAATTAGGAATATCCAACATGACTGACCCTTTGCGCACGAGAGTAACTGCTCCTTGCTCCACACCCGCTCAGTGATCAATACAGACATGAACGACTGAAGAATGAAATTATGATGGAAAGAGTTCATTCATAAATCTAATCATCTATCCCCTCACATGCGATACAGCATTCGGAAGGGATTTGTTGAAGTTGCGGAGATCCCTGATGAATCGTTCCTTCACAATCGCGAATCGATCGGCCTCTGCAATTTCCATAGATGTATTCGCAACAATTACTCATGTCTTCATAGACCGTCCAGCGTAGAACGGAAAAGGTTATGCATCGTAAAAAATATTGTCTTGTTGTATCATGACGCTACCCCTAGTTGGATAGAGCAATCTCAAGCTCAGGTTACTAGGGTGGACGAGCACTTCATTGCACAGAAGAATTTGGGATTGCTCAGCCAACAGCTAAACATTCAAAGTTATGAATTGTATTTGTGCAAATGCATCTCAGGAAATTTTCCAATTTCCTCATCTGCACTCATCTGCACTTGATAGGATAATGTACAGATACTGAATTATATCCACATGCTCATTTATCACACTTTATACTAGTATATATGTTTATACTCATCCGCATGCGAGTAGGGAGGAGCTGTGGTACGGGTCGTTACACATATTATTCAAGTACTTTTTAATTACAAAAGTATGATAATAGATACACTTTTTAGATCAGGGTTAGAACAAATAGAAAATTCTAAAAGGGAGATTTTTTTGCACCAACCCATTTCAATCCGCATCCCCTCGGGCGCAGGAGCGGATCTTGAAAATGTTTAAGAGGCCGTCCACCAGATAACGTAACAACTGGTCAGGGGGCTCGGGTGGTCAAAATTCGAAAAAATCTGAAAAATTTTCCCTGAAGTCTCCTTCAAAAATGTAGATGTGCGGCACAAATGGCGAATGTCAATATCGATTTGAAAAAGTTACCGTACCGACTCCATTTTCTCTCTCAAAATACTTGAAATATAGTTTTTCTGGCGTGTTTTGTCGTGTAGAAAACGAATTTCTATGTTCAACTCATCAAAAATGGGATGTTAAAAAGTTTGAGCCCAAAAACCGATTTTTTCGATCGAAATAGTGATAAAAACAGTCATATAACGAAAATCAAATTTTGTGAACTTCACCATGTACCGACTGTATGATATGTTTTGTAGAATTTTAAAAATTGGGCCCGTTGGTTTTTGTGTCGTCAAAGTCAGCTCCCAACGAAATGAGTAATCCTGGATCTCAAGTCGGAGTTGACATAGTCACCAGTTCTTATGCTAGAAATGCAGAGCACGAAGAGCTAAACAATTTATCTGATGAAAGTGAGCTTCTATGGTTTCGTCGAAGCGCGCCACAGAGCCTAGAAGTTGACTAAAAACTGACTAGAGTCCCCCGAGAGCGCGCGCTCTAATTGTCTGCCGCTCTCGCCGGCTGACCTCCCTCTCCTTCCCTTCCATTTAGCGCTCTCCCGCGCACATCCCCTGATGTTTTCGCTAACCTCTATGTACATGTTGAAGTTCACAAACTTTGATTTTCGTTCAAGACTGTTCATATTCTGAAAAGATATGACTGTTTTATCACTATTTCGATCGAAAAAATCGGTTTTTGGGCTCAAACTTTTTAGCATCACATTTTTGATGAGTTTAACATAGAAATTCGTTTTCTACACGACAAAACACGCGAGAAAAACTATATTTCAAGTATTTTTGAGATATCGATTTTTTCGACCCCAAAATGGAGTCGGTACGGTAACTTTTTCAAATCGATATCTGACATTCGCCATTTGTGCCGCACACCTACATTTTTGAAGGAGACTTCAGGGAAAAAGTTCCAGATTTGTCTGAATGTTTACCATCAGAGCCATTTCCGTTCTTTGGCGGACGACCTCTTAAGCGACTCACATTGCTTTGGGGGTACAGCATCTCTTGAAAAACGTAAGAACCTTTCAGTTCAGCTTTTTAGTTCATTCCGGATATTTTTTTCAAGAACTCCCACAAATATTATTTGCGATCCAGCTTCTGCTTGAACCGATACATACTTCAGTAGAAAATCGTGATTTAAAATTTTGCGGAAATCAGCTAAAATTAATTAAGAATGAATTATAGTGCTTTTTTTGGGTTACTGTAAGTGTGTACAAAAGTTACGATTTTTCATCATTAGTATAACTTAGTCGAAAATCGATAATGGAAAAGTGTTTGCGAATAATTCTCCATACAGTGTGAGCCTAAAATATACAGCGTCACCTGGGAGCTGGAAAACAGTTTGACCAAGTTTCAAAACCGGAAAATTGTCAACAGCGGCTTCTGCAGCCAATAACCTATATTTTCGAAATCATTCGTCCGGGGTATTCTCCCATCACAATATAGGCCAGATCGGCTCAAGAAAGTATATTAATGCCAATTAGGGATGTGTATTCTTCCACTCACGCATGATGTCTAAAAAATACGGATTCTTTGCGCTACCTATTGGTGCCAACCATCAGCACTATTTAAAGGAAAAAAACATAAAGAAATTGTTGTTTTATGACCAACTGTGACCCCTGCCCTGTCTCTTGTGGACGGTCGTCACTTCACCTTTCAGAAACAATTTCACTAAAACCTACCAGGTCGGAAGTTAGCCAATTTAAACAGAATCTGCTCCACGAAGATTGGTAAATTCTCATCGAATCCTCGAAACTGAAAATAACCACGATTTGTGTCCATTGAAGCTAATGCCGATTCCACTGCGAATATCGTCTCAACTCCAACAAATGATGAGAAATTGTGGTTATTATAACCAAAAACAGACGTTCGCATGTCCGAAGAGCATTTCCCCTTCCTACTCTCCTTCCATCCCTCCAACCACACCGCTCCCCCGACCTAACCTCGATATCGACTGCTGAGGTCGTTACATCCACCTGGAACATTAGTCCGACCATCTTTGGTTTGCCAGCGTATTCGGACAATGAATCCTGTAAATTAAACCATTAAAAATAAGTGCACAAATAACATGATTTGCTATATGAGAAAATAACTGACTCTGAATATGTTCATTGCCATCTCTGCCATCGTTCTCCCCATCGGACCAGATCCCACGAAGGCAGATGTAATTGACAGCTGCAGAGATCAAAGATCGTATAGGTTTATACATGTCAAGGTATGTGGGGTATAAGGTAAGGGAAGGACTCTGGCGCCTACTGCCATCGACGAGGGGGGGGGGGGGGGTGGGGTGGGGAAGGGGTTGGATTTTTGGACTCATCCATCTTCTTTTAAATCGTTCATTGTCACTTGACACATCTCTCTTGAGGCATTATATAATTATACTAGTTACCTGCATTGATACAAATTTAATGTACTCGATTTATACATTTAACACGTTTTATCTCGATTCCTAAAAAACCTGAAGAAATGAAGAGATTCTAATCGATCAGACAAGAAGAAGTCTATATCTTATTCCCCTCTTACCTTAATAACAGCTTTCGGAACAGAAACAGGCGTGTCCTGTTTGAACCAAACACGCAACCATCCGTTATCTTGCAGCATAGTTGGATACTTGCTGAATTCCATCCAATCAAATATTTAATTGCGCATAATCTAGTTATCCTTTTTCTTAAGATTGTGTAAAATAAATCTACTATCGCAACTCGAGGTAAACCAAACCTCTGAACTTCGCAGGCCGGTTTATGAACGAATCTCTTCGGGATGTATTCATTCGGAGTGGGAAGGGTGAGATAAGAAGGCGTCGTCTGAGAAGAGAAGGCTTCCTCGAATCGAGTCAACGTCGCAGATGGAATACGAGAGACTTTGAAATAAGTCCCGTATATTGGTTCCATCTGAAGAAAGAATGAATGAATGAGAAATTAAACATCATCTTGTACATTTCAAGTCCATTATTAATATCATATTTAAGAAACGCTATAATGTATACCAAAGTAAAAGCATGAAATATAAGAAAAAAAATTTTTTTCTTATATTTCATGCTGCCACACTTACGTATGTTTAATGTTTTTTTACTTTGGTATACATTATAGCGTTTCTTAAATATGATATTAATAATGGACTTGAAATGTACAAGATGATGTTTAATTTCTCATTCATTCATTCTTTCTTCAGATGGAACCAATATACGGGACTTATTTCAAAGTCTCTCGTATTCCATCTGCGACGTTGACTCGATTCGAGGAAGCCTTCTCTTCTCAGACGACGCCTTCTTATCTCACCCTTCCCACTCCGAATGAATACATCCCGAAGAGATTCGTTCATAAACCGGCCTGCGAAGTTCAGAGGTTTGGTTTACCTCGAGTTGCGATAGTAGATTTATTTTACACAATCTTAAGAAAAAGGATAACTAGATTATGCGCAATTAAATATTTGATTGGATGGAATTCAGCAAGTATCCAACTATGCTGCAAGATAACGGATGGTTGCGTGTTTGGTTCAAACAGGACACGCCTGTTTCTGTTCCGAAAGCTGTTATTAAGGTAAGAGGGGAATAAGATATAGACTTCTTCTTGTCTGATCGATTAGAATCTCTTCATTTCTTCAGGTTTTTTAGGAATCGAGATAAAACGTGTTAAATGTATAAATCGAGTACATTAAATTTGTATCAATGCAGGTAACTAGTATAATTATATAATGCCTCAAGAGAGATGTGTCAAGTGACAATGAACGATTTAAAAGAAGATGGATGAGTCCAAAAATCCAACCCCTTCCCCACCCCACCCCCCCCCCCCCCCCCTCGTCGATGGCAGTAGGCGCCAGAGTCCTTCCCTTACCTTATACCCCACATACCTTGACATGTATAAACCTATACGATCTTTGATCTCTGCAGCTGTCAATTACATCTGCCTTCGTGGGATCTGGTCCGATGGGGAGAACGATGGCAGAGATGGCAATGAACATATTCAGAGTCAGTTATTTTCTCATATAGCAAATCATGTTATTTGTGCACTTATTTTTAATGGTTTAATTTACAGGATTCATTGTCCGAATACGCTGGCAAACCAAAGATGGTCGGACTAATGTTCCAGGTGGATGTAACGACCTCAGCAGTCGATATCGAGGTTAGGTCGGGGGAGCGGTGTGGTTGGAGGGATGGAAGGAGAGTAGGAAGGGGAAATGCTCTTCGGACATGCGAACGTCTGTTTTTGGTTATAATAACCACAATTTCTCATCATTTGTTGGAGTTGAGACGATATTCGCAGTGGAATCGGCATTAGCTTCAATGGACACAAATCGTGGTTATTTTCAGTTTCGAGGATTCGATGAGAATTTACCAATCTTCGTGGAGCAGATTCTGTTTAAATTGGCTAACTTCCGACCTGGTAGGTTTTAGTGAAATTGTTTCTGAAAGGTGAAGTGACGACCGTCCACAAGAGACAGGGCAGGGGTCACAGTTGGTCATAAAACAACAATTTCTTTATGTTTTTTTCCTTTAAATAGTGCTGATGGTTGGCACCAATAGGTAGCGCAAAGAATCCGTATTTTTTAGACATCATGCGTGAGTGGAAGAATACACATCCCTAATTGGCATTAATATACTTTCTTGAGCCGATCTGGCCTATATTGTGATGGGAGAATACCCCGGACGAATGATTTCGAAAATATAGGTTATTGGCTGCAGAAGCCGCTGTTGACAATTTTCCGGTTTTGAAACTTGGTCAAACTGTTTTCCAGCTCCCAGGTGACGCTGTATATTTTAGGCTCACACTGTATGGAGAATTATTCGCAAACACTTTTCCATTATCGATTTTCGACTAAGTTATACTAATGATGAAAAATCGTAACTTTTGTACACACTTACAGTAACCCAAAAAAAGCACTATAATTCATTCTTAATTAATTTTAGCTGATTTCCGCAAAATTTTAAATCACGATTTTCTACTGAAGTATGTATCGGTTCAAGCAGAATCCTCAAACCATATCCTCAAACCAGGACACTCCCATACTCACCCCCCCCCCCCCTCCATACCTTCTCTAGTGCGCACTGAGAGTGTTTCCCATACATGGACGACTTACATCATAATGGAAGTCGACGTCCCTCAGCTTCGTCGATTCCTCGTGAATCCATTCTTGAGGTCCCGACGATCGAATCATTGAGATGGTGCGGAATACCTCCGTCAATATGTCGTCTGTGTGGTCGAAACCATCTAAGAAACACAGAGAGTAGTAGAGAAGAATTCATTTAAATACTTTATTGCAAAATAATGGATTCAGTGTAGCATTATTTAATTAGAAATGCGCCTATGCCTGTTCGTGGATGAGAGGGTCTAGAGTGGATAATTGCATCTTACTCACCAATTGTCAGATCGATAGTAATCGTGAACTCTCCAAAACCTGTAGCAACTGTGCGATGACATACAGATAAGGAGGAAATCCAGCCCTGCTTCTTCAGATGGGATATCATCGACCCCTCCCCTCGTGTAGAAGGATATGAGATGAGAGTAAAACAACTAGTAAAAGGGAAATTAGTAGGGTTGACCGAAGGGATCGGAATTCGGAACGTCCGATCTTTAAATGAATTATCTGGCAATTCCGGATCGAGAGTGGAACAAAGAATTTTCCGAAATCGTTCCGGAACGAATCATTTTAGAGCACGAATGGAGTGATTGGTTGCGCATAAGAGTTAATCAAAATATTGAAATGTGTTTCAGAAACATATTAAACGTGTTCAACAAATTTTACAACAACAACTAGGTATGTTTCACTGTCACATATACCCTCAAATCAGACCAATCATCGGCTCGGAATTGAGCCGGAATTTTCCTTTGTTCGACTCTACGTTCCGGAATGAACGTGATTTTCATCATTTTGAATCGGACGTTCCGTCGGCCGAACGGACAACCCTAGAAATTAGCAATATTTTAAGAGACCGTTCCCGAGAGAACTTGACACCTGGGCAGGGATTCAAGGTTGTTCAAGAAATGAATTTCCCCCATACTTGTTCATGAAATAAAAAGCAAAAGTTAGGAATGCAGGTATTGGCTAAGTTCTGGGATAACTTTAGAAAAAAGTTCCCGCAACTCCTCGTTTTGAGGTCAAACATATTTTATCCGAATTAATTCGTTTTTTTTTCGTATATATCTAATTTCCAAGTTAAAACTCTGAGAAAAGCAACATATTTCTTCAGCAACTTGTCACATTTTTTAATCGCATTTAGGAAAATTCTAACATGGATATCGCATTTATGAACATTTTTCAAAATTTATCACAGCCAATGGCACCTGCATTCAAAAATTTGGTCCCTAACTTCATGAAAAAAATATGTAGGAAGTTCATTTTTTATAAACTATGACTTTCTAAGAAATTTTTATGCTGGAAAGTTCCTTATTGCATACATTCAAATCTTTTCTTAGACTCAGGCAAAACCTACCATAATTGTTCAAGAACACATGCTTCGCACGACCGTAAGAGGGGCTATAGGATAGGACTGAGCAATTTTACCTATGATTGCATCAACATAATTAATTAAGTATATTTGAGAGCACTTTTGGACATTAAACTTAAACAACAGATTTCGCTGATAGATTTTGTGACAATTTTCAAATCCATGAAGATGCCAACTTTTTTCAACTTAAAATTAGTAGATTCATTACCTATGTGAGCTATAGTGAAATTCCAACAGGAAAAAAATATCTCGTCGAGATGTGTCAGAATATATTATGGGAGTTTTGAATGCATCGTGAGGAAAAAATATTAAATACTGATCGCACATATTCGGGGAGCAACAGGGGATGGGTAGTTAAAGATTTTAGGCTGTAAATGGAAGATTTCCGTTCTCTTCGTCAAAAGTAACCATTAGGGACTGTTTTATAGGATTTATGTTTGCTGTACTCATTTTTTGAAATTTCTCAGTCCTCTCATATAGTCTCTTATAAAACACGGGATGAACGTTTAACTATTCCGATCTAGTTCAGTTTCTCATTCCTAGATGTGACTCCCAGTTTCCAGCAAGTCTGATCCCTCACTTACAAATATATCCACATGAATTACTCATGTATTCGTGGGTGAGATCGGGCATGGGGAAGTTGATTTTAAGAGTGCACGAATCCTTTATCGGTACTACCTGCATTCACCACATACGCATGAGGGCATTTGTCTAACAAGGAAAAGCCGAGAGGGTAAGGTGGAGTTTTTGGATGACACATTGCGGGATCGAAAGTGGATCAAATTCTAAGAACTTCTGGGTTTTCCAAATATGCTCAGGACCTCTGTGGATGGCTGAGTGGTAGTGTAAGTTCGGGACATATCCGGAGAAATTAACGGTTTTACACCTCTCCCCACTATGAGCCCAGACATCCCAGTGGTTCTCAGCACATATGGAAAACGCACAAGTTCTTAAAATTTGATCCTCTTTCGATCCCGCTATGTCTCATCCAAAAACTCCACCTTACCCTCGCGGCCTTTCCTTGTAAGAATAGAGAAAGACCCGGATCAGCTAAGTCTTTAAAGCTTTCTCTAAAAATCTGTGTCTCGAAATTACTCCATGCCGTAAACAGATTTCAACATATATCATTATTTGAGAATATGCTAAAATTACGTAAATAAAGTTCCAACGGCAGAATTGCATGCTGACCGGTATATTTCATTGTTCATTAGTTGTTTAAATATTTACAAATAAATAGTATAGAATTAGGTAAAAGAGAACAAATCAAGATGCACAAATCTAACAGTGTAAGAAGAGAGGTTTAAAAATCTACATTTTTGTCCTGCGCCAAGATTTAAGGCAGCAGTGGGTCGAGAATGGAGGAGAACGCGCAACCTTACCATCCTCCTCCCCTCTCGATGGGTATACTAAAAATCAGCATGAAATTCAACCATAGGAACCATATTCCCGTAATTTTAGCATATTCATATGTGGAAATCTGTTTATGGTGTGGCGTCATCTCGAGTTAGCGATGGCTTTAGATGCATATTCGATTATCCATTAACAAAGATTAAAACGGAATCGAAAGTTTTAGATGTGCAGAGTTCCTTCGGATATGCTCAATACTTAGGATATCGGGCTCATATTCACTCCCATTTCATCTATACAAATCCAAATATCGCTTTGAAATTCAGAGAACTTATTGATGTTAAGAAGTACCAAGTTTTCCTCTATTTAACTGATACATGGAAGAATTATATCTTTCCAAACCTGAAGAAATCGTCCACATTCATCATGTCCATATGCAGCGTCGTATACCTTAGGAATCACATTCTGAAAGTTATCATTATAGAAATAGAAAAATTTAAAAATAAAGAAGACGATGGCGATAAATCTCTGTTTCGTCGCTCTCATTATGCTATGATTACATTATGCTATGATTCATTACATTATGCTATTATGCTAAATATTACGGCTCACCTTACGATCTCTGCGAATCCCAATCTGCACACCATTTCCTCCAATTCACTCAACGGATTCTTCCCTGCCACAATGAGAGCCATACTGCAAATAGCTATCCATCACTCAATCCCCAAGTTTGGGTAGCACGATTGCACTTGATGCAAGACAAATTGAACATGAGAAAGTGGGATGATGGATAAAGATTATCCATTTGGAATACATTCCCAAGAAGTGAGGATGAAAAGAGGCTCATTATCTTTCATCATCCAGTCACTCTTCTCCTTTAACTCACATGTTGCTAGAGTACTTCACATTGTAGAAGTTGTGCAATACGTCTCTCAAGTTTACACCCTGTGATCAGTCATTTACGTCCTTCTCTCTACTCCACTTTGTTAATCATCATGCAAGGGGTGCTTCATATACCGCACCCCAATCCTACCGTACATTAGCACTTGTTTCGTCTAGCAGCGTCAGCTTATTTCCAGTGGCAAATTTTCCGAACGGGTGGTTTGGCTTCGACATATGTCTAAAACAAATCGGATGATTACCTATGGCAACCGAAGTATTTCAGAAAAGCACTGAAAATATTAATAGAAATTGTGGGTGTCACTTACCTATCGAGTTGAAGAAATCTCCAATAGTCGACATCCAATTTGTGTGAATGTTCGCTATCCACAGCGCTAACCAGAGAGTGAGAGTTATCAATGACCAAGCTAAAATATGCGAAGATCAAACAACAATCTACCTCTTTGTCGGTGGCGTTTTCGGAAAACTTCGGTGTTAGAAAGCAATTACAGAATCGGTCAAGGGCACCCTGGAATCGCGTCAATATTATTTTGAAATAACACGATCGAAATATAAACCTAAACCTATGGAAGACTATCACATCCTATTTATTTTATAGAAGATTCTTCCATCATGTTGTACATAGACAAATTGGCCGTCCTCTGTGTAATCACTATCTATACCTCTAAAGCATCATTATGGACAGAGAAGTAGTAATGCGTATATTCAGCAAATGTGCGTGCGTTTGCCGAACCTCCATTAGCTGTCACGAAACTGCAAAATGTCGTTGACTATTAATAGTATCTACAAGAGTTCTATAGTTGATATGTAGCAAAAATCATGTTTTCTTACATGAAGGCAGTTATATGCAACATTTGCCCAGTCTTTCCATGACAGCTCGTTTAATTTCTGTTCAATGAAATCCGATTAAAGAATAAGTTATTAAAAAATATAAAAGAAAATCATTTAAGTAAATTGGATATAAGCTAAAGACTTTTAGAAACACGAACATCACGCAAATTTAAACTTATTTGACTTTGCAAGACCGACCAGCAACTAACTACCGACCCTCTCCACTCTTTCCCATTCTCACTTAGAGTATTCGTTATCCTTGGGATACTTCGAATTTCCATGAAATATCATGGGCTCGCAGAAGTGGGCGACACCCGGGACGTCCCACGGATCATCCAGATGACCTGATAAAAATATAAAATATGTGCATTCTAAAGTAGAATGGGCGAAGATGACTGAAAAATTCGACTGACCGCACTGGACGGAGAGAGCTGCCGATGCTTTTACCGCTTCATCGTCTGAGACCTTTGAGACCATTTGCTAGCAGAAGACCACGGTACTGTAATAGGTCTTTAAGAGCGTAAATAAATCCACTCATTTACAACACCTTTCGTTTGTCGACTCTACTCTTGACGATGTCATTTATTCGCTCCACAACGGGTGATGCCATCCGACAGGAGGACGAAAGGTCGCCGAAAATATGATATTTGATATAGAGGACACTTTTTATACGATTGCCTCGTTTTAAAAACGCGGTTCATGAGTTGGCGCGTAAGAACGTAATTAATAAACTAATTTAGTGCGCACCGTCCACCTGACGTTAAATACTATTTTTTTTCATTTCCCTTCAAAATACAATTTCACAGCGGAACAGAAAACCGCGTTTCAAATAAACACAAATTCAGTTTAACCTTCTGTTTTATACAGAAAGAAACAACAATTTCGAGAAAAATATTACAAGAAAGAGACATGGGCACAAACTTATTCGAGGACATAAGAGCGTGATACAATGTGACAGTAACTGTCTTCAAGTGATAATTAAATAACGATAAACTATCATAATTCCGAATTAGATATACTCGGATTCAAAATCGGCTCCATCGTTGAATGGAAACATGTAATACACAGAGACACAAAAACAGATATGCATATTAATCAGCAAGAAGAAGAGAACAACAACATAATTAGATCTTTGCTCCGTAATAAGGCACAACACATCTTCATTATTCATCGATCAACCATTTCTCGATCAGCCATTCCAGCAAGTCTCCCGCTCATTATCCATTTCTTTGTACGGATGATTCCTCTGAACATACTATTATTTTCATGCCTTATTGAATGTACTGATTTTTATGATTATGGTAACTGGTTGACAACTTATTACATTGACTGTTTGTAAAGTAATCCATTGAAAATCAGTTTAGCCAAGTGTTCTTATGCAATTTAGTTTC
The DNA here is from genome assembly GCA_036245805.1 of Pristionchus mayeri. Taxonomy (NCBI): domain Eukaryota; kingdom Metazoa; phylum Nematoda; class Chromadorea; order Rhabditida; family Neodiplogasteridae; genus Pristionchus; species Pristionchus mayeri. The sequence goes on along the minus strand of BTRK01000005.1, from coordinate 35,888,417 downwards.
TTTTCTTAGTAGAGTGTTACACAACTAGCGACCTTCGGTCGCTACGTTACGCGGGGTTGTGTGTTAAGGATAAAAAATGGACGTAACTGTTGAGAGCCTGGCTCAAAACGTTGTAAAAGTCTCTTGAGGCCTCGGGCGATCCGACTTTTTTGGATCGCCCTCAGCCTCACGAGCGTTTCACAACGCTCACGCTACGGGGAGTGAGAGCAGGTTGGGATGATTTCACAACAGCGAGAGTATATGGTATGGTGCCATGAGACAGTGGTGTGTGGTGGGATGAGGGTATGTGCATTTAACTTTTCCGCGATTTAGTAAATCACACCATGGTGCGTGGTGTGGGTATACTGTAGCGTGCATTTAACTTTTCTGCGATTTAGTAAATCACATCATGGTGTGTCTCATTCGCCTTCTCATTCGTCACCCTCCCCCCCCATCTTGCTCAAAATCATTTTACTATGATTAAAATACTGACCTCGTATTCCACGTCTCCAATGAAAATTTCGTTAATATTCTTCTTCTTGAAATCAAAAAAGAAAGAAGACTGCGCAACCAGAGGCTGAAAGTGTCGTGAATGTTGATGCAAGACCAGGAACCTATCATTAATATAAAGCAGAGGGAACAGTGGGCGGAGCCTCGGGTCCCTCAAGTATAGAAGTGCCATAAATATACCTCGATGTCAACGAGGAACTTCTCTTCTTCAATCACAAGAACGTCCTCGCATGGCTTCGAATTATCCAGAACAGGGCGGATTCTCCATCTGTTAAAAAGGGATCAATATTTTCCACATTCCCCCCCTTCCTATCGTATTTCGTCCTCAGTGTGAGGAGAGTCAATTCTACGTATCATAACGCATAAGTAATTATTCGTCTTTCGTTGCGCCGCCGAGCGTAGATAAAATATAAAATATAATATGTTATAATTGATAGAGACGTATCTGTTGATAAAAACAAGACCATTTTTTTTAAATTTTTAGTAGGGACAGAGACTGACCTATCGCCATCATCCCTCGTGATTACAGTAACTTCCAGAATATTCCCCTTGTGAATCGAGTGGTCGCCAGAGAAGGACGCGAACATCCCCATGGCGAGCGCTTTTAAAGTTTGATCTTTGATCTTTGTAGCTTGTAGTTTGATCTTTTTCTTCAAATCGCTCTAACTCGCTTCAAAATCATCGTAGAAGGATAGGACCTTGACTGTTGGCATCCCATAGCGATCGCTTTTAAAGTTTGATCTTTGATCTTTGTAGTGTGTAGTTTGATCTTTTTCTTCAAATGGCTCTAACTCGCTTCAAAATCATCGTAGAAGGATAGGACCTTGACCGTTGGCATCCTCACGACGACCACTTTCAGTACACCACACAACATGGTACATTTTACCAAATCGCAGAAAACTCAAATGCACCCCGTGTACCACACGCCACACCATCCCAACCTGCTCTCTCTCCAAGCAGCGTAAGCGTTGTAAAAGGCTCGTGAGGCCGAGGGTGATTCGAAAAAGTTGGGATAGGGCGAAGCCCCATCCCTACTTTTTCGAATCACCCTCGGCCTCACGAGCCTTTCACAACGTTTTAAGCAGGCTTCTACTTGCATGCTTTAAAACACGGTAACATAGTTATTTGCGCGTTCACAAACCCATCTTTTGACATATAGCACATAGCTGTTTTAAAATCTCCCAACTTGCTCTCACTCCCCGCAGGGTAAGCGTTGTGAAAGGCTCGTGAGGCCGAGGGTGATTCGAAAAAGTTGGGATGGGGCGAAGCCCCGTCCCAACTTTTTCGAATTGCCCGAGGCCTCACGAGCCTTTTACAACGTTTTAAGCAGGCTCTCACCAGTCGCGTCCAATTGTTATCCTTAAAACACAACCCCGCGAACCACGTAGCGACCGAAGGCTAGTTAAATACATCTTCAAACTTAGATATCATGATATTATACGCAGTTGAAAGAGCTGAGTCGAGAACATGTAAAAAACGTGCCTCGAGCAAAAATTATAATTCCACTCGCCCATACAATACAATTTTAAAACAATTTGGGCATGGTCTGGGCACAGGTGCGACATTACCTTCTAAGGTCACGTTCTAAAAGGCAATATTCTTTATAATAATTTGGTCTGTTACGTTTTCTACAATTTCATATGTTCAGGATTCATTTCTCTTCTTTGCAATCTCAAAAATATTAAGAAAGAGCTTCAATAAACGTGCCCGAAGAAAGACCTGTGCGATAAAACGAGTGTAAAAAAGTGGTGTACTGGTGGTTGATTTTTCATCTGTTGCACTTTCTCATTTTAGTAGTACCCTCTTCCAAGGTACTTGATCCCTCCTTCGGTGGGCATTTTTTACTTTTTTTCCATAGTCCGACTCAAAAAATCCGGGCACGTTAGGCCATTTTGGGCGTACTTTTCGACCACTGCACCCCCCCCCCTCCCCTAGAGGAGGAAAGGGAAGGGGTGCGGCGGTAAACGGAGATTGCTTAGAAAAATCGTCACATTTACTCTCCTTTCACAGAACTTTCTCAGTGTCAGAACAAAAATATGCTAATTGCTCCCCGTAATTGCTAGGTAGCCAGACAACTACGATTCCATCTCTTCGGATTTAGGCGAGGGGGAGGCGTAGAGTTCTCGCTACCTTCTCTCGAATTGTCAATCCTTCTTGCGAGCTTGCTTAAATAACAAAGCGGCAGCACCTTGGGAACGATGGTCTTCTCGAACTCCCTTCTGTGATGAGTGATGCACTCCTCTTGGGCATTCTGCTTCTTTCTCTCCTTCTCTTGATGGCCGTATCGCTGCTGCTTGTCGTTGACTGCCGTATTTCGGAAGATCTAAACGCGCACTTGTAGTCCCTATCGTTAACTGATAAATTTTTAGAAAAATATTAATCTAATTAAAAATAAATGACATCATACATCTCCAGTCTTCCATCGGTGCAGCTCCGCTTCACTTATTAGATCGAAGAAATCGTAGGGCGCGGGATCTCTCAAGTTCAGCTTCTTGGCAGACTTCATATTGTACACGTCGCCCCCTCCGAAGTCTAGCTTCTTCAGCACAGCTCCCATGTTGTCCACAGCCACCTAGAAGGGGGCAATGAGATATGTGATGTACCCTAATTCTTCCCAACATTCGACGCAATCCATTCTTTATACTCTTTCGTCTCGATATTTGATGACGCTTGTCCGCAGTTTTTCGGCCGAAATGTGTCCGTGCGGGGCAGTCAGAGTCAGAGGGGAATCGGCAAAAGACGTTAGGCATCGGCGGGGAACCCGCGACCTCAGGAATTCGAGTCAGACGCGCTAACCAGTCGGCCACGAGAGCACATGTGCCCCTTTCTGTCTTTCGCGATTAAGTAGAGGCGGGAGTGGCGCGCGCAGTGTCGGAAAGGGAAGGGAGAGCGGGGAAGAGGGAGGGGAAGTTCGCGGGTGCGCGGGGGAAGGGGGCGGAGGGGGAGGTGAGAGAATGAACAGAGGTGATAGGGTAAAGTGGAGACAACGTTATGAGGGAATGACGGGTAGCGTATTATCAATTCGCACAACTTAGTAATCCGAAGGCAAGTGAGAGGGAGAGCGGAGGTGACATGGATAGCGGAGGGGAGGAGAGGGAGTGAGGGAAGGTGGGAGAGCGGAGGATAGGTGATCTAATGAGGGAATGACGGGTAGCGTATCAATTCGAACAACTTAGAAATCTGAAGGCAGATGAGAGGGAGAGCGGAGGTGAGAGGGGGAGGGGAGGTGGGAGAGCGGAGGTGAGATAATCTAATGAGGGAATGACGAATTCGCACAACTTAGTAATCCGAAGGCAAGTGAGACGGAGAGCGGAGGTAAGAGGGGGAGGGGAGGGGAGGTGGTAGAGCGGAGGTGAGACAATCTAATGAGGGGATGACGGTTAGCGTATGATTTCGAACAACTTGGTAATCCGAAGGCAAGTGAGACGGAGAGCGGAGGTGAGAGAATCAAAGTTGAAAGGTATTTTCAGAACAACTTAGTTCCGGCTCGCCGCGCAGCGGCGATCCCTGACTGAACTTGGTTCAAAGGCGAACTCCCGCCGAAGGCGGAAGTGAGCGTCGGGGTTACGAGAACGGTTTGACGGATTTTCTGGTAGTCGAATAAGCTTGGCTATATCAGGATTTAGTGAAAATGGTAGATCGTTTTTATGTTGACTGGTGCGGAGGAACGACTGTTTTATGAGGGAATAACGAGTAGCGCATTATTCTGAACAACTTGATTAATGTGTTGTTCAGAATTAAAAATCTTTTCACTTGGGCGATTTTAAAGGAGGTAAACTTAGTTAACTAGTCCATTACCTCTACATGAATACAGTAATGGCATTAATAGGGTTGGGCACCTAGAATGCTGCAATGAAACATTTGAAAGAGGGCACTAGGTCGGATGAGAACTATGATGTCATCCCGCATTTGATATATCAACGACGGCGTGACGTCATGGTTTTCATCCGACCTAGTGCCATTTAGAATATATAACCAATTAATTTCTCCCATTCTTCAATTCAAACTATTAGCTCTACATTCATTCAGTAATGAAATCAGGGTCGTGTATGATCTGGTTCATATTTCATTCATGCCAATATTTTCAGAGCTTCCGTTCTTTAGCAAGATTCCGGTTCTACACTCATCAATGCCCTTCTGCCCCGTTCAAAACGAGCTCACATTCTGGACCGACAGTAGCAGCTGCACACTGCTGTAGTATGCCTCTCTGGTCGTGGATCTTCCCTTCTTCTTCGATCGATATCCCAGCACAGTATCCCGACCGATCTCAGCTGCAATCGCAGCCGCTACCGTAGTCTTGCCTGAATTGAGGACTACGGTAATCTAGCATGAATTGATCGTTCCATTCTTTCATTTGTGCATACCACGCCTCTCACGAGAGAATCGAGCTAAAATCGACATTCTAACAAGGAAAGGAATGGAGGGAAAATCGTGAAATGAGTTCTAACTGGATTTGGGCATCCTGAGGCATGTCTGACACTCCCCCAAAGTCTCATTGTGCAGACTTAATTTTGGACTTCACCTCACCGGGTCGGATCTAGACATCTCCCACTTTGAAAGCTGTTATCACGGTTATAGTGAAAGATAGAGCAAAATTGACCTCTGAGTAACCCCGACTCATTTTTCGAGCTCTATCGATCTATTTAGTTCATTTTGTCTAAAGGTCAATTTTAACCACGCTACATTGTAGGTCAATTTTCTCAAAAGTGTAGGTAAACGAGCAGCTGAATTTTTTACATGTAATAGAGCATTAGCAGTGCTACCGAATGAGTGGTTTGTGCCGAAAATAGCGGTGGTATAATTTGAGTTAAGGCCATTTTAGTTTTCCTGATGATTTGAAGTTAATTTATTTCACTCCGAACCGCGCTCAGACCGCTCGTCTCGCCCGGTCAACCAAGAATGATCGTGTTTCCTAAACGTTTTCTGAAGAAAAATGATTTCAAATCATCAGGAAACCTAAAATGGCCTTAACTCAAATTATACCCCCGCTATTTTCGGCACAAACCACTCATTCGGTAGCACTGGAAAAGCTCTGTTACATGTGAAAAATTCAGCTGTTCGTTTACCTACACTTTTGAGAAAATTGACCTACAATGTAGCGTGGTTAAAATTGACCTTTAGACAAAATGAATCGACAGAGCTCGGAGTCACTCACGGGTCAATTTTGCTCTATCTTTCACTATAACCGGGATAATAGCTCTCAAAGTGGGAGATGTCTAGATCCGACCCGGTGAGATGAAAAAAAAATTGAAGTTGAAGTCTGCACAATGAGACTTTGGGGGAGTGTCAGACATGCCTCAGGATGCCCAAATCCAGTTAGAACTCGTTTCAAGATTTTCCCTCCATTCCATGGCTCAGCTCGATTCTCTCGTGAGAGGCGTGATACTCTTTCGTTGGATTGGTCAGCAGTAAAAGCATTTCAGAGCTTCTTTCCTCATGAGTCGGAAGATCAACTGCCCTCTCTACAACCCCCCCCCCTCCTCTCACATATCTCCTTTCACACATTCTGCACTTCATCAAGCAACAACTCTGTGATATTCGATAAATGAAAAGAGCTCTTTACCTCCCAGTAATCTAATGAACTCCAATATTCCTCATCGTTTCGCCTAGGATGCAGTTAATTTAAAAGCATAGAAACTGTTGCTTGCCTGATCCGGGCGGTGAGAGGATGCAGAAGAGACGCGGGCCTGACGCGTCCGCGTACAGGCGGGCCGCTTGCGACTGGCGCTCGTTGAGCGCGAGGACGCTTCCGTCGCGGAAGTACATCATCTGGGGATCGACGGCAGTCTGATTGTCCTGCACAGCTGCCTCGGGCTGGCCGTAGATGCAATCTAGCAGGGGGCGGCACTCCGACAGGTCGAGTTCGTGGTCCATGATTGTCTTGAGGATTATCGATTCATCGATCTTCAGTTCTCCCAGCTTAAAAAAATTTTTTGTAAGGAAAAATATAACACATGAAATAAAGTGATGTCTCTGATGTTTCTCTGTGGCAAAAAGGGAACATATGGAAAATAACCCATCGTCACATCTACCATAGGAAAAATTCTATGGTAGATCCTAAGAGATGGGGTTCGAATCCCAACCTGAACAATCGCTTTTACCATGTTTCGAGGCAATTAGACAAGAATAGGCAAAAATTGTACATGCTTGGCAAAAGTTGCTGCAGAGGTGGGGACTCGAACCCGAGATACCATGGGATGAAATTTACAGCGCCTTTGACTACTAGGCCACGAAATCTAACAATAGGACAAGGGTGCCTTTCTATCTGCGGTTGTCCCACTGCTCACCTCCTTCGAGTCGACTCCTCTCGCTGCACTGACTCTGAATCGAGATCCCAATCGGAACAACTCATCCATCAACTGCAGATCTCCCGGCTGTCCGTAGGTGGTGAATCCATCCAATCGATCCTGCATCCGATCCGCTTCACTCGCGGATAGCGCGCGCACCGCGGTCACGATGCTCCCGGAGCGTTGCGAGGATGTTCGGACGTCCCAGACCCGCTTGAGGTACTCACTGCGCCCATCGAACGGCTCTACGCCCGTATTTGGACCTGCAAAGAACGTTTATTGAGTTGGATTCCCACTATTGATTCAACATGGGGATATTACACTTTGGCAAAGTTACAACGATTAAATATGCACACGGGGTCCCAATAGTATGATCAAATCAGCTATCGATACAATCAAGCAAGATCTAAGGATGACGAAATGGAATTGACAAAAGGCATGGATGAGCATTCAAGCCGGATTCAGCGTTGAAAATGCAGAGCTGAAACCTGCTTCAGGGCTGCTTACAATGTCGATGGTACGTCACAATTTCTTACCCAGTGCCTCGAGTGCCTCCTCCAACTGGTCGAATCGAAGGTGGTCCTTGAGGTAGGTCAGAACTTCTTGCCTGCCATTGATAGATTTATACATGAAGGAGTCTACTATAGGACACTTGTGGGCATAGAACTGAGGAAGAAGAAAGGCAGATGCATAGGTAGGTCAAGAACCTGTCGGCTGGTGGTTCTCCGTGGAAGATCTTTCGGTAGACTTCTGCTCGATGGAAGGGCGACAGGGCAAGCACAGTCTCGCGTAGATACTCCTTCATCGAGGGAACGGGAGGAGTCGGCTCAACCTGCACGCAGACATCAAATACAGCCCGAATTACTCATACATTGGCAAAAGTACTTGAATCGAGCTGGATTCGAACTAGGGAGTCTGAAATGGATCAACGGGTCGCTATTTAGAGGGCCTCGGCAGATCAGAATCGTATGAGACGGTTAACCGTCCCCTCTGGCAGTCCTGCCCTCTGTATTCATTGTGGAGAGGGAGGCTCTCTCGCCTCTCTCTCCCTCCCCTCACGGATAACCCGTATGAGAGAGTAAAGACGGTTAACCGTGATCCATTTCAGCCACCCTAATTCGAACCCCATCCCTCGCTTCGTCACCCCCCCCCCTCCCCGATTGTTGACCCCCCCCCCACACCGACCTCACCGCTATTCGGTTACCAGCCTCAACTACTGCCCAGCTATGTTCGTAAATTAAACCATACCGGATGCAAGTGTGTGGTGTGCATCTCATTCATCGACACTCGCACAATCGAGTGCTCCCTTCTGCACTTCTCATTGGGGAGGAGGCACTCGCGGAGGAAGATGTCGCCCTCGGAGAGATCAGATATCGCCATCTCGCCGCCTTCTCGAGGCTGCAAGTCAGATTTACATCCATCTAAAGGCACTAGGTCGGATGAAAACTATGACGCCATGCCGCCTTCAAAGGCGGGAAGAAATCATACTTCTCATCCGGCCATCCCTCCCCTCCACTAGTGTTCGATAAGTGGGAATGGGTCTCTTCATTTTAGACATTCTCTCGCCTGACCGTTCCGCGAGACTGTATGCACAGAGGAAAAGGCATCGTCGCCATAACGTTAGAACACATTGCCTAGTCGTCTAAAGCGCCCTCTGGTAGATCCCTATGGTGGAACATGAGGTGGGGGTTCGAATCCAGGCCTCTGCAATACCTTTTGCTAAGCTTGCACAATTTTTGCAACTATTGTTTACTTCCCTCGAAACTTGGCAAAAACGTTTGCACAAGTTCGAATTCGAACCATATCCCTTACAATTATTCGAACCACATCCCTTATTTGTTAGGAGAATTCGCACTACATCCCTTATCTGTAAGGATCAACGAAAGAATTCAATGACTTAGACCACTATACCATGAAACGTGACTATGGGGTTTTCATCTGTGACTATATATCAAGAACTCTACTCTCCACCGAGGGGTTGAAAGGCAGAAAGAACATGAGGAAATACTTACAAATGGGTGGGGAATGGGAGGAAATGGCCACAACCCCAGAACAACCAAGTGCCTACTCACATTTCTGTTCACGACGTAAGCCAGCCCGTCCTGGTAGTCGAATCGAGGGGCGAATTCCAGCTTCTCCACTCTAACCGCCTCCCAGATCACTGGGAACTCCGCCTCATCTACTCTCCAACCCCACGTTCGGCAATTGGACGCCGAACGTGGGGTTGGAGAGTAGATGAGTGTCGAGTACTCGGAAGTAGTCCCCTTCGATCGTGCCAGAGGGTACGGCAGCAAAGGGAGCGGCGAGGAATCGTAGATCCGGGCGGTCTGAAAAACCATACTTTGGAAGGGATTTCTGGTAAGAAGTGTGATAGCCACTATCTGGAAGCCGCGAGGTCTTGCTGCTACAAGCAATGGTGCCCTGGTTCTTGCAAAACGAATTTTTTCACAGATAACACTGAACGCTTGTACTAAGGAGTTCGAGAGAAGGTAAAGGCTGCGAAACCCCTGCGTGGGTCTCGTATGCCTTGAATTGCATCGCAACACTAATTGAATCAATCATCAACTGCTGATGATAAGGATAAACAGAGTGAAGCTTACCAGGCATAAACAGCTCGAAGTGGAGTGCCTCGAGAAGGGCGACGGAGTTGATGATGACGTCAGCGTAGCGGTAGATCACGGGTCGGGAAGGAGTAGGAGAGCAGATGGAGAGATGATCGACACAAGCTAGAATATCTCCTTGAGAGACAGGAAAGGTGTGGGAACGACATGTAAAGGGAGCAAATTATAATATAAAGCGACACCGGCAACAATTTCTCATTGAATGAGATAGAGTAGATAGATTATATAATGCATAAATTACCCGCAAGTGGAGAGACATAATCATGATTCCACGCGGCACGGGCCTTCTCTGATGTATCTGAAACAAAATTGTATTTACGAAATTAACGAAAAGAAGGCAAGAAAGGCGTGAAATCCTCACAGTTTCTGAATGCCTCCACGTCATTCAATCGAATCGTCTCGTGCAGTTCCACTTCTCTGCTGAAATTCCATTTTAGGAAACAGGACCAGAGGAATGATGTCCAGCGTGGAACAAGATCAGTTGATGATATCACACCCAACGGACCTTTGATTCTGCACCTCGTGTAGGTGGACCGAACCTGAAACACGAACATTAGATCATCATCATATTATCAATTCGAACGGATAGTGGAGAATCAAAAATAGGATGGTTTGGTCTCGCTCTCTCGATTCCTCACAATCTATTCATTCTGAACACCGAGTAAGCCTTTGGAATGGAGAGGTTCTCACTCATACAAACAGAGGACTCACTTCCTCTTCCAAAACCGCGAAGGAAGGTGCCGAAACCACCGCGGTTGCTTGCTCCTGATGGTGGTGGTGATGGAGCTGCAATGAACACCGTGAAAAACAACTTAATAAATATAAAAATCATGAGCAAAATAAATAAATATCAACGCACGCGCTTCCTCGCGCACGGGCGGTCCGTTCAGTTCGGCATCTTTGCTGTACGAGACTGGCGCCGGCTTAATAATATTATCCTTGCTCTAGTTGTCGCTCGTTTCGAGTTTACTGACAGAAATTGTGATAATGCACGCTAGTACGGCGTCGAATAAGTGACAAAGTTGGTCAACCAAATCGAGAGCGATATTTTCGATGACAACGATTCTTAGCACTTACCCTGACAAGTGGCGTGTGAGGCGAGTTCGCGGGAGGATTCGGCCTGTCCAGGAAGAGGAAACGCCACGGATGCGCGTCGGAGACAGCGGGAGAGCTGAAAGAGAACGGGGTGAACCGGTGTTTGCTTCAACGAGGAAACAGGGCGGTTTACCAGAGAATGGAGTTGCGCGTATCGAGTGGGACGATGGTCAACCCGTTCGAGAAGTCCTCCGGCATCTTCAAAAGTCAATTATGAACATAGTAAGAAGGAAAAACGGCAGGAAAACGACAATACCGAGCAAATTTAGAAATTTCTCGCGAGAAAGTGTCAAACTTTTTCTTACAGTAAGCACACCATTATTCACATTGAGTCATATTTATATTTTCACAATATTTTTAATTCCCGCCAAAGGCCTCATAACCATTCCAAGATGCAATAAGTTATATGCATTCATGAGTGCACTCCGTGACGACAAATATTTTAGCAAAGTTGCTTCCCAAAAATAGTTGTTTTCGTCTTACGTTCAACTTTTTTTGTGATTTTGTTTGTGTGCTTCACTCCTAGGAAATTATTTTTATTTAATTCGTTTTGAAAGTAATTGCTTGCGAAAGCTTATTTCGCTGCTTGCAGGAATTCAATGGGTGGGTCTCACTCCAAACATGACCACTACGCGCTGCAGAGGGTTAGTCTTTTTCTAAAACAACCACTGGTTGTAAATCCATTTTCGTGCAGGCTCATGAACAAATGGATGAAATGAGAAGTCAGGAGGCTCAGAATGAGGAACAACGCAGAAGACACGCGGACGAACTTGTCGTTCAGGTTCGGTTACACATTCGATCGTTGAGTCAAAGTTTTTTCCAAGTGTCATCATACTTGATTAGTTTTCATTCGAGCTTTCTTTCAGAAAATTATTGTTTAGACGTTGGCTGCGCAGAAGCAGGCAGCAGAAAGGGAGGGAGAGCTGAAGGCTGGTATTCGCAGGCTCGAGGAACAGCAGCTAAGGAGGTTCTTTTATTCCTCTGTGTCTGTGAAATGAGTTTGAATATTGTTGTAGAGAGCAGGAGTACACTAATGAGCAGTTCAATCAGATTTCTGCCCAGATCAAGGTACAATGATATTTTGCAAGTTTCAAATTTGTTTAACTTTTTCCATTGCGAAATACGGCCAACTTATTTCGAAAATCACGTGTGTATTACTGCTATTATTTATATTGCTGTTATATATACCTAAGCATACAGCACTGTGTGTGAACGTGTAAGATCGGATTTTAAACGATTGCGAAACAGGGAAGGAGAGAGACCGTGCGACAACAAGTTTCGACACTAGCGATTTCGAAACCTACACCGCTAGCACGGTACCCCTCGCCGAAGGCTGGGACAACCGGGCTAGTATATACAAATTTATGTCCAGGAGAAGAATGACGAGTTGGCATCTCTTCGTGAGAACTCTCAGAAGGAATTGGAGGCAGTGATGAAGGAAAAGGAAGAGTCGAACGGAGTCCTTCTCAAGGAGCTATTGGTCTCCAATGAGAAGATGGTCAAACTTGTGAGTTATTTGCCTATCTTCCCGATCATTTACTAATGTTTTTGAGGGCGAATGCCGATACGATGGTGAAACTCAATGAGAAGCATAATGAGTAGAAAAAGGAGATGCACCATGAGATCATCGCAGCTCATAGGTATTTCATGATGTTCTTGCTAGATTGATCCCTCATACTCAACGTATATCAACCGCTCGCTTCGAAGGGAAACGCACGAGACTACGGTCAAGATGTTGATGTCTCGTTCTGAAACAACTGCGATTACCCTCGGAATTTTCAACAATGTCATTGCTAAGAATGCTATCGAGAAAGGTACTTTTTCGTCCATGCCTTTACATATATGGATCTCTTGCTTCGAAATGTGAACATGTTTGCTACAGACGCGGCGAATATCAACAGTAAGATGTGCAATATCCGTCAAGTTATTTCCAACATTGAGGATGAAAGAAGAAAGATCATCCGCAGGGTATGGCGTTTTGCTTTTGTATTATTTCATATCATCATTGTAGGTGGTCGAGAATGATCTGAAGAAGAATAAGAAGAGTCTCAATGCTCTCATATTTCGCACTGTCCCTGACAAGGCCGTTCAGGTATCCTTTCAGTTATCATGCATCATCCGCAACAATAATGTTATTTCAAGAATTGAATATTGAATCTTTCAGATGTATCTCAAGTCGATGTCAGAGGAGTGCTCCAAGCTTGAAATCCTTATCAAGGAGGTAGTCGAGTTGGTCTCCAACGGAAAATTCGAGAAAGATCTCATCAAGGAGGCCAAGGTACGATAATATTCGATGGGAAATATTGTTTGATATATTCAGGGACCTCTCACTTTCGGTCTAGGAAAGGCCTCCGATCTCTTCGAGGAGATCTTCAATGTCAGAAGAGCTGCTGTTAGTTCTCAATTTCGATTTAGTGTGTGGATCTGCGTTCTGGGGTGTTGCTAGAAACGAGTATATTGTGTTAAACTTCAACAAATCTTGATCTCACACAACTGATAGGGTAGTGGGCGAGAATTCGACTTTTATTTATACATGTTTTTGTAGGCTCAATCGCCAAATTCGATCGTTTTGGATGGACTAAAGGAATATATCAAAAGCCTCACTTTGGCGATCAATAGTGTTCCCACTTTGGTCAACCAATCAGCTACTGAATACATACATGAAGAGATGAAGAAGCTGGAGGTGTCCAACAATGATTTCCTCAAGAATGCCATTGGTCCCAATGGTGAGAATGCCCTTGCTATCGAAGAGCAGTAGAGTTTACCCCAGTCCTCCTTGTATATATTCCGTTGTTTCTAGGATGAATAATTTGAGTTCTGACGCTATGTTATCTCGGAAAGACTCAAATAGTTAATCCTACTTGCACGGTCCCTTGCCTGTCAACATTCGCAAAATCTGACCGCCTGACTCCGCCCACTTGACTTCAATTCTCTATTTAGCAGTGAATTGCAAACTGAAATTTCGAAAAAGAAGCAGAGGAGAGGTATAAGTACTGGTAAATTTGAAGCTTAAACACCCCGCAATTTCCTGATTTCCTGAGGCAGGGTCAAGTTAGGCACGTTTGAACGATTTCCGTTCGAGAAAAATTAGGTGGATTAGGTTTTCTAATGTCGATGAACAAGGGGCCGTGTACTTGTTATTTTGTGATGTTTCATGCATTGTCGGAAGATGTTGTTCGGAATAAAATGTTTTGTTTAAGTACGTCTTCGTTTGTGGACTTGTGAACATCGTTTCAACGAATTTAAATATTACCAATAATGATTATACAAAGATAACGACTGCAAATATTACTTATAGCGTTGTAGCATAATGAACAGTAATGAGCTGCTCAAGCATAGTGCTGCCCAAATCAAGGTACATTTGATTTATCGTTAGGGTTACATTAATTAGAAAAAAATTCCTTTGCGGAATACGGTCATTTTATTTCTATGCATAACTAACTTGTCTCAATCTCAGTGAATCAGGTGAGCCCCCATGCAGCCTCATGCGTAGATACTTTATTATTATTGTTGTTATTTATAAATCTTTGTTGTCCAGGAGAAGAATGACGAGTTGGCATCTCTTCGTGAGAACTCACAGAAGGAATTGGAAGCAGTGAGGAAGGAAAAGGAAGAGTCGAACGGAGTCCTTCTCAAGGAGCTATTGGTCTCCAATGAGAAGATGGTCAAACTTGTGAGTTATTTGCCTATCTCCCCGATCATTTTCTAATGTTTTTGAGGGCGAATCACATGCCGATACGATGGTGAAACTCAATGAGAAGCATAATGAGGAGAAAATGGAGATGCACCATGAGATCATCGCAGCTCATAGGTATTTCATGATGTTCTTGCTAGATTGATCCCACATACTCAACGCATATCAACCGCTCGATTCTAAGGGAAACGCACGAGACTACGGTCAAGATGCTGATGTCTCGTTCTGAAACAACTGCGATTACCCTCGGAATTTTCAACAATGTCATTGCTAAGAATGCTATCGAGAAAGGTAGTTTTCGTCCATGTTTGTGCATCTATGTATCTATTGTTTCGAAATTTGTTCTTGTTTGATGCAGACGCGGCGAATGTCAACAGTAAGATATGCAATATCCGTCAAGCTCTTTATAGAATGGAGGATGGAATTAGAAAGATCATCATTTGGGTGCGCCGCTTTGCTTTGTTCCATTTATGCCATCCTCGTTGTAGAAGGTCGAGAATGGTCTTAAGAAGTACGATAAGAGCCTCAAGGCTCTAATCTCTCGTCTTTTCTCTCATAATGAGAAGAACATTGAGGTATTACTCCCGTTTCAGGCTTTTAAAATGTATCTTGCGCAATAATATCGCGATATTGTATAAGTTTTAGGATAAACGACAGTATTATAATATTCAGATCTCCCAGTGTTTTAGGATATAAAATACTCTTAGATAGTACGGATTTGGAGGGGACTAGTAAGCTATGGGAAGACATAACGTCAGTCTAAGAATACAATTAAATATGTATTCCTTAAGATGTACCTCAATTCGCTGTCTGAGGAGTGCTCTCAGATTGGCAGTCTCATAAGAGATGTGGTCGAGTTGGTCTCCAACGGAGCATTCGAGAAAGATCTCAAACAGGAAGCCAAGGTAAGGAACGATTAGGTGGGAAATATTTATTGATATATTTAGGGAGTCATATCTTTTGGCCTTGGAAAGGTGTCAGATCTCTTCGATGAGATCGCCAAGCTCAGAAGAGCTGCGGTTAGTTCACAATTTCATTTGAGTATTGTTATCTGAGCGTGGAAAAAGTTGGAAGTAATTAAGAAAGTTGATTACAATACGGTACAATGTTAATAACGGAAGATAGAGAGTAGTACATAGGAGAGAGGGGCTTGTAGAAAGATAGTTTCCCGTCTCCAGACTACATGGGTCACCTATACGTCTTGATTTGAGCGACTGTCCTAAGCAAACAGAGTGGCTACAAGAAAACAGGCCAACTCAACAAGTAGTACAATACTACTATAGACTAGAGCTCTAGGATCAAGAAGAAACGAATGATAAGGATTGTGTTAACCTGAAATAAATTTTGACCTCACACAAGCTATAGAGTAGGGAGGGACAGAATTAGATTTTTATTTCTAAATTTTTTTGTAGGATCAATCGCCAAATTCGATCGTTTTGGATGGACTAAAGGAATATATCAAAAGCCTCACTCTGGCGATCAATAGTGTCCCCACTATGGTCAACCAATCAGTTACTGAATACATACATGAAGAGATGAAGAAGCTGCAGGTGTCCAACAATGATTTCCTCAAGAATGCCATTGGTCCCAATGGTGAGAATACTCTTGCTATTGGAGAGTAGTGGGGTATTGCCCTATCCTCGTTGTATATAGTCGAAACCCCTGCTAATGAAGTGCAGTAGGGTTGACTACTGTCCTCCTTGTACATATTCCGTTGTTACTAGTACGAACAATCTGAGGTTTGAGACTGTATTCTCTCAAAGACTCGAATGGTTAGTCCTATTTGTTATGTTATTTCGTCGAAAATTTCTCTTGTTCGTTGTCAGAAGTTGAACTTGTTTGGAATAAAATGTTTTGTTTAACTGCGCTCCCTTTTTGAACTTATAAACGTCGTTTGAACGAATACAAATACTACCTAATCTGTCTGGTTAGCGTTTTATATGAGACTAATTTCACATGTGGGACGATATTTGGGAAGGTTTGGAAAATTTCGGAACATGTCTTCTAGGAGACTATTTGGGCCTTCCACCCATGAGACAGGAAAGAGTAATTGTAAGGATCAAGTCTGCCAGTCCTTTTGTTTATTGTAATTTCTTCCAGCATCGTTCGGCGACTATACCCCTCAATTTCGGCACGAATGAGAACGATGGATTCAGTGCCGCATCTTCTGGTCAGAATTTTGCAATTTTGAATTTGAAAGAGTCCATTAATTAGATTGAATTTTTTCAGATTACGATGCTGAAATGCAGGAAATGAGGAAGAGGTTGGATAGTTCAATTATGTTTTTAGAACTTTGAAAATGTTTTATAGAAACGAGCAAAAACGGAAAGAAAATGAGAGGCGTCATCAAGAAATAATGCGTTTGCTGACGATCGGTTACGAGGAACCAAGCGGGGTGAACAGCGCATGCACCATCCAAATATTTTTCGTTTCCCATGATAATATGAGTGTCGTCTCAGGTTGATCCAGTGCCTCTGGAGAATACTCAAGAGATGGAGAAGAGGAAGCAGGAGGAAGGCCCGTTTATGATCACTCTCTTAGTTTTTTGCTACAACTTTGTGAATTAATGTCCATGGGCGAGAAAATGCGTGAAATGCATTGATTATTTTATTTCGAATATTATGGTGGGTGGGACGAAGGAAAGTCAGTATAGAAATCGCGTCCATGGACTTAACTTTTTTATTTTATTTGAAGTATATTGAATTATTTGTGGTTTACATCACAAATTTCAGATGCTCGTGATCTGGATTTCGAGAATCGATTGAAGGAAGTAAAAGAAGAGCTGGAGAGAGGGGAATTGGAGGAAGAGGAGAGAAGGAAGGAGTATGAAGAGTGGAAGGAGACTGAGGATCAGAGGTGAACTTCTTATTATATTTACTTGTTACAGACCTGAAAGATGCAATTTGTCCATGCTTTCGCCATAATGTTAAGGTATCCTTCCTTAAAGTTACCGGACGAGGACAAAATTGACCCCTGACTCTATTTTTATTTCTCTTGTTCCGTTGCGAGAAAATCGGACTTCTGTGTGCGTCCGTCAGAGTGCCTTCTGTGTGCGGTACTCTGTGATTGTTGGACTTCTGTGTGCGTCCGTCAGAACACCTTCTGTGTGCGGTGTTCTGTCCTGAGCCGGTCTGTCACTTCTGTGTGCGTGACTAGAACCGAGATTCCAAACAGTGATTTATCGAGGTCGGCCGAAGGCGCTGCTCGATTTTTTATTGTGATTAAAGAGATCGTGGAAGGAATCTGCTTTGGTGTGGCTTCTCCTTTGGGAATCACCACTCAATCACCCTAGAAACCGGAAGCGAATACTCTTTAATCGTGCTCGGCTACTGTTATGTATGAGCGTGAAGAAAGTGGGAATTAATAAAGAGTAGTAAATAGGAGGTGGTTGTATAAGGCAGTCTCGCACAGCGTTTGAGAGCGGACATGGCGAGAGCAGCCAGGCAAAAGCGAGAGTCATGGGAAAGCGAGAGAGAGTGGCAGAGACGCAGAGAACTAGACGATCGATAGTGAAAACACGATCGATAGCCTCGACATAAACAACAGTGAGAGAGTGAAGAGAGTGCAGACAAGCAGAGACAGATGACCTCTCGCCGAGGTCGCGTCCTCGGCGAGAGAGTAGGGAGAGCGCAGACGCATAGAGACATGCATCTTCCGTTTAAGAGTTACGAGATTTCGAATTCTACAGGCAGCTTTAGGCAAAATTCCAAAAAAACAGTGTCTTATCTCTCCGTGGTGGGGAAACGCTGTGTGTCGCATCCCCAGACTACATGGGTCACCTACACGGCTAATGGGGAGCGACTGGACTAACTACCAGCCAACACAACGGGAGAGACAAGACTGGTCTCTAGAAAGGCATGGAAATAGCAGCACGCTATTTCCAGCAAAGCGGAATCATATATCTTACGAACGGGTAATATATAACTGCGGTAATTGGGTGCGGCTGTGTCAAACTTATGATCTAGCCTCGCACACGGCAGCTACGTTCCTCTGCTCACTAAGAGTCAACTGTGGAGTACGGTAATAAATTTCGATGACTTCATGAGAATAAGAGCTGATGACATTAAGGGAATAGTCGTGAATTGTGTTTTTTTGTAGATATTTATTGCCCGAAGTTCGTTACATTGTTGTAGATGAAATTGCTGGATTTCAATTGCGAATTTGCACGTTATAAGGTCCATGATGTTTTTATTTGTTATTTATTTCTTGAGTGCCGATACAATGAGGCAGTAATTCTGAATCTATCACTGAAATGTTGCTATTTTAGTATTTTAATATTTTAAGAGTTAAGAGTATTTTATTATTTTATTTTAAGAGTGCTATTTTAAACTCCTCAGAATTAATTTCCGACATTATTTTCATTGAGGTATCACCTTACTCACGTTTATTTACAACAACTTTATCCTGAGCATGAACCAATTGATGGAATGCAAGGCTCTGCTAGTGCATTGAACAACAAAACCTTCTGATAGCATAATAAGTTAGAACAGAAAAATGTGGGGGAATTGTTGTGGAATCTAAAGAAAAAAGTGTGAAAATTCAGCCTTTTAAGAGTGAGATAAACTAAGTAGAACAACAAGAAGAATAAACTATGTGAGCCAATCAGAATTTCCATGAAACCATCATAGACTCGAATCTTTCATAAGTCATTATCATTATCATTATTTATCCAAGATCAAGGTCTGGGCCTGGTGGAAAATGCTATTCTTCCAAGCAACGGGATCTCTTCTACACACGCTATCCCAGTTCGGTCCCAGTTGTTGCACGAATTCGTCCCTCCATCTCGTCCGTGGTCTTCCAATTGGACGGACTCGATCATAGGGAGTCCATTCCATCACTCGTTTAGTCCATCTGTCGTCATCGAGCAATGCTATTCGTGCTGCCCAGTTCCACTTTCTCTGCATCGCTTGCACTCTAATATCCGGGATTTGCACTTTCTGCGACAGCCATTCATTGGTTCGACGATCCAGCCTCGTAACTCCACACATTTTCCTCATCATACTTCGTTGTACTACTATGAGACGGTTGGTAATCTTTTTGGTCGGACTCCATATTTCACTTCCGTATAAAAGTGCTGGCATAACACACATTCTGTTACATTCACACATTCTTTCATAAGTAGTCCGAGGTAACTCTCTTCGGTCTGTCATTCCGTAGAGATCCCTTCTCTCTGCGTATTCAGCACGTTGGAGGTGCTTCTTCATCTCCAGGTATGACCCATTCTTATCCAGTAGCTTGAGCAACTCTCGATATTCACCAGAATTCTCATACAACATGACCAGCTGATTCCTTTTTCTCTCCTTCTGCACTTCCAGATCGGGGTGAATCTTGGCCACAATCTGCTCAAGCTCTCCACAGACAGCATCCACTGATCTACCCTGCACACTCAGAGCCTTTAATCTCCTTTCCAGATCGACTGCTGCATACATCGTTCCACCGAAGTAACGATCCTTCAACCACTCCAGGCAATCACTAACTGACTTGTGCCGATACTCCTCTGGTAAGCCATTGAATTCCGTCCTTGCTCTCCCTTCAAGGTGCTCATACAAGATGATCTTTGCTCCTGATGCATCCATCGATCCAAATCTCAGCATGAAACCATCCCTGAATTCTCTCCACTTGTCCTGGTTTCCATTGAATTTCGCAAGAGGAGGCAACTTAGAGGGATCCACTGCGAAAACTGGTCTCTCTATTACAGTACTCCTCGGGACTGCACATTGATCAACTTGCATCACTCCATGTACCGTATCACTTGGGGTCGCCATGTGTGGTTTTATCGCATTCACGGTTACGGTAGGGCTTGCTACAGGGATATTACTTCTTAGTCTCTGCAGCCTCTATACTTGATCATTCCCACCCTCTGGTACGGAAGAGGTCATCACTCCACTGGGTGTATTGCTGCTGGATGTTGGGGGAACACTATTGTGGGTCTGCTCCACTCGGGCAGCTTCGTCTCTCTCCCTGAGGTACTTATCACATTCATTTTGGGCGCTTGCCAACTCTCGCTCAAGCTCCTCGATTCTCTTTGCCGACTCTCTCTGACTTACATCTGCTCTCCGAATGCACTCAACTATCTCTGCTACATTATCGATGTGCAATTCCGCCATTATACTATTCACCAGGTTAGCGTGGGCAGTTTGCTCAATTCTCAATGCTGCCAACTCTTCTCCACCATCAGCAATTGTCGCAACTCCCAACACTTCACAGAAAGTATTGACCTTAATGCGCAGGCTATCGTGATCAGCTACTGTCACTGCGATGCGATTAGCTCTTTCTGCTACATGCTCAATCGTCTCGAGGTTCAACTCAGTCAGAATCCTGTTGTCTCTCTCTTGAACTCGTCTCAACTCTGATCTGAATGAATCAAATCCATCACGCAACTCCTGAATGTTACCGTAATCAGTTCCCGACAAAGCATCATCAAGCTCTCTACCGAGCTCATCTACTCTATCTCTCTCTGCTCTGTGGTTTCTCTCCAACTCTGCATGCACCTCGGCATCAACCGTGTCTCCATTCACCATCCCTTCCAACAAAGACAGGTCAGTCAACATCTTTGTCTCCTCATCTTCAAAGATATTCCTAACGTCCACCTTTCCCTTCTCGCCTCCTTGTTTGTTCCCTTCTCGCCTAATCAACTCCTCTTTCAAGCTCTCCATTCTATTTCTCACTCTAGTCGCAATGTCCTTCGGGTCAACACTCTGCTCCAATGCAGCTGTCGTTCCTCTCGTGACACGCTTCTCCACAACCTGAGGCACCGGATTATCCCCACTCATCCTCTCTTTATGTCCAATTGTCTCGA
The DNA here is from genome assembly GCA_036245805.1 of Pristionchus mayeri. Classification (NCBI taxonomy): domain Eukaryota; kingdom Metazoa; phylum Nematoda; class Chromadorea; order Rhabditida; family Neodiplogasteridae; genus Pristionchus; species Pristionchus mayeri. Next base: position 35,867,432 of record BTRK01000005.1, on the reverse strand, counting down.
GAAAATCGCTCAGTCACTCAAAATTGCACAACCGCGACGCTCACACGCAACGCGTCCGTCTTTCTCGAATCAATTATGCACACGTCCGCTCTTCGAACAAGGCTTGGCCCCCATAAAGAGTATTCGCTTCCGGTTTCTAGGGTGATTGAGTGGTGATTCCCAAAGGAGAAGCCACACCAAAGCAGATTCCGTCCACGATCTCTTTAATCACAATAAAAAATCGAGCAGCGCCTTCGGCCGACCTCGATAAATCACTGTTTGGAATCTCGGTTCTAGTCACGCACACAGAAGTGACAGACCGGCTCAGGACAGAACACCGCACACAGAAGGTGTTCTGACGGACGCACACAGAAGTCCAACAATCACAGAGTACCGCACACAGAAGGCACTCTGACGGACGCACACAGAAGTCCGATTTTCTCGCAACGGAACAAGAGAAATAAAAATAGAGTCAGGTAATTCAGTGGCCGCGAACCACTCGGAGAATATAATAGACAAAAGAGGTTTGTTTAATTAAAATAATTTATAAAAGAGAAGAAACGTAATAAACAAATTTAAGGCAGGACTAATCTAGATTCTACACAAAATAACAACAACTCGACGACAAGCGTCAATTACTCAATCAGGAGAATCACTCCAACTCTAGGGTAACTCAATCAACTCTAGGGAAACTCAATTAATTACGAAAAAATAGGGAGAAGGAAAGCGCGAGAACATTGGGAGAAGTCGAAACAAGCATGCACTCGCGTGCATGCACACTACACTATTTGACGGATGTGCTTACGGCTCTAACATAGAAGGAGTGGTTAAGGAAAAGCACTTATAAAAACGGGTGGTAATAGTAAACCACTAATCAGAAAAGATGATAAATACAGAAAGGGGATCGCTGGGCGTATCCTCTTCACGATGACTGACTTCTTCTCAAGAGACACCGAGACATTTCATCTGGGAAACGCATGGTCTACTTGCACGTTAGACTGACTAAACCCATGGTTCTTCTGAAAGGAACAAATATTCGATGCAAAACTGAATAATTTTGTTATTGAAAGGCGTAAATGGATAGTATCGGCAGATAAATTCGGTAAACTGTTTCTCATGAACGATAATACCCTAGATCTTCGAATACTCTTGTATTTTATCCACTCTTTTTTACCTCACTACCCACTTCGAAGAGATGAAAGGTGCCGATAGGAAACCACTTCGAAAAAGGCTGGGATCCCACTGGGAGAGCCGTCAGTAACCCCCTAGTATAATTCCCACTGGTTTCCTATCGGCGTCGTTGTGTAGAGGAAATGCCCCCAGGATACATTTCCTCTGTGAATTTATAGTAATCCGTCATTCTAAATTTTTCCCTAAGTCCGTATTTTAAGCCGTGAAGTAGTAATAATGTTTAATTTCCCGGCACACGCGAGTGCAGCCGTTCTGTCTTTTCCCGTTGATAAGGTTACTTAACAATTTCGAATTTTCCCAAAATTTCTCCTCGATTTTAGTCCGATTTTGTCCGTGTTGTGTGATTATTGTTGTTTGTTTTGATAATAATAATTATAATAATCTAAACGTGCATTACCTGTGTTTCGGCGGGTAGTGGGCCGTTTTGGGACTAGGTTTCGTCCGTTTTCTGCGTTTTCTTCTTTACTTCGTCACTTTCCTTCCATTCTTTTTCCTTTTGAGTCTATTTCATTCTTCTTTCTCTCTTATTCACTCTTTTCCTTTCCTTTCACTTGAGACAGAACGAATCTAAGCGTAGAACGTTCTGGAAGAGGAATCTAAGCGTAGAACCTCTGACGGAGAATCTAAGTGTAGAACTCCGAGTGTGCTCTGGGTAATCTAAGCGTAGAATCCCACCGCTCTTTGTGGCCTGTGAAGGCAGTGATTTCAAGACCCCGGCGGTAGCCTATCGCCAAACTTTGAATCACTGTTTGCACACGTCTACAGAGACGGTTATTTATAGAGTGTGCGGTTGAACTTCCTTTTATTCTGCGTGGATTCTGGGTTAGGAAAACTTAGCTATCTTTATACTTGACGTTTCTCCCAGTGGTCAGTTAGGTAGGAAACCGGTGGAAAGAGGCGATCCCATTGGGAAAAATACCAGCGTAGCTGTGCAAGGAACCGTTCCGGGGGCCTTCCGGGAAGCCCTCCCCCCCCTAGCATGTGGGGGTCATGCTGAAAATCATAGTAGGTCATGGGGAGGTCAAGAGTAAGTACCATAACCAGTCGATAGTACATTATCGATTGATACCGTATATGGCTACCGTAACCATCAATTATCGCGAACTGAGTTTTTTCTTAAAAAGGCAAATTACCATAACCAATCGATAGTACAGTACCCCCTGATACCGTATATGGCTACCGTAACCATCAATTATCGCGAACTGAGTTTTTCTTAAAAATGCAAATTACCATAACCAATCGATAGTACAGTACCCCCTGATACCGTATATGGCTACCGTAACCCAGAATATCGCGAACTGACTTTATTTTTAAAAAGTCCTGAAACCGTGTCCAATCGATTCTACAGTACCCAAGTAACTACCGTAGCCCAGTTCCTTGGGTCAGATCCTGTTCCTTGGGTCAAACATTTTTCTAAAAATTCAAAATCAATACTAAAATTATTTTAAAGTATCCTAATATATAACTCTTTACTGTAGAATCATTTTAAGATCGATTTAGAATTTTTAGAAAAAAGTTCGAAATTTTTAGAAAAATGTTCGACCCAAGTTACAGGATCTGACCCAACGTACCGGGTTACGGTAGTTACTTGGGTACTGTAGAATCGATTGAACACGGTTTCAGGACTTTTTAAAAATAAAGTCAGTTCGCGATATTCGGGGTTACGGTTTCAATCGATAATGTACTATCGATTGGTTATGGTACTTAGTCTTGACCTCCCCATGACCTACTATCGATTTTCACCATGACTACCTCTACATGGTAGGGGGTGGCCTTCCCGGGAAGCCCCCCCCCCCCGGAACGATTCCTGCACAGCTATGAATACCAGAGTGCTCGAAGTGAAAGGAGAAGGAGAGGAAGACCGGCAAATAGATGATGTCACGATTTTATGGATTTTTTTCCAAATTTTGAGTTATTGTGAGTTGAAGGTGAAATTTCCTTCAACTCACAATAAACGTTCGCAGTCAGAAACTTCATCAATATTTTCCACTTCAAATATTGGGGTGTCCGGAAAGTTCGCATAATTTTTTGTTTTTATTTTTTATTCAATGCTTTACAATTCTCAGTGACCAATGTATGCCCCCTTCTTTCTCACTACCTCCCTCCAGCGATTGGGCAGGGTCTCGATTCCTCTCTTCCAGAATGCGGGTTTCTTCGAGACCGCCCAGTTCACGAAAGCCCTCACAACTTCATCTCGATTCTTGAACTTCTTTCCTTTGCAGAAGTCAGAGAGAGAGCGGAAGGAGTGGTAGTCGCATGGGGAGAGATCCGGGGAATACGGTGGATGGGGAATCCTCTAGATCTTCAGCTCGTCCATTTTCTTCTGGGTCATCTTCGCTCGATGTGGGCGAGCATTGTCCATCAGAAGAAGAATTTTGCCCTGGTTCAGGAGTCTGGGAGGGACTCTGATCGCGACATCTTCCAGTTGTTCAGAGAATAGGTCGGCATTGATGCTGGTGCCAAGGGCGAGGATCTCCCAGTAGATGGGACCGAGCACTGAGAAGAAGAAGCAGAGGAGTTCCTTCTTTCCGTGCTCTTCCTTCTTCGGGACGGGCGTGGGCTTCTCATCTGCATCCACCCATTGCAGTCTCCTCACAGGGTTATCGTACGTGATCCACTTCTCATCTGTAGCGATGATGGAATTGACCCATCGAAGATTGGATCTACGATGGAGTAATTACCGACAGACTTGAACACGATTTTTCAGCTGTTCGGGGGAGAGGTCATGGGGAATCACTTGTGGGAGTTTCGGCTTCTTCCCAGATCGATGGAGGATATCGGACACCGTTGATCTGGGAGTACCAGTATCCTTCTTCAACTCACGCACACTGGCCATGGGCTTGCGCTTCAGTGTGCGGAGAACGAGAGGCTGATCGAGGGAGGGAGGGCGTCCAGAGCGGGGTTGATCATCGAGACCAAACTCCCCTTTCTTGAAGCGGGAGAACCACGTATAGCAGAAGGGTATGAAGGGGGCGTCAGCTCCTTCCGACTGGGCCAGGGCAGAGTGGGCCTCCTTCACGGATCGGCCAAGACGGTAGTAATGAAGTAAAACTGCTCGGAGGTAGAGATGGGAGTCCATCACAAGAATAAATGTAGCAACTAGGAGACTGATTAAATCCTCTCACTACTCAACGTCAGAATGATGCAATACATTGTTGACAAACAGAATGCGCAATCACTGCATTTGATCGCGAACTGACTTTTTTCCGAAGCATTATACGAACTTTCCGGACACCCCAATAGTTTTTGGGCTTTATGCATGGTGCACACGGAAGGGGAACAACAAAGAAAGAGATGAGAAAGAAAATAACGACATATCAAAACTACACAACTGCATTTACAGTGACATAACTTTTACAACGAGAGCGTATCTAAAGTAAGAGTGTTGATCGATTATGCGAGAAATGAACAGCAAAATCCACAAAATGAAAAAAAAACAGCCTAATCTGGCAGTAGTAGGAATGAGATAATTCACATAATGTCATTTGCATCTACCTTAGTGAAGTCCTTCTCGCCAACTAACGTACTCCAAGGCTCGGTATGGCTGAGCACATGGTCATATCCGAGAATGATGAGAGCCTTTTGCTGACTAGACGCGGCGACGTTGCATCTATAATTGCAGAAAAATTTTCAGGCTGGGAGTAATCGGCAGAGGAATACATCTTCAGCACCCAAAGATAAAGTTATCAGGCTGATGCAAAAGTTTCTGACTAGTTTCATATTCGGACATAACAACTTACCCCGTTCTTAGGAATCGGTCAATCAACTAATGGTTTTCAACAGTTGGCATGGCCTTGGGAATACTTTATAACTAGCGATATACTGGGCCAATTCGATCAATAGGGATAGTACTGTTCACAATCAAATTCTACACAGTGCGCGATTAACCCGAATTTTGAAATGATTATATTTCATGTGAGAACTGTGACATCAGCAAAACTAATGCATTATTTTTAAGGTCACTTATTTGGAATATTAAAGGACTTAGCATAAGAATGCTGGCCCCAAACGTTCCCTTGAACACGGCCCTCGAGCCAAGTTCAGCACTAGTTGAAATTCTGAGATTATATATTTGCTGTGATTTTGCAAGTGCGGATCGATCAATAAACATAAAGTATTGCACATTCTGAAGTACCCTTCCGAGCTAGTACGCAATTACATTTTGGAAATTATTCATCTCCATGTTTAGCATTACGATGTTTCGAAATCGTAATGTAGAGATTTGAACGCCGAAAAAGACACTTTTAACTGTTTCAATTCTCCCAAGAGCGTTGTTGGCCCGTCTTTTCCACGTTAGCTGAAAAAGCCGCTCTTACCCTACCACTTATACAGTGGACTACTTCGGTAGGGCACAGATGTGCGAGGAGCAGGGTTCAATGGAAAACACAAAAAATCAAAATTTCTAGCCTCTCTCAGAGCTCGAAAGTACCTTTATTAAGTATTTTCACGGTGGAAATACTGAAACAGGATTTTTTTTTTTGGATATCATCTTAAGGCGGATGATGGCAAAGTATAAATGCTAGGAAAGGCTAGGAAAGGGGATGAGTGGTCGGACTGTCAATAATAGTTCTGACAATGAAAGCGTGACGAACAAGGATGGATGATAGTTTGCAAACGATTATGCAATGCTATGGAATGAAAGCGAAGTAAAAAAAAACGATTCTTAACTATAAAAAGTGAGGCTAGAATTTCGTACCGTGCACCGTCACCTAACGCCTGCGACGACGGCGAGGTCAAGAATACCTTGATAAATAAGCGTGGGAAAGGTCAGCGACGACCCTGAATCAATTCCAGACGACTAACGAATTTGAGTGGTTTCACTGCATGGCTGAGTATCAGAGCCGGGAGCGGAGAATGCCGGTCTCCACCACGTGGTGCGCACAGTGCGTCCGCACCGGACGCTAAAATGGAACTTTGCTCAAACTGGACGGAAATTGATGGGGTTTTGATTATAGTGCTTGTTTGAGATAGTAGCCGATGAATATCCGCTACACCTAGGAAGAAACCAGTCCTCGTTTAAATATTCTATAGGTCTTTTTTTTCTGGAGAAAGGCCAGCGATTTAAAAAAAAATCATTGGGTAAAACGATTTTCATATTTTCGAAAAGAATCCGAAGAACATGCATTGGACATGAGCCCGCTCACTATTAATCGAGCGCGGCCAGGAACATTCAAACTTTCTCAAATTAATAAGATACGTCTATTATTTAGGATCTAAATCTATGATTAATACGTCTATGATTTAGGGCTATCGAAGATACAGAAAATGATGGATATAATCATTTTTCACATAGAGCCTTATTTGGCCTCAGATGGCATTAACAACAAATTTCGGGAAACATCGTTAACCAAGAAACAAAACAAATAAAATTCATCGAGCCAAACAAAACAAGAAAGAAAATGGAAACAGAACCACAGACAGTTAAACCATGTGAAACATGAGCAATGTCAAAAGAATTATAGCAACGATTGCAACAAACAATTTCAGACCGTCTTCCTTCTTCTTCCTCTTCTCTTCTTCTTCCTTCATTTTCTCCTCAACTTCTTTCTTCCTTCTTTCCTCCTTTTCTTTCTTCTTTCTTTCATTCTCTTCTATATTCTTCCTTTTCCTTTCCTCCTTTTCATTCTTCCTTTTTTCTTCCTCTTCTCTATTCTTTCTAAATCTCTCCTCCTTTTCTTTCTTCTTTCTCTCCTCTTCTTCTCTCCTCTGTCTCTTCTCCTCCTCTATTTTCTCTTTCCCTCCTCAGCTTTGTTTTTCAACTTCTTGAAAACTTCGTCAACAAGAGCGTCCTTCTCTCTAAAAAATGAACGATGTAGCACACACATAATATATTATATGTCGCACTATCCTAGTACGAACACATGAATATGTCTCACCGTCTCATTCTTTCCTCCTCTTCATTTATTCTCATAATTTTTTCTCTGCACTTCTCGAGAAGAGAACTCTACAATGATTCTAAGTATAATATAATGTACAATATGTTGTATGCGAGCCTTAAAAGATAAATGAAAATGTACCTAAAATCATAATTTAGGTAAAAAGTTGCTCACTCCATATTTTGCGATGGAATCATCAGTGCAATCTCCCAATTCCTGAATGCTGACTCCTCTCTCCTTGAAGCTCGAGAACACTTCATGAGAATCAGCGAATGAACTTCAAATAATGGAGAACGCTGGAATGAGATATATTGTTTTCCGGTCAACTCAGCTATTCCTATCAACAATAAAATCATTAAAAATCAACAATAATATCAATGTTATTTAGAAAATACTCAATTTCACTAACTTGCTTCGTTGATTACGTAGCCAAGATTTCGGTTCAATTCGAAAGGATCTTCGATACACATCTGAATATACAAATTTTTATTCGAAAATAAGCTTAATTGTACGTACTGTATTAAAGTAGCCCTGCACACAAAGATTTTTGAATTGCCGCCAATTGTCTGATCCGCAATCCCTCGCGCGGGAATTCAAAAAATTGAATTCGCGGTACTAAAAATTACTGTAATCGATTTACAGTATAAATCAAAAATAAATTTTGAATTCCCGCGCTCGGGCATGCGGATCATACAATTGGCGGCAATCTTTGTGTGCAGGGGTACTTTAATGACTTCTCCTAATAAATAGAGGGAAATGTATTTACATGTAAATTCCAGCCTCGTTCCATCTTGTTCAGAATATTCGTTTGACGAATTTGGACTATCTAGAAATGATATTCATAACACAATAACACTATAAGAGAATGGTATAGCGTAAATGGAAAACAAAAAAGAACACATAATTGACTAAACCTGATTCTCCCACTCGAATTTGGCGAAATATTCGAGAAATTGCAGGAAAAGATCTCCAATAGAGAGTGTGCACTTTGACCAATGACGCTGAAAATATCCTTCCTTGGTTTTGGAATTTGGTAATATTAAAACAATTGATATGCAGCAGAAAATGAAACTTCTTGACGTACCTTCGGTGATTCATCACAGAAATAGACGTCCCATCCCTCTACCAGAATCTCCTTCTTCTCTCCCATCTGAAATAATGAACTATTTGTTCGTTCCGTAATCGATATATTGAAGACCGATAAATTCTAGGATTCATGGGGTGCCAATATAATTGGATTGAAGGTTTATCTGAACTATAACAATATCCATTCCCCACAATTTCTCAACAACTAAAAATCCAATCCTTTCGTTTATAAGACATTATTGAATTTTAATTTTAAGTGGTGAAAAATAACCTCTTGGAGCACAGGCAGCAGTGGATGGGGCTTCAGTCGTTGAAGGAAGTGGATGAGGAGTATCATGTATGCATATGAACTGAGAGATCCTTTCGAGGCGTCACAAATATCGCATTCTTTAGCCCATCTCTTGATAAACAGTCCTGAAAAAAAATAAAAAAATAAAAAAATAAAAAAAAATAAACAGCAGCTAGTTATTTAAAATGATCCAGTACATCACATAGTTCTATACGAGCAAACGATCACCCCAGACTGCCACGTCTAGTGATGCAATTTATTTTTTATAATAAAAACGAGGAAACACCTTCATCTTGACTGGGCTAACGAACGATAATATACCTAGTTTCGAGAGCATTTGGTCTTTAGTCCATGAGCAATATCTTCTCAGCAACTGACTATTGTGAAGAGCCAGCTCGTTGTAGCATGAAACGCTGAAATTGATAGTCGAAATTTGAATTGAAGAGATAAACGCACTCTCCGTCGATTTTGTTCCCGTCGACTGTAATTTCGAACTTGACAATTGGAACCTTAAAAACTTCAGTAAGCCAAGTATCAGGTTGACTAGAAAGTTTTGTCGTATTTTTCGTATTTACACTTTTGCTCACTGGTACAGTTCAAAAGGATGGATCCTCTAAGTAATATGAGGAATGCTAGGGATAGTTCCATAATACAAATTTGTACCGTTACGGATACCTCACTGTCAATGTTATGGGATCTGTGATTCGAACAATTTGACCAACTGCATTTCACCGACTCCTGATCTTTGATTTCCTGCTCAACTTAGGAGTTAACTAGACCCGCGAGCAAGTGATAGTTGGAATGAGCAATGGTCAAGGAATATGCCAAGAGCAGTAGAAGGTATTAGTCCTAGCAGGCCTACCCAAGAAGTGAAGATCTTGTGGGGAAGGCACAGGCCATGTTGAGTAGGGGATGAAAATATCACGTCATGGATGGGCCCTTTCGATTTGGAGCTTGAAATTGTGGTAGTAGTGAACACATACAATATCCATGATATCCTTATTTAAAGTTTGGGAATAGTATGAATCAGCGCGTTTTCGACATATCTGGTCGAAGAGTGGTATTTTTGAACATCGAAAATGGTGTTTGGAATGGTATACTTTTTCCCGAGCAGCAAGATCATGTGATCAATTGTGCTCATTTTTTGCACAATACACTTAGTAATCATCTCATGTAGTAGCATTGTCTAGACAAATTGAAGAGCCATGGGGAAGGGACAAAGTCAGAGACAGTTCAACATTGTGTGTTTGTCAGAATCTTGGTTTCAGTCAAGAAAATATTTTTCGAATTTTCTCACGTTTCCGAATATCTCAATTCGATGATTTAGGGTGGGATGGTTGTCTCCAATAGCGATGGAGAGATCGCGCATAATATGGTTGAGGCCACTGTTTGGATCTAATCGAAGACGACGAAGGTCTAGTGAGGTAGATCCATCTCCTCGAACCTAATTTTTGTGCTCTACCGCCATATTATCGAAATAGTTCAGCCAACGTCGCGCAGTGGTAAAGAGGGGATATGTCTCTGATACACATACGCTATAGGGAGTTATATTGCCATTGGTTTGAAAGCATAGAAAAATAAGAATATAATTATGTCGTGAAAACGAGAGCACTCCTTGGAGAACTTGTACAATTATCTGGTCTAAACTGATTGGAATTGCCAAATCTAAAACATATCTAAAACACCCCTGTGTACCACTGCTTATCTTGAAAAATGGGGCGGCTGATATCGACAGAGAAATGAGAACGAACGGATTGAAGTGAGACCACAAAATGCGACAGAACTTTCTAGTCAACCTAATATGAGAAAACATTGAGAAAAACACAAAAAAAGTTTATGTTTTTAAACATATAAAGAATATTTCAGGACAATGACAAGAAAACAGTTTACTACATTTGATATTCAGAAAAGAGAATGAAAAAGAGCAAACTTTAGCGGGTGTAATAGATACGACTTGCGCAAATCCAGCGGCGGATTTCAGAGAATGTTTCATTTCAGCAAACCATTAAAAACCATTTTGGGTAACCATTAAAAGGTGGTTAGAAGTTCAAGCAAGTAGATGACAAGCGGGTTGTATATTTCGGAGAAAAATATTGCAGCCATGAAAAAATAACAGAAATCACCTGGGAATTGATTGGTCAGCACTGAGTGGAGCGATGGACATCTCGTTGGAGAAGTCCTCTACCATATGAAATGAAGCACTTTAAATTAAATTCCATAATCAAAATGAACGATAAAGGACACAAATCAGCCCCGAAATGGAAAATAGATCACTGGAATTAAACCAGCCCTCATTGAAATATCAATCGAATAGAAACATAAAACAGCTTTATTAAAACTTCCAGAACAAAGTAACGAGCATTAACAACAAATTTCGGGAAACTTCATTAACCCGAGCAATAACAATACTCTTCACTTTGAGTCTTCATTCTCGATCGATTCGCGCTGAGCGGTTGAGCGGTTTGAGTGCCAACTTCTTCTCACTCATTCCCCTCAGATACTCGAGAGTGGGCTGTGGCTCCCTCACCATCGAAGTGTACATCTTACTGAGCAATGCTGCTGCAATTACACACTTCTAAACTACTGGCCATTGCTCGAACCATGCTTCGCTTCATACTAGCAGGTAACAATTCAGTCGCAAGACTCGATTAATCACTATGTAGAGCCAGGTTCAGAAAAAGATTGCAGAAATAACATTTAAAAACGCAAACTAAAAAAACCGACCGAATGGATCGAGTCTGCAGGTTACGGGTTGGCCCATCAAAGATGCTCCATTGTTCTCCTCAACAAACAATCGCGCGCTCTTGCTATTCCTGTAACAACATCAATGGAAATTTATTGTGAAGAAGTTGAGAAGCTTCAATTTGCGTTTGCTCCTTCGAAAATGATAAGAAAATAATAATGAGCACAAACTTGAAGAGGATGAGTGCCATGGTGAGATGCTTCCCACTACGAGGATCGTAGAATACGATCACCTCTTCCGGTGGCATCTTCTGGTTGCTGTAGAAAACAACGACCGTTTAAAAAAATTTTTTTAAAGTATACACCGTAATTGTAAGGTTTCCGGCTCAGCAAATCATAAGCACTTTAATGAGTCTTACTTGGCCAAATCACACAGGAACTTCTGGTTAACGTTGTCGTTTAGGTTAGATATGGTTACTTCACGTTTAGGAGAAATTCCAATGTAATCATCGTCCACCTGCAGTGTGCAAATAGTGATCTCAATTGGATCTTCGCAATGCAAAGCGAACTCCATAAAGCTTGCGTAATCAATGTAGTACAAAACCACGAGGCCAGTCACATTCATATTGGCAAGTTTGAGATCCTTGGGGTTCTCGAGTCGACGGTACTGAACACGTGGATCCTTCGGCGACAGAGGATAGTCGAACTGGAATTATTCACATTCCCAGGGGCAACAAAGCCAACGGCTACCAAGTCTGATCAAAGAATGTTTATACATGATCATGTTAGAACGATACTTAAAGCTATATGAGAGACTTTTTGACTCGGTGAACATATTTGTAGATACCCTTGGCACTAGGCCAAAAATCGAAATCCTCCTAAGTGTGCATACATGTAGTACTCGGTGAGTGTATCTGTATCTGCATGTCATATTTAGTGTTCTAGATCCTTCTCTGGGGAATGAAATGTACTTTAGTCCGAAAATTTACATTTTCGAAATTTACCATTTCGCAACCGACTTGAAACTGTTTGAGAAAAATTCAAATTTCGGATAAAATATTTTTTAGTTCATACGGCAATGTGGAAAGGAACCTTTTTCATGTGCTTGGTTTGTAGCGCTCACCGATTACTATTTACAGAAAAATTATGAGCGAAAAAAAATTGGGACATGTGTATTGAAATTTTCGAAAAACTGAAATAAGTCAGTTCGTAATACAGTGTCGGGCTACCGTATCATGACAAGATAATACCTCGCAAATCTGTGAACATTGATGAATTTTTTAATCCTTTGGGATTCGAATGTTTGAGTGTGGAACCTAACTGGCACATAATAGAGAACAACTGAAATCATTCACTAATGTACTGAAATCGAGGAGAGGTTCTGAAAATGGTGAACTCGTGTATTTTCTAAATTACTTGAAATATTTGCCCACAACTTTTTCAATGAATTTTCACATAAATCACAACAACCTAATCAGATAATACGATTTCAATTCATGTGACAGTGATCAATTTTGGCAATTTGAAAAATGCACCATTACTCAAGTTTCAACCTACTTTCGATTTCAGCCATTTAGCGAACGATTTCAATTGTTATCTATTATGTGCCAGTTAGGTTCCACACTCAAACATTCAAATATCAAAGGATTAAAAAATTCAAATGTTCACAGATTTGCGAGGTATTCTCTTGTCATGATACGGTAGCCCGAAATTGTATTACGAACTGACTTATTTCAGTTTTTCGAAATTTTCAATACACATGTCCCAATTTTTTTCGCTCATAATAGTAATCGGTGAGCGCTACAAACCAAGCAAATGAAAAAGGTTCCTTTCCACATTGCCGTATGAACTAAAAAATATTTTATCCGAAATTTGAATTTTTCTCAAACAGTTTCAAGCCAATTCATCTAAAATTTTATAGGTACGATCAGTTGAATATTGCGCATTTTTAGAGATATCAGGCGTTCTGATCGGTTGCGAAATGGTAAATTTTGAAAACTGAAATTTTCGGACTAAAGTACATTTCATTCCCTAGAGAAGGATCTAGCACACTAAATATGACATGCCTGAGATACACTCACTGAGTACTACATGTATGCACATTTAGGAGGATTTCGACTTTTGGCCTAGTGCCAAGCATATGTTCACTGACACAAAAAGTCTCTGATATCAACTAAATAAAATCTGAAGTAGAATAATGTAAAAACGCATAAATGAAAGGGGTGCCAACCTGCTTGTACTTTTCTCCGCACTTTCCATTGTATCTCCGCACAAAGTTCTTCGTCTTGAGATGGATCATATATGCAGGATCGTACATCACCTTGTACACAACGCATTTTGATTCTCTTCCAGTGCTACCTTTCTCACGTATCTGCTTCCTGGATCTATTCATCTCTGAAAATGAAATAAGATCGTGCATAAAAACCTCACGCGGAGAAAATAAAGAAGTCTTCCCAGGGGGAAATTGCATAATGGTATACAAAACTTAAACATCATATTGTAAAATAGATAAGTTAGTACCAATCAGATATAAGGCATTTACAATATTTCAATTCAAAATATTCTTCAGGAAACAGACCAGTTCTGACAAATGTCACACGTACGCGGGAAAGCAACTTTATCATGCATAGTACATTGAAGGAGAAAAAACAATGAGACGTTAATAGAAGATCTAAATAATAGGTGGAACGAATTTTTATTCACTTCTCGTTCAAATTGTGCAGAGAGAACTGACGCTGCTTCTTTCGCAGTCGCATTATTAATCTCCCATTGAAAAGTGAATTTGGAATCGTCGGTCATTCTAGAAACATACACATTAATCGAATATCCTCCGCACAATATATCAGAGGAAATCTGAAATAGGAATGTACTCTGGTATTTTGAATAGATACGATTTGATCGGGTTCTGAACCGATATTTAAGACAAGTGAACACATACCCTATCAAAATGAGCGAAATACTTTATATCGAGTAAACATTTACTGGAAATATAAATACAGAAACACAAGAACGATAGTGGAAAGGGATAACGACACACGACTACTTAAATTTTGGATTCGTCAACTCCTCAGATTGGGGAAACGGTAACCAATCCCAATTATCCCTTCTTAAGTTTGCTTCATCATAATGCTACAGATCGCAGCTTTCGTGCCGTCAGAAAGGATGTCGAAATCAGGAGAAGACTGAAAGCGAATTTGTAACCCCGTAATTTAGAAAAAAAAAATTAAATTTTCAGCTTAAAATTAAATAATAATTAAGTAGGGTAATATAGAAACGAAAAAAATGCAAACCTTCAGCTTCCCGATGATATCAGGTGACTCGAGACAGTGGTTCTAAAATTAAAGTAAATTCGTTAAGTATTCAAAAAATTAAATATTTCTGTACTTTACACATTCTAATTTCAAGTGAAAGAAATATCTCGAGCACGAGCGCACCTTGAGGGATGTGAGTCTGTACTGGTCTGCGTAGAGAAGTTTCTTCACTACATCGAATCCGTTCGATTGGAGGAGATGACATTCAGACTGTTTCAGTATGCTCTGAAAACAAAAGCTTGATCCAAAATCGACCAAAACATATAAACTGGCCTCCATCTGGAACTGATCCGCGAGTTTCAGAATATGAGGAACTGTGCGATCTAAAGAAGAGAATTGTATAAGTTGGCCAAGAAACCGAAACGAACCTGAGATTATCGATTTATGATAAATGAAATGAAGCAGATCGACGAATTCCTGAGAATCAGATTAACAATTGATAATATATTATCAGATACCTCATATACAACCTCCTTGAACTCCACTTCCTCCTTGTCCTTCTCTACGAAATCTCCGAAGAAGAGAGTATCGAAGACCGGAGAATAGAAAGCCAGATGCTGGAGGCAAATTATATTAAAATCAATACTATCGTAAAAGCTAATGATATTACCTCCTTGTACACATGAAGCTTCTTCTCTCCTATCTTCAGAATGACGTTACTCTTATGGTTTGGAGCAGCGAACATCCCCGGATCAGGGATAGGCTCATCCCTTAAAAAGTTTTTTCAATAATTTGTCTTCACATATTCTCTAAGAAATATCAACGATCATAGCCACCAATGGAAAATATTAATATGATAAAAGAGAAAATATATCGACTAATTTTTCTGACTTTGATAAGAATAATTTTCAAACCTCTCAGCATGAATGATGTGAATTTCGAATTCCATAGTGGGCATTCCATTGTAGATGAACACCTAAAAAGAACTATCATAATTGATTACAACGAAACAGACGATTGCTCAGACAATATAATCAAGAAGAAATCTTCAAACAATCACCGGGGTAATAAGGAGATTCCAAGATTTCTCAGGGATAAGTTTACTGCATTTGTTCTCAGCATGGAATGAGAATGAATGCTGTAAATATTAGTTGTTCTCCATCACAATAAATCATGCACAAGTATACAACAATTTAAGGTGAGAGTGCAAATACTCAAACAATGAAATATTAAGGAAGAACAAAATATTAAATTGATAATAAATAAATAACGTATCGCTCGTCCATTTCGTCCCGTCCTCTCTTATTAGAGAAAATTTCAATGCAGCTTCGCACTTCCATGGTCCGTTGTGATCTACGTCGCATCGAAGAAATAAATCAGCATCGGTAGAATTGTCTAGACGCTTCTCGAAAGCAGCAGTCCTGCAAATATTAATTAAGAGTTGATCCGGCTTTCATAACTACCACGATCATTGTCAGCATCATTTTATGAGTAAACAGAGACTTTTCTTAGGCCATTCATGTATTCTAACATCTTCAGCCTACCTAGGAACAACACATTTCCCCAACCATCTGAAACACATACAGTAGCAAAGGTTTAAATAACTCCAATGCGACTAACCATTTGAATCCTCCTTGGTTGAATACTCCAGACTCGGCCTTTCCCGCTGCGTGAGCTGCAGTCGCATTATTGATCATCCAGCGAAGAACGAACTTGGAATTGTCCGCCATCCTCGTAATATGCAATTAGGGCACCACTAAATATTATCAAGATAACAACAAGTCGGACGTTGAACCGTAGCCACTTCATAACACAACGAATAATAAGAACAAATTATTTATCGGATTTTGAATAAATACGTTCGAGCTGAACATATTTAAAGCAAAGAAAACACTAGATATACAAACGAGAATAGACTTAACAGACAATGTATCAGACAACGTGATGATTACGACAGTCTATGATGGTGACAATACTGGAAAATTGATAGAATAAAATACTTTGAACTAGATCAGCTTGGCGATTCTATCGCAGATTGCGTCTTTCATTTCATCAGAGAAACTATTGTACTCGGGAGACTGAAATAGTATTTCTTAAACACCGTCTGCTCATTTTGCACAGGTTTTGATCGCTTCATGAACGCCACTTGAGTTGCGTTGTGGCGCACAGATGTGAGATTTCGCTCGTAATACAAGCGTCTAGAGTTTGGTCCTCGGCCTAAGTGCGCCGAGTCCCTTATTCCCCTGGTGTCGGTACATTGATCGGTACCTTTACCTTTAAGACGTCCACAGAGCAGGGCTTCTATTCTCCTAGCTTAAGGGAAGCCCCTCCCCTCAGAAAGGAGGTATGGACTTCCTTTACGCTAGGAGAGGGGATTACTCTAAACTGAAATAGTTCCACAGCTTGAACAAACCTTCAGCGTCGGAGCCATTCCAGCGACATTGGTGAAAGAATGGAGAACGTGGTCCTGAATTGGGCATAGAAAATTATATGAACACAAATGGCATATTTTATTACAAGTAAGATAACCTAACAAGTGATATGATATCATGCAGGAAAAATGAAGTCAAAACCAAGAGTGACTGAAAATATATTAAAAAATACAGTACCTTGAGGGATGCGAGCCTGTACTGATCAGCAAAGAGCAATTTCTTCATCTCATCGAATCCAGTGGACTGCTTGAGATGATTCTCGCACAGACTGATCACGCACTAAATATATTATTAGTTGTATTTCAAATATGTAACAGCAGTCAGGTAGAGCCAAGTTATAGAAAAAAATCGAACGTCGATCTGGAACCGATCAGCAAGCATGAGAAGGTGAGGCACAGTGCGATCTGAAGAATATTTGAGTACACAATTTTCAAAGATTGTTCGTGTTTTTCGCGTACCTTAAACAAGCTTGAACATTAAAACATATAAATACCCGTGATATCCACTGTTCCCAGATACAGCAAATTCAGTAGATCGAGGAACTCCTGAGGCGCATGAATATATTGTTTTATATAGAAGGATAACAAACCTCGTAGATGACATCCTTGATTTCCACTATTTCTTTTCCCATCTCAGCGAATTCACCGAAGAACATTTTGTCAAACACGGGAGACTGAACAGCCAGACACTGAAATATAATTTATACAAATATTCTCTTTAAATGGTTTTATAGCGTTTATAAATATAAAAAGAGAGAAGAATGCTTAATATACATATGGGCCATTAAAGCATATATATTATATCAATAAAATATCGAATATACAAATGAAATTACCTCCTTGGACACATGGAGTTGCTTCTCTTCTATCTTCAGAATGACGTCACTCTTGTTATTCGGAACAGCGAACATGCCAGCGATCGAATTATCTCTTAAAGATTCACTAATTAACTCAATTATGGTTCTTGCCTCTCCAATTTGTTCGCTTTCCTGTTCCGAAAATTACTAATTCATAAATTTCACTAATGTTAGCGAGTAAAATAGAAGGAAGAAGATTAATAAAATTTGAAATATATAAAAAAATTCGCAAACCCCTCTGAATGGATGATGTGAACTGCGAATTCCATTGTGACAGTGCCATTGATGTTAAACTCCTAAATAGAAATGATGCATGAGGTGTTCTGAACATTTATTAGCATAATGTGGGGAAATTGTGACATTAATATTAAATATCTAATTAAGTGTCAATATTCTCGAATCATACAGATTTAACAAGGGGGACCGGAATGTATCAAGCAAAAACAAAAAGATCTACTTTATGGAGTACTTAATGATTCCGACAACAAAATTGACCACTAGTGCCAGTCCACTACAACGCACTTGTTATCTCCATTGAAAGAGACAGGTTTCTACAAACAAATATATTATACATTTATTTTTTAAAATGCTATTGCTATAAAAACTGAAACGTAAGAACCGTTCTCAGGAAGCACTATGAAAAACCATCTCAATCTGACCGTTACGTAGAAAAAAGCAACTTAATGGATTTCAGATATGCATTAAGGTTTACCTTCTCCTGAAGCTCTTCCATTCCTTCGTCGTTAAGCAATGAGAAAGTCACTTCAGTTTCACACTTCCAGGGTCTCTTGTGATCCACATCACACCGCAGAGAGAAATCCGCACGGTCCCCTTTTTGGATGAAGGGATCTACTTTTCCGTTCCTCTCAAACGAAGCAACCCTGTAAATAATACCAAACAGTAGTTAAATTCGGTTAAGACAATGCATGTTGTGGATAAATAGGAACATTACTACATCAAGGAGATGCGATTCAATCTAACTATATCATTGCGTGCGGAGCAATAAACAGAAGGTAAAAAACAAACTAGCCATTTGAATCCCCCTCGTTTAACACTGCTGATTACAACTTCGTTCCAGCTGCATGACCCGCCCTCGCATTATTGATCACCCAACGAAAAACGAATTTGGTCATCCTAGAAAGAAGCATTCACTCAACAATCTGCACGGACTTTGCGATGAACACAAAGAGTGCATGGTGAAACAGGAAACTGTGAAGGTGTCATGTGTGTGAGAGTGATTAACTCACAATTTGTTAGAGTATTATATGCGCTGATGATCAACTTCTGACGTTTCATGTATTTAACCGTAACTGAAAAAATTAAATTCGTTTTAAATGTATAATATGATAATACATCAAGCAGGGGAAACTATTGTACACCTTGGGAACTATGAGAAGTAGAAGGACAGTACGCATTGGAGGTAAAACAGGCTTCAACTCAGAACTCTAATTCTTACTGCTCTCTTCAAATACAGGAAAAATCATCAGAATCATAGCACACGAATTACATGAATATGTAAGAAATTGCAAATATTTTCGACTGGTTCACAACCAGTAATCGAATTCGAATTTACAGAACACAACCAAGTTCTTTATTCTCTTCGGAAAACTTCGCGAGATTATTCAATTACAACCAACAATTTTAAATTCAACAAACAACACGACAATAATCAATAATGAACCTTCCACTTCAATGAGTTGCGTTAATTACTACAATCATATCATTGGAAAACGAATGGAGTATGCAGTAATCAGTGAACATCCACTACACTCTCCCAATTCACTGCGAACTGATCTTCTTGATTCGATCACATATCGCGACTTTCATCGCATCGGAGAAATTGTCGTAATCAGGAGAAGACTGGAATAATTTTAAACTATCATGCGATACTTTCTCAACACATTAATTGGTAAGTAGTAATGACAAAACGGCTTTTATGCCGGTTTCAAACCGGCATTGTTACGGTGAAGTATAGAGTCCGTTTTGTAATCTCTAGCACAAACCATGAGCTTGCCCATCATATAAGCGACGTTGGTGATCGAATTGAGGCAGTGATCCTGAGTGTTCACCATAAAAATCTCACTTCTCATGGCACCACAACCAGGAACAATGAATTACTCATGTGAGTAAGGATTACAGAGAAAGGGAGAGAGAAGTGAAACTCTTTGGAATCATTGAGGATGAGAGAGGTAAAGGGCTATGGACTAATGAGCAAACATAATCACCTTGAGGGAATCGAGTCGATACTGATCGGCAATCATAATCTTCTTCGCTTCTTCAATTCCACTCGCCTGGATGAGATACTTCTCAGCCTCCTTCATCAGACGCTGTAAGAGATCACGATCATACCCTAATTTCATAAACGCTAACCTCCATCTGGAATCTATCGGCCAGCTTTACAATATGCGACACCGAGCGATCTGGAACCATATGCTATACTATCGATTTTTGATATTTAAAAGTACCAGTGATATCAACATCCCGGAAGTAGATCAGATGCAGGAGATCGAGGAATTCCTACAAATACTTAAGGATGTTTAATTTGGAACAAAATGACTTACTTCGTACACGACATCTTTGATCTCCACTTCATTATTGTTCTTTTCAGCGAAATCACCGAAGAAGAGAATATCGAAGACCGGAGAATGGAAAGCCAGATACTGGAACATAATTTATATAAGCATTTGCTCTTTCGAGAACATTTAGCTAATTATCAACTGTGATCATCCAATGCTAATACACCACCCAACTTAACCAAGTATCATATTAAATTAGAACACCTCCTTGTACACAATTGTAGAGGTGCTCTTCTTAAGCATCGACACGATAGACATTTCAATGATGATTTAGCCCTCATGTTCAGAATAAGATTTATATTACCTCCTTATACACATGAAGTTTTTTCTCTCCAATCTTCAGAATGACGTTACTCTTGTGATTTGGCGTAGCGAACAATGTCTCAGGATTAGCGATCGAATCACCTCTTAAAGGGACCCTGCAGAGAACGAACATTTGAACTTATATTAAGCTACTCGATATTTTATGTCAATATTTAAATAAATTAAATTTTTAAAAAAATTCCTGTTTTCATAAAAAAATAAATACAATTGTGGTGTGTTTACAAAAAGCAGCGTGCATGGTGTGCCAAGCGGCCCCGCCAAAATCAAATTACTTCCACACCACTGCACTCTGGAATTTTGCCAATTCCGCTTGGCTTCAATTGTCCCATTTTCTGTCCATTTTCTCACGTTTTTGATTGTTTGATTCCGCCAAATTGCTTCTCTAATACTACCCAATGTTCCTTTACGTCGATTTATGGTGAATTCCTTATATTTCATGCAGATACTGGCGTCAGGATAAACTACAAACACCATCAATGTCTGCAGGTTTATGATCGACAACCCTCAGGAAGGTGAGCGATAAATTCCCAAATTCTATTTGCGTATATGGCGCGATTAGCATTCAAAATGACGAAATCAAATTGCTCTCTCGGCCGGCTCACCAGCCACTTTCGATTCCTTGTGGCTCGCCGAGCGGTCTTGTATGCTTGTCCTGCTCCGCTCACCAATATTTGCGAAAGTAAGCGCCCCTTAGCAGCGTCCTAGGTTACTCATACCGCTTTTAAGTATGTCCTAATTGCAGGGCGGTTGTCACGAAAGAGGAAAAAAATGAAGCAGTCTACGACGTTATCGCTTCAAACGTCGTCTCTCCGCATTATGGCTCAGGTAAGCGTCCTTAGTTGCGTTTTATATTTGACTTGAAAGGCATTAGAATTTGAACTAGGTAACTTAGCCCTTTTGAATATTACTTTTGCTTGACTATATTTGAATATTGCGTCTCCCGCGCATCATCGCGAACTGTTAAAATGGCGGGTTACGGTGATTTATCGACCGGTATTGCAGTAGGTCGGTTCGAGTTGGGCGCGCAGACGAACATCGACCTGAAGAACGACCGCTACATCTTCAACCGATAGCACGACGCGAACATCTTCCAGGTGAATATCCTTTTAAATATGCATGAGCCTCTCGCTGTGCGGTTGGTGCTCAATAACTGCGATCTATTCTTATTTTTTGGCTTAACTGTTTAATTAATTTAAATATATTTGACGATGTAAACTGCAGCGTGCGTCGCATCAATCGATTATCGATCGATAGCACGCGACACGCGCGAGTCGGCTCTCTTCTGAGCTCTCGAGGTGAAGCCGGGAAAGATAGTGGCTTTTTCCCGTCGTCCATCTCCTCACACAGGTTAACCCTCCCCTCCTTCTTGTCAATAAACAACCTCGAGAGAAAGTTCTTTATCTGTAGCACCGTTTGACTTTATTTCTGATTAGCTGAAAGTTTATGGATTTTCTAAAAGTTTTGCTTTCCAGAGGGTCGAGTGTTCATCATGACTCCTCCGGCTCTTCATCCTCTGGGTCGCCAATCGCCTCGCCTTTCTCCTACACTCGGGCGAGCTTTTCAAATAACTTGCACGTAATATTTTTATCATTCAATGCAAATGCGATTTACGAAAATGTCAGATTCATTTTTACTCGTTTCTCTCGCGGGGCGCTGTTGACTCTGTCCAACCCGAGTTTTGACTAGGTTGTTTTACTGATTTAAATATATTTAATGTTGTCGCCTCTAGGATCTCGTGGGTGTGAATTCGCCCGGATTGAGCGATGGTACTGGCGCGATTACGCCTGTGAAGAAGGAAGAGGTAAGTAGTGTTACTTGGACTAGTTTCTTATATATTTTTATCCTAGGTTCGACTTTTTTTATTTTGTGTAATGCTTGAATACCCTCTTCATTTTTTTCGCTCAAAAAATGTCTCATTATAACTAGTGTTTATTGTTAGCTACACATCCATTGATGACACATCATTGCAGTCGTCTCCGATGGTTTCTCGTCAGGTGGCTGTCGTCAAGCATGAGACGGGACTGCTCCAATCTCACGCGGTCATGCTCGTTGCCGAGCGCTCGCCCTAACCACCACCTCTCCTGTCTCCGTGAGTTATCATCTTCTGAAACACGAAAGTTGCTAGCTTTAAAATAAAATCCTGAAGTTGCTCATGGGCGTTAAAATAGCTAGGAAAAGCATTAATTGATAGCATTTGTGTAAGTCGCAATTCAATGTCAAGCCTGATTATTTTAATTTTGATTTTAATTTCTGTGACCCATTAGTAAAAGAGATACAAAAAAAAGATCTCAAATTTGGCATATTTTCAGGACGACGAGGGTCTCGACGATGACGTCACTTCCTCCTCCTTCTGTCCCTCCTCGCTGCTCCTCGACTAAGACGAGAATCCAGATGACGTCAGTGACGAGCAAGGATTCGACTATGGAGATGAGGGAGGAATAAGAGGAGGGGAGAGTGATGAATGAAGAAGAAGAAGATACAGAGGAGGAGGATCAGAGGTAGGTCCATTCTCCCTATTCTCATTCTGATTCCACTGGCTCGGGAAATTATTTGCTTATGTGTACTACTACTTTCGTACTACTTTCATTTGTCAATGATTTGATAAATTCATGAGTCGCGTTCAGTTTTATGTCTTCAGTCCGGCTCTCTCTGACCCCTCGCTTTCGTTGGAGAACGACGTCTTCGTTCCTCACGAGGAGAGATCGTCGACGACGATTGGCCAAGGAGATCAGAGAGGTCAGTTAAAGAGAGCGAACCAAGAATAGCCATTTCTGATGGTCTTTCTAGTACTCGAATTATGAGAACTTCACAAGTAATGTATTCTTTGCAAGTAATCGTTAAATAATATTTTATCTATGGTAATCTCCCCAATTGAGGCTTCTCCCTTCTCAAACCCATCTCCACTCTCTTCCCCGTCCTTCCTCCTTTTCCTCCATTGCTTCAACTTCCCGATGGATTACAGCAATTGATCGGTCAGCCATTGTTCTTCTCTGATTCTCTCCACATTCTTTCGAGAGACTCGTCCCTCCAAAGATTAGCCAAGATCATCCTGCACGCTCGCAGATCTATCGGAGTTGGTGCTGCAGCAGCAGCATGAGTTCGCGACGATGCAGCACATGCAGCAGATGACTCTCTTCAATCCCATGCTGCACATCGAGGTTGGTTCAGCTAGAAGACAATTCACTTGCTCATCCTAATCTTGTCGTGAAGAGTGAATCCCTTTGATTTGCAGCAGTGGTTCGGTGTGCATCCTCCCCCTCTGTTGCATCCTCTGCAGAGAGCAGGAGATGAACTGGCACATGAGTGAGAATGGAGAAGAGGAAATCGATGTAGTCAATGGAGGAGAGGACGGGTGAGTGAGGGGAATGGGCAAAAAATAAATTACTTTGCTAATGTGTTGAAATTGTTGGTTGGAATAGAAATAACAACTCTGCTGAAATATTTATCTGAGCTGTTTCTGATATTTTATTAGTTCTTTGGGGAATTTAATACTACTGCTGATCGTTTCTTCTAGACACGAGTACATTCCCGTTCTCCCACTGAGAAGATTCCGGAAGATGACGCCATCAAGATAGAAGAGACTGTCCGCGAAAGAGTCCAGAAAATCGTCGCTTCTTACTCGAATAAGACTCGCAGGTTCGTGATTGGCATATATCAACTGTATTGGAAATAACACAGATCAATTATCGAATAGCGTTGAGACATCAGAAATTTCTAATAACTAGCGTTGAGACATCAGAAATTTCTAATAACTAAGAGGAGCATATATATTTAGCTTCTCGAAGAGGGCGAATAAGCAGCGACCGTCTGGATTGGTTCTCACGAGGAGACAGAAGAACATATTCAGGTTCATTCTTATCTTTCCATCTATTTGTTTTGGGAATAACTTCAACCCGGCAAGGCAAGGTTCACGTGCGTCTGGGGATGCCGTACCCTTCCCATGCAGGGTACGCCGGGGTAACGGGAATCCCACCAGGCGGGTTCACGGATTTACGGAGCCACACCCTTCCCGAGCACATCACTGGGAATAACATATTTTCATCCACTTTTGTTTCAAGCTTCTTCTTCTGAATAATGAATCGTTGAGTGGAATCATGGCACGAGGAGTGAGTCACTGTGGCCATCTGAGAGAGCGACCATCGCCAAGGCATTCGGAATCACTGACATGCAGGTACCAACTCATCTCTTTGAAAAGACAACAATAACTAGCACTAAACCAAAACGGACTAGTTGTTCTCTGATTACCCATTTGAATAAATGAAAAAAAAACATTAATTCATTAGGGAGATGTGAGAATTTCCTTCTCAGGTGCTCAACGTCTTCATCAATCGACGGGGGTTCATGCTTATGTCTGGTGTGTTCATGAAAGCAAACAGATTTCCACTTTATCGGTTATTAACTTGAGAAAATCACAAAATTGTTTACGAAAGCATACATTCTAGACTGATAGTGTTGTGTTAGGAGTGTGCTAGCATAGAATTATCACTCCCAATCCTCATCAATTTCGCTCAAATCATCCATCTCCTCTTCTTCATTCATTTCGAATTCCTCCTCACTTTCTTCTCCCCTCATCATCCGGTCGTAGACCTCCTTGAGGTGATCGAAATGATCATCATCAGGCGCTCCGAGTCTCTTGAGGAATCGCTTATCCTCGTATTCCTCCCTTAGCTCCCAACTCTCCTCAAGAATCTAGAAAGAAATTTGGAACCATCGATTGTCAGTGTACTGTACTTCTCTCTTCCATGGGTGTTCTCCTGTGCTCATTTTTCTTTTCACAGCCTCCGCAACTCTTCCCTTTTTGGAGAGAAGCACGCTGCCGGTCTCCGTCCTCACTCCCAGCATGCTGCCGTACACCAGTGAGTTGTGATGCATTACTGTACACTTCATCTTCTTATTGTAGTAGGGCGCCGAGCTAGCATAGAAAAGCTTTATGAATGTAACACAAATTTTCGGCTTATATTTTAATAAAATCAATAACAAGAATTTACCTGGAAGGTCTCTTTGGTGCGTACATGTTGGAGAGTGAATGATAACATTCACAGATTGATGTTCCAAATTCAGAAGAGGAATCGAGGAAGACTTTCTCGAAGTTGGGCGAGAACAGTAGGGACCGAATCAATTGGTGCTCAGGCGAGTCCACCTTTCATTGTAAACATAAAACTAAAAAAATCATTATTTAAAATTATACCTCAATCAGTTGCTTAGAAGTCTTCTGGGGTGCTTTCTTGTCTGCCTTCATCCCTTTCTTCCCCCTCTTCGATGCTGGCACAATTGAGTGATCACACGTGGAGATCAGATTGAACTCATCTCCCTGGTAGCACAATAATACTCTACCAAATTAGCCATTTGTCCACCTTTCGCCATCTATGCTGTCCCGTGCAGTGTTTGATGAACGAACGAACGTATTCTAGAGCGAGTGGTCGATCTTCGCGATTGGGGAATCTCTTGTTTACGTAGAACAAATGATTAAAGAACGACTTGTACCATTCCGAGAAGCGAGGGTAACTCTTCATACCCTGTGCAGGACTTAGATGGGTAATACGTTAATTTTTACTCACAGCCCACCACGCCTTTCTGAGCGATTTTTGGGCGTGCCAAAAGTCCCTCTTTGACTCGATTCCTTTTAGCTTAGGATTCTCGCGGATGCGCTTGTCCACGCTCGCATTTGAGTCGGTGACAGGGCTCTGATTAAATGAAGCGATATACTTTGGTAGCTGGAAACAAAGTTGCCTAGGAAGTTACGGTATGGGAAGAGCATACCGTACAAGCATAGGTTACAGTAGTTAGATGGGTTACGGTATGGAAACATTACGATAGGAAGGGAGTTTGGATACAACATGTTATTCTAAATCCTTGTTGAGCATTATCTGAATTATACCTGATGCTAAAGCCATCATCAACTAGTTCCACCAGCGCCTTCTCCGAGCCTACTGTTTCAATCCGACATGAGACTCCACCTATAGTTGTACTTTCTAGATAACATTTACTACATAATTATAATATGACCTATTTCCTCATCCTTCGTGGAGAGGGATACTGCAGCGATGGCGAGGCCAAGGGCGCAATCGAATACGGTAACTTTCCCGTTATTGGATGTCCAGCCAGGGTGGGCAAACTGTCCATCGAGTGCCACAACGATCCCTTCCTCCTATTTTGAGTTATTTCCAATGAAATTCTGAGATGACTAAAATACCGGTGCAACATCTTTTGAGAGATCACGTGCTAGTCTCTCCCATCTCAAGTACACTCGATCGATCGAAATACAGGCATAGAAACGAATGGTGTCCCGCATAGACCGTTCCTTCGGGATCGCAATAGAGAGGAGATCACATTGATCAATGAGTCTCTGTAAGAACATTTTGGATAAGAAACCACAACTTGACAGGTCACCATGATCGGCAAGCCAGTTATGAAAGCGGAAACGGGCAGAGCCTGATTCATTTCATAAACTCGACTTTTCCCTCTGCCCCTTTTCGGCTGACTGTCCCATCGGAAGTGCTTCTTGCATCCGGTGCACGAGTAGGTCACCCATAGTGCGCTGGCCTTTTGCCTCCATTGCACACTTATCGGATCGATTAGTGCACCACACTCTTGGCATCTACGAAAGAGCATGTCAATCATGGGTTTCGCAGTCAGAAAATATGACGAGTGCACTGTAGTATCCTCTTCTTCCTCCTCTTCTGTATCTGATTCGCTCTGATAGGAAACTTGTGAGAAACGAAATGAGGAGTCCTTCAATATTTTTTTGGTTTGCCCCATTCTAGAGCTAACCTTTCTCTCTACAGTAGGAGCACTTGAGATGGTCGATATTAATCTCTGAGGTACTACACCATCCATTGCAGAACTTTGAGAGGCGATCACAAGCTGCGACACCGACAGAGGAGTCGCATCGGGAGTCTGGATTTTTTTCGTTCGATAATTTACTGCATTGATAAGTAGGTATACTGATTCTATACTGATTCTAGTTTAGACATACAATTGGTATTCGATGAGGAGTCATGACAACCAGGCAAATCCAATATTTCGGTGCCTGGTAATAACATATCACTATCAGAGCGGTATCATTATGTGAAAGATACCATATTCTTTAAACTAGCCCGAAACTGTTCTAGAGAACACGGAACATATTTTAGTGGTTTTTTCTCAATCTTTCCTTCCTTTTGATACAGCCCTTGACCTACCCTTCCCTCTTAGTGGCGTCGTCGAAAACACATGTACAGAACCATCAACATCCTATTCCTGTCACATAAAGGCACTCGCATCGATGGTCTAGTGGCAGGATCCCTGCCAAGCAGGAGGCCCGGGTTCGGTTCCCGGTCGATGCACCGATGTGTGAACAGGAATAGGATGTAGGTGGTCTCATATTGGCTAACGTAACCCGGAGATAACTTGGACCCGCAACGGATAGTGCGATTTGTGACAGTGAAAACCAGTAATACAAGTTCCCGAAAATTGTTTTGATTAAATTGGAGTTGCCTGGTTGTTATACCCCTCATCCAGTACTGCCTTCTCATCATTATATTTCCACTTCACTCGTTAAATATCTATTGACATGTATTTATACATACTTCGATTGTTATATTTTTTGAGTATAATAAAGATTTCAAAATGTATTGTGTACCTTCCCTTCACCGTCAATTGGCTGCTCGTTCAGCGACTGTTGATCATCATCCCCCACATCATAAACGTCTTCGCCCTAATATAGTGATCACAATAATATGTGGATACTATTTTTGAGCACAATGTTAAACTTCCTCTATGATAAATGCTAATAATGTGTCATTTGTTCTCACATGTGTCTCATTCCCTTCGAGTGTCCCTCCCTCGTCACTATCCACGCGAACTACAGCAGATGAAGAAGAAGGTAGGTCAGTCCGGCGCCGTTTCTATGAGAGAGATAGCGGTCGTAGTTTTCTACTACCTCAGTTACCCCAGTATCTAGCTCGTCGCTTGACGGAACGGGAGCCTCAAGAACATTATTGAATTTAGAAAATAGGCTCGGTTCAACTATATTCTACCTCTATCGGAAGGCCGTCTGCTCCAAAATGTGCTTCGCACCACCGAATGTCCTCCTTATTTGCCACTCTCTCACGAAACACCTCTAGTTCGCGCAAGGCCTCCACTTTACTGAGACCAAGAGACTTCACCCAAACAAACTGATGATATTTCTTCAAATTTGCAGGAAAACAGCGCGTTTTTGCCGATTGTGCGCCACATCTGGCGCACCGTCTCTTCCGTTGTGTGAGCATACAACTGATAGCAGGTTTGATAAAGATTAGCAACGCGACGTTGTTAACCGAAATCACTTAAAAATCACAAAATAGGCATAATGAGCGACAAACTGAGGTTAATCAATCATCATCGGCGCAAAACGTTGCACTAGCGTAATACACAGCGCTGGTAACCAATTTATTAAAGAAACTACGGGGACATTGCAAGAAAACCGATGTTTGTCGATGGAAATGATGATTCGCAACGATCGTAAATCCACATATCTACGCCTATTTCGGTGCCAAACGAGCTGCGACACTCAGCTACAGCGCTGGGAACCAAAATAATCCAGAAAAAACAGTGTAAACCAGTGAAAATTGAATGAAAACCTAGCAAAACGGGGGCCTCGTCACGTCGTGCCGTTGTTACGGGCAATCGATCAAGAGCGTGCATTCAAAAACGATGAGGTTCGTGAAACCTCGCCGACCGCCTCGAGCACCATCAACCGATAAGAGTTTTTATTATTTGTGAATTTTTAAAATTTATTTTCGATATTTAAATATTTTTCAAATATTTTATTATATTAACAATATTTTCTAAAATGATCTTTACTACCAAATACATTGAAATCGTCAATCTATGTAATATCCCTTTAAAATCTTAGTTTTTTTTAAATGAACGCCCCGCTCCTTCCCCTTACAGTTTAACCAACTTCAGTTTCCGATTTCACTTTAATTAATTGTTTAAGGACTTGTCTGCAATAAGGGGGGGGGGGAGAATTTTTCAAAATGTATTTGTCAAAATAGTACAAGAAAGATAAATAATTTACAAACCCCTCTTGGCATATTCCACTGTGATATACTCTTGGTGGGATGATGTGAATATTGAATTCCACTGTGAACGTTCCATTGATGTTGTAATCCTGAACAACACAAAAGTAAATACAAAGGTTTTAGGCTTTTACACGCAAGGCTGTCCACCACATCGTCTGCGTAGCAAAGACGGACTATACTCGAAGGTTCTCATAATTAGTATTACCAATTTGCTGATTATGGATTATTTGGGTAGCATAGAACACTTCAATACAGGTTACTATTCTCGAAATGTTTAATTAAGGAGTGGAGTAAAAACTTAACAAGCCACAATCGCGGTGATGTCAATGGACATGAATATGTGATGGGTTGGAACAGGTCAATTTCAAGAAAAAGATATACCAAAATGAAGGGAATGTAATTCTAAGAGCGTCTGAGAGGTCTCAAACCCTTTCCAGTGATTCGCAGGCATTTTTTCGAGGGGACTCATTCAACGGGTTCCTGCCAATGCTATCGCTGTTGAATTGACGTGATCGACTTCATGGAGAACTTACCGATTGCACCATCAAATCCCAATATTGCCAGTCCACTTTAGCAGATTTGCAACCTGCATCAAAAGAGACGCGCTCCTGAAGAAAAATATACAACGCATTTATATATGTTTTTATAAATTTAAATGTTGTAAGGGTAGAACGCGTAACAATATGGTGTTGTGATACACTTCTTAACGTACAATAATACGAGCGGAATTGGAAAATATTCACAGCAAAATATTTTCCCGTTCACATTAAGAAGTTTATCAAAACTCCGCATTGGTACGCGTTCTACACACACAGTAGGAATAGTCACGACTAACAAACGATGTATTACCTTCTGAGACGACTGCATTCCTTTTTTTGAGTGAATAACCGTGAAGACGTCAGCTTCAAACTTCCAGGGTCCATTGTGATCAGTGTCGCAATGCAGAGATAAATCCGCTTCACCGTTTTCATTCTTTTCAAACGAAGCAATCCTGAGAATACAAATTACGATGTAATTACTTTTTGTTAGTAGTCGTGTATTCTTTCAAACTTTTTCAAGAAAATTCTATATTTATCGCTAACATCAAAATATAAAGCAACATCTCTCAACTCAAATAGGTCAACCCTATTTCATCATTAACATTTAAAAAAATGATCCTCTCTTTTGCAGTTTTTAAGCAAAGAGCCGCCTCACTTCCGTTTGAGCCCTTTGCTCCGAACTAACCATTTGAATCCTCCCTCGTTGAACACTTTCGATGCCACTCTTCTCCCCGCTCTATGGACTTCTCTCACATTTCTGATCTCCCATCGAAGAACGATGTTGGAATTGTCGGCCATTCTGAAAAGAAGCATTTGTTAAACAATCTCAACTGGGCTTTCCATAAGCACTGAGGTTATGATAAAGCGGTCAGATATATGATAATACGGATAGTCAACCGTATTATATTTCAGCACAGGAACGAATCTTCGCAGCAACTTTATAACTGTGCAAGAGTATGAAAGGGTGGGTTTAGCAGCTAATAAGCTTAGCAAGAGTTACAAATTTAACACGCTTATTCAACTGAAATACGGTTACAAAACAGAAAAATAACGACAATTGATCATTAAAAAAATATTAAATCTCGGCGATTCTATCGCAGATTGAAATCTTCATGTCACCGGAGAGTTGAGCGTACTCGGGGTACTGAAATGAAGTATTGAATATTCATGCATGCATATATCTACTCGTATCTCTTAAGCATTCAACGTATGTTACCATAAATATAAAATAGGAAATGAAGATTTATCATCACTACTTGGATTTCACGCTTTCAAATAAAAATATAAAAGAGATACACAAGTTGTATTTATATACCAACCTTGAGCATTTTCGGCAGATCCTTCGCTCTGGTGAATGGCATGAGACACTGATCCTGAGATGAATTCAATGTTAATTTGACGTAAAGATAAACACGTTTGTGATTCAATGTGCACATTTCACTTAAGGAATTCCCTGTCAGTGCTCATAATAAATAATGAAAAAAGGTAATGGGTGTTAGTTTTGCTGAGGCTCGAATGTAGGAGATTTGAATTTCTGCTAATAAAGCAATTCAGGAAAAGGCCTGGTAAAAACTAAGACACTTTACCTATTTCCCTGGGCACTAACGCTAATTGAGCAATACACATTAATAGAGGAAATAATTGTCGCACCTTGAGAGATGCGATGTTGTATCTGTCTGCAAGGGCCAATTTCTTCATGGCATCCATTCCCTCGGACTGCATCAGATGCATCTTGCATTGGGCAAGCACTCGCTTAAAAAGAATGTTTATTAGCGGATAGGAACCAAAACAAAATATACCATTTTAGTCCTGATTTTGATTAAGTATCTATTGGCATGCCGCAGACACATCTATACCTTTATATAAAGCGCAGTGTGCATCTGTACGTCTGTTCGGATTGCGAAATCGGTTGGGAAGGGACTGATGACGTTAGAAAGGCATCGGACCGTTACCGGAAACCTATCACACAGGTATCACCAGTCAGTGGAGGTGTGTGGGAACAATTTCCAACTTTTATTTTTTGTTTGCCTTCATATTATAGTGGTAGCATACACTAGAGCCAACTTCTCGAAAAATCTAGGCCACAGGTCCCAGAGTATTTAGTACGGTTCAAGCATATTTCTCAATTGTTGGTAACAATGTATGGTTAAATCAACATTAGAACTTACTAGCTTTGAGATACGTAAGTTTGGTATAAAATGGGGTCTCGAAATCGAATTTTCAGAAGTTGTGAAATCTCTTATTTTTTCGACGTTATCGAAGTCTCTTATTACAGAAATGTTGAAATGTTGAAATATAGTAATAGGTATTAAATAATGGGCAAAACAATGCAGGGTAACGAACATCTTTTTATGGCCAACGTCACTTTGGAGCATTCAAATGCATATTGCCAAAAAGGCCTATCACAGAAATCGATTTGTGTATTTTATCTATTCGTGTATGAACTCGACCTACTATATTTGGCAATAAAATTGCTTGAAACGCATACTCTCGAAAAAGCTACGATTTTTTATCTCGATCAAAATCTGCTTTATCGAGCATAACTTGGCGAGCGTTGGTTACACCGCTTACTTCAAAACATGAAAGTTTTTTTATTATATTTTTCCAATCATTTTGAGCACCTTGCCATGTCTCTAGCTCGTCTGGGAGCTGAGATACAGTATAGCCGGGAGCAAAACCGGAAAATTCCTAAAAGCCGGCTCTGGGACCTGTGGCCTAGATTTTTCGAGAAGTTGGCTCTAGTGTATGCTACCACCATAATATGAAGGCAAACAAAAAATAAAAGTTGGAAATTGTTCCCGAGGGGTCGTTTTTTCCTCCACTGACTCATGATACACGTGATCAATAGTCAGCATTCGGTCAAATACCGTATACCAATCAATAATTAGCCATGGGTCAACTATTATCCCGTGGTTCAAATTTATGATTTTGACATTTGATTTTTGAGCTACCGTATACCAATCAATAATTAGCCTTGGGTCTACCATTATTCCGTGGGTCAAATATTTGATTTTAATGTTTTACCTCCGTTAGGACGGGGTCCTCGCCGAAGGCGGGGGGGGGGCATCCGGACTAGTTAATCAATAAAAGGTATTACACAAACCTCCATCTGGAATCTGTCGGCGAGCTTCAGAATGTGCGCCACTGTGCGATCTGAATTGCATTGTTATCTCAAAATTCTGAGAAGTGGAACACTCATAAACTAGAGATGTTTTCGAAAGAAAGGACTCTCTACATTCTCCGTTATTTCTCGCCAATCGGACCTGTGATAGAGAACGGTAAATGATGATAGCCATTTCACATTATCTAATTTCGAATCTACTTTTTCTTTATTAAATATATCTCGACAAACTCAAATTTAGGAACACCAAAGATGTCAATTGTTTTACTTGCAAATCCCTTCTCATCATAAACTAGATAAGCACCTGAGATCCGAATCGTGCCAAGGTAGATCAAACGAAGAAGATCGATGAATTCCTAAATCCAAATGGAAATAAATGCAAAAGAGATAAGAATAAACCTCGTAGATGACATCCTTGATCTCTACTTCCTCCCTTCCATTCTCAGCGAAATCTCCGAAGAAGAGAGTCTCCAAGACGGGAGATTGAATAGCTAGAATCTGAAAAAAATAATTATTTTCAAAATTAAATGCAATAATAGTTTCGCTACATTCAATTAGAGAATCTCTCAGACTGCAAATTAAAAAAAAGGTTTTTTTGTTTTATTATATTTTTTTTTGTTTTTTTGTTAGATCGAATCTCATATTTCTCTTTCTCTACGTATTTCATAATCTATCTCTTGTACCGAATAACATGGCAAAAGTGCGACTAAACCTCCTTGGATACGTGCAGTCTCTTCTCCCCTATCTTCAGGATAACATCACTTCTCCGATTGGGGGCAGACAGAAAATCGGCGAACGACTGACTACCCCTTCAATAAGATTTATGACATTTCTCACGAAATGAAATCTAAAGAAGCCTTATCACATGTCTCCATTCACAGACAAACCAATGGCTTTAAACATCAAAGGCCTCATTATTCCTGTTGAAAGAATGTCGAGCTATTCCAGTAAAGTTAATGATAGACTTATGCCTTTCCCGATATTGTTGTCACGTGCATCTAATCATCATTTTAGTAAAATAGCTCCTAGGTGTTTTACAATGTAAAAATTACTCTACAACAGCGGACTGCAAAATATATTGTACAATATCAGCCTTCTTTAATGCACTCCTTAGCGATGATGATGTGAATATCGAAAATAAGACGAAGGAGAGTAAAAATTCGTCCTCGACTGGTAACATAAACGTCATTATGTAAAGTAACAGCTTACACTGCCATAGCTTACCTCCCATTTAAACTAAAAAAATAAATTTATAGCATGGATCCCCTCCTTGAAGTTTTTATGTCACGAGCTACCTAATCTCCGCATAAGCCCCCGTGCCGAACTGACCATTCGAATCCTTCCTTGTTGCATTTTTCCGATTCCTCTCTTACTGTGACTCTCTTGTGAGTATCTCTCTTCTTTTTGAGTTCCTGTTGAATACGATCCATCCGAGAATTGTCGGTCATTCTGGAAAGAATCATGTGTAGAACAATGCCTACACAGATTTATCGATAAGCACTAGGGGATGGCAAAACGATCCGCTTTAAGTTTTAAAATGTCGAAGGTTTATTCAATAATTGTTTCATATCGTTATTCATTAAGACATCAAACAGGGTCACAAAACAACATTTAAGTGACTCTTTCACTGACAATTATCGTTACAATGATTCCTGAAGATAACGATAAAATTACGGCGATATCAGATATAAGATCATCCGGATAGTCAACCGGCATATATTTCACCAAAGGAATTAATTTTCAACATTTAACAACTTTATCAATTCTAACGAACTCGGATGTGCATAGGATGCATAAACTGAAACAACATGATAGGCAGGCATAAACAACAAAAATAGCCTTTCGAAACACGAAAATAAGTGAAATTCGATCAAATGAATTCAGCGAGCCGAATTACAACAATTTATCACGAAACTTCACGAAGCGAGCAGCTTGGAGATTCTATCGCAGATCTCAATCTTCATGTCACCGGAGAGTTGAGCGTATTCGGGAGTCTGAAGTCAGGTTTTGAAAATTCATTATACTTACTTGTATACATATTTACTTGTATTTTTCTACACTTCTCCACTAAGGTATGAAATGAAAAATTTTTTTTGAATTTCATTTATAAATTATTCAAGTTCTTGAAGATATTTAATACGAGATAAGTAGTTGAAGTTACATACCGTCAGCATTCCAGGGAGATTAGTGCTAGTGAACGAGTTGAGGCACAGATCCTGATAATGAATGATTTTATTAGTATTTCTTGAAAATATCAGCGAAAAATAATAGTCAACGGAGCACAAAAGTATATTGATCGAATATAAAATCCGCTTGTTGAAATCGCAGGCCAAATGAAACTCGGAAAAAACTTATCATTTTAATTTCGCAAAAAATAGCCTAATCTTTCTCTCACCTTGAGAAAGGCAATGTTGTATCTGTCAGCCAGGAGCAACTTCTTCATTACATCCAGCCCCTCGGACTCCGTGAGATGCTTCTTTGATTGGACGAGCAGGCTCTTGAAGTGAATGTTTATTAGGTAAGAGTAGTCTAAACTTATTTCAAAGTATTTGTATGTGCTAGGATTGGTAAAAAAATATGTTGATGATTCACTCTTATCTATGAAAAAAATTTGAGTTATGCATGCTAAAAATCGCTGTAAATATCGGAATTTTGTCGAAAAACTTAATGTAAAATTAAGCAACTCTCCAATCTTTGCATAAGTTTCCATTACAATTGCGTGCATTTGATTTTTAATATCGAATTTCCCTATTTGACTGTACTTTATTAACACGAATTTTGACATACCTCAATCTGAAAGCGATCGGCGAGCTTCAGAATGTGTGGAGCCGAATTCCATATTTGCAAACCCACTGTTCTGGTATTGATATCGGCGTCAAAAAAGAACTTCGCGTGACACACAGTGAAAACACTTGTACCAAGGTCCACCCCTCGAGGCGTGTTTCTTTCTACAGTCGGGTAGTCAAACCCCTCTCCTCAGGATATGCCATACAATGAAATGTCTTCAGCCGCTAGGCCAAGAATCGCTACCATGAACATTATTTATGAACAAAGCCGAGCAGTTGAATAATAATAAATTCGATAATTACCAGTGATCTGAAGTGTGTTAAGGTAGAGCAAACGAAGAAGATCGAAGAATTTCTTAAAAAAAGAACGTGAAATTTGGAAAAACATGGGTAATAGTGGCACTAACCTCATAGACAACGTCCTTGATCTCCACTTCTTCCTTTCCCGTCTCATCGAAATTACCGAAGAAAAGAGCTTCGAAGACCGGCGAGTGGAAAGCCAGATACTGGAAGACCATTTTTGGCACTTTTCTAGATCTGGGCCAAGCCATGCCCTCTATCCCCCCCCCCCCCCTAGACAAAGTCATGGCTCCCTCTACTCCCTAGTTCCACAACAATTTTTGTAGCTTTTTGAGCCAGCTTCTGTTCTCCGTATGCGTCCACTAGCGCCTCCCCCATCTCGCGTGAGTGGAGTTTAGGAGGACGGGACCTGACACTGATCAATAAAAGTTCGGTAGTCGATACCCTACCGTCTCAGGAACCTTTCCGACTGTGGGAATTTCTCGTTTCCCGGCCAAAATTGGCCCGGCGCTTTGCGCCGAGGCTAATCCCGGAACACGCCAGTCGATTGCGCGCGCGATCGGCTGGTAATAATAAGTGGATAGACAAAAATCTCCAGCGAACGGCGTCGAGTTGTGCAAATGACCCTTTTGCAAATGTCGGCGTACGGTGGTGATCACATACCTCTAATACCTCTAAATATCGTGAAAATTAGGAAAAGAACATAATCATCAACGTACCCCTCATCCTGCACGATTCGAATGTAGAATTCGAGCGTAGAGGCATCATTGGCAACGTGTTCCTGAATTTCGACAAATACAATTCTACCACGAATATGAAATGAAAATAGAAGATCGGAACTTTGCAACTTTCTTTAAACGATACGGAAATCTGACCTGGCTAAGCAGAGAATTCCATATTTGCAAACCCACTGTTCTGGTATTGATATCGGCGTCAAAAAAGAACCGCTCCTGTAATAAACAACATTTCATTAAGCAGTACGGTTGGTGAAACGATGTTTACGCTTCGCTATCCTAAGAGTATAACGAATCGCTACCTATCTATACGGGGAAGGAGAGGCTAGCGATTCGCTACTGTTAAAGCCAACGCGCTTTTCCCTTGCATTTTCGCTCGCTGTGCACACCAATCGAACCGGGTTAGAAACAGGAAAGGAGCGGGAGGTCAAGTGGGCGGAGTCAACGTCAGGGAAAGATAACGAATCACTATGAGGATACCGATTTCTACTATGCATAAATATATTAGACATTTCACGGCTCATTAAGACAATGAAGTAGCAAACTTGCAAGACACACGACGCGTAGCTGTTTCCCGGGCTCAGGATTCATTCGAATCACCAATATTTATCTTATTTTTTCAATGAGACTGTTACTTAACGGCGGCATCGCTTCGTAAAAGGGAGGAAGTAATCCTCGTTTCGCAACCGGAGCGTGCGCTCGCATAAATAGGCTGGACAAAGAACGCACGCGCCAACTTCGCCGGGTTAGAGTCGTGGTCATTAGGGTGGCTGAAATGGATCAACGGGTCGCTATTTGGAGGGCCTCGGCAGATCAGAGACGGATGAGACGGTTAACCGTCCCCTCTGGCAGTCCTACTCTCTCTATTCACTGTGGAGAGAGACACTCTCTCGTCTCTCTCTCCCTTCCCTCACGGATGACCCGTATGAGAGAGTAAACAGGACGGTTAACCGTGATCCATTTCAGCCACCCTAGTGGTCATAGTCGCGCGTTGCGTGCGCTCAAGGCCTGCCTTATCGAGGAGTGATTTAGCAGTAAAATTAAAGTGTTTAAAAGTGAAGTACCTCCTGATCAGTGTATTTGATGCCATCCCTTCTCAACTGACAGCATCCCACTTCTGCTTCACACTTCCACGGTCCAGAGTGATCCACGCCACATCGCAGAATGAGCAGGTCACTGATATCCGTGTTCTGCAAATAACCAATTGTTTAAGAAGCTAGTCCATTTTCACAAGCCAGTCGACTAGGGTTCGCTATTCGGCGTTTCGAGTCGCTATCCCTCTCTCTCCCCCTCTTTACCGTTTGCGGTACCGCAACCTCTAAAAGAGGCGTTGCGATGCCGCAAACAGCGCTAAATGCCGCTACATTTTCCGACCAAGCGCTCTCCCCCTGCTCTTCTCATTCACGCGATCTCTAATCATGCCGAGTTAGAGAGAGGATAGGAGGAGGGGAGAGGGGAGGGAGTTCGCACCGCGGAAATCGTAGCGGTGTTAGTGGCATTAGAGTAACCCTCCCTTTTCCCGGCCGTGAAATGCCGTGATTTTAACTCGCTGTTTTGATCTGCTAATGTATATTACAACTATATTTTTTGCTATTTCGTAGTACGCACACGGCGTTCTTGGAGCAATTCAACAAGTATAAGATCGTATCGCACTTAAGAATTGGCTTCTACTTTACTAACCATTTGAATCCTCCCTCGTTGAACTCTCCCGATTCCGATTTCCCTGCAGCGTGTACTGCTGTCGCATTGTTGATGCTCCACCGGAGAACGATATCACTCGACATCCTGAAGAAATAACATTGTTCGCATCAAAAATGCTGTCGAGGAGTCAAACACAACGAATTTTATGGAAAGCCGTATGATAACCTGAGAAACTACACTCATTAAACACCTTTATGAATATAAAAAGCAAAATAATATAATTAGGCAGGTAAATACGGAGTGAATGACAAAAAAAGTGTGACGCTAACTTGTGGGAACAAATGAGGAACAATTCACGCTCTAAGGATGCTACGCGAGTGTTACCTACTTCCTCTTACTAGCGCGCGACTAGCATCTTAATAATGGCGACTCAATCGTAGTAAAAGCGAACAAAAACCATCAAGTAATACGCGTCAACAACTGAAACTTGTTGCGGTGTGACAGTAATGGAGCTTAGTGTGGTTTGTCAACCCACATTTTTGAACGCGTGTAGGGTCCTCCAAGTAAAATGTGAAATTATTCCAAAAAATTCTTTTTGCATGGCCATTAGGCTATCGGCGATGCTGAATCTGAATGCCGTTGGCAAAATTTCATACAATTTCAATTTGAGCAAGTATGAAGCGGTCACCCTAAGCCCCGCCCCTCGTGGTGTAGTGCTGGCTGCCCGCATGAAATTCACGCGTCGCGTGTGGTACGGTGTGTCGACGCTTTCTCGATGGGTCATACTTTTTCGCATTGGTGCTCTCTGTTTTAGTTCGACTACTCCATTTTTTATTTTACATTTAGTTTGGAAAATATAGGTTTACATTGACAAATTGAGTTTTCTGGTAGTATAGACTGCTCTCTGGTAGATAGCTCTCTAGTCATTTACCAAATATGTGATGTGTTCCTCGATGATTTTACTCTTTTAAAGTCATGGGATCGTTTTATGGTGATGGTATGGCTTATGTCTGCAATTAGGATTCACGGTTATACGTTGGATGCAGTTAGTTAGTTTAGGTGCTATTCGTTGTTTATAGGTGAACTCTTGCCGAATTGTAGTAATGTACGCAATGCTTAGTGGGCACTCCTGCAGAAGCCCAGATCGGGGTAACAGATCGGGGTAGTGGCTAATGGTATCGGGAGTAGAGCCCAAGCAGGTAAGCCATAACCTTAGATTGCAGAACCCTGAGACATACTAAAGAAAGTTTTAGCCTAAATGCTCAATCCTGTCGCTATATAGCGCCTGCAGGAATGATGCCTAACCTAAAATAGCGTCAGTTTGCGGCTTCCCTCCGCGTATAGGCTAAACAGTACGACAATACAAACATGTGTAAGGGTTCGGCAGTCTCAAGGTACGACTTACCGGACTGGGGTCTACTCCTAACACCACTATTGTTACCCCGATCTGGGCTTCTGCAGGAGTGCCGCTTAGTGTATTCTATTGAACTGTCACTTTTCCTTGTCAGACATTGAATTCTATTTATTAGGTATATCTTCTTAATGGATAACTTCGAACAACAACCAAGTGCGCGCAGTAAGAGACCTTCTCGAACAATTTAGTAGAGTAGAACTATTAATTTTGAAAAAACTTCTGTGATATATATTTTTGAAATATGTACAAATCAGGCGGCCTAGGCACTCAAAATCACTTACTCCTCTTTCTAGTCATTCATTTGCCCTCATTTCCACCCGATGCCTCGTTCTCTTTTCTCGTTTCCACTTCCCCATTGCTGGCCTCCTTGCGCGTTGTGCTATCCGCCCTCTTACAAATTACTGAACCATTCCACCACTTCGAAAATGTCTTCTCCGTTAGGAGAAATTTTTTGCATCTTCCACATGTATATTGCAATAGTGCATATGGAAGCCCTTTCTTCTTCTTGGTGTATATTCCACATGTATATTGCAATAGTGCATATGGAAGCCCTTTCTTCTTCTTGGTGGCTTTCAGGCACACAAGCACCTTGCAAGGGTAGACAGATCCTTTGTAATAATGGTCGTAGCTTCCAATAATATTGCAAACGTCCTCCCCACAGAATTGACTGACAAGGATCTTTGGATCGATCTCGATTGCTTTTCGCACCTTTTCAGTAAGTTCGGCGAGGGGGAGTTTGCCGTATTTATTACTACTTGTGTAGCAAAGTTTTCCGAAAACGCTCTGTTTTAGAATGCGTTGTCTGAGCTTCAGTTGATTAGAAAGTAGGGTGCGAATGGTCTCATCACTTCCTCCTCGATTCAAGTATTCCTCGAGATCGTCGTTTGTTGAAAGAAAGCCACATTTCCAAAGATGATATTCGAGCTTTTCTGACACGTTTCGAATATTTACCGTTTTCATAATCGCCTTTGTTGATGTGACTTTCAGCTTATCGAATTTCTCTTCGGTAATACGACTTGCTACTATTTTCGCTTCTCTTTCGAGAATCGGACCGCGCTTGACACATTCATTGAGCAGGTTTTCCTGCTCACTCTTGGGGAGTTTATTAAACCACTCAATGCTACGGTTTTTCCTCAGAAGTACCTCCGAATCGGCACGTGCAATTCTAATACTAGGAGCCCTGTTAATAATATAGTCAATTAGGCCGAAAACTGACTCCGAAAGAACGTTGTTGCATGGAGTAGCATCAAATGCTTGACGAGCCATAGTTGCGAATTGACTATTAGATGAACAGAGCTTGTGATAACGACCACCAGGCAAGTAAGGCGCGTACACCCTTGTGAGAAATGCATGTACTGCATGCATAGCTCGTCTAGCTGCTTTAAGTGCTAACTGAGATGGCTTAATCGCTAGCACAAGTGCAGCTGCTTCGCGGTCTAGGGAGAAGGGGCTATCATTCACAGATACTACAGTCAAGAGAGGTGGTCCGCCTGTGAATAGCATCATTGGATTCGCTACGCGTTCATCAACCCAAGCCAGTATTTCACTAACGAATTTAGTGGTATCGAAGATATTCATTATACCAATAGACATGCGCCAGATGGGACTAGTCAAGTAGATGTCAAATAAAGCCAATACGTGAATCTGAGAAAATGGAAGGTCTTGGTTCAGACTTTCCCTCAAATCACTGAGCTTGTCCATTTTATGATATTCGATGAACTGCGCGAATTGATCTTTGTTTGCTACGATTTGAGTGGCTGCAGCCGGAATGACATTAAATCTATTCCCCTTCAGAGATGGAAGTTTCACACTTTTAAGATCATGATGGTCGCACCACGATAAATATTCGTCGTAGGTACCGTACTTGGCAGCGCCACGCCTGCCGAAATGGCGGATCATTTCACGAATTACAGCTAGCGCAGTGGCTTTTCCATCTCCCGCATATTTGCTATTCGTTATTTCATATTCTTGCTTGGCGAGTTCCGCGCAAATTGGTTCGGTAAGACTAGCCGTGATATGAACAAAACAGGGAACCGACATGAAAAGTAAGTGTAATCTTTGTTCTTGCGCTGTCATTGTACTCCATCTTTCCATCACGGTAGGCAAAACATCTCTCCGATATGTTTCAATCAAGTCTGCGAATTTCGCTTGTGTTGCAGCTCGATCGCCCACTGCTGAGTTTAGAAAACAGATAATGGCATCTCGAAACTTTTCGAAATATGATTTACACGTGGAAGAGATCGATGCTGCGCGATCGATTTCGTCAAGCAGTTGAAAAAATGTGTCCAGGGAAGTTTGTGCATGTTTCGACACTACTGGACGAGTTCCCAAAACGTGTGAAATTGCCTCGCCATTTTTTCCTCGTCGTGAAATACTGTAAGTTTGCAGTTTATGAGTATTTTTCGTCGTCTCCTCGCTAGAAACTGATCCTCCATTATATGCATGCTGCTGATCAGCTACTGCTTCAGCGAGAACTGCACGCGTGTGTGCTTGCGCAATACCAAGTCCTACGAAAGAGCTGCGAGCAACAGTATTTGGCGATGGAATATGACTCAAGGTTGAATTCAGCAGATTTTTCACAACACTTTGCATAACGGGGCCTATATTTTCATCGCTCACACCGAACCGTTTACACTCAATCATCGTTTTCTTACATGGGAATGTGTAGGCACGACCGATTTTTGTAATAATTTGAGAAGGAAGTGGTTCAAGTCTCATTGCACCCTCTTCCTCTTTTTCTCTCAATTTCCTAAGCGCATCGCGCCATTTTTTATCCGATTCTGTCCATTTTCTCGTTGCCTCAGTGAGCATCGCAGTAGTGGAATTGTATTTCTTTTCTAAATCAGTTAATGAAATGGTAAGCGTTTCGATCTCATTATCCTGAGACAGGCATATCTTCTTTTTCTCATGATATTTTAATTTGAAATTGTCTCGGGAATCACGTGCCCGTTTGAGATTTTGCTTTAATCTCGTCATCGATTGAGGGGTAGAGAAATCGGATGTCAATCGAGGCAGGCGCCTCGTTTTAGTATTTGAACCAGGTGGAATTGATTGTAATTCGCGCGAAGGAGGACCTGCAGTGAGCGCATCGGAGTTAAGCGGGGATTTGTACGAGAAAGGAGAGGGAGAGAGCGAGCTTTTCTGAGGTGAGTTAGACGGGGAAGTGAGTAGAGGAGTAAATGATCTGAGAGGACTAGTTATGGTTACTTCTGAGTCGGGATGATGGAATGAATTGGGAAGATTGGGTGTGTCATGTGAGGATGGACTGACTAAGGGAGTAGTAGTATCATCTAGTTGTTTAGTTGAACAGTTTGAGCTACTGCGTATGTTACTAATTTCTATCGGAGTATCGTAAAAACTGTCACTGAACATTCGAAGCTGTCTTTTTCTATGTTCCTCACTCTTGATATTGTTCAGTAGTCTCCAAATTTTTCTTCGTTCTGCTGATTTACAATTGAGCTCACTGGAAGAGAAACAACTCCTACATTTACGAAAACATTGGGAGTTACGTGGAACTTACTTATTAATAAGAGAAGATAGGGGAACATTATTGGATGAGGCTAGATAGTCAAGATGAAGAAGCTAAAAGTAATGTTTCAAAGTTATCGGGATTAATGTTGCCAACCCATCCATATGTTAGCTGATTATCAGACCATGAGGATAGATTACTTCTTCTAGCAGCGCTACGATCGCAAATCTGTGAAAATTTTTATGAAGCACATGATTGAGTATGTTTTAGTTCTTAGAGCACTGGGCTACGGTAAATCATTTCAAATTTTATTGGGGTGTCCGGAAAGTTCGTATAATTTTTTGTTTTTATTTTTTATTCAATGCTTTACAATTCTCAGTGACCAATGTATGCCCCCTTCTTTCTCACTACCTCCCTCCAGGTAGTGAGAAAGGGTCTCGATTCCTCTCTTCCAGAATGCGGGTTTCTTCGAGACCGCCCAGTTCACGAAAGCCCTCACAACTTCATCTCGATTCTTGAACTTCTTTCCTTTGCAGAAGTCAGAGAGAGAGCGGAAGCAGTGGTAGTCGCATGGGGAGATATCCGGGGAATACGGTGGATGGGGAATCCTCTCGATCTTCAGCTCGTCCATTTTCTTCTGGGTCATCTTCGCTCGATGTGGGCGAGCTTTGTCCATCAGAAGAAGAATTTTGCCCTGGTTCAGGAGTCTGGGAGGGACTCTGATCGCGACATCTTCCAGTTGTTCAGAGAAGAGGTCGGCATTGATGCTGGTGCCAGGGGCGAGGATCTCCCAGTAGATGGGACCGAGCACTGAGAAGAAGAAGCAGATGAGTTCCTTCTTTCCGTGCTCTTCCTTCTTCGGGACGGGCGTGGGCTTCTCATCTGCATCCACCCATTGCAGTCTCCTCACAGGGTTATCGTACGTGATCCACTTCTCATCTGTAGCGATGATGGAATTGACCCATCGAAGATTGGATCTACGATGGAGTAATTCCCGACAGACTTGAACACGATTTTTCAGCTGTTCGGGGGAGAGGTCATGGGGAATCACTTGTGGGAGTTTCGGCTTCTTGCCAGATCGATGGAGGATATCGGACACCGTTGATCTGGGAGTACCAGTATCCTTCTTCAACTCACGCACACTGGCCATGGGCTTGCGCTTCAGTGTGCGGAGAACGAGAGGGTGATCGAGGGAGGGAGGGCGTCCAGAGCGGGGTTGATCATCGAGACCAAACTCCCTTTCTTG
The DNA here is from genome assembly GCA_036245805.1 of Pristionchus mayeri. NCBI lineage: Eukaryota > Metazoa > Nematoda > Chromadorea > Rhabditida > Neodiplogasteridae > Pristionchus > Pristionchus mayeri. Next base: position 35,822,596 of record BTRK01000005.1, on the reverse strand, counting down.
AAGCGGGAGAACCACTTATAGCAGAAGGGTATGGACGGGGCGTCAGCTCCTTCCGACTGGGCCAGGGCAGAGTGGGCCTCCTTGACGGATCGGCCAAGATGGTAGCAATGAAGTAAAACTGCTCGGAGGTAGAGATGGGAGTCCATCACAAGAATCAATGTAGCAACTAGGAGACTGATTAAATCCTCTCACTACTCAACTTCAGAATGATGAAATACATTGTTGACAAACAATTGCGCAATCACTGCATTTGATCGCGAACTGACTTTTTTCCGAAGCATTATACGAACTTTCCGGACACCCCAATACTTTCTGGGATTCTCGGGTGGTTTCTCCTTTCACCTTCTCGGGTGGTTTCTCCTTTCCATTCTTCGATGATGGTGCCTGAATGGGTGAGAGGGGAGAAGGGGCAATGGGAGAACACTGTAGAAACTATGAGATTACGTTAAGATTCTTTTAAAATACACCTTCTTGGGTGACTTCTTCTTTCCACTCTTGGAAGGTGCTGTCGGGATAAGTGAGAGAGAAGGAGCAATGAGGGAACGCTTTAGAAACAATAAGATTACGGTAAGTTTCTTCGAAATTACACCTTCTTGGTTGATCTCTTTCCACTCTTGGAAGATGATGAATGGATAAGTGAGAGGGGAGAAGGAACAATTGGAGAACACTGTACAAACAATGAGGGAGGGTTTTTGAGACCAGAAGATACCTTAGATGGAGTCTTCCTCTCGGGAGCGGAATTTGCTTCCGTGCAGAGGTTAGCCGAACACTGGATATTTTTAAGCTTTACTAAGGTATGTGATTCTTATTTGTCATCAAATTATCGTACCACTGGGTCTCGGGAAGTACTCAAGATAGAATGAGAGGGTAGAAGAGTCGATCGCGACGAGGTGAAACACTGAAGACACGTTGCCCACGTAAATTTCGCTATGTCACACGTATGAGGTCACTACCTTTTTCTGTGATTTCGTGCTTTTCAACGCTGGCCTTGTCAGAGAATTTTTGACAGCGTATGTGTACTGTAGACCGAATATTTGATTATTTATGGTTGATCATTTCAATATTTATTGTTACAACATCCTCACTTGACTCTCTGAAGGTGAGAGCTGACCGAAAGATTGAAAATGAGGAGAAGGGAAGAGTGAATACTGTAGAGGCATTTCCCATTTAGATCACAGGAAATAGTTATTATTTCATTTTACCTTGAGAGGGGATTTCTTCTTCCCACTCGTCAATGATGGATGATGCACGGGCGAGTGCTATAGAGGTTTTGACCAATTATTTTACCTATTTTCCAACCAGAAGATCTTTCTTTAATAACTACAGGCCGAACCTCAACTGTATCGGATTCCGACTTTTCCAACGGTGGAAAATCACTCGTATCGAATGGAGAAACACGTGCAGTGTACTATATACGATTCATTAAAAGTCACTATTATTTGCCCACTACTAATTACCTCAGTCGCTTCATGAGACACTCTGGAAGGAGAGATTGGAGGAGACGGATCGTAGAGCTAGAGGAAGTGTTCGTCAAGGTCATTGTAATTTGACCAACCTCTCTTAACTCATCACGTACTCTCATCAGAATTTTACCCATCCAATTTTCGCCCCACTTAGCACGGTAGATCACGTCACGATCATCTCTATCCATTCCTGCAACCACCCTTAGAATAGACTTAGTTCAATGAACCTCACCAATTCCCCATTTCCTGTCAGTCGGCGAACATTCTACGAGAGTTTTATCGCCTGTGGATAACAACTCTCTTAGAGCACCTCTATTTTGTTTAAATTTCATCGTGACGCCTTTGTACATCACCTCTCTAGAAACAAGATCCCATCTGAATTTCAATTTAGATTGAGCAAGTATCAAGCAACGTTAACCGGGGCTGATCGAATCCTTTTACTTTCTTGCCGAGAGTTTTCTGTCGACCTGGAGATTCTGACTCCATAATCAATCTAGCAGACTCAAAATCGTCATGATACTCGGCCTTTTTCTGCCTAGAAGACGAGTGTTATCTCATCTCAATATCATTGCACATATATGTACATACATATAATACTGCTCCGAGCAGTTGTAGTACTGGTTAGTTGTCGGGTCCACAAATGGTGATGGGTAGTGATTAGAAAATGTGGAGTCCTTAGAATAGAACAACAGAACTTCATTCCCATCGCTATCAATCTTTAATGACGTCATCTGAGACGATATAATGTCAAAGAATGACTACGAACCCAGTAAAAAGATACCTTCAAAGGAAGGAAAAGAGGATCTGCAGCTGGAACTGCCTCGCAAAAAATCGAGAATGAATGATGAAATGACGAGAAACGTCGATAGTAACAATTGCCGTAACATTTTCAGGTATCCTACGACGAAGGCTACCGTAATTGGCAAAAAATACACATTAAATTACATTAATTTTTTAAACAAGGTTTGCAAATATCAATTTTCTCAATTTTGTCGTAAACTCTTTATTCGGCATTATAGAATCGATTAATGATATAACTGAGGAGGGGCACTCTGTAAGACGTTCATTAGACTATTCTTTTCAAAAAGTCTGCTAAAATGAGTGTGCAATTCAGGATGTTTGCAAATACAGAATCCTTTCAAAATTTTTCATAAGTCGCATACCAATCTGTTCTTTCCATTCACCGAAAACCGAATAGGGGCACCTTGAAGAAATCGAAATATTTAATAAAAACCAATTTATAACGGCAATTTGAATTCGCGGGCGAGTAGAAAAGAGCCCCGTGCACTGCACTTTCAAATACACCACGAGTTGAAAATTTTACTTGGAGGTCCCTAGAACGCGTGCGAACACTCATCGTTTTCAATTATTGATTCCCGGTCTATCTTTGTTTAATTGCTGTTTGTTTTGATGTCATTTCCTTGAGTATGGCCCAGTTGTCCCATTGCGCGATCAAGTGTGCTATAATTCGCCCGCAATCTAATACAAGCTGCGTTCTGTTTACATTACGCCATTCTCATGGTGCCCTGCTTGTTTTCATCGTATTCATGCACTAGCCCGGTGGAGCCTCAGCCTTCGGCGGGGTTCCCCTGCTAGCGGAGTTGGTTTCGCAATGGCTTGTTTCGAAACTTGTTCACGCGCGTTCTATCCCTCCACGTTTCGTAATCGATTCGCCATCATTGTTCACTCCTTGTTTCCATCTTTATCGTGCATTTTTGTCCGCCCTATCATGTTTGTTTCTTTGAAATCCTAGTGATCTCGTTCAGTTCTCAAATGCGTTCTTGGCGGGCCTCTGTGCAGTGAGTTGAGGGACGCCGACTGTATACAGGTGAATTTTAATACTTCATCCTGTTGCAATTTGTGCTAAATATTTGTTGTTTACGTTTATTTTTCACTGAGTGGTTATGCTGGTTACTGTTATATAATATGTGCTCTCATAGTGGATCGAACTCTGGCACCGTTGGACCCTTCACGGGAAAAGGACGCAAGGATTTCGGAACTATTCATCGTGATCTGTTCGCTCGTCCTAAAGGCCTTGACAAGAAAGGTATTTTGTCATTCCTAGTTATCCAATACGAAAAAAGGCAACGACTTCTTTGGTGAAACTGAAGGGTACTAACTTAGTACTACTAAGCCTAATCGTCGGATACTATCTAAGACAAAGAACACTTCTCCTGTCCCCGTCAATTAATGTTGCTTTCTTAATACCATACTCTCGTAGGTCTCGGGCCGGCACCTCCTCAGATGATGGGCGGAGGAGGAATGATGCACCCGAGGGAAAGGTGAGCGGGAGGATGATTTGTTTTTCGATTTCCAGCTTCAACTCCCGCCCACCTATGATTTCATCCTGACATTGGAATGCTATTGAGAAATGTATTGCGACTCGCAGTCGCAATACAATTTGCGAGTAGGGGGATCGGGGCTGCGCGGAGTTGTGAAGAGGGCTTGCTCGAATGCTGACCGAGTTCGGGGGCGCAGTTTTATTCTGGGATTGGGAATAGCTCTAGAGAAATGTGTGGAGCACAGGCAGATCGGGGCTGCACAGAGTTATGAAGTATGCTTGATCCACCCTGCGACAATGTCTTGGATGCATTTAGGTTACAAACAAACGATATTTAAGACCATAGCAGTGTAGCCACATTGTGCTCTCAGGTTGGCTACGGTAGCTGGAGGGGCGGAGCTGCAGCTTCCTCGTCTTTGGACGACAATCACTCTCCTTCTCCTCCCTGGGGCATGGAAGGACCGACGATGGAACAGAGAAAAACCATCCCAGCATGGATCCGCGAAGGACTCGAGAAGGTACGGTAGGAGGGAAGAGGGGAGTGATCGAGGAGTGACTTTATTTGGGGGTTAAGGGGTGTATCTTGGAAACGACAAGGAAGTAGGTAGAAGCGTGTTTCATGGTGCTCTCTTGAGATGTCTTGGCTGTGCACAATCAATAAAATATAGAGAGTCGTAATTCGCAATCGTTATGATACCCAATGCTTTTACTTGAGTTGCGGCGCGAATGATTCACTTTTTATTGGGGTGTCCGGAAAGTTCGTTCATTTTTGTTTTTATTTTTTATTCAATACTTTAGAATTCTCAGTGATCAATGTATGCTCCCATGTTTCCCCTCACTTCCTTCCAGCGATCGGGCAGAGTAGCGATTCCTCTCTCCCAGAATTCGGGAGTGCTCGAGATCATCCATTCCACGAAAGCCCTCACAACTTGATCTCGATCTTTGAACTTCTTCCCCTTGCAGAAGTCAGAGAGAGAGCGGAAACAGTGGAAGTCATAAGGCGAGAGGTCCGGTGAATACGGTGGGTGGGGAATCCTCTCGATATCCAGCTCGTCCATTTTCTTCTGAGTCAATTTCGCGCGATGAGGGCGAGCATTGTCCATCAGAAGAAGGATTTTGCCCTCGCTCACAAGACTGGGAGGGGTTCTGTGGGCGACTTCTTCCAGTTGGTTGGAGAAGAGGTCGGCAGTGATGTTGGTGCCAGGGGACAGGATCTCCCAGTAGATCGGACCGAGCACGGAGAAGAAAAAGCAGAGGAGTTCCTTCTTTCCATGCTCTTCGTTCTTCGGGACTGGCTTGGGCTTATTTTCCGCATCGACCCATTGTAGTTTCCTCTCAGGGTTATCGTAGGCGATCCACTTCTCATCTGTGGCGACAATTGAATTGACCCATCCAAGATTGGATCAGCGATGGAGCAATTCATGACAGATCTCGACACGGTTTTTCAGCTGTGCCGGAGAGAGATCATGGGGAACCACTTGTGGGAACTTGGGCTTCTTTCCCACTCGATGGAGGATATCGGACACCGCCGATTTAGGAGTGCCAGTCTCTCTCCTCAAATCGCGCACACTGGCTTTGGGCTTCCTCTTCAGAGTGCTGAGGACAGGAGACTGATCGAGGGTCGTAGGGCGTCCAGAACGGGGGTGATCTTCGAGACTATAGTCTCCGTTCTTGAAGCGAAAGAACCACTTCTGGCAGAACCGAAGGGAGGGGGCATCGTCACCTTCCGATTGGGCCAGGGCAGAATGGGCCTGCCTCATTGATTGGCCAAGACGGTAATAATGCAGCAAGACTGCGCGGAGGTAAAGATGAGTCTCCATCACGAAAATCGATGTAGAAACTAAGCGATTAATTCAATCCTCTCACCACTTAGCGTCAGGATGATGCAATACTTTGTTGACAAAAAACATTGCGTGATTGCGAAATTCGATCGCAAACTGAGTTTTTACAAAGGCATGAACGAACTTTCCGGACACCCTAATAGAAACGGGATTGTCTCGGTTTCATTTATGCATCTAAGAGAAAATCGATAATCCCCTCCTACAGACGGAACGCGAGAAGGCGAAGCAACTGGAGAAGGAGGCGTGAGTGCGTCACATTGAGGAGGAACGAGCGAGGAGAAGAGCCGCCCAGGGAAAGAGCAAGTTTGTGAGTGATTACGATACTTCTGAGAGTACGGTAGGTTACGGTAGATTGGAGGAGGGAATGAGTGCCGGCTTGGGATTTGGTGAGTGACATTGTGCGGATTGTCTTGCCTTTGTTTCCCATCAGTAACCATGTATTTGGTTGAAAAATCCTGCCTGGTGATTTGCAGCTCCCTAGTGCTACCTTATGTTAGGTGGCCCTTCAACTTGGATTCTCGTAGGGCTTCGTTTTCAGAAATAATAACTAAAATATTGGAACGTGGCAGTGGTTGCTTGTCTGATCTGGCATCTAGGGATGGCTAGTCAATAAATGGCTCTTCTTTCTCTGTGCACTCTCACCTATCTGACCGACGAGAGCATTCATAATGACGAAAGCCATCTCCAGCTCTCTCTGGTTTCTACCAATCAGTTGTTGACCAGTTAGAAGGGGCGGCGTTTGGGCGAACCAGCGGTTCACTGGTATATTGTCCAGTAGGTGGGCAACTCCAGGATACTGGTTGATCACTGTTTGGAAGAAATTCTTACAGGACACCTGTGACGATGAATCGGACGGAGAGAAGGATTCTGGTGGTGGAGGAACGGAAGGAGGACTGCTGCAGCAGGGCAAGAACAATCGCTACCCGAGCAGTCACGAGGAGGATGCTGATGATGAGAGGTGAGGGGATCGAGTACATAGATGGGCACCATCGAAGCCAGCTGTGAAACACCCCCGGTTTTTGGAAAAATTTGTCACGATCATTTACGATCACCCCCCCCCCCCCCCCATTTTGACCCTAAACACCCCCGGATTTCGATTTCCAGCTTCAACCTCCGCCCACCTATGATCGAGTGTTCATATGGGGTTGAAACATCCATCTGGTGGAAGAGTCGTTGAAGGGATTTGGGTGTTCTGTTATCTGAGCATTAGGTGAAACATTAGATTTGCAGGTCACAAGATGATGAGAGGTGAGAATGGTCATAGACTGTACAGGTTGCTGATGGCTAATTTGAGTGACAATGATTGTTAGGGACTGCTTGGATATTCAGCACTAGGTGAAACTTAAGATTTACGGGTAAGGTGATGATCAATTTTAGCTTTTGTGATAATTCATGATGTAGATCGCCGCACGACGTCGAGTCCGAGGAGCCACAGCCACTCACTGAGGAGGAGCGCAGAGAGCAGGCGGTGAGCGATATTTATTTTTAAAAGGCTAATTTTTAAAAAAAAATGTGGTTGAAAATTACGTTCGGTTAATTCTTTCTTCGCGTTTTGGTCTAGAGTATGAAATGTGCCTGGACAGTGCTTTCCTCTCTACGAATCATTAAACCAATTCAAATTCAACACTTCATTACAATATGCGTGCGCACTTGATGATCTATCTATTCTTTGCATATTTGTGTGCACAATTTCGCCCTCGTATATTATTGATCTTTGACCTCTTCAGCTGCTGCTCATTCGTCATCTGATGACGACGATGCTTCTGGAGACGACGGACGGAGTGATCAAGCAGTTGGCAGAGGGAGAGATAGAGGAGGAGGAGCGGAAATAAGGGTGAGTAAGCAGGGAGAGGGGAGTGCAAGTAGTGGGGTTGAAACATGAATCTAGCGTGTTGGTGATCCTAGGGAATGCGGAGGATTGTCTCTTGTAGTGGGGTTTGAAACATGAATCTGACTGTGACTAACTGAGACTTGATTGCCCCGTGTAACTTGTAGGAGGTAAGCCGTGGAGTATAAGGAGGGGGGTTGATACACGAGTACAGTTGGTTGGTGATTTTGAAATGGGAGAGGATTGTGACTTGTATTTGTGGTGAAACATGAGCCTAACGTGACGGAGGCCCTGAAGAGAGGAGGTATTTTTTCTTGTAGTGGGGTTGAAACAAGATTCTTACTAGTTGGAGATCCTGTGGGCAAATATTGTACTGCAGCTGGAACATGAATCTACACCAACAAAATTAACTGGAGATCCAGGGCTGATTGCTCCATCTAGTTTGGGGTGAAACATGAATGTAGCTTGTTGTAGATCATGGAGGAAACAGAGAGGATTGTTTTTGTAATGGGGTTGAAACATGCATCTGCCTTATTGTGTCGTTTAAAAAGGGTACTGCTTGCTAGAGATGGTGGTACTTTCCTGCACCGGTAAGAGTCTTGTGTGTGCATTCAGATTAAATCAGAATGGAATCTTGCTTAATGCTTGAATCATGAATATCGCTTGTGGGAGATTCTGGAGAGTGAGCGTGTATTGTCTCTTGTAGTGGAGGTGAAACATGAATCTGACTTAATGGAGATCCGAGGGATGGCTGCACAATGCAGTGAGGAGGGAGGTTTGAAACGTGAATGTAGCTTGTAGGCTCATTGAGGGGGAGGAGTCTATGTTGCCCAATGAATTGGCAGAGTGCGGGTTCACTGATGAAATATTTGCTGCCACGAATTTCGAAGCAAACCCCAGTCGTTTCTAATTATGAAAAACGCTTCCTCAAAGATTGTTTTGACACAGCCAAGTCGCATTTCAGCCAAGCCTAAGCTTTTGGCCTCCAGTTCGGCACTCGCAGCCATCTCCTCGCTTGGTTTATTTTAATATTTATTTAATTATTTTCTAAAATATCAATTCATAACCTGGTAGTTCTCGGTTTCACCAGGGCCATAAGTGTAGCGGGGATAGTTGTTGCTGATTGCAGCTGATTAGCGTGGGTAAAATGAATGACTCGACAATCGCCATTGCAGGAGCGGACAGCGACAATGACGACGGTGACGAAGAGGAGTCAGAAGCTGCATCGAAACCGGAAGTGGGCGGAGCCTCCTCTCCCGGCTCTGGTGCCGGCCCGAAGGCGGCGGACGACTTTGTGTTCAAGGCGCCGGCTCTGTCTCCCATGGCCCCGCCCACTGCCTCTGCCCCCAAACCCCCCCCCCCCCCCCCACGACCACTGACGAGCCAGTGAGGATAAGTGAAAAAGAGAATGATAGGAAAGATGGAGGTAGGTCAAGGGGACTACGGTAGAACGGGGATACGTTGGCTCTGATATAAGGGGAGTACGGTATCCAATTGTCGGATACCGTACCCCTTTCTCATCGGGATATTGGTGAACTCTCCTAAACGCGGGCTTTCATTGCAGATTCTGGAGACGTGAAGACGGACAAGGAGAAAAAGAAGAGTAAGAAGGAGAAAGAAGAGAAGAAGAGCCGCAAGTGCTCCCGAAGCCGCAGCAAGAGCAGAGGTACCGTAGGATTAGGCGCACACTAGGGGTACGGTAGCACACTGAGGTTACGGTAGATTAGAGTTACGGTAGCCACCGGGTGTACGGTACCTCAACGACCCCACCAGAGCGAGAGCGGAGCTCGCCATCGGACGCCGCGCAGTCGACTGCCTCCTCACGTAAGAGTGAGAAAAAGTCGAGAAAGAGCAGGTACGGTAATTATCGATTGCATTATAGTGATCTATCGTTTGGTTACGGTGTAGGAACGAATCGACACTAGTTGAGCTCTCACTCAGCAACGGTCGATACGCGTAGGTGTAGGCTCTAGCATGATATGACTATGGTATCCGGAACGACCGCTAACTTTTTATATTTACAGGTCGTGCTCCAAGTCGAGAGAACTGGACAAGAAGAGGGAGCGGAGCCGCAGCCGCGACCGTGACCGTGACCGCAAGGAGCGGAGCCGGAGCCGGAGCAATGACCGGGATAGAGACAGAAGAGGCCGGAACCGGAGCCGCGACCTTTATCGTAAGGAGCGAAGCCGGAGCCGCGACCGTTATAGAGACAGAAGAGGCCGGAACCGCGACCATTATCGTAAGGATCGCAGCCGGAGCAGGAAAAGAGAGAGAAGAGATCGGAGCCGGAGCCGTGACCGTGACCGCAAGGACCGGAGCCGGAGCCGGGAAAGAGATCGCAAGGAACGAAGCCGGAGCCGGGATAGAGACCGGAAGAGAGACAAGAGTGAGGAGAGGAAACGGTCCCGTAGTAGAGAAAGAACGCGAGATCGCCATTGATCCCTCACATTTTTATCGATCCGGTTGTGAACCAATACCGTACTTTTGCACTATCATTTTTATACATCGTACACCCCCACTATTAATTTGTTATTCGTCTCCACTATTATGGATATCTATCTTCATTTTTTGAAATGTTGTTTTCGTGGAAATCGCGAGTTTCGAATAAAGTTGCGACGTGCATTGACTTGCACTCCAATTGTGAATTGTTGCACTTGCATGATGCCTGTGATATCTTTACCAATCCTCGTCACTGTCTTCTTCCATCTTTAGGATCCATCATTCCGGAAGTTTGTTGTTTCAGTGTGGTGAAGACCATTAGCTGCGACATGCGCAACCGCGCAGTTCTATTTAAAGCTCGTTCTCACATGAAGCTCTTATTGGTTGAACATTGCTACGTTATCTTTCCCATTGTCTTCTTGTTCTCTACGCTGGTCATCTCTTGTGGGTGGTGAATTGATGTCCTGTCTTGGATAATGAACTGTGGAACCGATACTCGTCCAACATGAATATAGACAGGATTCATGAATTAAATCCAGATTTGTTCAATCTGAAAACCGATTTTGCGTACTGCTATAGCCACAGACAAATGATAGTCATTCTATCCTCTGGGGAGATCAAATAGTCACGGAGAATTCGCGTGCAACTGGGATATTTCACTGACGACTACGGCTGTCCAGGGTAGCCAATAGCCAGTTGAATCCGGTATATGACTTCAAGTCTGACTGGATCTGAACATGCACTGTCTTAGCGTCTGACAACGGAATCGTAGCTGTGCGCTCAAATTTTCATGAGGCTCGCAGTGAATTTTTTTAGGAAACTTGAGGGGATAAGACATTTCGGAAAAACAAAGTCAGAAATTACCACTTCAGAAATTATTTTTCAGAAAAAGACGTTTCAGAAATGATCGGTTCAGAAATGCCAATTCAGAAAAGGACGTTTCAGAAATTTTCATTATTTGGTGTCATAGTATTTAGTTTATTGTATTTTTATTAACATTTTTGAACTTTTCAGCATGATCTGAAGTCTATTTGATAAACAGAAATTAAATAATAATCCTCAAATAATGTGAAAATGGCTTCCAAAGACGTGTGCGCGCTCGCGCAACGCGGCGCGTCACGGCTAAAAATTTCAGAAATGTATTTTTCTGAAACGTCCGTTTCTGAAGTGGTAATTTCTCAAATGAAATTTCTCAGTTGGGTTTTTCTGAACTGGTGATTTCTGATTTTGTTTTTCCGAAATGTCCTATCCCAAACTTGAAAGACGTCGTTTTCTTGCACCTAGTTAAACTCATTTGATGATTTAACCTTGCATTTCCATTCCAGAATGACCTGCAAATCGAAAGTTGTTCTTCGGTGGGAAGTTGATAATGAAAAGTTACTGTCTCACGAGTATGTAATGGACTCCGTAGTGTTCAAAGAGGCAGGATTCGCATGGTGAGATTTTATATTATATCGGTTTTTATGTTGTAATTTTTTCGCAGTTTGATGATTTGATGGTCTTGTATACAACCGTGACATTTTACTCCTGGTGATGCTCAGCTACTTTCTCGATTTTCAAAAGAGCCCAATTTCAAACCAGTGATTTAATGCTTTATAAGTTATTTGCCAGGAAAGCGTCTACCCGTCCTTTTGGGGGAAGAAATGGATTGAAGTCATTTTTGCTCAGCTGTGAAAGTGATCGGAGGGACTGGAAGTGCGCGGCTAACGTGGAATTGCTAATACATAGAGCGGGTGGAAAGCCGTACTCTGAAATAGTGAGTCACGGACATTTCATATTTTTCGAAAGGAAAAGTTACAGAGACCATCGACATTCACTTGCGAGAAAAAACAGTGCTGGTTCCACAATTTCGAGTTGGAATACTTCAGAATTGGCAATAAGTACAGAGTCGAATTCACCATAGAGATCATGAAAGCACAAGGGTGAGTTCAAGTTTATCGTTTAATTAGGAGTGTTTTTTTCTGTCTTTTTTTGTGGTGCGACATTCGGGTCGTATCTGTTCCTTTAACCTACTTTTTCTATCGTTTGAGTTGCGAGAAAATGCATGCAAAGATGAGACGGAAGGGCATTAGGTCGGATGCAAATGTGTGCACTATAACTGCTAGCAGCAAGACCCTCCCGATTTTCGGATAGTGCCTATCGTCCTTCTCCCATTTTTAGGGTACTAGTTTCAATAAACCCAGCCGGTTTTGTTACTGATCTAGAGAGTGCCCTCTGGGATTTTAAAATTTTGCTGCAATCTCTGCCCACGTATTCCCGGATGAAAATTATGACGTCATGCTACCTGTGATATTTGAAAGGCGGAATGACGTCATACTTATCATTCGATATAGTGCCGACGACACTAGTGTTCTCGACTACTAGTAGAATGAACTCCTCGAAACCTATATGTGTGGGAAATAGTTTTAATCATAGTTGCTGCAGATTAGAAATACTTTTTGCGTTAAACTATTCATTGAAGCGGTGAATATATCGGCCAAAGACCGATCAATCTGGCCCAGTTCTCTTCAGCTCATGAAAAAGATAATGTGACTTTGATCATCGAAAGCAAGAAAGTTCGAGTTTCGAAGAAGGTGAGTGTCGTTTCTAAAATATTTTTTGATTGATAAAAATTATCAATTTAGACTGTAATTTGATATTTTGTTTCCATCGAAATAGTTTTTTGTAAGATCCGTAAACTATTCGGGATGGCATCGCAATAAATCACTCTTTTCATTTTGCTTGCTCTCACGCCAGTCCCAGTTATAAGAGAGCACGTAAAATGAAGCTAGTCGGGTACTTCTTCGGATATTGGCCACCCCCCCCCTCCCCCTCTCATTTCCCATCCCTTCCCATCATTGCGAGGTTGAATGGCTGAAAATTTGGGTGGGCATCTATAAATGAGTGGGTTAGATTAGGAAGAGGTGGGAGTAGGGGTGGCCCTTAACCGAAGAAGTGCCGAGAACCTTTTCTCTCGAAGCCATTGCCTAATCAGTTTCTGACTGCTAACTCTCTCTCTACTTCACTGCAATGTTCTTCGGAGATTTCGCTGAGAAGAACAAAGAAGAAGTTGAATTTAAGGACGTTCTCTATGAGGTAAGAAACTAAAGAATTTGTCGTTTAGTGTCAGTGCAAGTATTTTTTCTGGGTAAAGTTCACCTTTTCAGGAATTTATGGATCTTCTGCAGGTTATCTCTCCCGTTGAGGCTCAGATTACAGGTGACTTTAAATATTTTCGAAAATCGTATTTTTTTTTTTAGATTATATCATTTTGCCTCGCGCTCGGAGATCGATTCGGGATGAAGGTTTAACTTATTCGCTATGAGTGATATAACGCGTGTCTCAGAAAGTAATCGAGTTGATGGAAAGACATTTGATGGCCTCGGGAAAGTTTTCGAATGCAGAGAAGCTGCAGATATCTGATGATTACCGACTCGATAATCTGAGGGTAACGATTCCTTCCTATATTTTTATAGTAAAATAGGTAACGTTCCCTAGAAGCACTTTGGTCAGCAGGAAGTCTTAGCAGTAGTTGGCCTCGCGAAACTACACCTAGCATTGTCTCTTGACGACTATAAAATCGCTTGACGAGGTGGCACATTTATTATTTCAGGGCCATTACCTGATGACTTATTCGTCGGCGCGTGAGATCAGCTTTCTCGAGGTATCTTCCGATTTATTGTCTGTTACTTTTATTGTTTAAAAATTTAATATTGAAAGTAATGTAAACCATTCTAGTTGACTCCTGAATACTATAATTTCTCGGACAAACTCAAACTTTCGATTCTCGATCGAATTATGAAATTGGCCAGATCGTCGATCTAGAATCACTTGCCTGTTTTGTTCACTCTGGCTTTCAAGTAGAAACATACTGTACAGAGTGGTTCATAAATATGGTGACAAAGATTTTCAATTGTTTCTCGCCAACCAGTGGGGCTTGTGGCTCACACTCCACAATATATATTCATGTGTATACATGTTGCCTACATTAAGGTTTCCAGCTGAACAGATAGAGCACGTCATATTATATTAATGAAAATGTGCTTCTGGAAAAGTATGCCGTGCTCCGTTCACTTTCTTGCCTTCTCTAGCTTCAAAATAGTGAAAATTTAAAATATTTCTTGTGCATAAAGGGGCCATAATTTTGCCCAATAAATATCCTTTCGAATTCTATTTGCAAATCCGGACAAACAGCTAGCTGAAAAATGATGTTGCGCTTTGAATAAAATGAAATATTTTCAACAAACCTCAAAAACCTCAAAAAAAATTTGAACTTCAAAAAACTTTTTTCTGATTTCCGCATACCTAATAGCCGTAGAAATAAATCAGAAAAGATGTATCATAAACACGTCAAAATGTGATTTTTAGAGCCATCTGAATAGCCCTGTGTTCACATTTACGTACGCGGGAGATATAATAATGATTGTCCCCCAGTGCGCCGTTCTCAAAAATCGCCTATTATTAATTATCGCCACATTATCATACTTAGTCTCTTGTCATACATGGTATATTTCAATTCTACATGTATCACTAATTTCACCAAAAATAGGTAAATGTACGTGAGTCGTATACTATTTTCAGGGGAACATTTTTACTTCGACCTACTTTGGGTCGAAGTAAAAATTTCGTTCTAATTCGCTAACTTTGCCAGACAAGTGTTTGATACTCGGAAATAAGAACGTCCTAAGAGCTGAAATTTTAATGCAAACTAGATAAATGGCTGAGTAACAACAATACACAGTTTGATAGCCATAGATTCAAAACTGAAGATTTGGCACACTGGGGAAACATGTCACCATATTTTTGGACCACCCTGTATATACCATTAGTATGTGAATGCTGTTTCGTCTTATTCCGTGTTATTTCTATTTGTTGCGTTTTGTTGTTTTCATGTACATAAAGTGTTCTTCTAGTTTCAATGATCTACTGGCTTGGATATGTTGCTACGGCACATGGCTAAGTACCTTCATCTAGTATGACTTTGCTAGCTCCATCCTGTTAGCAATTGGTTTGCCATAGTTCTAAGCTGGAGTATTCATTTAATTATAGTGTCACGAAAATTGTTTGTTGTTAATGGTGTTGATTTCAGAATGACCGATAATTCCAAAATTGATTTTCGATGGGAAATTGGGGATGTGGACTCATTCGCCACCCCAGGTGTAATGGAATCAGAAGTATTCAAAAAGGGAGGATTCGAATGGTGAGATGTCCATGTCGTGGAAATTCATCGCAACTAGCCACCACACTAACTAATCTACCAAATTAGTTGGTGTATATTCGAAATGGGGGCACTTTCCTACTTCCACATAGGCTCCGTCCAATGCTCCGCCTCACACCACTCCCTTATCATTGCTGAGGGTCTGACTTAACCTAATTATGCACAGGCTTTTAAAGTTTCCCAACACCCATGAAAATAATTTGAACTGGCGGGAGTACCCTGATCACGACAAAACGAGCGAGAGAGTGTGTAAAAGTTAGAGAGCGGGCGTGATCAGGCAACTCAGACTGAAATTTTGCGGCTCTACGTTGTTGCTAATATTGATTTTCTATTATTTTCATTATTCCAGTTTAACTGATTAGAACCCGTTATACTACATTGTTAAATAATATAGAAAGGCATTTTCAAGGGTGTTGGGTAACTTTAAGCACTTAAACGTTGCTTAACGATCAGCAGTCTGCTTAGGCTTAGCCTTTGCCTACCGAAGATATATTGATCGGCAAGAGGGCGTAGTCAGGGGGCGGGGCCTATTATGGATGTATGAAAGTCCCCGAAATAGGATGTGTTCAATCCATAATTTCTAGGAAAGCATCTATTCATCCTATCGGAATAGCTGATGCTCACCTTTGGCTTACTTGCGAAAAGAGAAAGTGGAAAGACTGGAGAATCAAAGAAAAAGTTGCACTTTCACTATTCGGGAGAAGTGGAGGACTGACTTCCATGCAGATGGTACGAATTTATTGACACTTCGTGGACAATTCGCTGACTCCCGATCCCACTTATCACAGGCATCACGAGTCAGTGGAGGAAAAAATTAATCCCCGAGAACAATTTCAAAATTTTATATTTGATTGGGTTCATATTATGTAGGTAACATACACTAGAGCCAAATTTTCGAAAAATCTAGGTCACATGTCACAGAGCCGGCTTTTAGGAATTTTCCGGTTTTGCATCCGGCTCTACTGTATCTCAGCTCCCCGATGAGCTAAAAAGATGGCACGGGGCTCAAAATGAGCGGAAAAATATTATAAGAAAGTTTTATGTTTTGACCTAAGTGATTGTACAAAATTTGGAAAAGATACGATTCGAAAACCAATTTTTGGTCTAGAATAAAATCTTTATCAATGTTTTGAGATACCTTCTCCTGAAATTTTGATTACAGAATATACAAGCTGAAGTGCATAGGTATAAAATAAAAATAAAATTGGTAAATCGAAGAGGGTCCTTTTTTGAAATATGGGTCCGAATCTCGGACCGTGTGTATGTCGATGTGAAAATTGTTAATTTCTGAACAGCTATAGGTGAAATCGGAATAACTAATGTAGAATAAGTTGTTTCAAAGACAATAAAGTTAGATGACGCTGCGAAACTCAAAGTTTCACTCATTCCGAAAATTCGATTTTTTCACACTCGATTTTGGCTAAATTTGGATGCTGAAATTTTAATATTTGTGAATCGAGTCCGATGAAGTCTCAGTAAAATATAAAGTACTGACTACCAATTATAAGAAAAACTGGAAATGAAGGTTCACAGATCTTCGGAGCTCTTGCCATATTTCTTCAAAAATGTAAAATCAATTGGGTCATTAATGCAATAAATGTTATTTTGGCTATATTTTTGTGAAAATAATTTAGTTGCAATCGCTAAAAATCTGTTTTGGACTATTTGAATCATAATACACTGCTATAAAGAACAAATAACACGTTATTCAAAATATCAAAAAAGTGTGGGTTTCAAATTTTAAACTTTTCTATATATTTTACTGATACGAAAGTTTAGGTGTATTTTACGAGAAACGCATTAATTAAGAATTTTGACACTTGTTATTATTCAATGTTCTCAAAAATGTAGCCAAAATAACATTTATTGCATTATTGACCCAATGGATTTTACATTTTTGAAGAAATATGGCAAGAGCTCCGAAGATCTGTGAACCGTCATTTCCGCTATTTCTTATTATTGGTAGTCAGTACTTTATATTTTACTAAGACTTCATCGGACTCGATTCACAAGTTTTAAAATTTCAGCACCCAAATTTAGCCAAAATCAAGTGTGAAAAAACCTAATTTTCGGAAACAGTGAAACTTTGAGTTTCGCAGCGTCATCTAACTTTATTGTCTTTGAAACAACTTATTCTACATTAATTATTCCGATTTCACCTATAGCTGTTCAGAAATTTACAATTTTCACATCGACATACACACAGTCCGAGATTCGGACCCATATTTCAAAAAAGGACCGATTTACCAATTTTTATTTTTATTTTATACATATGCACTTCAGCTTGTATATTCTGCAATAAAATTTCAGGGGAAGGTATCTCAAAAAATTGATAAAGATTTTATTCTAGACCAAAAATTGGTTTTCGAATCGTATCTTTTCCAAATTTTGTACAATTGCTTAGGTCAAAACATAAAACTTTCTTATAATATTTTTCCGCTCATTTTGGGCCCCGTGCCTTCTTTTTAGCTCATTGGGGAGCTGAGATACAGTAGAGCCGGATGCAAAATCGGAAAAATCCTAAAAGCCGGCTCTGAGACATGTGACCTGGATTTTTCGAAAATTTGGCTCTAGTGTATGTTACGACCATAATATGAACCCAATCAAAAATAAAATTTTGAAATTGTTCCCGAACACCTCCGCTGGCTCGTGATACCTGTGTTATGTCTAGGTCTCACTCCCAGATTTTCGGTCTCACATCCCTTCAATAGTGTGTGTGATGAGAAAATAATTATATAGGAAGAGAGGGCGTTTGCCAACTATAAATGGGACTAATCACTTTTTATTTACTTTATACATATGCACTTCAGAGAAGCAACATTAAGTTCGATGAAGATCAAAGTGTTTAATTAGGAATTTCTTCACTTTCGGATCTTTGTGGTAACGTCTGAATGATGACGTAAGTGTTTATCTCAAATTTCTAATATATAGCTTTGTATGTCAAATTAGCTTTGTGTACAAAAACGTTGCAATGTTTTTGTTACAGGAGTATTCTATCGGTAGTAAAATATAAGCAAAAAAACCACGAAAGAGCACGAAATAACCGCCCTTTAAACCACGTGGCTAGCACAAAAAAGGCAAAAGTGTGTATGTCGATGTTCTACATTGGAAAGCTAGAATCCGAAAAACCCTGCTCATGAATGGAGATCCGCATTCTTTCCCAAACGGAATTTTGACTTGTACTAGAAAGGTAGTTCACATTCATAAATAATTGAAACCCCAAGAACTATCGGTATAGATACAGTACCCCAAAACTGATCTTCACAATCGTCATGAAAACTCAAATTCTGATTTCGCGCTTATTTCTATTAGGCCCTTTACGGTTGTTCAGTTTCAACATTACCAGTACAATATATGCCAGTCATGCTTTACAACTATGGTTAACATAGGGTCCTATCTTCTAAAAGAAATTATAATCCTTTGAAAAGCCATGTCGCTGGTTAGCCACATGGAGTATGCTACATCACTGTTTTATTTCCCTCGGTCGGACAGATCTATGATAGTGTGCGCTAAAGATAGTATAAATGCCCCTATCAAGCGCTAAAATATGTTAGTTCATTGGGCAACAACGAACGATGGTAGATGTCAGGATGCACTTTAGTTAAAATCGCGCAAAACTTTATGCTCAACCTAATATTACTGTGAGAACAGAATGCGTAGTCCGTGGTGTGGTGTGCGAGAGTTATCACATTTTGTTGTATTATTCGCGGAACGCGGGAGAAAAAAGTTCCGCGAGTAATACAACAAAATGTGATAGATCTCGCCCACCAGACTACGGACTACGCATTCTGTTCTCACAGTACTTCAATGCGGAAAAAGTAGGGAAACTTTTTAAAATATTATTTTGACAAATTTTAATCATTCAGCTCAAAGAGACGTTTCGCAACGGCCATTCAAGATGTGGCTATACTGAGTTCATTCCACCTTATTGATAAGGATAAGGTGGAATGAACTCATATGATAAAAATATATCCTGAAAGTTAACTTTTAGGGGTTCCGAAATTGCGGACGAATCAACATTGAGGTCCGATTCACTCTTTGGAACATCATTGGAATCAGGTAATTCTACAAGTAATATTGTTTCTCAAGGAAGACGTATTTAGTTTTTCGTTTCAGCCCTGTTATCGATTTCAAAAATCCCGATGACTCACTTCACGATATCGCATTTGCTCTTGACGGAGAGAAACTATACGCGAACAAGCAGGTATATATTGATATTTAAAAGTTTTGGTAATGATTCTTATCTGTATATCCTTGCCATTCATTCTCCAGTTTTCGATGCAATGTTCTTTGGAAATTTCTCGTAGAGAGACAAGAAGGAAATCAAACTGAATGATGTTGATCGAGAGGTGATTTCAAATTCCGGAAATACTTGTTATTGAAAATTTAACTTCTCTATTCAGAGCTTTCATCTCATTCTCAAAGTGTTATACAGTCCGGTCAGATCTCTACATGAAAACGGGACACCCCGGGTGTCCCCGGGTATCCCCCCGTGTCCCCCCGCCATTTTTCGGCTCGGGCAGAGAAAGAACTAATTCGAATTTTCGGTTTTCAGACGCAGGGGGTCCTTCCCGATCGATTGGCATACAATTCATAAATTCATAAATTTGCTATTTATCGTAATTTAATTTTGAAACTAAAGATAATTAATTTGACACACCCGGAACTACAGTAGTTAATTTGATATTCACCGGTCCGGCTCTGAGACTCGATTTCTGCGAGCTTGCAGTTTGCTGCCACGTTTTCGTTCGTTTTTGCTTTCAAATTAGCTAATTTTGTATTTCAAAACCTTCGCCTGATTGAATACGTTGATTCTAGAGCGGTTACAGCCTCTCGTCGATTATCGGTAGCCCTGTTTTGGAAATGCTTGATTTTCTGCTCATTTTCTATGGATTCTAGTCACTTTTCCTTCGATTTTAGAGCTTCTTTTGTTATAAATTTAGGCTTATTATTGTTTCTGCAGGTCGCCCTTACTGCGACACGCCCCTGGAGTCTGGGGTGTCATGAGCGACTCTTCTCTGCTAGTCAGGTCCGACTTTTTTCCATTTTCTTTTCTATTTTCTATGCGGTGTCGGCTTGTGGTTTCCTTTTTAAGGACCTCTGCTTGCATCACAAGGGAAGGAACAAGAATTTATATACAACGATGCATCAACGGAAACTTCTTAACGGTCAGGTATTTTTGTATTTACAAAGTGATGGGGTAAACTTCTGATTTAGGCTAGTTTCAATGAACTTCTATTATTGTAAATTTGTATAATTTAACGGGGAATAACTTCAGAAATGGAGTTAACGTGTTATTCATCGTTAACCATTGAATTGTTAGAAGAGTCTTCGTTTTGAGGGAAAGTGTATGTTGAAGATTGAACTCTTCTTGTCAGATTATTGTAGTTGTACCTTAGCATCCTCTTTTGTAATAACCTTTTGAGTCTGCATAACGAACCTGGACACGAATCTATTCCAGTCGGTAGTGCACTGTCTCGGGTTAGTAGGATGGCGAAGTTTACGGTATTGCTAAAAATCTAAACTAAAAATGTAAGACAAATCTGCCGACTTCTTGAGCGAATCGAGTCCTCATGCGATCCCTTTCCTGCACCTTCTTTCCAGTCTCACTCGGAAGGCAAACGGTATCAAGTAGGACACGAATGAAGGAGGAATCAGAGGGATTGGACTCAGCCAATTGATTGACTTCCTCTGCTGCCATGAACTCAGGTCCGTTGTCTATAGTTTTGATAGCTTTTACAATTCATATGAATCTGGATTCCAAAACGATTACTTACATGAAGACGGTGTCTTCACTGCCATATTATCATAGATAGTCTTCATCAATTAATCCTGGTCCTCCTGTTTCTTGATCACTTTATTGAGCAAATCCCGTAGCTAAATTTATATCCTGAACTTATTCATTGGTTTATAAACCTCAATATGCGAAGCGGAAGGAATTGCAGTTGGCTGCACGATCGGAGAGACCACAGAGAGAGGAGAGGAGAAGTGAGGGAGGAATCCCTTTCTAAAATCGATTGTGTTGTACTATGGTGCGGATAAAACGCTATTTTTATTAATTATCTTAACTGTTTTCGATTCACCTCTGTTGTGTGATTGGAGTAGGAAGGGCTGGTGCCGATAATTTCATAGGGGGCACACTATTCCTCCTATTGGATGCGATAGTCTTTTTATCTAGAATTCCCTCTGTAAGCGGATATTTATGAGTAGAAATGTAAAATACTGGGACGAGTAGGAATGCGAGCGGTGGCGTTGCTCGAAGATTGTTCGTCCAATGGCTCTTCCTTCACTCTCAGCTCGAATGGTGCTCCTATGAGCAAGCAACACCGTTGGTATGTTCCTGTGGACTTTACTTTTCTCTCTCATTCCCCTTCCCATCTTCATGTATTCCTCGATCTGCTCCATCTCCATGTCAATGTCACCCTCATCCTCCTCTTCGTCTTCATTTCCAGCAACTAAATTCCGGAAGATTAATCGAGGTTGGATCAAACTAACGATTGGTGATTCTCTTCACGGCTGCTCTACATTGCCCTTTTGTTCCCATGTGCTAGATGACTCTCTCCACTTCCAGTCCCCCATCCATTCTGTATGTGACGATCTCTTCCATCTTCTTTTTTCCCTTTGTGACCATTCTCGATGGAAAGATGTCGAATCTCTCGACAGTGAGACATTTACCCAACACGAATGCCATCTGATGAATAAAGGAATACATCAACGGGAATAAGAGCAACAGATTCACAACAACCATGATCGAATTGTGCAAAATACATTTGAACAAAATAAAACACTGCACCGTGTGTGGTCTGAATTGTGAAATATCTGCGGAATAAGTGCGTAGCATCCCATGCTTTTGTTCTCTTTATATTTTCATTGATTTTCATCGCAACCATCGCACCGTGACGGTAATCCGTTTTCCCTATTTTCACTTGCTTTATTCACTTTCAGATGACTCGACTCTCTGAGCATGCTCAGGTAGAGCTTCGACCGCAGGAAAATCTAGGCCAATCCGCACATCAAGCCTTTATCCATTTGAGAAATGTGAAGAAAATTAATGTGTCTTATCCATCCGTACTAAGATACTACAAGGAGCTCGAGAAGACAATTGCGGAGAAAAGTATAGGTACACAATTTAGTTCCTACA